>CM012447.1:29931577-30531577 GCA_003999625.1 Oryzias javanicus | reverse complement strand
AGAAAAGCTAGCTTGTTGGTTAAAAACTAGCTAAACCCTAAAATAGCCTAAAATTCCTCAGTAAAATAAATTAGTCAAAAACGTTAGCAGGCTACTAAAATAGAAGGTAAAGTTAAAATTAGTAGTAAACAGAGTAACAAAATATGTTAGCATGTTGATAAATTATAAGCTTAACCCTAAATTAGTATAAAAAACGTCAGTAGATGTCAAATTATCAAAAAGAAAGTATTTGCCTAAATACTAGCTTAACTCCAAAATAGCCTATAATTCCTTAGGAAACTACATAAGAGAAAAACGTTAGCCTGTTGCTAAAATAGAAGCTAAACTCTAAATTACCCAAAAAAAAAAGTTAGGATGTTGCTTAGTGCTAGCTAAACTCCAAATTAGCCTAAAATTCCTCAGTAAATTAAATTAGTCAAAAATGTTAGCCTGTTGCTAAAATAGAAGCTAAACTCTGAATTAGCCGGAAAAGCTAGCTTGTTGGTTAATATACTAGCTAAACCCTAAAATTCCTCAGTAAATTAATTAAGCAAAAACGTTAGCATGCTACTAAAATAGAGGCTAAAGTCTAAAAAATCCTAAATATACCACAATATTTAACAAATTAACAAAATATTTGAGCATGTTGCTGAAATATTAGCTTAACCCTAAATTAGCATTAAAAACCTCAGTAGATACCAAATTAGCCACAAAAAAAGTTAGCATGTTGCTTAAATAGAAGCTAAACTCTAGACTAGTCAAGCTCTTAATTAGCCTAAAATTCCTTAGTAAACTAAATTAGTCAAAAACGTTAGCCTGTTGCTAAAATAGAAGCTTAACTCTAAACTACCCAAAATAAAGTTAGGATGTTGCTTAGTGCTAGCCAAACTCCAAATTAAAATTCCGAGACAGCCTATAATTCTTCAGGAATCTAAATTAGCCAAATATAGCCTGTTGCTAAAATAGAAGCTAAACTCTAGACTAGCCAAGCTCTTAATCAGCTTAAAATTCCTTAGTAAATTAAATTAGTCAAAAACGTTAGCCTGTTGCTAAAATAGAAGCTAGCTTGTTGGTTAAATACTAGCTAAACTCTAAAATAAGTAGTAAGCTAAATCAGCCAAAAACGTTAGCCTGTTGCTAAAATAGAAGCTAAACTCTGAATTAGCCAGAAAAGCTAGCTTGTTGGTTAAATACTAACTAAATTCTAAAATAAGTAGTAAGCTAAATCAGCCATAAACGTTAGCCTGTTGCTAAAATAGAAGCTAAACTCTGAATTAGCCAGAAAAGCTAGCTTGTTGGTTAAATACTAACTAAATTCTAAAATAAGAAGTAAGCTAAATCAGCCAAAAACGTTAGCCTGTTGCTAAAATAGAAGCTAAACTCTGAATTAGCCAGAAAAGCTAGCTTGTTGGTTAAATACTAGCTAAACTCTAAAATAAGTAGTAAGCTAAATCAGCCAAAAACGTTAGCATGTTGCTAAAGTAGAAGCTTAACTCCATTTATTTCTATTTTTGAACAGATAAAAACAAAGCCTATGAATAGATGTAAAGGCTTGGCGCTAATCTTAGTAAACGTTCCCAGAACTAGTTAGCAGAAAACTCTCCTCATAACTCAAGTTCCTCACAGACAGAGCAGACACGGCTGAGGGGAACGGACTGATGACAGATGATAGCTAACGTAGCATCACAGAAATGGACTCGTGCCAAATGAAGCATTTTATCTTCATTTTTCACCATCAGACGAGGAGATGACGGTTCGAGTCCCAGAGAATTCCTTAAGGGAAGTTTTTTCAGAGAAGATGTTGTTCTTTTTTACATGAATGAACGCTCATTAATGTTCAGTAGTTTATGGCTGTATTATTATAATAATTACTACTTATTTAAATCTTTAGAAAAATCCATATAATTATAATTTTTAGAGTACTTTTAGAGCTGAACGAGTTAAATGACGAGATTAATGAAAAGAATTGTTCAGTTTTATTAATGTAAATGAATCAAAGAATCAGTCTTTCGCTTTAACTCGGCGATTTAGGTGCGTTAAGACGTTTTATCGAGTATTACTCCACTTATACAGTACTCACAAAAGTAATACATATTCAATAGGTTTTGGTACTTTACAAATGCTATTTTATTTAGTTTAGATAACCTTTTTGATAAAAATTGGTGCCATACTGTACAAATAAATTTGACCTGGTAAAACATTAAAGCACTAAAGTGCAATTAATCAGATTATTGTTTTAATCCATTCACAGGACATATTAAAAACATTTTCTACATTTAGAATTTTGGGTGTAAACTTATACTGTGATTATTCGTAGATAATGAGTTGTCGGCAAATATTGCAATTTAAAAAAAAAAAAAAGATTGCAATTAATTTTTTTTTTTTAATCGATTCCCGGTTCCAGTATTTTCAGTTGTATGTTTTATCTTTCTACTGTTTTTAATTGAGCGATGGACACAAGGTCATTTTCCCTTTGAGGGATCAAGAAAGTTCTATTGTTTTCTATTCTATATCTGTTTTATAAACCACACATGTCAAAATCGAGGCCCGGGGGCCGGATCCGGCCCTCCAGGTAATTACATCCGGCCCTCCAGATCATTTTATTGTTATTAATGACCCGATGTTATCTCCCTCTAACTTGTATAATTTTGATAAAATGTATTTATATGGAGAGTAAAATATTTAAAGTTTAAGTTGATTTATTCTGTAATAACATTCCTGACTTTTTATAATTTAGCTAATATTTCCCCTTCATGCTAGCTGTTTTGGCTAAACTATTATTATTATTTTTTTTTGTTTTGTTTTTTAGGCTAATTTGGCCTTTAGCTAATATTTGAGCTAGCTATTAACTTCATTTTTAGCTATTAATTTCAGCTTCCAGCATTCTAGAACTATCACAGGTAATGCTATATATCTATAAGTTTTTAAAATGTAGCTCTAGAATGTTCAATAACTGTTCATCGAGCCGCGCCCTGAGGTGTGACGTGGATTTTGGCCTCTCGTTGGGTTGAGTTTGACTCTAAACCCAGAATCCTCCATCCCAGAACTCATTTCAACTTTTTCTTTTAATTGCAAAGATATTAAAACTGAGTTTCAGAGGAGCTTAAAAGTTGTTTTCATTTAAAACATAATGTTGAAACGTGTAAGGTGGTGTAGTGGTTTGCCTTGTCACGGAGGTTCAATTCCCACTTGGGACCTTCACATTCCAGAGCCTGATGAATGGTGTCTCTAAATCGTCTCTATAGGTGTGTGTGTGACTTGTGACCTGTTAAAGACGTGCTCCATGTTCGTCGGGATAGGCTCCAGCCACCCAAAAAGGGGATCCTTTATATCAGGGGTCGGCAACCTTTAACAGTAAAAGAGCCATTTGGGCTCGTTTTCTACTGATCAAAACCGAGAAGGAGCCGTATTGGCTTACGTTAGCCTTTAAGAAATTTGGATTTGCATTCTTCTTTTTGATTTTTTTAAATAAATATGAATAATGTCTATTTTTGGCTTGAGCAAATAAAAAAAATATATAAAAGAAACTAGCATCTATTAAAAAGGGATTAATTTACGTTTTTAACCTTAGTAAAAAAAAGCTAGCTTGTTGCTTGATTAGCTATTTGAACTCCAAATTATCCTAAAATTAAGTCACTTAGTCAAAAATGTTAGCATGTTGCTAAAATAGAAGCTAAATTCAAAATTATCAAAATAAAAATTTATGTAGATAACAAATTAGCTAAAAACATCAGTGTTTTACTAAAATATTAGCTAAACTCCAAATTAGCATAAAAAACTATTTAGAGGCCAAATCTGCTAGAAAAAGCTAGCTTGCTTAGTTACTAGCTGAACTCCAAATTATCCTAAAATTAAGTCACTTAGTCAAAAATGTTAGCATGTTGCTAAAATATAAGCTAAATTCAAAATGATCAAAACAAAAATTTATGTAGATAACAAATTAGCTAAAAACATCAGTGTTTTACTAAAATATTAGCTAAACTCCAAATTAGCATAGAGTTCCTCAGTAAACTAACTTAGTCTAAAACATTAGCAGGTTGCTAAAATAGAAGCAAAAACTCTAAAAACCCCAGTAGAAAATACAATAGCCAAAAACGTTAGCATGTTGTTAAAATTAAAGCTAAACTCAAAATAAACCTATAACCTCCTGTAGATAAAAAATTCGCTAAAAATGTTACCATACTGCTAAAATATTAGCTAAAATCTAAATTAGCAGAAAAAACTAATTAGAGGCCAAATCTGACAGAAAAAGCTAGCTTGTTGCTTAATTACTAGCTGAACTTCAAATTAGCATAACAGTTCTCTGTAAATTAAATCAGCCAAAAATGTTAGCATGTTGCTGAAATAAAAGATAAACTCAAAATTAGCCTAAAACCCCCAGCAGATAACAAATTAGCTAAAAATGTTAGCATATTGCTAAAATATTAGCTAAACTCCAAATTAGCATAAAAAAACTAATTAGAGGCCAAATCTGCTGGAAAAAGCTAGCTTGCTTAGTTACTAGCTGAACTCCAAATTATCCTAAAATTAAGTCACTTAGTCAAAAATGTTAGCATGTTGCTAAAATAGAAGCTAAATTCAAAATGATCAAAACAAAAATGTATGTAGATAACAAATTAGCTAAAAATGTTAGCATATTGCTAAAATATTAGCTAAACTCCAAATTAGTATAAAAAAACTAATTAGAGGCCAAATCTGCTAGAAAAAGCTAGCTTGCTTAGTTACTAGCTGAACTCCAAATTATCCTAAAATTAAGTCACTTAGTCAAAAATGTTAGCATGTTGCTAAAATAGAAGCTAAATTCAAAATGATCAAAACAAAAATTTATGTAGATAACAAATTAGCTAGAAATGTTAGCATATTGCTAAAATATTAGCTAAACTCCAAATTAGCATAAAAAAACTAATTAGAGGCCAAATCTGCTAGAAAAAGCTAGCTTGCTTAGTTACTAGCTGAACTCCAAATTATCCTAAAATTAAGTCACTTAGTCAAAATGTTAGCATGTTGCTAAAATATAAGATAAATTCAAATGATCAAAACAAAAATTTTATGTAGATAACAAATTAGCTAAAAATGTTAGCATATTGCTAAAATATTAGCTAAAATCTAAATTAGCAGAAAAAACTAATTAGAGGCCAAATCTGACAGAAAAAGCTAGCTTGTTGCTTAATTACTAGCTGAACTTCAAATTAGCATAACATTTCTCTGTAAAATTAAATCAGCCAAAATTAGCATGTTGCTGAAATAAAAGACAAACTCAAAATTAGCTAAAACCCCCAGCAGATAAACAAATTACTAAAAATGTTAGCATATTGCTAAAATCTTAGCTAACTCCAAATTAGCATAAAAACTAATTAGAGGCCAAACCTGCTAGAAAAAGCTAGCTTGCTTAGTAACTAGCTGAACTCCAAATTATCCTAAAATTAAGTCACTTAGTCAAAAATGTTAGCATGTTGCTAAAATATAAGCTAAATTTAAAATGATCAAAACAAAAATTTACGTAGATAACAAATTAGCTAAAAACATCAGTGTTTTACTAAAACATTAGCTAAACTCCAAATTAGCATAGAGTTCTCAGTAAAACTAATTAGTCTAAAACATTAGCAGGTTGCTAAAATAGAAGCTAAAACTCTAAAAACCCCGAGTAGAACATAAATAAAGGCCAAAAACACGTTGCTGTGTTAAAATTAAAGCTAAAGCTAAAATTCTAAAACCTATAACCGTCCTGTAGATAAACAACAATTCGCTAAAAATGTTAGCCATACTGACCAAAATATTCAGGCTAAAATCTAAATTAGCAGAGAGAAAATCAGATAAGGCCAAATCTGACAAATTACTAAAAAAGCTAGCTTAGGGCTTAAGTATACTAGCTGAATCAAATTAGTAAAATTTCTCTGCTAAAATTAAGATCAAGCCAAAATGTTAGGCATGTTTGCCTAAAAAAAGAATTAAACTCCAAATTAGCCTAAACACCCCCAGCATGATAGCACAAATTAGAAGCCTAAAAATGTTAGCATTATTGTAAAATATTATCTACAACTCCAAATTGCATAAAAAAACCAAATTAAGCCAAATCTGCTAGAAAAAGCTAGCTTGCTTAGTTACTAGCTGAACTCCAAATTATCCTAAAATTAAGTCACTTAGTCAAAAATGTTAGCATGTTGCTAAAATATAAGATAAATTCAAAATGATCAAAACAAAAATTTATGTAGATAACAAATTAGCTAAAAATGTTAGCATATTGCTAAAATACTAGCTAAACTCCAAATTAGCATAAAAAACTAATTAGAGGCCAAATCTGCTAGAAAAAGCTAGCTTGCTTAGTTACTAGCTGAACTCCAAATTATCCTAAAATTAAGTCACTTAGTCAAAAATGTTAGCATGTTGCTAAAATAGAAGCTAAATTCAAAATGATCAAAACAAAAATGTATGTAGATAACAAATTAGCTAAAAATGTTAGCATATTGCTAAAATATTAGCTAAACTCCAAATTAGCATAAAAAAACTAATTAGAGGCCAAATCTGCTAGAAAAAGCTAGCTTGCTTAGTTACTAGCTGAACTCCAAAATATCCTAAAATTAAGTCACTTAGTCAAAAATGTTAGCATGTTGCTAAAATAGAAGCTAAATTCAAAATGATCAAAACAAAAATTTACGTAGATAACAAATTAGCTAAAAACATCAGTGTTTTACTAAAATATTAGCTAAACTCCAAATTAGCATAGAGTTCCTCAGTAAACTAACTTAGTCTAAAACATTAGCAGGTTGCTTAAATAGAAGCTAAAACTCTAAAAACCCCAGTAGAAAATACAATAGCCAAAAATGTTAGCATGTTGTTAAAATTAAAGCTAAACTCAAAATAAACCTATAACCTCCTGTAGATAAAAAATTCGCTAAAAATGTTACCATACTGCTAAAATATTAGCTAAAATCTAAATTAGCAGAAAAAACTAATTAGAGGCCAAATCTGACAGAAAAAGCTAGCTTGTTGCTTAATTACTAGCTGAACTTCAAATTAGCATAACATTTCTCTGTAAATTAAATCAGCCAAAAATGTTAGTATGTTGCTGAAATAAAAGATAAACTCAAAATTAGCCTAACCCTCAGTAGATAACAAATTAGCTAAAAATTTTAGCATATTGCTAAAATATTAGCTAAACTCCAAATTAGCATAAAAAAACTAATTAGAGGCCAAATCTGCTAGAAAAAGCTAGCTTGCTTAGTTACTAGCTGAACTCAAAATTATCTTAAAATTAAGTCACTTAGTCAAAAATGTTAGCATGTTGCTAAAATATAACCTAATTCAAAATGATCAAAACAAAAATCTATGTAGATAACAAATTAGCTAAAAATGTTAGCATATTGCTAAAATATTAGCTAAACTCCAAATTAGCATAAAAAAAAATAATAGAGGCCAAATATGCTAGAAAAAGCTAGCTTGCTTAGTTACTAGCTGAACTCCAAATTATCCTAAAATTAAGTCACTTAGTCAAAATGTTAGCATGTTGCTAAAATATAAGATAAATTCAAAATGATCAAAACAAAATTTATGTAGATAACAAATTAGCTAAAAATGTTAGCATATTGCTAAAAATACAGCTAAACTCCCAAATAGCATAAAAAACTAATTAGAGGCCAAATCTGCTAGAAAAAGCTAGCTTGCTTAGTTACTAGCTGAACTCCAAATTATCCTAAAATTAAGTCACTTAGTCAAAAATGTTAGCATGTTGCTATAGATAGCTAAATCAAAATGATCAAAACAAAAATGTATGTAGATAACAAATTAGCTAAAATGTTAGCATATTGCTAAATATTAGCTAAACTCCAAATTAGCATAAAAAAACTAATTAGAGGCCAAATCTGCTAGAAAAAGCTAGCTTGCTTAGTTACTAGCTGAACTCCAAAATATCCTAAAATTAAGTCACTTAGTCAAAAATGTTAGCATGTTGCTAAAATAGAAGCTAAATTCAAAATGATCAAAACAAAAATTTACGTAGATAACAAATTAGCTAAAAACATCAGTGTTTTACTAAAATATTAGCTAAACTCCAAATTAGCATAGAGTTCCTCAGTAAACTAACTTAGTCTAAAACATTAGCAGGTTGCTTAAATAGAAGCTAAAACTCTAAAAACCCCAGTAGAAAATACAATAGCCAAAAAGTTAGCATGTTTAAAAAAAGCTAAACTCAAAATAAACCTATAACTCCTGTAGATAAAAAATTCGCTAAAAAAATGTTACCATACTGCTAAAATATTAGCTAAAATCTAAATTAGCAGAAAAAACTAATTAGAGGCCAAATCTGACAGAAAAAGCTAGCTTGTTGCTTAATTACTAGCTGAACTTCAAATTAGCATAACATTTCTCTGTAAATTAAATCAGCCAAAAATGTAGTATGTTGCTGAAATAAAAGATAAAACAAAAAATTAGCCTAACCCTCAGTAGATAACAAATTAGCTAAAAATTTTAGCATATTGCTAAAATATTAGCTAAACTCCAAATTAGCATAAAAAAACTAATTAGAGGCCAAATCTGCTAGAAAAAGCTAGCTTGCTTAGTTACTAGCTGAACTCAAAATTATCTTAAAATTAAGTCACTTAGTCAAAAATGTTAGCATGTTGCTAAAATATAAGCTAAATTCAAAATGATCAAAACAAAAATCTATGTAGATAACAAATTAGCTAAAAATGTTAGCATATTGCTAAAATATTAGCTAAACTCCAAATTAGCATAAAAAAACTAATTAGAGGCCAAATCTGCTAGAAAAAGCTAGCTTGCTTAGTTACTAGCTGAACTCCAAATTATCCTAAAATTAAGCCACTTAGTCAAAAATGTTAGCATGTTGCTAAAATATAAGCTAAATTCAAAATGATCAAAACAAAAATTTATGTAGATAAAAAATTAGCTAAAAACATCAGAGTTTTACTAAAATATTAGCTAAACTCCAAATTAGCATAGAGTTCCTCAGTAAACTAACTTAGTCTAAAACATTAGCAGGTTGCTAAAATAGAAGCTAAAACTCTAAAAACCCCAGTAGAAAATACAATAGCCAAAAACGTTAGCATGTTGTTAAAATTAAAGCTAAACTCAAAATAAACCTATAACCTCCTGTAGATAAAAAAATTCGCTAAAAATGTTACCATACTGCTAAAATATTAGCTAAAATCTAAATTAGCAGAGAAAACTAATTAGAGGCCAAATCTGACAGAAAAAGCTAGCTTGTTGCTTAATTACTAGCTGAACTTCAAATTAGCATAACATCTCTCTGTAAATTAAATCAGCCAAAAATGTTAGCATGTTGCTGAAATAAAAGATAATCTCAAAATTAGCCTAACCCTCACTAGATAACAAATTAGCTAAAAATGTTAGCATATTGCTAAAATATTAGCTAAACTCCAAATTTGCATAAAAAACAAATTAGAGGCCAAAACTGCTAGAAAAAGCTAGCTTGCTTAGTTACTAGCTGAACTCCAAATTATCCTAAAATTAAGTCACTTAGTCAAAAATGTTAGCATGTTGCTAAAATATAAGCTAAATTCAAAATTATCAAAACAAAAATAACAAATTAGCTAAAAACTTCAGTGTTTTACTAAAATATTAGCTAAACTCCAAATTAGCATAGAGTTCCTCAGTAAACTAACTTAGTCTAAAACATTAGCATGTTGCCAAAATAGAAGCTAAAACTCTAAATCAGCCTAAAAACCCCAGTAGAAAACACAATAGCCAAAAACGTTAGTTTCTTTGCTGAAATAAAAGCTAATCTCCATTTATTTATTTCTTTTTAATTTATTATTATTTTATTTTTCTTCATCCAGAGAGCCACGATGGAGAGATAAAAGGCCACATGTGGATCTGGAGCCGCAGGTTGCAGATCTCCTGATTTATATTATTGGGTGAATTTTAAGCATTAACAATCTGCGCTTCGTCTTTTGTCCAGCAGAGGGCGCTGCAGTTCCACTGTAAACCACACAGACTTGCAGCCGGCTGGACTTCAGATGTTCCCCAAAGCTTTCGTTAACCTGCAGAGTGGGCGGAACCTCCTCACCACCCCGAGGTGGTCCCGACATCATCAGCATCCCCGCGCTGGTTGCCATGGCGACGCCTCATTCATCAATCAAAGCTGCCGGGAGTGAAAGCTAACAAAGAATGTTTGGAGCTCCAGTGAGGAGGAAGACGGATGAGCGGGTGGGCGGTTTCCTTCCTCCGCGTCACGTCGGCGGCGGCGGCAGAGGGGACTCGGGTTCTGGAGGAACACCTCGTGCCACTCAAGATAAAAGCAGCCGCCGCCGGAGCCCTTCCCGCCGCCGTCCTCTCTCGGTTCACTTCATATTTCTGATCCGACTCCGGATGAACTATTGAGTCATTATGTACTCAAGTCGAGGCTGTGGAGGAGAGCAGAGCATCTCCAGGACAAATAGAGCCGCGCGGCGCCAGCTTTGATATGAAGGGGTTTCCTGAGGGACAACACAAGGGCTTCCCGCCCAAAGAGAGAGAGAGAGCGGCGCGTCTGATGAAGACAATCAACCTTATTTCCCCGGTGAGCCGCTGGAGATCAGACCGAGTCAAGGAAACTTTGGGAAACTAGATTTGAGCTCCACATTCAATCGGTGAAGTTCTTCTGGCGGCAAAAGGATCTAAAGTGCCCCCCCCTCCCCTCCCCCACCTGTTTAAACACAACTGTATATAAGAACTGGACTGAGTGAGTCTCATCCATAGAAAATGGTTCCAACTGAATCGAGTTGATTCAATTTTTTCACCACATAGCCGCCGCCATGTTGGATCCAGACGATGACGGTGAGCTGTGATTGGTCCGAGTCACTGACATGTATAGAGTAGGGCTGGGTTGATTAAAAAACTTAACTGATCAATAATCGATCCATAAAAATAGAGATCGATCTAGCACGTGAAGCTAAAGTCTGCTAGCTTGATGCTAACCTTTAATGGAATTTACTATAGGACGGCTAATGCTAAAGCTCGATTGACCAAAGTCAAGGCCCGGATCCGGCCCTCAGGGTAATTCTATCTGGTGCTAGGAGCTCCGCTGAATCACGCTAGCTAGCTCCGGTGTATGAGATAGCAAGCTCAGCTGTAGGAAGCAAGCTAGATCTGCTGTATTGAACTAGCAAGCGCCGCTTTATCGAGCTAACGAGCTCCGCTGTTGGAAGCAAGTTAGCTCTGTGTATCAAGCTAGCGAGCTCTACTGTATCAAGCTAGCCAGCTCCGCTATATCAAGCTAGCAAGCTCCACTGTATCAAGTTAGCGAGCTCCACTGTATCAAGCTGGCTAGTTCCGCTATATCAAACTAGCAAGCACCGCTGTATCGAGCTAATGAGCTCCGCTGTTGGAAGCAAGTTAGCTCTGTGTATCAAGCTAACGAGCTCTACTGTATCAAGCTAGCGAGGTCCACTGTATCAAGCTAGCGAGCTCCACTGTATCGAGCTAGCGAGCTCCACTGTATCGAGCTAGCGAGCTCCACTGTATCGAGCTAGCGAGCTCCACTGTATCGAGCTAGCGAGCTCCACTGTATCAAGCTAGCGAGCTCCGTTGTATCAAGCTAGCGAGCTCCGCTGTATCAAGCTAGCGAGCTCCGCTGTATCAAGCTAGCGAGCTCCGCTGTATCAAGCTAGCGAGCTCCGCTGTATCAAGCTAGCGAGCTCCACTGTATCAAGCTAGCAAGCTCCACTGTATCAAGCTAGCTAGCTCCACTGTATCTAGCTAGCGAGCTCCACTGTATCAAGCTAGCGAGCTCCACTGTATCAAGCTAGCGAGCTCCACTGTATCAAGCTAGCGAGCTCCACTGTATCAAGCTAGCAAGCTCCACTGTATCAAGCTAGCGAGCTCCACTGTATCGAGCTAGCGAGCTCCACTGTATCAAGCTAGCTAGCTCCACTGTATCTAGCTAGCGAGCTCCACTGTATCAAGCTAGCGAGCTCCACTGTATCGAGCTAGCGAGCTCCACTGTATCAAGCTAGCGAGCTCCACTGTATCAAGCTAGCGAGCTCCATTGTATCGAGCTAGCGAGCTCCACTGTATCGAGCTAGCGAGCTCCACTGTATCGAGCTAGCGAGCTCCACTGTATCAAGCTAGCGAGCTCCACTGTATCAAGCTAGCGAGCTCCACTGTATCAAGCTAGCGAGCTCCGCTGTATCTAGCTAGCGAGCTCAGTTGTATCGAGCTAGCGAGCTCCGTTGTATCGAGCTAGCGAGCTCCGCTGTATTGAGCTAGCGAGCTCCACTGTATCAAGCTAGCGAGCTCCACTGTATGGAGCTAGCGAGCTCCGCTGAATCGAGCTAGCTAGCTCCGCTATATCAAGCTAGCGAGCTCCACTGTATCAAGCTAGCGAGCTCCATTGTATCGAGCTAGCGAGCTCCACTGTATCAAGCTAGAGAGCTCCACTGTATCAAGCTAGCGAGCTCCACTGTATCAAGCTAGCGAGCTCCACTGTATCAAGCTAGCGAGCTCCACTGTATGGAGCTAGCGAGCTCCACTGTATCAAGCTAGCGAGCTCCACTGTATCAAGCTAGCGAGCTCCGCTGTATCAAGCTAGCGAGCTCCACTGTATGGAGCTAGCGAGCTCCGCTGAATCGAGCTAGCTAGCTCCGCTATATCAAGCTAGCGAGCTCCACTGTATCAAGCTAGCGAGCTCCATTGTATCGAGCTAGCAAGCTCCACTGTATCAAGCTAGCGAGCTCCACTGTATCAAGCTACCTAGCTCCGCTATATCAAGCTAGCAAGCTCCACTGTATCAAGCTAGCGAGCTCCACTGTATCAAGCTAGCAAGCTCCACTGTATCAAGCTAGCGAGCTCCACTGTATCGAGCTAGCGAGCTCCACTGTATCGAGCTAGCGAGCTCCACTATATCAAGCTAGCAAGCTCCACTGTATCAAGCTAGCAAGCTCCACTGTATCAAGCTAGCGAGCTCCACTGTATCAAGCTAGCTAGCTCCACTGTATCTAGCTAGCGGGCTCCACTGTATCGAGCTAGCGAGCTCCACTGTATCAAGCTAGCGAGCTCCACTGTATCAAGCTAGCGAGCTCCGTTGTATCGAGCTAGCGATCTCCACTGTATCGAGCTAGCGAGCTCCGCTGTATCAAGCTAGCGAGCTCCACTGTATCAAGCTAGCGAGCTCCGTTGTATCGAGCTAGCGAGCTCTACTGTATCAAGCTAGCGAGCTCCGTTGTATCGAGCTAGCGAGCTCCACTGTATCAAGCTAGCGAGCTCCGCTGTATCAAGCTAGCGAGCTCCACTGCATCAAGCTAGCGAGCTCCACTGCATCAAGCTAGCGAGCTCCACTGTATCAAGCTAGCGAGCTCCGCTGTATCAAGCTAGCGAGCTCCACTGTATCAAGCTAGTGAGCTCCGTTGTATCAAGCTAGCGAGCTCCGTTGTATCAAGCTAGCGAGCTCCACTGCATCAAGCTAGCGAGCTCCACTCTATCGACCTAGCGAGCTCCACTGTATCAAGCTAGCGAGCTCCACTGTATCAAGCTAGCGAGCTCCGCTGTATCAAGCTAGCGAGCTCCACTGTATCAAGCTAGCGAGCTCCGTTGTATCGAGCTAGCGAGCTCTACTGTATCAAGCTAGCGAGCTCCGTTGTATCGAGCTAGCGAGCTCCACTGTATCAAGCTAGCGAGCTCCGCTGTATCAAGCTAGCGAGCTCCACTGCATCAAGCTAGCGAGCTCCACTGCATCAAGCTAGCGAGCTCCACTGTATCAAGCTAGCGAGCTCCGCTGTATCAAGCTAGCGAGCTCCACTGTATCAAGCTAGTGAGCTCCGTTGTATCAAGCTAGCGAGCTCCGTTGTATCAAGCTAGCGAGCTCCACTGCATCAAGCTAGCGAGCTCCACTCTATCGACCTAGCGAGCTCCACTGTATCAAGCTAGCGAGCTCCACTGTATCAAGCTACCTAGCTCCGCTATATCAAGCTAGCAAGCTCCACTGAGATGAGTTTAGAGAAATGAGGGAAATGTCAGTGATGAGGCTCCACAGGTAAACACTCCAACCCTTTGGTTGGTCTACAAACGTTGCCATAGAAACCTTCAACAATCAAAGCTGATTTGGGTTTGTAATGAAACAAGAGATGTGAGTTCATCTCCTTCATGTCGTCTTTGGGATCAACCCTCAATCATAGAAGGAAGAAAAAACTTAAAAAAGATTTAGGGTAACCAGAAGCTCATTTTTTCTCTGTTTATCTCTATAAATGTGGGATTTAAAAGCCAAAATTTTTGAAGATTCAAAATAAACTTCTCGAGTCAAAAACCGTCTCTCTGCTGCCCCCTACGTGTTGAAACGAGGTATTGCAGTTGAATTTTGATTGGTCGACTGGTGTGAGTCCCAGAAGTGTGATGTCATCACGCTCTGCAGCTCCGGATTAAAAGCCCCGCCCATCTTTGATTCTGTTACGGTCGGTCGTTAGCTTTTGCTCGTAGCTAATTGTCAAAAATCAATCAATCAATTAGCGTTGAACCCAGAGAACTCCGTCCTGGAGATGGATTTCTAAGGAACATTTAACTCGGGATTGTTAGCTTTATATGTTAGCCTTAGTTAGCTATGATGCTAGCTTTCAGACCTGCAGACCCTCAGCATTACAAAATCAGCGTCTTGAGCTCGATAAGGTTCTAGACCAGGTGGGAAATCCTCGACCTCCTCAGAAAGTTCTGGGCAGAAACTTGCATCCCTTTGGCCGGCACCACTCTCCATATTTTATTTTGTTTTTTTATTGAACATAACAATGACAAACCACTCTTCTTATTTGAGATCCAGCATACGCTTCATTAGGGCTGGGCGATATGGGATTTTTTATATCACGATATAGCTTTTTACATATTGCGCGATAACGATATTGATCACGATATAAACCAAATAACTATATTTGACTATATTTATTTATATTAGACTACTAAACTGTTTCTTCAGTTCCATTTAAAAAAAAAGCATTAAGTCTACAAATAAATTCTAATGTTTTCAGGGTTCATGTAATAAAAATGTATTAATATACTACAAATTATTTTTCTTGTATTTAGTAGGAGTGTAACGGATCACAAAACACACGGCTTGGATCGTGTCACGGCTTTAAGGTCATGGTTCGGATCATTTTTCGGATCAGTAACAAGTAAAAAAACAACAAGAAAAAAGAAGATAAAAGCCTAAAATTAATTTTTTTAAAAAGTTAAAAATATATGTTTAAAAAAAAGTACTTAAAAGCATTAACTCACACATTTTGAGCTTTGAACATAGACAAAACGCATATTTTCTGATTACATGTACATGTCTGGAGAGAGAAAGGAATGCTTCATATGTTATCCCACCAAATTAAATTACAATTTTTGAATTCAACTTTCATTATTTTTGGTATTAATTGTTGTATTGAAACTAACTGTGGCAACATTTAAATATGTCAAATAAGTATTATTAACCATAGTACATGTCCAGGTGATGCACTGCCATACCCGCGTATTTTCTGGTTAATTTTGATCCTAATGGCTTGCCTTAGCTCTACTTTCCCCTGTCGGCTCTTGCCAGCTGGGTGCAGGAGTGCGGCAGTGGCCGCTCCTCAATGGAAGGTCTCCTGAACTCCGACACGGAGATGTGTACCGATGTTTTTATTCAGCTCTTCAAAATAAATCAATCTCTCGGTATCCGCGTTCTTCATGAAGAGTTCCAGAAAAGTTTTGACGGAAGTTTCTTCCACACTCAGCAACAGACTATTTGATGACTGACAAGCATCAAATCTGACGCTTGTTAAAACTAATACAGTGTAAAATAATTTAATTTGACCCCAAATGCATTCGGCATGGACAGAGAATTGATTGTAATAAAGCGTGCGGGGTGCGAGGTCCGCAGCTGCAGCGGGGGTTGCCGGTAGAAATCGGCTCGTGCGCGTTTGTTTAACTTTCATGTAGACGAAGGACGCGGAGTGGAGTCCAACAAATGACCGAAATGAGAGCTAAGAAACACAATAATTAGATACAAACACTTACTCGCCCTGTGGCGACTAACTCTCTAACTTTTACTCGTGAAATAGGAGAAACTGTTCGCTAGCAAGTGTTATTTGCGGACCCTTCAAAATAAGTCTATCGCGATAGACTCATTCTTCTATCGAAAAAATGTTCTATCGTGATATCAATGATTATCGTTTTATCACCCAGCCCTACGCTCAATTATAGATACAAGCCACACCCCCGCCGCTCAGTCTGGCTCCACTAGCCCCGCCCCCTTCTTTTTGGGGGCATTTTTCAACTCTAGGCAGCTTCCAACTGGCCTGTTTGGTAACCCTTTAAAGATTGCACCATTACTAAATCACACATTTAATCCTGAAGTCGTTCCAGTTGGGTTGAGTTCTCTTCCGCGTCTCTTTTTGACGTTTTGGATTTCCTCAAGTCGTCGTATTTTTGACATGCTGGCATTTTCTGGGATGTAATGCCGAATGTGCACTGATACTGGTTCCAGTCCGGTACCGCAGCTGGTCCCGTGTCGGGTTTGGGTAAATGGCGTATACGTGTATAGCGCTTCCTCAAAGTCACACTGGAACCGACCTTCCACCAGAGATTTCCGTGTCTTACCCAGGGACACTTCGACACCCGGGTGGCCAGGAGGGGCTCGAACCCACAATCTTCCGATTGGGAGTCAACCGCTGCACCACGGCAAGGGTACCAGGACTGGGTTTGGGCCAAAAAGTGACTTGGAGGGGTCCTTAACCAAACGTCAACATGTGACGACTCGTACATGAGAATGTGTTGACATATCTAGACCAAGAGGACATTTTTTTTTTTATTTTTTATGCATAATAACACTTTTTTGGTCAATTTATAAAGCTAGCATTTAAGGAACCTGTTAGCTTTTTTGGCTAATTTGTCATCTACTGGGCTAATTTAGAGTTCAGCTAATATTTTAGCAACATACTTACATTTTTTGATCATTATTTATCTAATTAAGTTTTTATAAGCTAATTTAGAATTTAGATTTTATTTTAGCAACAAGCTAACGTTTTTGACCAATAGAGTCTACTGAGGAGTTTTAGGTTATTTTGGAGTTTGGCAGTATTTAAGGAAACTGTTAGCTTTTTTGGCTAATTTGACATCTACTGAGGTTTTTTAGTCTAATATTTGGGTAACACACTGAATATTTTTGCAAAATTTGCATGTATTAGGGATTTTTAAGCAATTCTACTACAAGTTTTTTTTTATAAATTTAGGTCAACTTCAGCTCTTTCAAAGTTCTTTAATGACATTTTCAGTCTTTTAGCAAATTTAATAAAATAGTTTTTACATTTTCAACAAATCTCTTCACTAATTAAAGCAAATTTGCATCAATACTTTCAGCTAAAAGCATCCAGACTAGCATTACTGCAGCTAGTTTTCTTTATATTTGTCCTCTGTCTTCAGAAAGAACGAGTTCAAAACGGCAAAAACGTGATTTCTATCAGAACGGGTCTTTAAACTGACTGCAGATGTGGGTGAATCCGGGACTAAAAGAACAACCAAACCTTGAGTTTACCTCCAGTCTTTGAGGATCCTTCACAGCTGAATGAGTTTGGGATGTTTTCCTGCCTCCAACAGACTCACGCTGAGAGCTTTTTAACTCTAACTTTCTTTTTTTTTCTTTTAAGAACTTTCCGCCAGGATGTCAGTGAGCCGAGAAGCGCTCCTCGTACGAGCTCTTGCCTAATTCTGTAATCAGACTTGAAGCTTCCTTTTAACGTTTCCTGCAGCGATCAGAGAGAAAAACACCTGATTGAACGATTTTTTAGAATTCTTTTAATTTAGCTTTCATGACTAACTGGTTGTATAGTTTCCAAAAAGTGTGACATGATGATCATAATGGTGTTAATCGGCTGTGACAACTCTCATTGCCGTCACCACAAAGACAGACTGACAGGAAGACAGGTGCATGCCAGGAATAAAAAAAAAATAGGGCAAAGTCTGCTCTGCTTTTTAAAGGAAAAGAGAAAATATGATAAAAGCAAAAACAAACATTGAAGCGCGTCTCTGGAGATGCAGGAAAGCAAAGCAGCTGCCCTGCCTGGCAACAGCCTGCCGGCTTTCATCCGAGTCTGGCCTTTTGACAATAGACGTGACTGAGGCAATCTTCCCAGCGTGGGGCTCTGTTTTCTTCAAAGGTCATCCGTCAGAATCTGCAGGTGGAGTGGCGAGGGTGGAGAGCACCGATCGCAGCACAGAAAGGGAGGAACTTGAAGGACGGAGACGCCAAGTGTTGCTGTTTGCACGAGTGGATCATTAACATTCATGTGGAAATGTGGGTTTTTGCACGACTCGACAGTGCTGCAACTCTTCAGACGCTAACCACAATCCCGTAGCATCAATTCTCCGCCATGACCCCCATCAGTTTTCATAATTGCCCTCCGACTCTCCTCTTTTCTATCTCTCCTATGAATCTCTACTTCCATCTACAGTCCTTTTCAGCTGACTCACGCTTTCTTTCACCAAATTATTCAGAGATAAATGATGCGTATTTGTTTCAAGGTCGTTTTAATGACAGCGCGGGGCGTTTACAACCAGGTAAGAGAAGGATTTCTAATCGCACAAAGGCTTTTATAAATGTAACACAGTGATAGGAATGAATATACTTTGTTGTGATTTTTTTAAATTAGTTTAATGAAAAGTTAGGATATAACGGCTCTCAATGGTGCAGTGAACCGAGAAAAAAATGCAAATCTTTCTATACCTATAAAAAGCCGCATTAAACCTTAATTTTTAAAAAATGATGAAGATGCAACACAAAGGTAAATGAGTTAGAACCGGAGTGTCAAAATCCAAAACGCACCTTAGGTCACGAAACAAACTGGATAAACTTTTGATTAACACATTAAAACTATATTTTTACAACTTTAAAATTGCACCTTTTAACATAATTATAAACTAGATATATATCATTACGTGCGATAGAAATAGAAATGGAAAATACTGTATTAATCCCTTTGGAAATCCTAAGGGAAATTCAGGTACCAGTGTCCGTACAGCACCACAAATGGAGTCAAATATCTAAATAAAGTAAAATAGACTGAATATAGATATGATCATTCTAGTGTGAATGATGTAAGCTGAATTTAATAGTGGAAAATACTAAAGTTGGTAGCCAGCTAAAATACTAGCTAAATGGCAAATTAACTAGTATAAAAGATTATCTAAACTTCAGATTAGCCTAAAAAAGTGAAAAAAAAACATAGTTTAGCTAGCATGTAGCTGAAAAAATAAACTTCAAAATAGACCAAAAAACTGAAAAAAGCTTAAATTAATCAAAACAGCCAGCGTGTAATTATTAGCCCAATTCCAAATTAGCCTGAAAAAAAGAGCTAAAGTTAGCCAAAACAGCTAGCATGTAGGTGAAATATTACCTAAACTCCAAATTATCTTAAAAAAATAAAAAAAACAGCAGAATGACAATTTCTAACTTGCTAAACTTCAAACACAATAATAGCTAAACCCCAATATAAACCTAAAAAACTTTAAAAAATCCTAAATTAGCCAAAACAGTTAGCATGTAGTTTAAATATTAGCTGAACTTCAAAATATCCCAAAAGAACTACAAAAAAAGCCTGAATTAGCCTAAACAGCTAGCGTGTAAATATTAGCTTAACTCTCAAACAGCCTAAAAAACTTAAAAAAAAAGCCTAAAGTTAGCTAAAACAGCTATCATGTTTTTGAAATATTAGCTAAACTCCAGAATTGCCTAACCTCAAAAAAGCCAGAAATAGCCAAAACAGCTAGCATGTAAATATTAGCCCAACTCTCAAACAGCTAATATAAAAAAAGAGCCTACAGTTAGCAAAAACTGCTAGCATGTAGCTAAATTATTAGTTAAACTCCAAAACAGCCTAAAAAAATCTGAGTAAATGCTAAAATGGTCCAAAAAGCTAGCAGAATGACAATTTTTAAAACTTTAAACATAAAAATAGCTAAACCCCAATATAAACCTAAAAAACTTTAAAAAATCCTAAATTAGCCAAAACAGTTAGCATGTAGTTTAAATATTAGCTGAACTTCAAAATATCCTAAAAAACTACAAAAAAGTCTGCCTAAAAAACGTAAAAAAGCTAAAGTTAGCCGAAATAGCTAGCATGCTGCTGAAATATTAGCTAAATTCCAAATTAGCCTTAAAAAAATGGAAAAATCCTATATTAGCCAAAACAGCTAGCACATAGCTGAAAATATAAGTTAAACTCAAAAATTGCCTAAAAAAACTTAAAAAAGCTTAAGTTAGCCGAAAATAGCTAGCATGCTGCTGAAATATTAGCTAAATTCCAAATTAGCCTTTAAAAAATGGAAAAAATCCTATATTAGCCAAAACAAGCTAGCATATAGCTGAAAATATTAAGTTAAACTCAAAAGTTGCCTAAAAAACGTAAAAAAAGCTAAAGTTAGCCGAAATAGCTAGCATGCTGCTAAATATTAGCTAAATTCCAAATTAGCCTTAAAAAAATGGAAAAATCCTATATTAGCCAAAACAGCTAGCACATAGCTGAAATATAAGTTAAACTCAAAAATTGCCTAAAAAAACTTAAAAAAGCTTAAGTTAGCCGAAATAGCTAGCATGCTGCTGAAATATTAGCTAAATTCCAAATTAGCCTTAAAAAAATGGAAAAAAATCCTATATTAGCCAAAACAGCTAGCATATAGCTGAAATATAAGTTAAACTCAAAAGTTGCCTAAAAACGTAAAAAAGCTAAAGTTAGCCGAAATAGCTAGCATGCTGCTGAAATATTAGGAAAATTCCACATTAGCCTTAAAAAAACGGAAAAATCCTATATTAGCCAAAACAGCTAGCACATAGCTGAAATATAAGCTAAACTCAAAAATTGCCTAAAAAAACTTAAAAAAGCTTAAGTTAACAAAATAGCTAGCATGCTGCTGGCTAAACTCCAAAATAGCCTAAAAAACCTTAATAAATGCCAAAATATTCCAAAAAGCTAGCAGAATGCTATAATACTTTCAACTTTACGACAATCTGACTTCATACAATATAAAGTAACGACTAATCGACTATTAAATTAGTTGTCGATTATTTTAATAGTCGATTAGTCATCGATTAGTCGACTAATCGTGGCAGCCCTATTGCAAAGTAATAAAGTTAACATGTGTATATGGTAATAAACTCTTATCCCATCAGTCAGAATGAATCAAACAGATTGTGATGCTTTTTTTTATAAATATATTTTTATTTATGGTGAGATTTCACATTCAGAAAAACTAATTTGCAAGTAAAACTTCTTCTTCTCTCCAAAAGACTCGAAAACTACATAGAAACCAAGCTTTCTCTTTCGATTTTTTTCTGTTTTAATTTTAATTTTGTGAATATTTTAATGTTTCATTTTTTTGATAAATGTATTTTTTTTTTAATAACGTTTCCAACTAGCAAAAAAATGAAGAAGCGTTTTCTCTCAAACTTATATATTTTAATCCTCCGTTTTTATCATGTGTTGTTCGGTTGTATTTTTATATTTTATTATTTTAAAAAATATATGTCATTTTGAGTGCTAGAAAACACGTTTTTCTGGTCATTCTTCTCTTAAAATCAGAAGTAAAAGATTTTCTTTTTTCAATTCCAGGCGCCGTGGAATACTACATTCCTATTGGCTGAGATTCCTGTCCGTCTAAAACTAGTGTATGCTGATTGGCTGGAACTTTTAAAGCCCATCTTCTTCGTACCTGTCGATCTGTGACAGGCCAGAGGAACTCCACGTAGCCCCGCCCACCGCCTCCCTCCCGCCCCTTTCCATCGGCGTTCAATCGTGAGGCTGATTGACCGCTGCAGCTCTCCCGTGTGGCCCGTGAGAAGGCAGATATGGATGGAACGACCGCGGTTCTGAATTAAAATCCTCTTCAACACCGCACCCGGGAGTCCTCCGAGACCGGAATCCGACACAGAGACCGCCGGCGGGGATTTTACGACAGTACGGAGCGGAGGGAGACACGGGAGCGTGGCAGGAGGGACGCGCGAGCTCAACCGACCGACGGTGCACGCAGAAATGGCGGAGCACCACGCAGCCAGCGACGGCAAGCACAAAGCGTCCGGCAGTGCGAGCGGCGCGGTGCACGGGGGCAGCCGACCCGGCGCCTCCGCCGGGGGTGGTGCGGGCAAGGGAGGCCTGTCTGGCGGGCTCACCCAGCCGGCGGGGTGGCAGTCTCTCCTGTCGTTCAGCATTCTCTTTCTGGCCTGCCTCGCGGGATTCAGCTCCAGACTTTTCGCGGTCATCCGGTTTGAGAGCATCATCCACGAGTTTGATCCATGGTGAGAATGCTAGCTTACAGCCTCTTCTGTCGGCTAGCTTTTAACTTCATTTTAATTTATGCTTTAAAACTTATTATATTAGCAACAAAAAAGCAAGTTTGATAACTTTATTTGAGAGATTAATTCATTTTTTTGTTAGTACTTTGGACACGAACGAAGGGTTGCTGGGTAATTTTCCAGGTTTGACCGCTTACAAAGCAAATTTAAATAAACAAGCAAATAAACTAAATAAAAACCCGTAAATAGGGTTCGGAAGAGTTGATTCATATTTGATTTAATCCAGTTTGTGGAATTAAAATGTCTTATCAGGGGAGTTTATGAGTATGACTCGCCAATAATATTGATTGACGCAGATTTCTTGGAATAATAATATGAACTAATGTGAATTAATGAACAGACATTGTTTCCCTCCAGTTAAAAAAAAAAGAAAATGTCGTCGTAACAGCATGCAGTTGATAAGGAAGCCGGCCGATCTGGTCTGTTAGCCTGTCTTCACAATGCAGGATTCTTCCTCTGCTTGACATGGACATTCAAATGACACACCACAACCAGGAAGCGGATTCATGTTCAGGGGCAGGGGGGTCACTTCACTTTTTGCATGTATTTTATAGTATATAGTCGTTACGTTATATTATATGGAGTTGGAGATTAGTAAAGTTGAAAGTCATGATTGCATTCTGATAGCTGTTTGGACCGTTTTGGCATTTAAGGTTTTTTTCCTAGTTTAGAGTTAATGTTAGGTACATGTTAGCTATTTTGGCAATTTTCGTTTTTTTTTCTTTCTTTTTTTGGTGGATAATTTGGAGTTTAGCTAATATTTCAGCTGATTTGTTAGTTTGGCTAATTTAGACATTTTACCAGGTTTTTTTTAGGATATGTTGGCATTAAACTAATATTTTAGCTGGCTATCGGCTTCAGCGTTTTCCGCTACGATCTTCAGCGTTTTCCGCTACGATCTTCAGTGTTTTCCACTATGATCTTCAGCGTTTTCCACTATGATCTTCAGCGTTTTCCACTATGATCTTCAGCGTTTTCCGCTACGATCTTCAGCGTTTTCCACTATGATCTTCAGCGTTTTCCGCTATGATCTTCAGCGTTTTCCGCTATGATCTTCAGCGTTTTCCACTATGATCTTCAGCGTTTTCCACTATGATCTTCAGCGTTTTCCGCTATCATCTTCAGCGTTTTCCGCTATCATCTTCAGCGTTTTCCACTATGATCTTCAGCGTTTTCCACTATGATCTTCAGCGTTTTCCGCTATCATCTTCAGCGTTTTCCACTATGATCTTCAGCGTTTTCCGCTATCATCTTCAGCGTTTTCCACTATGATCTTCAGCGTTTTCCGCTGTCATCTTCAGCGTTTTCCACTATGATCTTCAGCGTTTTCCACTATGATCTTCAGCGTTTTCCGCTATCATCTTCAGCGTTTTCCACTATGATCTTCAGCGTTTTCCGCTATCATCTTCAGCGTTTTCCACTATGATCTTCAGCGTTTTCCGCTATCATCTTCAGCGTTTTCCGTTATCATCTTCAGCGTTTTCCGTTATCATCTTCAGCGTTTTCCGCTATCATCTTCAGCGTTTTCCGCTATCATCTTCAGCGTTTTCCACTATGATCTTCAGCGTTTTCCGCTGTCATCTTCAGCGTTTTCCGTTATCATCTTCAGCGTTTTCCGCTATCATCTTCAGCGTTTTCCACTATCATCTTCAGCGTTTTCCGCTGTCATCTTCAGCGTTTTCCACTATGATCTTCAGCGTTTTCCGCTACCATCTTCAGCGGTTTCCGCTACCATCTTCAGCGGTTTCCGCTAGCATCTATCGACTTCACCGTTTTCAGCTATCACCTTAATTGTTTTTAGCTATCAATGATTTCAGCTATCAGCTTCAGTGTTTTTAGTTATCAATTTCAGCTATCAGTTTTAGTGTTTTCAGCTATCTGCACTAGCATCTTCAGCGGAAAAATTCAGGTTTAGTCAGTTAGCTAACGATGGTTAAGATGTCTGCTTTACATCCAGTTTGTGAATGACCCGATTAGTCGACTAATTGGAAAAAATATTTGGTGATTATTCGACTTTTAAAATGATTAAAATGTTTGTTGCAGCACTAATTAGACATGAATTCATCTTTAGAGTTGGCAAACAGAGTTTGACTTGTCCAAAACACTAAAAATGTCTCTTGTTTCTGCATTTGTTGCTTTCAAACATTAAAACAGAAAATCAATTTGTTGATAAATTTACCATAAGGGTGCATGAAATCTCTACAATGTAGTAGAAATTTAATGTGGTACACATTTGGTTTGCTTGAAGTAGATATTTGATTAACATTTTTAAATTCACTGTCTCTAGAAAGGGCTTAAATAAAGTAGTAACCAATCTCTAAATTAACTTTTCTTTTTTTTGCTTTTTGTCATCTATAAAAGGGGGTTTAAACGTGCTGTCTGTTGATTATTGGAATTTTTGTAATAAGGTTGAATAAGTGGTCTGGTAGAAAGTCCTGGTGTTTATCTATAGAGCTGCCACAAATGATTATTTTAATAGTTGAGTGATCACCAATTATTTTTTCAGATTAGTCGACTAATCGGATCATGCACAAAGTGGATGTAAAGCAGACATCTTAACCATCATTAGCTTGAAGCTGAATTTGGCCGCTGAAGATGCTGAAATTGATATCTAAAAACGTTGAAGCTGATAACCTAAGTCGCTGAAAACTGTGAAGCTTATAGCTAGCTAAAACATTAATTCAATGCCATAATAGCCTAAAAAAAACTGAAAAAAGCCTAAGTTAGCTATAACAGCTAGCATACAGCTAAAATTTTAGCTAAACTCCCAAATAGCCTTAAAAATCAAACAAGTCTAAACTAGCCAAAACTAGATAGCATGTTGCTGAAATGTTAGCTAAACTTCAAAATAGCCTACCTTAATAAATGCTAGAATATTCCAAATAGATAGCATAATGCTATCATAACTTTCAGCTTTACTACACTCTGACTCCATTTAATATAAAGTAACGACTAATCGACTATTAAATTAATCGTCAACTATTTTAATAGTAGGTTAGTCGAGGTATCTCGGCAACCCTACTAAGCTACACACTTGCATGCCTGTTTAAAGTGACAAACCAGAGTTCAATTTCCCCGCTAATATAGAAAATGTTTTCAGTCTGAATTTACCCAAATGGAACCTGTTCCAGTACCAGGAACCGCTCTTGGATCTATCTTTCGAGGTGGTATCGATCTGTTTCTGATCGGACTGAGTTTCTTTGGTCTGAATAGGCTCCGTGCTCGGTAGGGCTGCCACAAACGATTATTTTAATAGTCGACTAATCACCGATTATTTTTTCCGATTAGTCGACTAATCTGTTCATGGCCAAAGTGGATGTAAAGATGCTGAAGTTGATAACCAGCTAAAATATTAGTTAAATGCCAAATTTACCAAAAATAAAAAGAGCCAAAGTTAGCCTAAATAGCTAGCATGCTGCTGAAAATATTAGCTAAATTCCAAATTAGCCTTAAAAAAAAACGGAAAAATCCTATATTAGCCAAACAGCTAGCACATAGCTGAAATATAAGCTAAACTCAAAAATAGCCTAAAAAAACTTAAAAAAGCTTAAGTTAGCCGAAATAGCTAGCATGCTGCTGAAATATTAGATAAACTCCAAATTAGCCTTAAAAAAATGGAAAAATCCTATATTAGCCAAAACAGCTAGCATATAGCTGAAATATAAGTTAAACTCAAAAGTTGCCTAAAAAACGTAAAAAAGCTAAAGTTAGCCGAAATAGCTAGCATGCTGCTGAAATATTAGCTAAACTCCAAATTAGCCTTTAAAAAATTGAAAAAATCCTATATTAGCCAAAACAGCTAGCATATAGCTGAAATTTATAAGTTAAACTCAAAAAGTTGCCTAAAAAACGTAAAAAAGCTAAAAGTTAGCCGAAATAGCTAGCATGCTGCTGAAATATTAGCTAAACTCCAAATTAGCCTTAAAAAAATGGAAAAATCCTATATTAGCCAAAAACAGCTAGCATATAGCTGAAATATAAGTTAAACTCAAAAGTTGCCTAAAAAACGTAAAAAAGCTAAAGTTAGCCCGAAATAGCTAGCATGCTGCTGAAATATTAGCTAAACTCCAAATTAGCCTTAAAAAAAATTGGAAAAATCCTATATTAGCCAAAAACAGCTAGCATATTAGCTGAAAAATATAAGTTAAACTCAAAAGTTCAATATAAAGTAACGACTAATCGACTATTAAATTAGTTGTCGATTATTTTAATAGTCGATTAGTCATCGATTAGTCGACTAATCGTGGCAGCCCTAGTGCTCGGAGTGGAACAACTGGACCGAAACGGCCACCGTAGGCGCTCTTTCTTTATGTGATGCGGACAAACGTCAAGCAGTGATGCAAAAGTGATTCCTTAACGTGATTGGATGAATGTAGGCTTATAAAAAAAGAACAAAGTTCATTGTTTCTCACTGTAAAATCTGACGTTGATACAGACGTCTGAAATTAGTCACGTTTGAATAAGTGATCGACAAGAATTGCAGAGCATAAAACTTCCATTGTTCCTTCTCTTAATTGATTTGCCCCGCCCTCATAATTCCTGACCAACGACTGAAGAGATCTTTAGTCACACGGCTTTGTTTACATTTATCTTAAAACCAAAATCTCCGATAGATGCTAGTCTGAATCCAGACCAACCCAAGGTTTAGGACTTGACTGTTCCAGCCCGAGTACACCCTAAACCAGTGAATTTAACGTCCTTTTGTCCTGCAGAAATAAATCTACAATCTTCATTTCAGATTTTATGATTTAGTCCGAGGTTGTCGTCCATTTCAATCCCCATCAGCAGCTGAACGCCACTTTTTAACAAGAGTTAAGACTCTGGAGAATTCTTGGTTGCATCCATCAACCGAAATGCTCGACTTGTGTATGGATTCCCGATAAAGCAGAGTCTGTTTTTTATGATTACAGCCTCCATCATTTTCAGACACACACGGAGCTGTTTTGGGGGAGTTCTCAGATGGCGTTCTGTCTGCACACTCTCAAATTATTCGCAGCTATTGGTTTTGTTCAACAAGCAGGCAATTTGAGTTGTGATTGGATTTGGAGGCAATAAAATATCAGGCGCTGAAAACACACACCATGAGCTCTGCTAATCTGGTAAAAGACATAGTGGCACATGTTCCTCTGGTTCTCATCAAGCTAGCTTTTTAGTTAAAAGGAAGAAACCGTTTTTCTTTGACGACTAATCGACTATTAAAATAGTCGATGACTAATTTAATAGTTGATTAGTCGTTACTTAATATTATATGGTGTCAGAGTTTAGTAAAGTTTAAAGTTATAATAGCATTCTGCTAGCTTTTTCGACTATTTTGGCAATTAAGGTTTTTTAGACTATTTTAGAATGTAGCTAATACTTAAGCTATATGCTAGCTAATTTGGCTAATTTAGTTTTTTTTTAGTCTTTTTTAGGCTGATTTTGAGTTTAGCTAATATTTTAGCTACATGCTAGCTGTTTAGGGTAATTTAGGCCTTTTGTTTAATAGGCTATTTTGGTATTAAGCTAATATTTCAATTGCATGCTAGCTAATTTGGCTAATTTAGTATTTTCTTAGGCTAACTTTGGTTTTAGCTAATATTTTAGCTACATGCTAGCTGTTTGGCTAATTTAGGCTTTTTTATTGCTTTATAGGCTATTTTGGTATTAAGCTAATATTTCAATTACATGCTAGCTAATTTGGCTAATTTAGTATTTTCTTAGGCTAACTTTGGGTTTAGCTAATATTTTAGCTACATGCTAGCTGTTTGGCTAATTTAGGCTTTTTTTATTGCTTTATAGGCTATTTTGGTATAAGCTAATATTTCAATTACATGCTAGCTAATTTGGCTAATTTAGTATTTTCTTAGGCTAACTTTGGGTTTAGCTAATATTTTAGCTACATGCTAGCTGTTTGGCTAATTTAGGCTTTTTTATTGCTTTATAGGCTATTTTGGTATTAAGCTAATATTTCAATTGCATGCTAGCTAATTTGGCTAATTTAGTATTTTCTTAGGCTAACTTTGGGTTTAGCTAATATTTTAGCTACATGCTAGCTGTTTGGCTAATTTAGGCTTTTTTTATTGCTTTAAGGCTATTTTGGTATTAAGCTAATATTTCAATTACATGCTAGCTAATTTGGCTAATTTAGTATTTTCCTTCGGCTAACTTTGGGTTTAGCTAATATTTTAGCTACATGCTAGCTGTTTGGCTAATTTAGGGCTTTTTTATTGCTTTAAATAGGCTATTTTGGTATTAAGCTAAATATTTCAATTACAAGCTAGCTAATTTGGCTAATTTAGTATTTCTTAGGCTAACTTTGGGTTTAGCTAATATTTTAGCTACATGCTAGCTGTTTGGCTAATTTAGGCTTTTTTTATTTTTTTATAGGCTATTTTGGTATTAAGCTAATATTTCAATTACATGCTAGCTAATTTGGCTAATTTAGTATTTTCTTAGGCTAACTTTGGGTTTAGCTAATATTTTAGCTACATGCTAGCTGTTTGGCTAATTTAGGCTTTTTTATTGCTTTATAGGCTATTTTGGTATTTAAGCTAATATTTCAAACATGCTAGCTAATTTGGCTAATTTAGTAATTTTCTTAGGCTAACTTTGGGTTTAGCTAATATTTTAGCTACATGCTAGCCATCTTGCCTAATTTAGGCTTTTTTTCTTAATAGGCTATTTTGGTATTAAGCTAATATTTCAAATATTTTAACTACATGTAAGCTGTTTCAGCTAATTTAAGTTTTTTTTTCATTTTTTAGGCTAATTTTTAGCTAATATTTTAACTACGTACTGGCTGTTTTGGCTAATTAAGGCTATTTTGCTTTATAGGCTATTGTGGCATTTAGCTGATATTTCAGCTACATGCTAGTTGTTTTGGCTAACTTAGGTTTTTTTCAGTGTTTTAGGCTAATTTGGCATTTAGCTAATATTTTAGCAGGCTATCAGCTTCAGTAATTTCAGCTGTCAAATGTTTTATAGCTATCGATTTCAGCATCTTCAGAGGTCAGATACAGATGACAGCATTCACATAATTTAGTTAGATTATAGCTAATGATGCTTAACTTGTGAGCTTTACATGCATTTATTCATGACCCGATTAGTCGACTAATCGGAAAAAATAATCGGTGATTAGTCGACTATTAAAATAGTCGTTTGTGGCAGCACTATTTTCCAGTAGTTTGACGTGTCTGCTGCAACACCTTGACCATGTCAGCTAAAAATATGTCTGGCCTTGCAACGTTTCACCCCCTCCTGGCCTTCAGAGCATCCCGACTCCCCCCTCTGAACCAACTTAAGTTGAGGGAAACTTCAAGTGCCTTTTATAAGTGCAGTGAAAAATGTTTTGTCAGAAGTAGTTTAGCTGGAACGCTGAGCTTCCTTTTCTGTCATGGTTGTTCTTGTCCTCTAGCAGTAAGCAGAGCAGACGGTGTTGAATCATTTTTTTTTGTTGGAGCACACAGTTGTCAGCTCTGCTGGTGTTTTTGTGTACTTTTTTCAAGTTGTGTGAAAAGAAAAGATACAAAAATATATAGAAAGGCTTTTAGTTGCAGAAAACTTAATAGTTCTCTTTATGCTAGTGCTGACAGCTGAAGATGCTGAAATAGATGGGCAAAAATGCTGAAGCTGAAATCACTAAAGCTTGAAGCAAAAATATTAGCTAAATAAGCCTTAAAAAAAAAAAAACAAAAAAACTTAGGTTAGCCAAAACAGCTAGCACGTATTAGCTAAACTCCAAAACGGCTAAAAAAATTAAAAATGAAGCTTAAATTAGCCAAAATAGCTAGCATGTAGCTAAAAATTAGCTAAACTTCAAAACAGCCTAAAATCTTAGTAAATACTCAAATAGTCTAAAAATCTAACAGAATGCTAATTTTTAAAACTAACTTCTTTACATTATTATGATTAATAAAAATGCAGGAATATTATTCCAGAATAAATCAATTTAAACCTTAAATAACTTTTAATATTTTACTCCATAAAAATATATTTTGTCAATTAATTATATCAATTTATACATTTATATCTCAATTATACTAATTGTACAAAGATGTTTTTGTGTCGTTCTAGGAAGATTTTCTGTTTCATCTAAAAGTTTATTTGATTATTTATGTAAATATTATTCATGTATATGAACTGAAATAACAGGATCTACCTTTCATTTGCTCTATTATAAATTAAAAACACTTTTAGTTAAAAAATCTACATGTAAGGAGTTAACTTATTTAAATAAATACTTAAATTTTCATGTCTACATGAATTTCACTTAACATTTTTTCACAGTTTCTGGTAAATATTTGCCAATTGGAGAAAGATGAAGTTGTGGATTTCCCACGAGGAATGAAGTAGAAGTTAGTACTTTAAAACACAGAAACCTCAATATGTGATCCAACAGTACTTCAGCGTGTACTTCCTTATTGTTTCAGGAAGTGAGAGCGATCTACAACCGACTTTTGATGATGTGAGAAATGAGTAATTAAGAATGATTGATGCGAGATCTGTTGATTGATAAAAAACCACAAGCTACTTTTCTTTTTGACCTTATTGGCTTTGATTTGTATTATAGTTAATAAGTGTGACCTTTTCAGGGCCTTGTGGTCTCCCAGAAACCGGGAGGGGTGTGAAAAGTACAGTATGAATTTGTCTGTAGTGAAACTATTTCAGATTTGTGAAATTGAAACTTGTAAGAAAAAATGAGCCCACAGCTGGTGTTCAGCGGGCGTTAATATGATGAACATATGGTTTCCTTTTCAATAAACAGCAGGTTTACATCCGCTACTCTGCATAAATGTATTTGATTTATAACTTTGGATAAAAGGATAAAAGTAGAACGATAGTAGAAACTATTATAGTCACTTCTATTTGTTTCAAACGCAAAACAAAATGTTTGAGTTTCTCAGATGCTGCAAAACTCGATATAATGTTGACATAGATGATTCATACATGTCTTAAGCTTGTAAGCAGTTATTAATTTAACCTTTGTAGACGATGGTTTCACTTTAGATCACGAGGCCCGGGGGCCGGATCCGGCCCTCCAGATCATTTTATTTTATTGCTATTAATGACTTGATGTTATCTTCTCTTTATTTAGAATTTGTATAATTTTGACAATGTATATTTTTATGGAGAGTAAAATATTGAAAGTTATTTAGGTTTAATTTGATTTATTCTGGAATAATATTCCTGAATTTTTATTATTCATAATCATGTTAAAAAGTTATGATTTTTAAGTTTGGAAATTTAGCATTCTGCTAGCTTTTTGGACTATTTTGCCATTTAAAAAAGTTTTTTAGGCTATTTTGGAGTTTAGCTAATACTTCAGCTACATGCTAGCTGTTTTGGCTAATTCAGTTTTTTTTTTAGGCTGTTTTGGAGTTTAGCTAATATCTACATGGTAGCTGATTTAGCTAACATAAGTTCTTTATTTTTATTTTCTAGAGTAATTTACCATTTAGCTCATATTTTAGCTATCAGCTTCAGCGTTTTTAGCCATCAATTTCAGCATCTTCAGCGACTAAATTCAGCTTACAGCACTCACGCTAGCATTTTTGCAGGTAGCGCTATATATCTAGTTTATAATTAAAGTTAAGGTTATCTTAAAGTGTTCCCTCAATGCATTCCTGTCACATTTAGACAGTAGTTTTTCAAAATAAAGGATCTGTTTCGGGGAAAAATAAACTGCATCCACTGCTACCTGGTAATATTATGCTTTTATAACAGAGAAGCAATTTATTTTATTTTTTTTCCGATTTTCATTTTAGGAACACAACAGACACAAGTGATTGCTAAAACAACAAACCCGGCTTGCAGTCGCCCCCCCCCCCCCCCCAACCCCCCTCCTTACACCACAACCACACACAGAATCAAAGAATTCATTTTTGGTTTTATGGGGAACTAAAACCGAGCTCATACCGAATGAGGTCATACCAAAATAAGAGGAAAGCATCGTCCTCGGTTGTAACCATACATTATTGTCTTCAGCTGTGAGTCTCGTCTCGTTGTTAGAAAGCCGAGGCCTTAAGCCCCGCCTCGTAACGGCTCCATTAAAAATGTTGATGTCGTTGCAGTAGTTGAGGAGTTCACGCCGGGGTCAAGGGTAAATTGGATTGGACTCCTCGCACCATCTGTTGCTGTATTATTTGCCATCTGTGAACCCCCCCCCGCCCAACCATAAGCTAGCGATCAAAGAAATCTGAAGCCTTGGAGCTACTTAAAAAAATGACAACCCCTTTTTCAGCTTCTTGATAATGAACTTTGGCTTTCTCTAACAACATTTCGCTTAAAACTTTATTTTTTTTTAACTCTGTTGCAAACCCTTTTATCAGCTTCGGCAAAGCGAAGCCTCTGAGTGTTTTAGATGCATTTGAAGATTTATTAAATTTCCTGTCGAGGACGTCAAGATCCTGAAAGTCTTCTGGGTCGACTGTCAGCGGCTCTGGGGTCCATCGTGTTCGTTCGCTTTTAAAATGTTTGATCCGTGATTATCAGTTAGTTATGTCCTTAAAATAAAGGAGCTTTAAGGTTGTGTTTAGAGCTGCCGCGATTAGTCGACTAATCGACTATTAAAATAGTCGATTATTTTATATTATATGGTGTCAAAGTGTAGTAAAGTTGAAAGTTATAATAGCATTCTTCTAGCTTTTTCAACCATTTTGGCAATTATTAAGGTTTTTTTGACTATTTTAGAATTTAGCTAATATTTCAGTTATATGCTAGCTAATTTAGCTAATTTAGTATTTTTTTTTCAGGCTAATTTTGAGTTTAGCTAATATTTTTGCTACCCACTAGCTGTTTTGACTAATTTAGACTTTCTATTGATGTATAGGCTATTTTGGTATTAAGCTAATATTTCAATTACTAGGGCCGTGGGTCGTTGCTTAAGTGGCGATCCGATACGATTCACGAGTTGAACCGCGATTCTTCCTTTTTAATATAATGTTTATTGTTATGTGAATATTTACTAGATGGAGGAGAATTGAAATTATTTGTATTAAATCACCAACATTTATACATTTAATTAGAGCAAAAGATCAGAATCAACAAAATTGATTTTAAAAAACCCAAAAAGATTCAGATAGAAAGAAATTTTGTGATTTTAAACTTTTTTTTGGCCAGCCTTCTGGTTAAGTTCAGCAGTAACATAAACAACATAAAGAGGATAAACATTACTGCTGTTTTAGATCATTTAACAACAAAACTTAAAAATGTTCCTCACATTTTTTTTTATCCTCGAAGTTCTTCAATATTTTTCGGTGTACAGCCCGTGTGAAAAAGGTATTTTTTCCCTCCACAGCAGAATCATCTGATTCACGTTGTTTACATCCTCCTCTCAGCAGCGTGAGGCTGCGTTTTTTCAGAATAAGATGGAGTTTCGTTAATTGCTTCAACTGTTGAAGAGTTATCATAACCAAAAGAATGTAAACACTGAGATAAAGCTCCGATGTTAAAGCTAAATCATTTTTTCAGAAGTTATGTCACTGAACCGAACTTCAGTCTCAGTTTTTGAACGGAAAAAAACTCTCGCTAGTTTTATTTTGAAAACCAGAAGTTTCTCCGCGACTAAGATGTGTTTACTTTCGGTTACTACCGCGGCTCTTTCGGCTTTGTTTTAGTTTGTGAACTTAAAATAATACATTAATCTGAATTCCAGAAGAAAAATACATCATTACCAGAAAATATTCTGATCATATTTTACTACAATTTACTATATTTATAAAGATCGCAAATCAGCGATCTTGGACGTCGCGAATATTCATACTCGGATTTTCGGGAGCAGATCGCAAATACCCGAGCACCCGGATACTCGTTACAGCCCTATCAATTACATGCTAACTAATTTGGCTTATTTAGTATTTTTTTAGGCAAATTTTGGTTTTGCTAATATTTTAGCTACATGCTAGCTGTCTTGACTAATTTAGGCTTTTTTTTCTTAATAGGTTATTTTGGTATTAAGCTAATATTTTTGCTGGCTATCAGCTTTAGCGATTTCAGCTGTCAACTTCAATGTTTTAAAGCTATTTGTGTGCTTTACATCCATTTTATGAATGACACGATTAATCGACTAATCAGAAAAAATAATCGGTGATTAGTCGACTATTGAAATGATCGTTTGCTCTAGTTGTGTTACCGCATGCAGTAGAATGGTAATGAGTGTTGAGGGAACTCATTTAAACAGACTTTTTTTCTTTCTAAAGAGTTCAGAATGATGCAGTGAACATTAATCTACTGTCTATTAGCTGCATGGTTTCAAACTAATCCATCAGCAAATAAACTTAAATGTAGCAGAAATAATTCTGTATCTGTATCCCGGGAGTACCTTATGTACCATGTGATTCTGTGGGAAAGACGGACTCATTAGTTTTGGTGTTGTGTGCTCTTGGATCAGACCCTCTTATGTTCATTTTCTACTACACGGTATTATAAAAACAAGAAACTTAATCCCCGTTCTTCTCTACCTCAAAAATTAATTTGCTTTCCTCTCATTAGTCCCCAGACTTTTACGTCAAGCCACTGATTAATTTCTTTCCGCGCTCGAGCATCTCTGGGGACGAGTGTTGGCGACACAGAGGTCTGAGCATCCCAGATGTTCTGCTTGTGGAAAACGGAGAAGATATAAACAGAGCCCGGGTATTGATGGTTTTCCGTCATGTGACCTGGAGGTCAGAACAGTAGAAGATGGGATTCAGACTGGTTATGCTATGAAAAACAGAAAAACAAAATACCAAGCAAGTGTTCCCTCTGGAAGGTTTTATTGTATTTATTCTTTTTGTTGGTTGGACCTAAAAATGTACTCTCTAGATAACCTACTAGATCAAGGGTGTCAAACTCAACCGTACAAGGGGCCAAAATACAAAACACACCTTAGACCTCGGGCCGAAAAGGATAAATATTTATTGAAAACTCTAAAACTACATTTTTAAAACTTTAATCGTAACTTTTTAACATCATTATGAATAAGATATATAGCATTACCTGCGATAATGCTAGTATGCTGGAGATGCTAGCTGAAAATGCTGAAATTGATAGCTAAAAAAGCTGAAGCTGATGGATGAAAATGCTGAAGCTGATCAGCTACAAGCCAAATTAGCCTAAAAAACAAAACAAATACAGAAAAACAAAAAAACGTAGGTTAGCCAAAACAGCTAGCATGTTGCTGAAAAAATAGCTGAACTTCAAAAATAGCCTTAAAAACTGAAAAAAGCCTAAATTACCCAAAACAGCTAGTGTGTAGCTGAAATATTAGCTAAATATCTTAGTAAATACCAAAATATTCCAAAAAGTTAGTGGAATGCTAATTTTTATAACTTTAAAAACCAAAACTTAACATAATAGAAAGGCAGGAACATTCCAGAATAAATCAACCAAAACTTTAAATAACTCAATATTTTACTCTCAATATTAGTATATTTTGTCAAAATTATACAAGTTAAAAATAAGTGCAAGATAGCATAACGTTAAATAAAAGGATCTAGAGGGCCGGATAGAATTACCCGGCGGGCCGGATCCGGCCCCCGGGCCTTGACTTTGACACTTGTGTACTAGATAATGTCCTTATTAAAAGAAGAGTCACTGTTGGAGGCTTTTTGGCCCTCACAAGGAGCGGTATCTTAAGGACGCCAGCAGCCTGCGGCTAAGTTTGGTTCAATTGTTCTGATTAGAGGCACAAACTCCTTTTTACAGTTTATCCTAAAAGTCTGAAACTTGATTAGAGCTGCCACGATTAGTCAAATATTAATCGACTATTTTAATAGTCGATTAGTTGTTACTTTATATTAAATAGAGTTGGAGTGTAGTAAAGTTGAAAGTTATGGTGTTCTGCTAACTTTTTTGATTATTGTGGCATTTATTAAAGTTGTTTAGGCTAATTTGGAGTTTAGCTAACACTTCGGCTACATGCTAGTTGTTTAGGCTAACTTCGGCTTTTTTCAGTTTTTTTGGTTAATTTGGCATTTAACTAATATTTTAGCTGGCTGTCAGCTTCAGCGATTTCAGATATCACCTTCAGCATTTTTATCTACCTTTACAGTCTCCCACAATGACATCTGTCCCGTAGGATGGTAAGATGTAAAGAGGAGAACACGGCCAAGTCAGCTGGGGCAGGACGCTTGAGGCTTGCACGTTTGAACCCTTAGTACTTTGTTAGAGACGCGTTGGGGCCACTTGAACCCGATTGTCAAAGCTACCTTTTCTTGTGGTCAAGCTCTTAGTAACCCTTCCGTTCTCCTTAGCTTGTTTACATTAAAAGTGGGGTCATCTGGACACCACAGGACAGAGCGCTGAACTTTTTTTTTTCACTGATTTCGGAGTTTCACTAATGTCCATGGCAGACATAAAATCCTGTCCCCCTTCGTCCACATTTGTCATGGAAGAAATCGCATAACAATATGTGGTTGGAGCCATCTGGACCCCAAGGAGAGCGGAAGGTTAACCCTTGTGCTATCTTATGGGGTCCAGATGACCCGTACATTGACGTGTTATCCCTGTCGTTACGAATGTGGACAGAGGTGGAAAGGATTTCACGAACACCAGTGAAAATCAAAAATCGTTGAAAATAAGATTTCTGTGTTGTGGGGTCCAGATGACCCCACTCCCAACTTCAACATACCTAGGATAGCACGAGGAGTAAAGGCCATCTCTTAAAGGTTGGTGCCAGGGTGACTTTGGCTCTTCAAGGAATATAAAATAGTACCGTATGTGTACGCTAGGAGTGTGCTGCATGTCAATATTGTTATATATTGCGACATTTAGTCCTGCAATTGATTCTCAATCGTTTCTCACCAAGTATCGATCTTTTACAACAATTTACAACATGCTAATGTTTACTATTAACACTGAATTTTACAGAGAATTCAAATTCAATTGGGATCAATGCTCGTCAAAGACATAGTATTACTGATTCCAGTATGTTTCACGTAAAGGTCTTATTTGTTTTGTATTATTTTTAAGTTTTTAACTTCTTCCTACTCTATTTTGAACTACATATTGAGCTGTTTTAATTTTATAATTTATATAAAAAATTTTCCTTTGTTTTCTTGTTTTTTTATTATTCAATACGTGTTGTTTGAAATAAAGGACTAAATCATATCAAAATAAGACAAGTTGTTTATTATAATTATATATTATTATAATTATGTTGAATTAAAAAAAATAAATGTGGGTATATTTTCCTAAAAATGTGTTCTATATATTGAGTTATTACTCCAGTTATTGTGAACCATGTATCGTATTGTAAGGTACCCGCTGATTCCCAGCCCTAGCATACACCATTTCCCGTTTGGTGTTTTGTGTTGTAGGCGGGACTTCTTCTGCAACAAAGCTGCCCCAGTTTTACATCAAATCCTCCCAAACGTCTTATTAGTGAAAACACTGACAGTAAACATCTGCTCTGGAAGTGGAGACTGAACCGCTTCCTTTAGGAAAAACGATGATTAAAGATCGAATCTGTCGGAGATTTCATCAGAGCGTTGGAAATATTTTTTTTAATATTTTGAGTTAGTTATCACTAAAGAAAATCTTGTGACATTATTGTCTTAGAATTTTGTGCCCCTGTTTATTTATAATTGACTAAACCTTTATTTTAAGAAGTATATTTTTTGTTTTCTAAAGCATTGAGGAAAAGATCGTCCAGAAAATAATCGCCCAACTTGATTAACGCACCATTTCAAAGATCATTACACCTGCACACATTTGGTTTCAGTGATGCCAGTAATGAAACTGGATTCAGTTTCTTCAAGTATTTTCGTCCTTGATGTTCTTGAACATCTGGAATGCAGTTTTTAAATGTTTCAAAACACCTTTTATTCTTTTTCTTGAGCTGCAGAGATTAATATGGGGGCAGTCTCTCAGTTTATAGATAATTTAAGATCGGTGATCCAAAGACTTTATTCGATTGTTTGTTGGCGTCGTACCTAAAATGTCCCCAAAATTTGTGGAGCGCTGCAGAGAATTGTTGGAGGGGTTCTAGTTGTGATGGTATCTGTTGCAGTTTGACTTCTTGCCAGAGCCCTGTGTCGAGCGCATGTGACAGTTGGGATTTGATTTCCTTCTCCCCTGAGGTTTCAAAGTGTGAGCGCTGCAGGAAGTAGCGCTCAAACCAACTTCTGCGTTTGGGGCCCATCCTGTTCTGTGACTTTGGTTCAGCACAAACCTCCTGTGCTGTCGACAGCAATTATAGTACCAGTGTTCAGCTAACTTTATCAACAGCACTGGGAATATATATATATGTATTTGATCTAGTGCTGCCACAAACTATTATTTTAATAGTCGACTAATTGGGTCATGCGCAAACTGGATGTAAAACACACATCTTAACCATCAATAGCTTTAAATTAGATATATTCACACTAACAGTATCTGTAAAAATGCTATTGTGAATGCTGTAAGCTGAATTTGGCAGCAGAGGATGTTTGTAACGATAGATGAAGATGCTGAAATTCAGAAGTGAAAAGGCTGAAGTTGATAGCTAGCTAAAATATTAGTTTTAATGCCAAATTAGCCCAAAAATAGTTGGTCAAAAAACATGGTATGCATCTGAAATATTAGCCAAACTCCAAATTAGTCTAAAAAAATTGTAGAAAATCCTAAATTAGCTGAAATAGCTAGCATGTATCTGAAATATTAGCTAAATTTAAAAAAAAGCGTAAAAAACAAAGGCTCAAGTTGGCTAAAACCGCTAGCATGTAACTGAAATATTAGCTAAACTCCAAAAAGCATAAAAAACAAAGGAGTCTATGTTAGCTAAGACAGCTAGCATGCAGCTGAAATATTAGCTGAACTCCAAATTAGTCTAAAAAAATTGTAGAAAATCTTAAATTAGCCAAAACAGCCAATAGTATATTAGTCAAAAAAATGCAAAAAAACCCCACAAAAAAGCTCAAGTTGGCTAAAATCGCTAGCATATAACCGAAATATTAGCTAAACTCCAAAAAGCATAAACAAAAAAGTCTGTTAGCTAAAACTGCTAGCATGCTGCTGGAATATTAGCTTAACTCCAAATTTAGTCTAAAAAAATTGTAGAAAATCTTAAATTAGCCAAAACAGCCAATAGTATATTAGTCAATGTTAGTTAAATTCCAAAAAATGCAAAAAAAGCTCAAGTTAGCTAAAATCGCTAGCATGTAGCTAAAATATTAACTAAACTCCAAAAAGCATAAAAAGCAAAGAAGTCTGTTAGCTAAAACAGCTAGCATGCAGCTGAAATATTAGCTTAACTCCAAATTAGTCTAAAAAAATTGTAGAAAATCCTAAATTAGCTGAAATAGCTAGCATGTATCTGAAATATTAGCTAAATTTTAAAAAAAGCGTAAAAAACAAAGGCTCAAGTTGGCTAAAACCACTAGCATGTAACTGAAATATTAGCTAAACTCCAAAAAGCATAAAAAGCAAAGAAGTCTGTTAGCTAAAACAGCTAGCATGCAGCTGAAATATTAGCTGAACTCCAAATTAGTCTAAAAAAATTGTAGAAAATCTTAAATTAGCCAAAACAGCCAATAGTATATTAGTCAATGTTAGTCAAATTCCAAAAAATGCAAAAAAGCTCAAGTTAGCTAAAATCGCTAGCTCGTAGCTAAAATATTAGCTAAACTTCAAAATAACCTAAAAAAATCTTAATTAACCCCTAAATAATCCAAAAACCAAACAGAATGCTATTTCAACTTCACAACACTCCATATGATATAAAGCAACGACTAATTTAAAATTAGTCGTCGACTGTTTTAACAGTTGATTAGTCATCGATCAGTCGACTAATCGTGGCGGCTCTAATTTGATCATTTGGAGCTCGTCTAGATGAACTACAGGATCAGATCTTTAGGTCTTCCTGATTCAATCCAGTCCATCCGTTAATATAAGCAGTGCTGTGGGAGTACCGATGCAGAGCTGGGCTGTTGCAGCTTTTGTCAGGGTGTTTGTTTGCTGTTGTCATGGGCGTTTTGATGAGCTTGTTGTTCCGTGACCATCCCGCCTGCAGAACACATCCACTCTAAGAAAGGCGGGAGAGACGCAAGGCTGTAGTAGAAGTAGTAGATGGTAATTTCCCCGCCTGTGCCAACGCACTCCTTATTGTCTTCCAGTAGCAGGAGTTCAGGATCACTATAATTTGCATGTAACCGATCAGCAAAGCGCGGCTGTAAGCGTCTCATGGACGTGTCGGACATCTTGTTTACTGTTTTTTGGGGAAAGAGTTCTCAGAGCTTGTCAATAAATCGGTAGAGTTCTTGGCAAACACCAATTAAATTTGTGGGTGAAATGGTGCAGTATGTACTTTCTGCAGTCTCTGATATATATATTTTTTTTTTCTGTTGTTTTCTGAACCAGTCCTCTCTTGCCCCCCTGGTGTTGTTGGGAATTCGTTGCTAAAACATCCCTGTCGTCTTGCTGACAGAAGTCGGCGTGCGTCTCTGTGGCCGAGTGCACCTGCAAACAGAGGAGTGGGGAGGAACAGCTGAGGGAAAAAGAAGAAATGAATGCCTGCCAGACATTTAATCTGAGAGAGGTTTTAGTGACAAAGCCCTGGGTAGTTCATTGTTCTAAAAGCTGCTCCTATACTCTTCTGTTCACTTGTAATATGTGCTTTATGGTTTCATTAAAAAGGAAAGGTTAGATGTAGTATTTTGTCTGCCTGGGGTTAGACTCTGTAGTGGTTAGACTGCTTACAGAAGACCCATTTAACGAGATCAACGTCTTAAGGAATCCCTCAAGAAAGAAAGAGACTGATTGGAGAGTTAGAAATGACTCTGCTTGTTTTTAACCCGTTTCTGGAACCCATTCTGCTGGAACTCGTCTGTTATTTCTATTTCTTTAGTATTAGTCATGTATAGTGCTGCCACAAACGATGTTTTTAATAGTCGACTAATCAGGTCGTGCATAAAGTGGATTTAAAACACACAATTTAACCATCATTAGCTTTAAACTAACTAAAAACTACATATATTCACACTAGCATTACCGGCGATAATGCTAGTGTGAATGCTGTAAGCTGAATTTGCTGAAGATGCTGAAATTGATAGCTGAAAACGCTGAAGCTAAAATATTAGTTAAATGCTAAAGTAGTCTAAAAAAAGCCCTAGTTTGTCCAAAAAAAGCTAAAATATTAGCTAAACTCCCAAAAAGCCTAAATTAGCCAAAATAGCTCACATGCAGCTAAAATATTAGCTAAACTCCAAATTAGACTAAAAAAAAGAAAAAATCCTTACTTAGCCATATCGTTAAGATGCATCTGAAATATTAGCTAAATTCCAAAACATCCTAAAAACTGGAAAAAAAGCTTAAGCTAGCCTAAAGAGCTAGCATGTAGCTGAAATATTAGCTAAATTCTAAAACAGCCTAAAAACTGAAAAAAAAAAACCCAAATTAGCCAAGACAGCTAGCATGTAGTTGCGATATTAGCTGAAATCCCAAATAGCCTAAAAAAAAGCCCAAATTAGCGAAAATAGCTCACATGCTGCTAAAATACTAGCTAAACTCCAAATTAGACTAAAAAAAAAACAGAAAAAATCCTAAATTAGCCAAAATAGCTAGCATGCAGCTGAAATATTAGCTAAATTCCAAAACAGCCCAAAAACTGAAAAAAAAATCCCAAATTAGCCAAGACAGCTAGCATGTAGTTGCAATATTAGCTGAAATCCCAAATAGCCTAAAAAAAAGCCCAAATTAGCGAAAATAGCTCACATGCTGCTAAAATACTAGCTAAACTCTAAAGTAGACTAAAAAAAAAGAAAAAAATCCTAAATTAGCCAAAATAGCTAGCATGCAGCTGAAATATTAGCTAAAATCCCAAATAACCTAAAAAAAAAGCCCAAATTAGCAAAAATAGCTCACATGCTGCTAAAATACTAGCTAAACTCTAAAGTAGACTAAAAAAAAGGAAAAAATCCTAAATTAGCCAAAATAGCTAGCATGCAGCGGAAATATTAGCTAAATTCCAAAACAGCCTAAAAACTGAAAAAAAATCCCAAATTAGCCAAGACAGCTAGCATGTAGTTGCGATATTAGCTGAAATCCCAAATAGCCTAAAAAAAGCCCAAATTAGCGAAAATAGCTCACATGCTGCTAAAATACTAGCTAAACTCTAAAGTAGACTAAAAAAAAAGAAAAAAATCCTAAATTAGCCAAAATAGCTAGCATGCAGCTGAAATATTAGCTAAAATCCCAAATAACCTAAAAAAAAAGCCCAAATTAGCAAAAATAGCTCACATGCTGCTAAAATACTAGCTAAACTCTAAAGTAGACTAAAAAAAAGGAAAAAATCCTAAATTAGCCAAAATAGCTAGCATGCAGCTGAAATATTAGCTAAATTCCAAAACAGCCCAAAAACTGAAAAAAAAATCCCAAATTAGCCAACATAGCTAGCATGTTGCTGAAATATTAGCTCCAAAATTACCTTTAAAAAACCTTAAATACCAGAATATTCCACAAAGCTAGCTTAATGCCATTATAACTTTCAACTTTACTACACTCTGACTCCATATTATATAAAGTAACGACTAATCGGCTATTTTTTATTGTCGATTAGTCGACTAATCGTGGCACCCCTAAACATGTATTAGTATTAGAAAATAGGAAGTATATATGTATTTGTTGATAAAGTCTACCATTAAACGTTAACTTCAATGGAATGATTGGTTTACACTTTGTTCTCCTGTTGGTCTTTGAGAATTATATCCAAGCCTATCATTAGTGTAGATTACCTTAGTTAGGTAACTTTACTCGATTAGTCAAATAATCAGTGATTGGTCGACTATTAAAATACCTAATCGTTTGAGGCAGCACTGCTTGCAACAATACTAACAACCAACGCTCCTTTTTCTACGCAGGAATCATTCAGTTTATGTTGATTGCGTAAACACTTCACTACTGTAAAGTGTTGCATAGCAGCAGTACTTTTCTCAGCTTTAGAATATGCCGGAATTACAGTAAATGTATATGGTTTCGGGACTTTGAAGACTGAACATTAAAGAGTTGAGGAAGTCTGAGTCACCCTTGTCAGGAAACCATGAGAGCTTTAGTTTGACTTTGATTGATTTTGGTGCTTGTAGCTCAGTGGTCTCAGTTTAAAGGGAAACTTGTATATTTGACCTTTACGGTTTGATTCCTGGATTAAATGTCACATTTCTACGGGGCTCTTGTTGTGTTCTTTAAACTTTGTGCCATTTTTCTTTGACTTTTGTCATATTTCGGACATGATATCTGGATCTTTTTCTTTAGACCAGGGGTCTGCAACCTGCGGCTCCAGAGCCAAATGTGGCTCTTTCATCTCTGCATAGTGGCTCTCCAGATGAAGATAAATAAAATAAGAGTAATTTTTTAAAGTAAGAATTATTTAATTATCATTTATAAATGCTGCTTGTATTTTTGGTATTCATGAAGTTTATAGTTGTGAATGAGAAAGATTTTAAATTTTAAGTAGTTTAGCAAAAAGCCTTTAAATATATCCATGGGCAATGTTTTCAGCTTTTATAATTATTTTCACAAATGTTCGAGTTTACCAACATTTTAGCAACATGCTAATATTTTTGGCTAATTTGTTAGCTACTGGGGCTTTAAAGGTTAAGAATTTAGCTTTTATTTTAGCAACAGGCTAAATTTTTTGACTAACACAGTTTACCGAGAATTTTTTAGGTAATTTTTGAGTACAGCTAGTAATTAGGCAACAAGCAACTTTTTTTTTTAATAAATTGACCTCTTCTGAGATTTTTTTTTTTTTTTTGTCAATTTGAAGTTTTGTCATGTAAGGTAAAAACGAGAAAAAAAAATAATATTTTGAGAAATGCTAGTTTCTTTTTATATTTTTGCTATTGGTAGTGCCAGAAATTAGACATAATTCATATGTATTTTAAAAAAGGGTAATGAAAGCAAATCTTAATTTTTAAACAAAATTAAGAAATAAAAAAAAAAACATTAAAAAGGCTAAAGTAAGACTATGTGGCTCCTTCTAGGTGTTGATCAGAAGAAAACGAGCCCAAATGGCTCTTTTACTTTGAAAGGTTGCCGACCTCTGCTTTAGACCATAACTCCAATGTAACAGAATCCTCAGTTCTGAACTCTATACAGTTTATTTCATTCAAACTGCTGTTTGAAGGCGCCGTCTTTCATCAGCGTAGCTCCCTTTAAGCTCATCTGGATGTGGCGTTTCGGATCGTCACGATCCGAGGCCCGGTCTTTGTTTATTGGTCCGCACATCTGATGAACGAGGACGCCGCCATCGTTCTCTTTTTGTCCGTCGCCGCAGGTGAATGAAGGTGTAGCATGGAGGATGAGTGGCTAAAGGAGTCCTCAGGGCAGGGAATAAAAAAAAAAAAAATGACAGGTGGACTAATGGAGGGCAGACAGGACACGGTGACAGCTTTAATAGATCGTCAATCTCTGACTGGCTGCTGAAAATGAGACAGTCGTGCTGCCGCCACATCAGAGCGCCGCTCTCATACTTCAGCTGAAAATGCCCCGAACTGCAAAAGACTGAAATAAGCCGGATGAGATCAGATAGAGCTGTAGAAAATGTCTGAGATGCTCTTGACTTATTTTTCAAATAATGAGCCAGTAAAATGTAAGAACTTGCCTTTTTAAAATGTACTGGTGTTCAGTTTTACTTCCCTTTAAGGTGCAGTGTAGCTACCTACATCTATGACCCTGATTTCTATTTTAATCATATAGCATACCTCATGAAAACCCCACTAGGGAGTGAGGCCGATGTATGTTGTACATGAGAAATGAGAGCAGACTGGTGCTTGATGTCTTTGTAGGTGGGAACAACGGCGTGAAAAGGCCGTTCTTCTTTCCTCCTCCGTGTCGCTCTCGGTTTGGTCTACCTTTTGATTTACTGTTTCCAGAAAGAACCACCACACGTCAGTTATGTACTACTCTTTTTTGCTGCTGACGTTGGTGGAAAAGTTGTGGTCTTGACTGCGAAGACGAGATCCAGTGTTAACCAACAAAATCAACGAAATGCAAGAGTTCAAGAGGCAGGCATGAACTCTACCTGAAGAAGAGAATGCAGAAACTGACTCTCCAGCTATTTCCATCATTTGTAAACTATACATTTTGCCACCAAGTCTGAGGCCATGGGTCTCAACCGGAGAAAGGTAGTTTGCTGTTTCTTGGTGGGTGGAGTGCTCCTACCTCAGGTGGAGGAGTTTAAATATCTTGGGGTCTTGTTCATGAATGAGGTAAGATCAGAGCGTGAGCTCTCAACTTACCAGTCCTTCGTCGTTCAGTACTCGCCTAAGGCCGAGAGCTCTGGGTCGTGACCGAAAGAACGAGATCTTGACTACAAGCGCCTGAAATGAGTTTTGTCCGGAGGGTGTCTGGGCGCTCCCTCAGAGGTAGAGGGAAAGCTCGGTCACCCGGCGAGAGCTCAGAGTAGGGCCGCCTCTTCACATCCAGAGGAACCAGTTAAGGTGGTCCGGATGCCTCCATGGAGAGCAGTTCTGGGCATGTCCCACTGGGCGAAGGCCCCGGGGAAGACCCAGGCAGGCTGGCCTGGGAACACCCCCCCGATGAGCTGGAGGAAGTGGCCGGGGAGAGGGAAGTCTGGGCATCTTTGCCTAGACCAGGGGTATTCAACTCCAGGCCTCGAGGGCCACAGTGTCTGCATAATTTCCAGATATCCAAACTCTACTCATGACTGATTACCTGGTTCAGGTGTGTCCAACCAATTGGAGCATGCCAGATCCAGGTATGTTGGAAAACCTGCAGGAATGCAGCCCTCGAGGCCTGGAGTTGAATACCCCTGGCCTAGACTGTTGCCCCGCGACCCGGTCCGGATGAACGGAAGAAGATGGATGGATTTTCAAACTGAGAAAGGACGCTACCCCTACATTGCTACCACATCTGAATCTCTGATTGGTCAGAGTTGAACTGGTTTAACCTTTAACTCGTGTTGAATGGCCGCACTTGCATATAGAGCCCAAAAAAGGACTTAAATGTTTTGAACGTGGAATCGCATGTGTACCTAAATTTGTGAACGTAGCATTAGCGAGCAAAGACGCCATCGGTGCGCGAATGGAACTATGACTATGAAACACTTCAACAAGGCTCTTTGTATACAACTTCTATTTGTACATTTGATAGAAATGTGCAAGTTGGCAACAGTAGGGCTGCCACGATTAGTCGACTAATCAATGACTAATCGACTATTAAAATAATCGACAACTAATTTAATAGTCGATTAGTCGTTACTTTATATTGTATGAAGTCAGTTTGTAGTAGTAAAGTTGAAAGTTATAATAGCATTCTGCTAGCTTTTTGGAATATTTTGGCATTTATTAAGGTTTTTTAGGCTATTTTGGAGTTTAGCTAATATTTCAGCAGCATGCTAGCTATTTCGGCTAACTTTAGCTTTTTTACGTTTTTTAGGCAACTTTTGAGTTTAATTTATATTTCAGCTATATGCTAGCTGTTTTGGCTAATATAGGATATTTTCATTTTTTTAAGGCTAATTTGGAGTTTAGCAAATATTTCAGCAGCATGCTAGCTATTTTGGTTAGCTTAAGCTTTTTTAAGTTTTTTTAGGCAATTTTTGAGTTTAGCTTATATTTCAGCTATATGCTAGCTGTTTTGGCTAATATAGGATTTTTCCGTTTTTTCAAGGCTAATTTGGAATTTAGCTAATATTTCAGCAGCATGCTAGCTATTTAGGCTAACTTTGGCTCTTTTTATTTTTTGGTAAATTTGGCATTTAACTAATATTTTAGCTGGTTATCAACTTCAGCATCTTTACATCCACTTTGGCCATGAACAGATTAGTCGACTAATCGGAAAAAATAATCGGTGATTAGTCGACTATTAAAATAATCGTTTGTGGCAGCCCTAGGCAACAGTCACCCATTGCATTTGAAGGCTTAGAAAAAATAAATATGAAAACACTTAAATCCTCTCATCTTACAGCTCTTCAGTCATCTTTAGCCAAACTACCTGCTCATTTTCACACTTGGACGTTGTTCCTCCCCTTATTTAAACTTTTGGTTGAACTCTGTGTTTTTGCAAAAGATTTTTTACTTGTTATTTTATCAAACAGTTTTGCTAAACATGTTTATCCATTTGAATTCCTTTCTTTTATTCTTGTTTGCAAAGAAACTACACGTTTTCAGGGGAAGGGTTTCCTTTTATGTCTACGTTTAATTGGTTCATCTTCAGCAGTTTTGTTTGTTTTTTACCACTTGGCATTATTTTTGTGACAGGTATTGCCGTACTACTTTCCTTTGACATGGAAAATCAAAGACTACAAAGTCAGCATAAGCCTGTGATGGTCTCTTTCACTCTGGAGTTTCATCTTAACCCAGAGTCTTCAAAGCTTTTGGAGCAGATGAACTTCACAGCCACTAGTTTTTTTTTTTTTTCCTAAGGAAAAATATATCAAACACTTGTTGCCAGACTTTGACTTTCAAAAAAAAAAAAAAAAACTTTAATCAAAAACGTGTGTAATTGAAACTGATTTAATTTGGCATTTCATTGGGAGAACGTGTACTTATATTAGTCAGATTTAGATATGATTTTAAAAAGGTGAGTCAACACATGCAGACCATAACGTTTCCCATAGTTGGGCCTGCACAAGTTTTTTCAGATATAAAATATTTTTTGTAGAAGTCTTTGTATTTTTAACGTTTATAGCCATCTACGGAGGTGGATATTGTCGGAAAGAGTAAACCACTTGCTTAAATGTCCACTTTTACATTTCAGTAATGAATTGCAATCAATAATGGACTAATTTAATAGTCAATTAGTCGTTACTTTATATTATATGGAGTCAGAGTGTAGTCAAATTGAAAGTTATGACGTTCTGCTAGCTTTTTGGACTATTTTAGCAATTATTAACGTTTTTTTTTTCAGGCTAATTTGGAGTTTAGCTAATATTTCAGCTACATGCTAGCTATTTTGGCTAATTCATATTTTTTTTGAGTTTTTGGCTAATTTGGTGTTAAGAACATATTTGAACTGGGTGTTAGCTGTTTTGGCTAAATTCAGCTAATACCTGCTAAAATATTATTTAAATGTGAAATTAGCCTAAAAAACTGAAAAAGCCTTAATTTACCAAAACAGCTAGCATTTAGCTGAAATATTAGCTAAACTCCAAAATAGCCTAAAAAACTGAAAAAAAAATCGCAAGTTAGCCAAAAACACTTACCATACAGCTGAAATGTTAGCTAATAGGGCTGTGGATCGTTGCTTAGGTGGCGATCCGATACGATTCACGAATCAAGCTCAACGATTCACGAGTTGAACCACGATTCTTACTTTTTAATATTATGTTTATTGCTATGAGAATATTTACTAGATGGAGGAAAATTGAAATTATTTGAATTAAATCACCAACATTTATACATTTATTTAGAACAGTAGATCAGAATCAACAAAACTGATTTAAAAAAAATCCAAAAAGATTCAGATAGAAAGAAATTTTGTCGTTTTAAACTTTTTTTTTGTCAGCCTTCTGGTTAAGTTCAGCAGTAACATAAACAACATAAAGAGGATAAAAATTACTGCTGTTTTGGATCATTTAACAACAAAACTTAAAAATGTTTCCCACATTTTTTTTATCCTCAAAGTTCTTCAATATTTTTCGGTGTACAACCCGTGTGAAAAAGTATTTTTTTCTGCAGCAGAATCATCTGATTCACGTTGTTTACATCCTCCTTTCAGCAGCGCGAGGCTGCGTTTCTTCAGAATAAGATGGTTTCGTTAATTAAGAATTACAATAACCAAAAGAATGTAAACACTGAGATAAAGCTCCGATGTTAAAGCTAATTCATTTTTTCAGAAGTTATGTTACCGAACAGAACTTCTGTCTCAGTTTTTGAACGGAAAAAATCTCTCGCTAGTTTTACTTTGAAAACCGGAAGTTTCTCCGCAACTAAAAAGTGTTTACTTTCGGTTACAAACGCGGCTCTTTCGGCTTTGTTTTAGTTCGTAAACTTAAAACAATACATTAATCTGAATTCCAGAAGAAAAATACATAATTGACAGATAATATTCTGATCATATTTTACTACAATTTACTATATTTATAAAGATCGCAAATCAGCGATCTTGGACGTCGCGAATATTCGTACTCTGATTTTCGGAAGCAGATCACAAATACCCGAGCACCCGGATACTCGTTACAACCCTATTAGCTAAACTCCAAAACAGCCTCAAAAGCCTAAATTAGCCCAAACAGCTAGCATGTAGCTGAAATATTAGCTACACTCCAAAATAGCCTAAAAAACTGAAAAATTCCTATTTTTGCCTAAACGGCTAGCATGCAGCTCAAACATTAGCTAAGCTATAAAATAGCCTAAAAAAACCTTAATAAATGCCAAAATAGTCCAATAAGCTAGCAGAGTTTCATAACTTTTAACTTCCCTACACTTTGCGTCCATACAACATAAAGTAACGACTATAGTCGATTAGTCGTTGATTGGTTGACTCATCTTGGCAGCCTTATCGTTGCAGACATTTTTTAGTCACAAAGATATAAAAGTGATATAAGTGTTTTTCCGATATACAATAGCCCATCTGCACATCCCACGTGTCAACTATTGGACAGTGGAGACGCGTCTGTTTGTATGCCAGCGAGTTGGTGTCAGAAGTGGGTGCACAGCTCTAAAAAGGGATAAGCAGTTTTTGAGCTGAGCTGGTGGGAACCACAGCATTATCTTCAGCCTTCCACCATCTTCACTTTTTCTTCAGGATCTTTATTCTGGTAGATTAGGATGCAGATTGACTGAACATCACATGGTTCAGGATTTTTTGTGTATTTCTTGGGTATTATTTCTTTATGGTTGGATCGCTGTAATGAACATTTGGATCTGTTGGACAGCATGGGGGAGTCTTCAGTCGCCCTTTATTCATCGCACACTCCCACACAAACACCCTATAGACACGCCCCCTTTAGAGGTAGCGGCAGAATCATTCCACCGAAGGCTTTGTCCTATTTGATGTGGCCTGTTAAACTAAAGCTGAATTTGGCTGCGAGTTCTGCGTTACTCCGTCTCCCAGCAAAGGGGTGCTGGATCTGCATCTGCCTCTGGCGAGGATTTGGAGATTTGCTTCTGAGACGAGCAGAAGCCTTTACTTTCTTCACCTCTCCACATGTCTGGGTATGAAGGGAGAGGACAGAGTTTACATGCAGGATGAGCGCGTTGTTGCCTTTTATGGATTCTCTTTGCCTGAAGCCCAGTTTTCTACTAAGATGTTATCGCGGCGCCTGTCGTGCCGACGCATTATCTGGGAGTGATTGCTGTTCTTGATTTCTTGGATTTACAAAGTCGGATTAGGAAACTTCAGGGTTTGGATGTGGAGTGTGTGTAGCCTCGTTTCCACAGAGTAGTCTGGTATTTTGTTTTTGTTTCTGGACGCATTAAACAGTTGGACTGGATATTGATAATTTCCAGAAATTCGTTTTCTGATTCTTTCCATCCAATCAATTCAATTTTGAGTTTAAACATCTATGCAAATTTCTTTAGAAATACATTAATAAGTGAAATAATGAGATTGTTATTATCATACAGAGTTGCATGGTTTCTCTAAAAGAGATTTTCTAACAAAAATGTTCAGATATTTAACATTGTAAACATTGTTCTGCTTCTCTTGGAGGGCGTTTCAGTTTGGCACTATAGTATTACACCTTTTTCCAGAAGAAGAAGAAATTCTGTGGAATTAATAATGTTTTAGACCACAAATAATTACTTCAAAAATATTTCCTTGAGTTTGGAAAATTCCTATAAAGATGATCATATAGTCGGCAGTGTATGTTTATGTCGACCGGGCGTTAGCATTAGCCGTTCTATGGGAAATCCTTGTAAACGCTAGCATCAAGCTAGCTGGCGATCGAAATATATTTCTATAAATCAATTATTGATCTGTTAAGCTGAAATCGATTAATTGATTTTATCATCCGGTCCTTGAACCGTACCTCTTAGAGAGACTCTCATTGGTTGTAGGTTTATTGAAAAGTGGAGCGATTGTCAGTAAAGGATGACGACATTAGAAAGTGTCAATGTCAATGCTATCCTTTCTAAACAATCAGGTTTCCTGTGTACTATTGCTGGGTTATATGGTAAAAATTGTATGTCAGGATATTGATTATTTTATATCACAAGTCAAATCAAGTCAGCTTTATTTGTCAAATATACTGTATACATGTAATACACAACACCTGTATTCTAGGATAGTAATAGTATCTTATGTAAGAATATACAATAGAATGAAAAACTGAGTAGGAATGTACATATGATGGTTGAATGAAGTGGCAAAAGTAGCAATGAGATACAGTATATTGTGATATTTAACAATATATATCATGATACACCAAAATAAGAGAATATTTTCCCTAATTCTGATAAATTGACAAAAATTTCATTACTTATTGACTTTCTTTCTTTAAGTAACATGTAACTAAACTGTCACAAATTAGGTTTTTTTTAAGTGCGCAATAGTTTCAAGTTTTTTTTGTAAAAAAACACATTTTTGCACAAAAGTTCAAGAATAAAGATAAACAAATAAAAGCAATAGAGGAGGAATGGGACAATGTGTATCGACATATCACCCAGCAGTACTGTGTAGGGCTGGGAATCACTGGGTACCACATGATACGCGATACATGGCTCATGATATCGATAATATCACGATACTGCGATAATTAGTACAAATCCTCTCTAAAAGCCAACAAAGAACATATTTTTGGGGGAAACTATATCCCCATTTATTTTTATTTAGCTTACACTCAATCATAATAAACAACTTGTCTTATTTTGTGCAACATTGTTGAAATCATGTCTTTGATACCAATTGAATTAGAATCATCTGTCAACTTCAATGTTGACAATGGTAAACATGAACAGAAGTGTCACTTTTAAGTTGCTGTTAGCAACAGAACAAAAATGTAATAAAGTGGCGACAGCTATGTACCTCCAAAGGAACGTCACACCAAAGGATCAGGAATATAACATCTGACAACCTCTGTCAAGCGTTTTTCTTAATTTTTTGTGCACTTTTCCTGCACTTGAAAAGAGCTGAGCTTCCAAAATGGAAGGTTGATCTACTCAGACTGACACTTGAGATTATTTTTACAATCTTTATCTATTTTCTATTTGGTCAGTCTGTAGGTAAAAAAACCTAAAACACACAAAATAATGGTAATAAATATTTACAAATTCAAATTCTATTACAGTATAGCAATAAATAACTTTAAATTAATCAATAATAATTTATAAAATTTTAAGAGCTTCAATCAAATACATCAAATCCTGCATTTTTTATTTAAGAATTACTCTAAATTAACATTAGCAAAAAGTAATTGCATTAATTTGAAAACCTTACACCATAAATTTACCAAAGTACACCAGCAGGGTAAACGTCAAAGTGCATGAAAGTGACAATTCCGACGGTACCTGAAGTACACACAAAAAATTGAGAGGTGCTCGCCTCGTTCCCACAGCGCACCGATCAAACAGGAAGTAAGCGATGGCGGTCATTCTAGCGCTCAGTCTGCTTCTTGGATGATACCTGCATACAGGTAGGGCTGCCACAAACGATTATTTTAATAGTCGACTAATCACCGATTATTTTTTTCCGATTAGTCGACTAATCTGTTCATGGCCAAAGTGGATGTAAAGATGCTGAAGTTGATAACCAGCTAAAATATTAGTTAAATGCCAAATTTACCAAAAAATAAAAAGAGCCAAAGTTAGCCTAAATAGCTAGCATGCTGCTGAAATATTAGCTAAATTCCAAATTAGCCTTAAAAAAACGGAAAAATCCTATATTAGCCAAAACAGCTAGCACATAGCTGAAATATAAGCTAAACTCAAAAATTGCCTAAAAAAACTAAAAAAGCTTAAGTTAACCAAAATAGCTAGCATGCTGCTGAAATATTAGCTAAACTCAAAATTAGCCTTAAAAAAATGGAAAAATCCTATATTAGCCAAAACAGCTAGCATATAGCTGAAATATAAGCCAAACTCAAAAATTGCCTAAAAAAACTTAAAAAAGCTTAAGTTAACCAAAATAGCTAGCATGCTGCTGAAATATTTGCTAAATTCCAAATTAGCCTTAAAAAAATGGAAAAATCATATTATTATCCAAAACAGTTAGCACATAGCTGAAATATAAGCTAAACTCAAAAATTGCCTAAGTTAACCAAAATAGCTAGCATGCTGCTGAAATATTTGCTAAATTCCAAATTAGCCTTAAAAAAACGGAAAAATCCTATATTAGTCAAAACAGCTAGCATATAGCTGAAATATAAGCTAAACTCAAAAATTGCCTAAAAAAAACTTAAAAAAGCTTAAGTTAACCAAAATAGCTAGCATGCTGCTGAAATATTAGCTAAACTCCAAATTAGCCTTGAAAAAATGGAAAAATACTATATTAGCCAAAACAGCTAGCACATAGCTGAAATATAAGCTAAACTCAAAAATTGCCTAAAAAAACTTAAAAAAGCTTAAGTTAACCTAAATAGCTAGCATGCTGCTGAAATATTTGCTAAATTCCAAATTAGCCTTAAAAAAATGAAAAAATCCTATATTAGCCAAAACAGCTAGCATATAGCTGAAATATAAGCTAAACTCAAAAGTTGCCTAAAAAACGTAAAAAAGCTAAAGTTAGCCGAAATAGCTAGCATGCTGCTGAAATATTAGCTAAACTCCAAAATAGCCTAAAAAACCTTAATAAATGCCAAAATATTCCAAAAAGCTAGCAGAATGCTATTATAACTTTCAACTTTACTACAATCTGACTTCATACAATATAAAGTAACGACTAATCGACTATTAAATTAGTTGTCGATTATTTTAAGTCGATTAGTCGACTAATCGTGGCAGACCTACATACAGGTAAACATGCTTTACACACGCACTACCAAGCCCGTATCTCGCCGGTGCTTTTTTTCTGAATGAACGGCTTGCGTCACGATAAAATGTCCGTCGGCTGATCAACAGTTCCATGTCACGTGACCCAGCGCAACAGCCTCTTCAAATGAAAATACAAGATCAATACTCGGTGAGAACCCATCGAGAATCGATCACTTGACTAAATATCGCGATATATCGCAATATTGATATTTTGGCACACCCCAGTACTGTGTACTGTACTCTTTTAGTCATTGGTTTATATAGAAAATGCCTGCAAACAGCAGCAAGGACCGGTCCACGCCTTACCGGGCCGCTCAGTGGAATCCGTGACGTTCCCCCTCAGTTAAGGCGTGTCATTGCCAACCAAGAAGCTTGTTTTTAAATGACTGCAATAATAACCGGAGCAGCCGGACCACCACGGCGCGGCGCCCGGAACCGGTTCCTTTCATTTGCATAGATATAGGATTATTTTGACATCCTGTAGCCGCTAATGCATCCGCTCCTCCGCTGGTGGCGAGACCAAAGTGGGTCATGCAGCTGTTTTTTAGTGGGCGCCACATGCTGAGAGGTGGGTTAGTTGCGTTACCGTGGTAACATTAAGAGCCCTTGTTGTGTAAACCTGGAGGAACAAAACTCATCCTTGTTTAGAGGTGTCGTTTTAAATCGCCTGGCTTGAATTTCAACTGCAGTATAAAAACACAATAGGGGTTCATTATTTTTGCCGTAAGCGGGCTCGTCTTCTTTGGCACATGAATCCTAGAGTTTGGAATCCACTTTTTCAGAATAAGATGGGTGTTACTGCAGATCTAGTGGATCATTGTTGTTGATTTAATGGTGGATCTACAGTTTTTCTAGAGATACTTACAGAACGCCGTTTCCATACCGGCTGCATCACCGTCTTTCTATGCTTTCTATTCACTAAACAGACGAGGAATTTTGGGATTTAACCCAATCAAAGACTCCCCTGTGGAAAAGTGAAACATTGCTGTGTCACCACTGCAGGAAAAAAAAAAAAGAACAAAGGGGAGAAGGGGGCTGTTGTTTCCCATTATCTCATAGCCGTAAAATATAAAAGAGCAGATGCAGCCATGTGGTAGGAAATAATGATGAAGGGACCGCAGTGGTACTGAGAACGCCGTATAATTACTCAACCCTTGCAGCAGATTTTGACCCCAGAGGATTTTGGAATCACGGTTGCATGCCGGTTAATGCAGGAACGGCAGCTTTGGGGGCAGCGATAACTTGTTAGGGTGCCGGCATGCCGTCTTTATGATTGTTGAGTTTGCAGGCGGGGGCAATGAACGCAGCCTCATATTTTCCTGACTGGGATGTTACAGAGGGCCTCGCTCTGAATTTCAAACCAATGAGGCGTAAACGTCTCTCCTACAACTGTAACGCTCCTGCACGGATTAATATTGTTTGGTCCAAGGGAGTCGTTTGTGTGCTTTGCAGTTCTAATTGCCTGAAATTGGTTTTATTATGCTATTTTTTTGGGGCATTTTTGTTTAAACACAGTTAACCAGGAAATTTATTATCGTGTTCGTTTATTTTTCCTTTAAAAAAATAAAAGGTTAAATCTCCAGCTTAAGACTTCAGAGGCAACCCCGTGTTATCCATAAGCCTCAGTCTCAACTATCCTTACGGCTGGACACAGTTTCTGTGGGGTAGAGAGTCAAATCAGGTGACCTGCACCGAATATCGAATCCAAATTCTACCCCTCCAAATGCCCCCACAATCGGAGGGAGAGGAGAAGAATTCAAATTCACCTCGAGATCATAGACTGTTCAGTGAACCCATAGAGAGGAAATGTTTACGTACATTTTATCTATGGGTGTGCTGCGGGCGAACCCATAGTGAGGAAATGTTTACTTACATTTTATCTATGGGTATGCTGCGGGTGAACCCATAGAGAGGAAATGTTTACGTACATTTTATCTATGGGTATGCTGCGGGTGAACCCATAGAGAGGAAATGTTTACGTACATTTTATCTATGGGTGTGCTGCGGGCGAACCCATAGTGAGGAAATGTTTACTTACATTTTATCTATGGGTATGCTGCGGGTGAACCCATAGAGAGGAAATGTTTACGTACATTTTATCTATGGGTATGCTGCGGGTGAACCCATAGAGAGGAAATGTTTACGTACATTTTATCTATGGGTGTGCTGCGGGTGAACCCAAAGAGAGAAAATGCAGATAAACATTTTTACCTATGGGTATGCTGCGGGCGAACCCATAGAGAGGAAATGTTTACGTACATTTTATCTATGGGTATGCTGCGGGTGAAGCCATAGAGAGAAAATGTTTACGTACATTTTATCTATGGGTGTGCTGCGGGTGAACCCATAGAGAGAAATGTTTACGTACATTTTATCTATGGGTGTGCTGCGGGTGAACCCAAAGAGAGAAAATGCAGATAAACATTTTTACCTATGGGTATGCTGCGGGCGAACCCATAGAGAGGAAATGTTTACGTACATTTTATCTATGGGTATGCTGCGGGTGAAGCCATAGAGAGAAAATGTTTACGTACATTTTATCTATGGGTGTGCTGCGGGTGAACCCATAGAGAGGAAATATTTATGTACATTTTATCTATGGGTGTGCTGCGGGTGAACCCATAGTGAGGAAATGTTTACGTACATTTTATCTATGGGTGTGCTGCGGGTGAAGCCATAGAGAGAAAATGTTTACGTACATTTTATCTATGGGTATGCTGCGGGTGAACCCATAGAGGAAATGTTTATGTACATTTTATCTATGGGTGTGCTGCGGGCAAACCCATAGAAAGGAAATGTTTACGTACATTTTTACCTATGGGTGTGCTGCGGGTGAAGCCATAGAGAGAAAATGTTTACGTACATTTTATCTATGGGTGTGCTGCGGGTGAAGCCATAGAGAGAAAATGTTTACGTACATTTTGTCTATGGGTGTGCTGCGGGTGAACCCATAGAGAGAAAATACAGACATTTTTATCTATGGGTGTGCTGCGGGTGAGCCCAAAGAGAGAAAATGCAGATGTACATTTTTACCTATGGGTCTGCAGCCACATCACTCTACGACCCTACGTGGATAACCCAAAAACTTCACATATGGGTCAAACCCTCGGGGTTACGGCTGTTTAGATAACAGAAAGTTTAGAGCTAGAAATATATTGGTTGTTCTTCTCCCATCGTTGCCCTTTTTTAAATTTATTAAAGAAAATAATATATCTGGTCAATTTAAAGAAATGTTCTTTAGACAATACTCTCAATAGAAACATTGGTCAGTCCTGATTAGGCCTTTAATTGCTGCTGGTGTTTGTCCACCGTGTTCGCCGTCATGATATCCGGCTGATTAGCCCCTCGTTACGACAGCGGCGCTCCTTCTGTGCCAGTAATTGCCCCGCGTCTCTGGAATTCGCTGCTTCCCGCTGTTTCTGCCCGGCTGCCAGCGCGCTCCACACTTTTGGTTGACGAAAATGGTGGGTTTTAATAAAAGAGAAGCTTCTATCCCGGTGGAATCCGTGGTTAAATGTGGAATTGCGTCTCTTTCATCTGCTTCCTTTGATTCAGAGACTGCTGTTTGAAATTCAGTGACTTTGTGCTTTGGGGAACTTCATATCTCGTCTCCCTCCTACCTATTAAACTGGTTGAAACTACAAATCTTTCATTTTCTTTGAATCATTCATTTTATAGACACTCACACAATTCTCCAATCCAGCAGTTTGTAATTGGGTTTATTGCATTTGTTGCATCTTAGGAAGAATGTAGTCACGTTTGAACTAAGAAGCAGTTTTAGAAGAAGTTTAAGCTTTTATTTGTATTTATTTCTTTCAAAATGATTTCAAAATATGCATTTCTTAAGAATAAAAGTGACTTTATTCACTCAAATACTGTATATGATTATGATATTGATAGAGAGAAAAACCTTTCATGAGTTAAATAGATGAATGTAAAAGTAAAACGAACAATAGAACAAAAATATCAACATTTTATTTAGTTGATTGGAGTGTATTATGTTTGACAGGTTGTATTATTTGTTCATGTGCGTCTTTATGTAGTAAATAAGAGTTATTGAAGCTCAAAACTAATAATCTATTTATAATTTAATTCAAGAGAAAATAATCAGTCTCATGTGAGACCACCTACAGGACTGTTTACTCACGTTTATGTGACGTGAAGTCGACTTAAATAGAGAAAAATGGGAGCTGGAGTTTACTGAACATGCTAAAAGCTGGTCTAGTCCAACAAAAAAAACGTACCTTTATCAAATATGTTGAAGTAGATTTAGCTAAAAAGGAGAAAATGGCACAGATGGCTAGTATCTAGTGGTACAGGCAGCTGTGACTGATCTTTTGCTAATATCTCTAGAGTGTGGCGTGAGGACATTGTACGACAGCGTCACCCGTATGTCTTAAGCGTGTGCAACTTCCATGAGCTTTACGAAACCTTCCCGATTGGCTGCCACAATTAGTCGACTATTAAAATAGTCTATCGACTAGTTAGTCAGTTAGTTGTTAGTTTATATTGAATTGAGTCGGAGTGTAGTGAAGTTGAAAGCTATAATGATATTATACTAGCTTTTTGGACTTTTTAGGCTATTTTGGAGTTTGGCTAATATTTTAGCTACATGCTAGCTGTTTATGCTAATTTATGATTTTTTTTTCCAGTTTTTTTAGGCTAATTTGGGGTTTAGCTCATATTTTAGCTGCATGCTAGCTGTTTATGCTAATTTATGAGTTTTTTTCTCAGTTTTTTTAGGCTAATTTGGGGTTTAGCTCATATTTCTGCTGCATGCTAGCTGTTTATGCTAATTTAAGATTTTTTTTTCCAGTTTTTTGGGCTAATTTGGGGTTTAGCTCACATTTCAGCTACATGCTAGCTGTTTTTGCTAATTTATGATTTTTTTTCCAGTTTTTAGGCTAATTTGGGGTTTAGCTCATATTTTAGCAGCGTGCTAGCTGTTTATGCTAATTTATGATTTTTTTTCAGTTTTTTGGGCCAATTTGGAGTTTAGCTAATATTTCAGCTACATGCTAGCTGTTTATGCTAATTTAAGATTTTTTTTTCCAGTTTTTTGGCTAATTTGGGGTTTAGCTCACATTTCAGCTACATGCTAGCTGTTTTTGCTAATTTATGATTTTTTTTCCAGTTTTTTAGGCTAATTTGGGGTTTAGCTCATATTTTAGCAGCGTGCTAGCTGTTTATGCTAATTTATGATTTTTTTTCCAGTTTTTTGGGCCAATTTGGAGTTTAGCTAATATTTCAGCTACATGCTAGCTGTTTATGCTAATTTATGATTTTTATTTCCCAGTTTTTTGGGCTAATTTGGGGTTTAGCTCATATTTCAGCTACATGCTAGCTGTTTATGCTAATTTATGATTTTTTTTTCCGAGTTTTTTGGGCTAATTTGGGGTTTAGCTCATATTTCAGCTACATGCTAGCTGTTTTTGCTAATTTATGATTTTCTTTTTCCAGTTTTTTAGGCTAATTTGGGGTTTAGCTCATATTTCAGCTACATGCTAGCTGTTTATGCTAATTTATGATTTTTTTTCCGAGTTTTTTGGGCTAATTTGGGGTTTAGCTCATATTTTAGCTGCATGCTAGCTGTTTTGGCCTAACTAGGGCTTTTTTCCATTCTTTTTTGCTAATTTGGAGCTTAGCTCATATTTCAGCTGCATGCTAGCTGTTTTGGCTAATTTAGGCTTTTTTCAGGTTTTTTAGGCTAATTTAGCATTCAACTAATATTTTAGCTAGCTATTAGATTCAGCGATTTCATCTGTCATCTTCAGCGTCTTTAGCTATCAACACTAGCATCTTCATCGGACAAATTCAGCTTACAGCATTCACTCTAGCATTATCATAGGTAATGCTATATATCTAGTTTTTAGTTTAAAGCTAACAATGGTTAAGATGTGTGTTTTAAATCCACTTTGTTCTCTAATCAGGGAAAATAATCTGTGATTAGTCGACTATTAAAATAATGGTTTGTGGCAGCTCTAGTTCCTGATACACCGACCACACGCATGATAATCATATGTTCTATATTTAACGAGCCTCAAAGGGAACCTCAAGCTACCCTTACGATCCGGACGCTCCTCTCTGACCCTCCATGAAAACCTTACCCCTCGTATGGTTGGATCCACCTTTAACCAACGATGGAGGCAGCCGTTCCAAGTCTGGGTCTGGACGGTGGTTGGTGAAACCTGTCATACATCAAGAATGGGACCAACCGGCTTATTCTCTGCTGTGAGGACGGGGGGGGGCACAGGAGAAGCTGCAACTCTGCAGTCATTTGATGCCCGTCTGACAGGATGGAGCTGCTGCAGGAAGCTCTGCTGTCACTCAACTTTAGGGTTGGCTCCTGTCTCCATCAAGCTGTTTAGCTTTTTATCCTCTCAAGTTAGAGCTTCTTCTATTATCAGTCAATCAAAAAGATTGTTTTAAAGGTTGCAGAATTTTTAAAAATTAGAGATTTGGTGATATTCTTGCAGATTAAAATGCTGGTTTGAGGTGTTGGAGTGAAGCGGAAGTTGTTTCAGTAAAATGGAATTGTTTGAGTTTGGACGGCACACAAAGGTCGATTACATCATGCGCGGCTCTGGTCTTCATGGTAATGTCTTCAGCAATTAGGGTTGTGTATTGGCAGGAGTCTGGCAATACAATGTGTAATGTGATGCGTGTCTCACGATCAGAGTGTAACGGATCACAAAACTCACGGTTTTAGGGTCACGGTTCGGTTCTTTTTTCAGATCAGTAAAAAAATAAATAAAAAGACAAGAAAACAACATTATAAAAGTTAAATTAATTTTTGGAAACGCTTCAAATTATATATTCAATAACGATATAAAGTACTTCACACACAATATTTACATCCAAACAGTTGGTCATTGAGGTCTATGTATTAATAAAAAACATCTTTAAATTTGAACACAAACAAAATGTTAAAACGTGTAGTTTCTTCAAATGAAATAAACCTGATATCTATCGATCTGCGTCCTTCATTATGAAGTCGAGAACGGTTTATGACAGAAGCTCCGCCCACACGCAGCGGGAGCTTCAGGTGAAGACGTTAAGATGACCGTGAAGCAGCGACTTTGTCAAAATAAAGAGGATTTACATGAATTTGATGCAACTTGAACCGACAATTGATTTAAATTATGAGCGCCTGAGGGGTGTGCACGCGTGGGGGGGTGGGGGTTGGGAACCGTGGTTGCGCTCCTTCTCATGATACGATACTTGTGTGCTGCCAGCTAGCGGTTGGGTGGAAAACAAAAGCAAGACGCTGAAATACTTTAAAATAATTAATTAAATATCGCCATATCTGCATTTTATATCAGTACCAGTATTCAAACAAAAATATCGCGATATATCGCCCAATCGTTAATCCCCCACACTCCTACCAGCAAAACAGGATTAGATCACTGTCGGTGTGGTTCGTCTTTGTTACATGGTAGCTAGTCGTACATTTCTGCTTCCTGAAAGCAGCCTCCAGCCACGATTAGTCGACTAATCGACTATTAAAATAGTCGACAACTAATTTAATAGTCGATTAGTCTGTACTTTATAATATATGATGTCAGGCTGTTTAGCTAAAGTTGATAATTTATAAAGCATTCTGCAGCTTTTTGACTTTTGCCATTTATAAGCTAGTTTTCAGGCTACTTTGGAGTTTAGCTAATATTTACTTCTGCTACTATTTTGGCTACATTTAGGCTTTTTCAGTTTTTTAGGCTAATTTGAGAATTAAATAATTTTCAAAGTTTACTACACTATTTAGCTCTTTTGGCTAATTTAGGATTTTTCATTTGTTTTGTAGGCAAATTTGGAGTTTAGCTAATATTTACATAGGCATGTTAGCTATGCTAATTCTAATTTGTTTTTACAGTTTTTTAGCTAATTTGAAGTTTTTTCATTATTTTCAGCTACATGCTACCTATTTTGGCTAATTTGAATTTTACATTAGCTAATTTTGGAGTTTAGCTAATATTTCAGGCTTAGCTATGTACTTTTTTGTTTGGCTAATTTAGAAATTTACAGTTTTTAGGCTAATTTATTTACCAATATTTACAGCTAGTATAGCTAGCACTTTTTGGCTAGCTAAATTTAGAATTTTTACAGTTTTTAGCTAATTTGGAGTTTAGCTAATATTTCACTATTTTAGCTAATTTGGGATTTTTTTTTACAGTTTTTTTAGGCTAATTTGGAGTTTAGCTAATATTTCTATTTTAGCTAATTTGGGATTTTTTTTACAGTTTTTTAGGCTAATTTGGAGTTTAGCTAATATTTCAGCTACATGCTAGCTATTTTGGCTAATTTGGAATTTTTACAGTTTTTTTTGGCTAATTTGAGTTTAGCTAATATTTCAGCTACAATGTTAGCTTGCTAATTGTAAATGTTTACAGTTTATTAGGCTAATTTGAAGTTTTGCTATTATTTCAGCTAATGATAGCTATTTTAGCTAATTTGGGATTTTTTTTTACAGTTTTTTAGGCTAATTTGGAGTTTAGCTAATATTTCACTATTTTAGCTAATTTGGGATTTTTTTTTACAGTTTTTTAGGCTATTTGGAGTTTAGCTAATATTTCAGCTACATGCTAGCTATTTTGGCTAATTGGAATTTTTACAGTTTTTTTTGGCTAATTTTGAGTTTAGCTAATATTTCATCTACATGTTAGCTTGCTAATTGTAAATGTTTACAGTTTATTAGGCTAATTTGAAGTTTGCTATTATTTCAGCTACATGCTAGCTATTTTAGCTAATTGGATTTTTTTTTTACAGTTTTTTAGGCTAATTTGGAGTTTAGCTAATATTTCACTATTTTAGCTAATTTGGGATTTTTTTTTTTACAGTTTTTTAGGCTAATTTGGAGTTTAGCTAATATTTCACTATTTTAGCTAATTTGGGATTTTTTTTTACAGTTTTTTAGGCTAATTTGGAGTTTAGCTAATATTTCACTATTTTAGCTAATTTGGGATTTTTTTTTACAGTTTTTTAAACTAATTTGGAGTTTAGCTATATTTCAGCTATATGCTAGCAATTTAGCTTATTTAGGATTTTTTGTTTTAAAGCTAATCATATTTCAGATTTTTTTACATCCACTTTGTCCATGATCCGATTAGTTGACTAATCGGAAAAATTAATCGATGATTAGTCGACTATTAAAATAATCGTTTGTGGCAGCACTAGAAGGAACTGCAACTCTTGACTGTACATTCAGAAACGGAGGGTTAATGTCCCAACCCACTGAGCCCATTTAAGCCAATGTGGGCAAACACTGAAACTGGGGAAAAATAAACCACATGGGGCCAACTTGGTCATTCAGGCGGATTCCTTTCTCAGCCACTTTGACACATTTTTAAGAAAACGCATCTGAATCGAGCCGCTTTTGTTTTGTGACCATTTGTTGGAGCTGTTTAAGCATCCAGTTAATGTGAGTTTCTGAACTGTTTGTGAGTAAAATATGATAATATATGACAAACCTTTTATTGTCACTATCAACGTACAAGAGAAGAAAAGCAGCTGACAATATAAAACTGTCAGTATTGTGCAAAAATCCTGTCAGCTCTACAGTAATTTCCCCCCCAATGGACCGGGGTGGGGTTTGATGGAAAACGTCAAAGGCTCCGTGTCTTGTCGTTTTTTATTAGTCAGCAGCTGCAGTCGCTTGTGATTTTATGATGATAAGATATAGCCCTCACTTACATTTATCCTATCTACACCTGTAGTATCAGTGTTTTATTTGATATCCGTGATGACGTTAAGTGTGGATGTTTCTCTACAGTCTGTGCTCATAATCTCTCTAAAACTTCCAGTTTAAACCTGGTTCTGGTCCATCAGCTGTAGGGCTGCCACGATTAGTCGACTAATCGATGACTAATCGACTATTAAAATAATCGGCAACTAATTTAATAGTCGATTAGTCGTTACTTTATTTGTATGAAGTCAGATGTAGTAAAGTTTGAAAGTTATAATAGCATCTGCTAGCTTTTTGGAATATTTTTGGCAATTTATAAGGTTTTTTAGGCTATTTTGGAGTTTAGCTAATATTTCAGCAGCATGCTAGCTATTTCGGCTAACTTTAGCTTTTTTACGTTTTTTAGGCAATTTTTGAGTTTAACTTATATTTCAGCTATAGGCTAGCTGTTTTGGCTAATATAGGATTTTTCCATTTTTTTAAGGCTAATTTGGAATTTAGCTAATATTTCAGCAGCATGCTAGCTATTTTGGTTAACTTAAGCTTTTTTAAGTTTTTTTAGGCAATTTTTGAGTTTAGCTTATATTTCAGCTATGTGCTAGCTGTTTTGGCTAATATAGGATTTTTCCGTTTTTTTAAGGCTAATTTGGAATTTAGCTAATATGTCAGCAGCATGCTAGCTATTTAGGCTAATTTTGGCTCTTTTTATTTTTTGGTAAATTTGGCATTTAACTAATATTTTAGCTGGTTATCAACTTCAGCATCTTTACATCCACTTTGGCCATGAACAGATTAGTCGACTAATCGGAAAAAATAATCGGTGATTAGTCGACTATTAAAATAATCGTTTGTGGCAGCACTAATCAGCCGTCATAGAAACATCTGGTCCAATCAAGTTTATTTTTACTCGTTTAAGCCGTTTTGTGATGTCGTAAATCTCTTGAACGTAAGTTTCAACTAGTGAATTAAACGCTTATTTGTATTTTTTAATACTCATCTAAGATCTTTAGGATAAAAACTATTAGATCTTCAGTATTTCTTGTTCTCAATGATGTTTTCAGGACATTCCTAACTATTTTCACGCATGAATGAGGCGCTAACCTTTTGTTTGTTTTCTCACATTTACATAAAAAAAGCTCCCGGCTCAATAAAAGCCGCGGTTTCAAACTCAAACCTGTTTGGAAGCAGATTTCTCATCTTTCTCCCCCACCAGAGTGAATCGATTCTCACCTACCTGGATATAGGTAATTGTACTCCAGCTGGCCTCTTACTTGTAGTGTTATTGAACAGAGAGAGCACAGCTGCTTAATGGTTTTGTCATTGATGGATTCCTTGCAGTTTTGCAAGTGCAGATAATCTGGATTTGGACCTTTGGCCCCGTTCTCTCTGTTGGTACGAGCGGCCTCAAGGTGCACCTAATGCTAAACTATTCAGTTAAAGATCTACGACCTCTAACTCCTACTCTGTTATGGATGTGGGAATTTCAAAGAATCTTTTGGGGTTTAGTTAAAGTTTATTCGTCTATTTCTGTTTATTTAAAAATAGTAAAATAAGAATAAAATAACAAGGAACCCATGTGACTCCTTGGATTCAGGCGGCCATTTTGGCTGTAATATGAGCTCCACTGGTAAAACTTTCAGAGTATTCATCTGTATTTTAAAAAAACTTAAAAAAAGATTAACTATTCGTGCTACACAGGGGACTCTCTAAAACAGGGGTCTCAAACTCAATTCAGCCGGGGGCCGCTGGAGACAGAGTCTGGGTGAGGCCGGGCCGCATCAGGATTTCCACAAGAAAATCGCTGATAAAACATTCCAATGTTCTCAAATATCTTTATTTTTAACACGAAATAATGAATGAATTAAATTAATTATAAAAAATTAATTAGAAAATCAATCATTAATAATTAAAATAATAACAATGACCATACAGCAGTGCGCCCCCTGGAGGGAATGCGAATAAAAACATGTTTACATTAGTGATGAATATTGTGCATTATCCTACATAGTAGTTGATAATAAATTCAATATAGCAAAAACAACCTAAAACTCAATTTACAGTGAACCAATGAAGAAGAACTGAATCTCTGAGAAAAGACAGAATTCATCACTACTGTGGAGAGAAACATGGAAAGATTGTTTTTACTTTGTCTGGAAGTTTTGGAGGTAATCTAAAAAAAAAAAAAAAAAGAGAACAATTAATAAAACTGATTATTTAAAAGTTTTTTTTAATTATTATTATTCTTTAATGATAATAAAAGTATGATATTTTGAGGAGATATACGTTTAACTTGAGCAAATTAACTGATAATGATGATGTTTGCAGCTGAAAGGGGGGGTGCGTGGGGGGGAGGGTATCTAAGAGAAAATACCTCAGAAACACTGGACAAGAGAAAACTATTTTTATTCAGTTTCAAACGTCTGTATTTACAGAACCTCCTTCATTTCTGAGCTGAGAGCACCGCGCTCACTGAAAGCTCAACACAAACGCCGCACACCAGAATTCCTGGCCTCTGCGTCTGGAGCGCGCGTTGCTACACAAGTTTTTAAATCTGGTCTCAAGCTCTACGCACAAATCGTGCACGCTCTGAGTCTTCAACCCGGTTCAATATTTCACACACAGTCGCAGCAGCGCTAATGAACGGTAAAAACACCATAGAAGAAGAATCTCCTCTCTACTGCTGCGTGCGTGACCGCGCTGCTCCGGTGTGGATACCACCTGCTGAGCGTGCGTTCATAAACCCGCGCAGACATGCGGCCGGTGTGGAAACACCTTTGAAGATTCTGCTCGCTCGCGGGCATCACTCACGCACGCGGAAGTAGTCAGACTCTCTCGCGAGGACTTTCTCTGCTCGTGGAGGAGGAAAAAGCGCTTGTGAGGGTCTGATTTGTCCGCGCGGAATATTTGATACGTGCGTGGCGTCAGGAACACGCTTTTTGACAAGCAGCAGGCTGTGTATCACGTGGCGAAAGAGGAGCGGGCCCGCGAATCACGTTCAGTGAGAAAGCACTTCCAGCAGCTTCATGGCTCCTCCTCCTCTCAGCTGATTGGAGGAATGAATTAAAGAGTGAGGAGGCTCGGACAGCCCGCCGATGTCCCGCCCTCCAGAGCCATATACCTTACCGTGATTGGTTCGTTGAGCTCTGGACACAACAACTGTCATTCATATCAGCCTTGCGGGCCGCACTAACAGTAATCTTTCATATGAAGACGGGGGCCGCAAATTATCATCCCGCGGGCCGCAGATTGCCCGCGGGCCGCGAGTTTGAGATCCCTGGTTTAGATGTTTGGCTGTAATAGAAGAGTTCTGTGGAGTCAGCCTCGACTGCTACAGATCACCAGATAGACTTTCATTGGTCTTTGTTTGTCTGAAATCAGACATGACGTGCAGTCGGGAGCGTGACAGATATGTAGAAAGGTATGGCGGCATTTTCTGTTAAAGGACTATTTCTGGAAGATGGAATCGGCTTATGTCAGAACAAGCAGCTGAATCAGTGAATATCATGAGTTTCATTTGAAAACACAAGTTAAAACCAAGTTTAAAAATATAATTGCAGTTTTTAGACCCGATTTGTCATTTTAGTTCTGTTTCTTTTGTATTTTTGGTAGGGCTGCCACGATTAGTCCACTAATTTAATAGTTGATAACATAACAGCATTATGCTAGCTTTTGTTGATCTGTTTGCATTAAGTTTTTAAGGCTTTTTGGAGTTTAGCTAATATTTCAGTTACATGCTAGCTGTTTTGGCTAACTTAAGCTTTTTTTCCACTTTTTAAGGCTTTTTTGGAATTTAGCAAATATTTCAGCTGCATAATAATTTCTAATTTAGGCTTTTTTTTGGATAATTTGGAGTTTGGCTAACATTTCAGTTACATGCTACCAATTTCAGCCAACTTAAACTTTTTTTTAATTTTATGCTGTTTTGGAACTTAGTTAATATTGCAGCTACATGCTAGCTGTTTTGGCTAATTCAGCTTTTTTCTTTTGTTTTTTTTTTAGGCTTCTTTAGGCCATTTTTGGAGTTTAGCTAATATTTCAGTTACATGCTAGCTGCTTTGGCTAACTTAAGCTTTTTTTCCACTTTTTATGGCTTTTTTGGAATTCAGCTAATATTTCAGCTGCATGATGATTACTTTGGCTAATTGAGGCTTTTTTCTTTCTTTTTTTTGATAACATGGAGTTTAGCTAATATTTTTCAGTTACACACTACCAATTTTAGCTAACTTAAACTTTTTTTTGTTTTTTATGCCGTTTTGGAACTTGGTTAATATTGCAGCTACATGCTAGCTGTTTTGGCTAATTTAGCATCTTTTCAGTTTTTTACGCTAGTTTGGAGTTTATCTAATATTTCAGCTTCATAGTTTTGCTAATATTTTTGCTACATTCTAGCTGTTTTGGCTAATTTAGCCTTTATTAAAATTTTTCTAAGCTAATTTGAAATTTAGCTAATAATTTAGCTACTATCAGCTTCAGCGTTTTCAGCTACCGTCACTAGTATCTTCATCGGCTAAATTCATCTTACATCATTTATTGTGAATGTATTTAGCTTTAGTTCAAAGCTAACGATGGTTAAGATGTTTGATTTTACATCCACTTTATGCATGACCCGATTAGCCGACTGATCGGAAAAATGATCTTTGATGATTCAAGTATTAAAATCGTTTGTGACAGCCCTAATTTTTTAGAAAGTATGTGATCCTAGTCCTAATAAAAGTCTTTTTTGGGGTCAATATAGCATAAGGGAGAACCGGGACTCTGCCCACGGCCACACTGATGTTCTAATGTTATATTTTGGAGAAGAAGGTGAAGTTGAAAGGTGAAGCTCTCTATTTCTAACAGGCTGTTGATGTGGGTCATCAGTGAGATGATGATGTCACAGATTCAAGTGTCTGGACTAGTCTTTATATTTTAACAGGAACAGACGCATTTGAGACGATTTAAATCTAGTTTCCATCTAGTCTGAGACTTTCTAATGGAATTAATCAGGACAGACTTTTTATTATTGATACTTGAATCATGGAAATGACTTTAGAATTGAAATTACTTTAACTCTTCTAATGAAAATGATCTGTATAAATATATTTTATAATGATTACCTGATCTTTTTTTTTTCTATTAAAAGAAAAATCAGTATATGATACTTGCTTTACATTAATGACTCTTCCAGTGGAAAATACTCTGCATACATATATATATTTTATGTTTGATACTTGATTTCTATTAATTATTTGTTCTAATGTAAAATGTTTTGTCTGAATTTTGATCATAGATCTAAATATTTATTATTTGAAGATTGATAATAACCTGAATCTATATATGAAACATATAAATATCTGATCTTAAGTTATGAACCAGATGATGATAAAACACGTAAAGGAAAAAGGTCGAGCTGGGGTTGGATTATATAAGTTCACTTCCTCCATTTTCTCATAATCACTAGTTATTCTGACGTGTTTTTATAAATATAAACTTCTGATGACACATTATTTTGCACATGAATTCACTTTTTTAAAATTTCTAATCATTGAAATAAACCTTATTTTATGGAGGTTAGAATATCTGTATTGGAGGACATGTTTGTGTTCATCGGACTTTTCTCCCAAATGTTTAAATAAAAATAAAAATAAAAAAAGTTTGCCTTTAAATCAACACTTCTATTATTGCTGTACATGGAAAACTTTTATAATCTAACATGATGATCGATAAAATCGTAAAACTGTGTTAATTGATCAATAATCATCTCGAATAACTTAAATTATATAAAATAACATTTTTTGGGGAAAATAAATTCCCATTTATATTTTAGCTTGAACCCAAACATAATAAACAACTTGTGTCTTATTTTGTGCAACAAATAAAAGACACTTTTGTGCAAATCCGTATTAGTCATCGACGAGCATCGATACCAACTGAACTGGAATTATCTGTAAATAATTGTTATCTGTTAACTATTGTAACCATGAACAGCAGTTCTATTAGTGCAAAATTGTTGTAAACAGAACAAAATGAAATAATTCAAGTAGCTGCCAGACAGATCGGTAAAACGTGTTCCCCCTATCTTCCTAAAAGATTGATACTTGGTGAGATCCCGTCCAGAATCAACTGCAGGACTAAAGATCGTATATCCTATTAGTCACTACTGCAGTTATTAAATATACTTTACCTCATAATAGTTCCAAAAAATGACCTGCGATATACCAAATCTGCAAAACAATCGTCGTATATTTCTATAATTTAAGTATTTCTTATTGTTTTAAGGCTGTAAAATGATTAATTTTACATTTAATACACATTTCTCAGACAGATATTACATTTTTCACAGGTTCCTATTATTTAAACTCCCAAAGTTTAAACCTTCATTAAGAAATAAGTCCAGTTTTATGGAATAAAAACAACCATCTGATTATAAACCAGAATTTATCAGTTTTTCAAGCTGATGGTATGACGTACAGGAGGTTGATTGACATCAGTCTACAGCCAATCAAGACGGTCGGAACATTATGCACTGAAAAACCATCCAAAATATAGCAAAGAACTTCAATAATACACTTTAAATCATTGAATTATTAATGTCATTGCAGCTAAAACTTTTAGTTTCTGTTTATTCTTTTAAAAAAAGTGACTTTATATCAGTCTAATGCTTTTTTCTTTTTAACTGAAGATGTCAGGTTAGGATTGATCATTATTACAGGCAAACAAAGCCTCAAATCTTGATCGGTGTGTCTGGATTTACGGAGCAGCAGATGAAATCCTCTAAGATGCTTAAATATCCTTTCATGTGTCAGTTTCCTGTCAGCCACTGTCTTCACCTAACTCATTCCAACCGCACAAAAAAACGCAGAACCCCCCCAAAACTAAAAGAAGATACGTACGAGCTGCAAGCTTCGCTTCATTTTTTTTTAACTGAAGGCGGCGATGATGCAAATGTGAAGCAGCACCAAGACAAAGAAAAGGCTTTAGGGAACAAAAACATCCTGTCAGAGTCTGGATGTAGCAGAGAAAATAAACAATGCTGTGTTACTGCAGCCTTTGTTTGAGTTTCTGCGTTATTTCTCAAAATGAGACCATTTATGTTCGTCTGTCAGCTTCAGAAAATGTTTCTTAAATGTGTCCAATTAATGAGTTCAGGATACAAACCTATTGTTTCATATGAGGGGTAAAGCTGGGATCAGACATCTTCTTTTAAAGCTATATATAGTCAAATATTTTAGCCAAAAACTTCAGATTTATTTTTATTACAAGAATTACAACATTTTATACATTTACAGTGTTGTCACATTATCCTGTAAATCATGTTTAATTAATTACAGTCACTGAGCTGCTTCTGTGACGCCCGTTCATGTCTGATAATGCACTCATTGAAAAACATTATCCTTCTTGATCAGTTATGAAAAAAAAATCAAAAGTTCCCGTTATATTTTTATGTTCAAGACGTTTTTTTTTTTTTTTTTTAAACAAAATGGGGACTATTTAAAATACATCACGTTGTCATGGTAACGGCTCTTGCACGCTCACCAACCGACGCTGCTCTCGCTCGATCGACAAAACTTTTTTTTTTTTTAAAGACCAGGTGATGTTTTTTTCTAAGTTCAATTAGTTCAAGTCCTCATTTTTCATTTCCCTCTTTTAAAGTTGTCTTCTCTCTTTTGATGCATCCCTGTCTTCAAAAATGATCAAATTCACCAAACAAGTTCATGAAACTAGTAAAAAACAAACAAAAAAACTAAAATTAGCCAAAACAGCTAGCATGTAGCTAAACTGCATAAAAGCTTGAATAATCTCAGTAAATGCCAAAATAAATAAAAAAAAATAAATAAAAAAGCTAGGATAACCCCCATATTTAAAACTAACTTTTTAACATAATTATAAAGAATAAAAAAAGTCAGGAATATTATTCCAGAATAAATCAATTTAAACCTTAAATAACTTTCAATATTTTACTCTCGATAAAAATATATTTTGTTGAAATTATACTAGTTAGAAATAAGAACAAAATAACATCGTGTCATTAGTAACAATAAAATAAAATGATCTGGAGGGCCGGATAGAATTACCTGGAGGGCCGGACAGAATTACCTGGAGGGCCGGATCCGGCCCCCGGGCCTTAACTTTGACACATGTGAGATGAAGGGTCAAAGAGTTAAAGTATGTCAAATAATGTTTATTTTAGTAGTGGTTGTGACATTTCTGGTGTTAAAGGGGTAAATATACTATTAAAAAAAACCCAATGTGCTTTATAAAGTGTACTGTTATTTTGAACACAAACATGTTTGTTTTCATTACAGAAGATTCTTTTTCCTGCAAAAGCATTATTTTTGTGAATTTTTACCTTTGAGTGAATCAAATCTAATATTTTAGTAAAGTTTAGTAAACTGTAAACGGACAGAAACATATTTTCTAAAGAGTCCTTTTAAATAAATAATTGTAATTCTTGATTTTTATTCAAATCAAGTCTTTTTTTCTTTTTCCCACAACAATAATTGGGAATTTTTCAGATCTAAAGCACTTTTATACATCTAACAATTTCAAAATAAAAGCCCCAACCTTTAGAATCCATTCATACACTTTCTAAATGTTTAAATAACCATTTCGTAACCATAAGAATTCACATATGAGATTACATGAACGAGTTTTCTAATTACTGAGGCTCAGCTATGAAAATCTACCAAACAATTTTATATCCGTCGCCTCATAATTAAATAAGTCTCTTGGATGTGCTGTGTAAGTTCTGTGGAGCTTTTATTTTTAGGATCCAGTTTGCTCTGAAGTGGCTTATCAGTTAATGACTGAGAACAGCAGTCAGGAGAATTCTGTTCACACTTTAACAGAAACACAGAGAACAGAACGAGCGAGGCGGGACTCTGTGTGACGGATACGTTAACCAGAGCTGTCGCCGGTGACGACAAAACAACCCATGCTCACTCGTCTTTTACGCAGTTCATTTAATTAATTAAATGATTACATTTTTAATTAAGAAAAGTGGCTTAGCTTCTTTACCTTCGTCTATCATGCTAGCGCAACACAATACGCTAGTAAAGTGAAACACTATTTTATTCTCTTTTACAAGCGCAATTAATCATAAAACAGCTGATTCAGCAGCAGAATTAGTTGATTAACGTATTAACACTTCTATTGGAAAGTGTCGCATGCGTTGACTGTATATGAGAACTGGACTGAGGGTGACATCCCCCGTTAAAAAATCACTTGCCTCCTAATCGAGGTGTAAGATACTTTTATACTTATCAATACTGACGACAAATGATTATAATCGCCGATTATTTTTTCCGATTCGTCAACTGATTGGATCCATGCGAAGTAAAACACATCTGAACCAATATTGACTTTAAACTTGAAATACTTTAACGAATCTTGCAGCTTCTTTCCTTTGGTTTCTGGCATTAAAACGAGAATTAAATCAAGGGGCGGAGCTGCTCAGCACTAAAAGCCACGCCCCCTTAGAAGAGGCTTCAGATCAACATGAAAAATGTTTTTTTAAGACATTTAGGTTGTGGGATTTTGGTTTAAAACCTGAATGTCATAATGAAAACACAACTGGAAATGTTTCTTAATTACAAAAAAATGTCATGAAGGTCTAAAAAAAAAACAAATCACGACTAATCTATCTTTGTAGTCAACATAGTCGTGATTAATCAACTAATCGTGGTAGCCCTATACTGTCATCACTATTCGGAACCAAAATCCTCAGTAAGTTGCGATTGGTCAGATTTAGGGTGAGTCAATGTTTCTATGGCAACCATTCCTACCAATCAGGAGTGAGCTTGTTGGAAGTCGACACCCCTACCGCTTGAAAGTAGCCTCGGGAGATTTTGTGTTTTGAATGTTGGACGTGGGGGCCATCAGGCTCCACCTACTTTTATTGAGGCATCTGATTGGTCAGAAATAATATGAAAAAAATATAGCAAAAACGGTTGTTCTGACAACAGAATAACTGAGTAATGACTGTTTATTTTGGCTTCCTGGAGCCACTTCCTGTTTGGAACGCCAGACGGGAATGGTCACTCTGTCCAGTACTCGTATACAGACAGCTCTCCGCTTCAGAATCAATTGAAATTGCATAAACGATTGAAGAGTTCAGAGAGGAAACGCATCTCCAGTCCATTGATAAAGTTAGAACGGGGCTGTACGAAGGCGGCGCCGCCGGTTCGTGTCACTGGAGCGCTGACGGACGTCTTCATCTCCTCAAACTCCGGAGGTGTTTGTTAGGGCTGGGCGATATGGCAAAAGAAAATCACGATTTTTTTCAATTTTATTTCACGATTTTATCACGATTTTTTTTTTTCTAATAAATTCACATTGACAAAAAGTCCTTTCCCAATTAAAAACATCTCAAAGTGGTAAATAATAATAATAATAATAATAATAAAAACACCATTTACCATATTTTCAAATGAAACTACAACTTTTATAATTTTTATATTACATATATGGTAAATAAATCTCAATTGCTTCAGGATTTACCTTCAAATAAACGATTTCATTGTACTTTGAGAAAAAGGCTCCAGCTAGCATCTTTAACTGATACAAATAATAATAATAATAACTTTGATCATAACATCAAATCCATCTACCAAACTGTTCAGATTCAAAACACAGTGATGATAGCAGTAAACTGTGTTTCAGGTTAAAGTTTACGGTCTCAGCTCCTTCCCTAACATCTTCTCTCTGCTGTTTATGTCACTGAGCAGAAAGCTAGCGTTAGCATTAGCGCTGTATCTTCCGGCCGAGCTTTCTCCGGTCTGTTGGCCAAGAAAAAAGATCAATCGTGACGGCACGGATTAAAAAAAATTATGTGCGAACTCACTTATACTTCTTACAAAGACAAAACAAAGAAAGTGTGACTGACAATAAGATTTAGGCTCTCAAAGTAGCTAGCTACGAGCTAGCAAAACAATGCAGCAACGTTCATTTTGACCGCATATTTTACGTGTTTCCAGCATGAATCTCCATCCGTTTTTGTGCAGGTTGAACGTAAATACGAGCGATTAACATCCGCCATGTTTTAAAACATGAAACATTAATAAAAAACATACGTCGAAGAACCAAGCTAGCATGCTATCTGTGAGTTGCTAGCTCCCACTTTAGCACACAGTTCAGCCTAATTTCTCTCTACTAAAATGTGATGATTCCTCTGCATCGGATTATTTTGTTTTCGAGGTTTTTGAAGTCGATTGCAAAACACCGTTGCCTTTTGTGCTTCTTTTCGTATTTTTTTTCAGACCTCCGCCATTTATTTACTCTAGAAGACTCAACGCATACTGACGCCGGTGCCGCACGTGTGTCACGCCGTATGTCACGTGACTTACAAGAAAAAACACGGGGGAGGAGGAGGAAGAGCTCGGATTTAAAGTCACAGACAGTCAACAAGCTTTTGCCTTCTCGCTCTTGCAACTTTCGTAGAAGATCGCGATAAAACGATCTCTCAAAAATGACAGATCGTCAGCTTTGGAGATCGTATCACGGTTTTATATCATCATATCGCCCACCCTAGTGTTTGTATACTTCTCGTCTCCCAGCTGAAACGCTGGCGCCCCGAGGATTCAGCTGCATCTCTCAGCATCGTACAGCCAGCTATGCGTTAAACTGCGAAAGCACGTGGGAGAGCCGCAATATCCGTCCCGTCAAAGCGGCGGAGGCGGGAATAAAACGTGAAGTTGAGCCGCCCTGAAGCTGGCGGCGTCTCCTGGCTTTGAATCTGCTTTGTTTTTGTCTCTCTGATATGACGGCTGAAGTGGCGGCGAGCGCCATCAGTATTCAGAGCCCGTCTGTGGGAGAAAGCTCACACCTGGATAGCTTTACCTGCATTATATCCAATTGTGATTCAATGTAACTAAGAGAGTGCTGTCAGGCTGACATGGCGGACGGTTTCCCTGAATATCAATCCGTCTTGGGCGCCGTTAGTTTATAGGAATAAAGATGAGAGTGAGATGCAGCTTTGCTTTTCTAAATACCTGTCATGTGAGCGAGACCTTAATAAAATATGTGTCTTACCACTAAAGAGGAAAGAATAGTCCAGACTTTCAATTTTTCTCCCAGAGAAGGGAAGATCCGCCATCCGAATGTGCAACATTTATATAGGTACGGCTCAATTATTTATAGCTTGAAAGCTTGAAAGTGAATTTGACCAAAACTGGAATGAAAGCTCCGGCTTTGTCTGCTGGCTTGTGAGTAGCTGGTGCTCCGGCTGAATGGGATATTTGTTCCTGTCTGTGCGCCCAGGTTCAAATCTCCAGTTGAGTAATGTGATTGCCTCAGGAAATCCAAGGAGAGGCACTTTTGTCAGCCTCCTAATAGCTTTTCCAGATCACTCCAAGAAGCTCTGATCTTTTTCTTTGTCCTTAGGCATTGAAAATTTCATTTAGAGCGACATTATGATCCGTTTAATGAGTGATGCCAACGTGGAAACTCAAATCTGACGTTTGGTTTCAAACACTAACTACAGGAGGGTTTTAAGTCTAAAACAGAGTCAGAAATTCTTTATTTTGACTAAAACACTTGATTATTCAAATAGAAATGACAAGGAAGTTAACCCTTTAAAATCAGAGCTTCAGCTAAAGTTTTGACGGTCTTTCAACAATCGTAACTCTTCAACCATGAATGTATTAAAGCTAGGGCTGCCACAAACGATTATTTTAATAGTCGACTAATCACCGATTATTTTTTCTGATTAGTCGACTAATCTGTTCATGGCCAAAGTGGATGTAAAGATGCTGAAGTTGATAACCAGCTAAAATATTAGTTAAATGCCAAATTAGCCAAAAAATAAAAAGAGCCAAAGTTAGCCTAAATAGCTAGCATGCTGCTGAAATATTAGCTAAATTCCACATTAGCCTTAAAAAAACGGAAAAATCCTACATTAGCCAAAAACAGCTAGCATATAGCTGAAATATAAGCTAAACTCAAAAAAAATTGCCTAAAAATTAAAAAAGCTCAAGTTAACCAAAATAGCTAGCATGCTGCTGAAATATTAGCTAAACTCCAAATTAGCCTTAAAAACATGGAAAAATACTTCATTAGCCAAAACAGCTAGCATATAGCTGAAATATAAGTTAAACTCAAAAGTTGCCTAAAAAAAGTAAAAAAAACTAAAGTTAGCCGAAATAGCTAGGAATCAACCTCAACATGGGAACCTTGTATCGTATCGTGAGATACCCAGTGATTCTAATGGATAGACTTACTGTACGTAACCCTTGTGCTATGCTAGGTCTGTAGCCGTTGGGAGTGGGGTCATCTGGACCCCACAAGACAGTGCCCTGAAGTTTTTCTTCATTGAGTTTTGATTTTTCTCTGGTGTCCGTGGCAGACGTGAAATCCTGTCCACCTCCGTCCACATTTGTCAGGGGACAGAAAACACGTCAATGTAAGGCCCGGGGGGGTCATCTGGACCCCTTAAGATAAGGGGAAATGGTTGTGGTGGGTGCAACACATCCAAAGACAAGTTTCCCAGATGTGGACAGAAACCACGCAATTCTGCCGTTGCTAATCGTCCAGAGAGACGCATGAGGGAGTAGAGGATATGATGTCAAAAATCAAGCATTTTCCATCTGTGTTGCAGTAGAACAAACTCACGTCCTGCCTCGCAACAGCCATGCTTCGGCGGCATTCTTTAATTTATATGCCAAACTGTCACACAAAATTATGTGTAGATTGTTCTTAACACGGCTCACAGAATACTTAAAGTTAATTGGATTTCAAGGTCTTTTGTCGAGATTTATATGGGTTTTTTTGTCGAGAGATATTACGTGTCTTCCCAGCTCATTCAGCCATCTTGATCTTCACTCATTACGGATTACCTGGTTCAGCCAATTAGAGCATGCCAGAGTCCGGACGACAGGCGGGAGAACTGGCCTGGAGTTCCAGATCAACCTTTTACAGTTCAGATGTCCTAAACAACAGAATCTTTCAGTAACTTGATCTGCTCGATTGAGAATTAGATTTGTTCCGCTTTAGCACTGGTTAGATTTCTATCTGCATTGACATTATGACCATTTAGAACACTAGAGCTCATCGACAGTCTGTTATCGCACACATACCTATTAATCAACCTGGTAAAGCAACACGAGTGAAGACTATCAGATGGAATCTTGTCCTTGGTTATCTGCTGATTTAGCTTTACTTGATGGGAAATGAGTCGAGTCATTTCTCTGGAGTGTTCCAGCTTATTAGTCACACTGAAGCGTGCTCTGGTTCGTGTCTCCCAGGTGGTTGTCCTTTAGCAAACTGCTCTACATAGCTTCAAGTCATGGACATATTGACACTAGGGCTGCCACAAACGATTATTTTAATAGTCGACTAATCACAGATTATTTTTTCCGATTAGTCGACTAATCGGGTCATGCACAAACTGGATGTAAAGCACACATCTTAATCATTATTAGCTTTAAACAAACTAAAAACTAAATACATTCACACAAGCATTATCTGTGAAAATGCTTGTGTGAATGCTGTAAGCTGAATTTTGAAGCTGAAGCGAGTGACGACAGCGAAGATGCTGAAATTGATAGCTAAAAACACTAAAGCTGATAGCCACTAAAATATTAGCTAAATGCCAAATTAGCCTAAAAAATAATTAAAAGCCTCAGCTAGCCAAAACTGCTAGCATGTAGCTGACATGTTAACTTAACTCCAAAATATCCTTAAAAAACTGAAAAAAATCCTAAATTTTCCAAAATAGCTAGCACGTAGCTTAAATATTAGCTAAATTCCAAAACACCCTAAAAAACTTTTTTTAAAAAAGCTAAAGTTAGCCAAAACAGCTAGCATCTAGCTGAAATATTAGCTAAACACCAAGTTAGCCAAAAAACTGAAAAAAGCTTAAATTAACTAGAATAGCTAGCTGCAATATTAGCTAAACTCCAAATTAGCCTAAAAAATAATTAAAAGCCTCAGCTAGCCAAAACTGCTAGTATGTAGCTGACATGTTAACTTAACTCCAAAATATCCTTAAAAAACTGAAAAAAAATCCTAAATTTTCCAAAATAGCTAGCATGTAGCTTAAATGTGAGCTAAATTCCAAAACACCCTAAAAAACTTTTTTTAAAAAAGCTTAACTTAGCCAAAACAGCTAGCATCTAGCTGAAATATTAGCTAAACACCAAGTTAGCCAAAAAACTGAAAAAAGCTTAAATTAACCAGAATAGCTAGCTGCAATATTAGCTAAACTCCAAATTAGCCTAAAAAATAATTAAAAGCCTCAGCTAGCCAAAACTGCTAGCATGTAGCTGACATGTTAACTTAACTCCAAAATATCCTTAAAAAACTGAAAAAAAATCCTAAATTTTCCAAAATAGCTAGCACGTAGCTTAAATATTAGCTAAATTCCAAAACACCCTAAAAAACTTTTTTTTAAAAAAGCTAAAGTTAGCCAAAACAGCTAGCATCTAGCTGAAATATTAGCTAAACACCAAGTTAGCCAAAACTGAAAAAAGCTTAAATTAACTAGAATAGCTAGCTGCAATATTAGCTAAACTCCAAATTAGCCTAAAAATAATTTAAAGCCTCAGCTAGCCAAAACTGCTAGCATGTAGCTGACATGTTAACTTAACCCAAAATATCCTTAAAAAACTGAAAAAAATCCTAAATTTTCCAAAATAGCTAGCACGTAGCTTAAATATTAGCTAAATTCAAAACACCCTAAAAAATTTTTTTTTAAAAAGCTAAAGTTAGCCAACAGCTAGCATCTAGCTGAAATATTAGCTAAACACCAAGTTAGCCAAAAACTGAAAAAAAGCTTAAATTAACTAGAATAAGCTAGCTGCAATTTAGCTAAACTCCAAATTAGCCTAAAAATAATTTAAAAAGCCTCAGCTAGCCAAAACTGCTAGTATGTAGCTGACATATTAACTTTAACTCCAAAATATCCTTAAAAAACTGAAAAAAATTCCTAAATTTTTCCAAAAATAGCTAGCATGTAGTTAAATGTGAGCTAAATTCCAAACACCACTAAAAAACTTTTTTTTAAAAAAGCTTAACTTAGCCAACACTAGCATCTAGCTGAAATATTAGCTAAACACAAGTTAGCCAAAAAATGAAAAAGCTTAAATTAACCAGAATAGCTAGCTGCATATTAGCTAAACTCCAATTAGCTAAAAAATAATTAAAAGCCTCACTAGCGAAAAACTGTAGCATGTAGCTGGGACATGTTACACTTAACTCAAAATATCCTTAAAAACGAGAAAAAAATCCTAAATTTCCAAAAAGCTAGCATGTAGCTTAAATATTAGCTAAATTCCAAAACACTAAAAAAACTTTTTTTTAAAAAGCTAAAGTTAGCCAAAACAGCTAGCATCTAGCTGAAATATTAGCTAAACACCAAGTTAGCCAAAAAAACGAAAAAAGCCAAAATTAACCAGAATAGCTAGCTTGTAGCTAGAAATATTAGCTAAATCCAAAACACCCTAAAAAACTTTTTTTTTTAAAAAGCTAAAGTTAGCCAAAACAGCTAGCATCTAGCTGAAATATTTAAACAGCTAAACCCAAATTAGCTGCTAAAAAAACCTGAAAAAAGCTTAAACTCCAAAATATCGCCTAAAAAATAATTTAAAAGCCTCAGTAGCCAAAACTGCTAGTATGTAGCTGACATAATGAACTTAGCCACTCCAGAATATCCTTTAAAAAAAAAATCCTAAATTTTCCAAAATAGCTAGCATGTAGCTTAAATATGAGCTAAATTCCAAAACACCCTAAAAAACTTTTTTAAAAAAGCTAAAGTTAGCCAAAACAGCTAGCATCTAGCTGAAATATTAGCTAAACACCAAGTTAGCCAAAAAAACAGAAAAAAGCCAAAATTAACCAGAATAGCTAGCTTGTAGCTGAAATATTAGCTAAATTCCAAAACACCCTAAAAACTTTTAAAAAGCTAAAGTTAGCCAAAACAGCTAGCATCTAGCTGAAATATTAGCTAAACACCAAGTTAGCCAAAAAAACTGAAAAAAGCCAAAATTAACCAGAATAGCTAGCTTGTAGCTGAAATAGCTAAATTCCAAAACACCCTAAAAAACTTTTTTTAAAAAGCTAAAGTTAGCCAAAACAGCTAGCATCTAGCTGAAATATTAGCTAAACACCAAGTTAGCCAAAAAAACTGAAAAAAGCTTTAACTCCAAATTAGCCTAAAAAATAATTTAAAAGCCTCAGTTAGCCAAAACTGCTAGTATGTAGCTGACATATGAACTTAACTCCAAAATATCCTTAAAAAACTGAAAAAAAATCCTAAATTTTCCAAAATAGCTAGCACGTTGCTTAAATATGAGCTAAATTCCAAAACACCCTAAAAAACTTTTTTTAAAAAAGCTAAAGTTAGCCAAAACAGCTAGCATCTAGCTGAAATATTAGCTAAACACCAAGTTAGCCAAAAAAACTGAAAAAAGCTTAAATTAGCTAGAATAGCTAGCTTGTAGCTGAAAAATTAGCTAAACTCCAAAATAGCTTAAACAAACCTTGATAAATGCCAAAATAGTCTAAAAAGCTAGCATATTTTTATTATAACTTTCAACTTTACGACACTCTAACTCCATATTTTATAAAATAACGACTAATCGACTATTAAATTAGTTGTCGACTATTTTAATAGTCGATTAGTCGACTAATCGTGGCAGCCCTAATTGACACGGATTACGTTTGCATGAAGCTCGTGAGCCCCTTGCCACGCAGCCCACTTCATTTGGCTGTGAGGAGAAGTCGCCTCCTCTGAGATTCGGCTGGACACTCGCTCTGTTCTCTCTGGCAGCAGCCTTCTTAACGGTGTCAGTTCTTTGATTCTGCCGTTTGAAAATGATCCAACCCAATCGGCTTACGGCTGCCAGTTTGAATGGGAGCCTGTTATATTCCGTGTATTTATTCTTAGGTTTGTCTCTGTTCCAGAGCGGTTTTCTACCCAACCAAAGTTATCAGTGCGATAAGCAAAATGTGTTTGTAACGAGTGGCAAAGAACGCCAGAAGCCTTTCATTATTATTATTTTTTAAAAATGTAAAGCTGACCTGAGAGAAGTCAACACATTCACAATTCTAACATTAAGACGTTCTTCATCTCGGCTCCTCCGAGGCTAAAGGTGCCGCAGTTTATGCATTCACGGCTCCCTCAGGAAATTTGCAAATAAAGTATTCTATTATTTCCCTGAGATTAGTTTTTGTTTTATGCGTTTCCGGGCTGTGAGGATGCACTTTCTGTGTTTGTGGTTGTTTATTGCTTTGCACCCAGCTGCTGCTGATCATCCGTTATTGTTACCGCAGGTTCAACTACAGATCAACACACCATCTCGCCAGTAATGGCTTCTACGAGTTCCTCAACTGGTTTGATGAGAGAGCGTGGTACCCCTTAGGCAGGATTGTTGGTGGCACGGTAAGTAAACATTTCTTCATGTCTTCTATTGTTTATCATTTCCGAAGCAGCCGTGGAACAGCCCGGGCTGGAGGGGGGATGCAAGCAAATATGTTTTCATTTGTTCTTGGTTTCTCCAGTGGAATGAAGCCAATCTGTGACACGATGATGGTGTCTGTCCTCCCGCTGCAGGAGGCTTCTTCTCATGCTACTGTTCACAACTGTAACCCTTCCGCTCTCCTTGGCTTTTTTACATTACAAGTGGGGTCATCTGGACCCCACATGACAGTGCGCTGAACTTTTTTTTTCACTGATTTTTAAAGTTTCATTAATGTCCATGGCTGACATAAAATCCTATCCACATTTGTCATGGAAGAAATCTCATAACAATATGTGGTTGGAGTCATCTGGACCCCAAAGAGAGCGGAAGGGTATGGAGAGAAAATAGACTCACTCTGATTTGTGCATAAATTTGGATTTGTGCGTGCATAATTCTTGATTTGTAACACATATAATGCATTTTTTGCAAAAGTACAAAAATAAAAAAAAATACAATTTACACATGCACAAATTAAAATTACTACAGCCTAAAACTAATTACACAAAAAATATTTTTAAAATACGCACGGATCACCTCTTACGTACGCACACAGCCAAAGTTACGCACAAATCTACCGTGAGACTCTTTTCACGCCTCACAAATTCGTCCGTGAGTGATGCGTTCAAGTACTACCAGAATACTCGGTCACAATAGTTTTCTTGTCAGCCGTTTTATACTTTGATTCTTAAAAATATATTCCCGATAATTAATATTAAAAAGTCTAAATAAGCGTTTTTTAAAACACTTTTAAAAATAAGAATATTTCCAGAAAAAGGCGCTTCGAGCTGCTAAATTGCATTTTGTATTTTTTAAATGTTTGTAATTGTTTTTACTTTTGCAAAAAATGTATTATATAAGTTACAAATCAAGAATTATAAATGCACAAATCCAAATTTATGCACAAATCAAGAATCACGCACAAATCAGAGTGAGTCTATTTTCTCTCCATAGAGGGTTAAATCTAAAGCCCATTCATTACTTAGGTGGCGATCGTTGATTAGTTGACGTCACCTATAGAGAATGACGTACTGTATATCTTCCAGTAGTTGCCCCAGGGTTTATTTTAAAATTTGGCAGCATTTTATGGAGTCTCGAAGGAGCCAAAATGAAATAAATATATACACCATCAAATAAATAAATAAATTGCTATTAATTATTTAAAAGTGGCCCACTGAGTTTGACGGCAGAGTTTGAATGGTGTGTCCACTTCCTGTTTCGTGAAATGTGTCATTAAATCATGAAATTAATAAATAATATTTTAATGCCACATTTATTTATTTATTTAAACTTTTATTTATTTAATGCCACTTTTAAATAATTAATGACACATTTATTTATTTATTTCATATTAAATTTATTTATTTCAATTTGGCTCTCCTACAAGGGACAATGAAATAAATAAATATGTCATGAATTACTTAAATGTGCTATTTTAAAATTTTATTTCAACATTTATTTATTTATTACCACTTTTAAATAATTAATGGCACACTTATTTAATGGTGTATATATTTATTTCATTTTGCTCCTTTCCCTCTTTGACCTGTATTACACTTTGCAATTTCTTTACCCACTGGTTCTCCAGCAGTCTTTCTCTATTCACATTTAGGATCCTCTTGCAGCCACCAGGAAATGGTTTACTTCTTATCCTGCAGCCGTCTTCTCTATCTCACCTATCGCATTTAGGGTCCTCCCCAAAAATGTTGTGCAGATTCCTCACCAGAACGTTCTTTGGCGTATGCCACCGCACAAAGTTTAAATACTAAATGGAGTGAACCCACGGATGATCTTTAAGTAGCTCAGCCACTGTTAGAGACCGGTGTCTAATAGTACAAATATTAGTACAATAGTGCAGTACAAACGCTAAGTTGAAGCTATACGTGATCAGTAACAGTGATTCACCGCTAGCGTTACAGCTCTGATGCGAGCGCCGCAGTCTTTACGTAACTTTAAAAGTGCGAGAGGAAATCCCACTGCAGGCGTTCACGTCCTGCGTCTGCGGTCAGGCCTCCGCGGTCAGGCCTCCGCGGTCAGGCCTCCGCGGTCAGGCCTCCGCGGTCAGGCCTCCGCGGTCAGGCCTCCGCGGTCAGGCGTCTGCGGTCAGGCCTCCGCGGTCAGGCCTCCGCGGTCAGGCCTCCGCGGTCAGGCCTCCGCGGTCAGGCCTCCGCAGTCAGGCCTCCGCGGTCAGGCCTCCGCAGTCAGGCCTCCGCGGTCAGGCCTCCGCGGCGCTGCGAATTCGTTTGGTTCAAATTTCGCCGGACGACACATGTGAACCGCAGCGAGCAAAGGGGGGATTAGCGTGAACGTATGAGTTTCTGAGAGCCTGTGGCTGCAGCCAACCTGTAGCGAGAACGCTCCCGCCATCGCACCTGAGCTGCAACGCTAGCGGTATGAGCCGGGGGCGAGTCTGTATCTATGGCAGCCAATCTGTATCGAGTTTGTCAGAAGTCCACACTTTTACCACTCTAAACTGAACTACACAAAATCTGTTTTGAACATTTGTTTTGGAGGGCCCAGCAGGCTCCGCCTACTTTTTGGGACATATTTGGGGGAGGGGTCACCCAGTCCAGGTGGTAATCCTCATTTAATTCACAACTCAACAATTCAAAGATCAAATCACGGTTCTTATTATTTAATATAAGTTTATATTTGAATGATTTAAGAGAAAATCTGTTTTTCTGGACTTATTTATGTAAACAGAACTTAATTCCCAACCAAACAACACTTAATACTTTTATTTTGAAAATGAGACCCTTCAACAACACTTTACTTTGAAAATTTGTATACGTTTTGTGACAGTAATGCTTTTGGTTTTAGTTTATAAGCTTAAAATCTATCATTATTCACCAATTTTCAAGCTATAATCATGTTCCCTGAAGATAAGATCTTGGATGTTACAAACATATCTACTTGGTTTTTCTGAAACAGATCTTCACAGCTTCTTCTGTTCATCATCCTCGAGAAAAAACGTATTCAGACCAATTATATCTGGTTTGGGTTCTGTTACACACAAGACTCCACGGATTTTAACCCTAAACCTTAACCTCACAGTGATGCTGATTATTAAAATAAAACATACTTTTGTTCTGAAGGAACTTTGGTTAAAATTGAAATTTTCTGGGCTTTTCAGCTCAACCTCACACAGATGAGAAAACCCTGCAGAGGAATGATTTTCACGGTTATCTTGAAATCCGAATTCTGTTCTGTTGTGACCTTTTAACTTCAGAAATATTTTTTTAAACTTTGTAGAGCTCAAACCTTGTACAGCCAGAGAGCAGAAAACTGACTGAATGTTTTAAATTATGAACATTTAAAAATGAATCTTTTTCATTTTAACAGAAAATCTTTTTACTAAAAAAGAAAATCCTCTCAATGATCATGTTTTTTTTTAAATTAGCAAATCACATGAAAATAGCCCAGATAGTTTTAACTATGGCACCGTTTATTATTCCTCCCTAAAGGTCTCTAGTCTAAAGTACAGATATAAAGAAGCTGCATTTCCTGATGGCGAATGACCTTTCACCTTTTGCAGCTTTCAAACGTTGTGATAGCAGGTTAAAGGGTCATTTTATTGGCTGTGCTGTACATGCTAATTTCTTTTAAAAGATGCAAATCTATGCAAAAAAATTGCAGTATTTGCAGCAAAAGGGGGGATTTGACGTACGGTAACCCGTCTGCAGTAAAATAACCTCCAGATCAGGAAACACCAGGTGAAGATTTGGTGCAAGTTCTGATTGTACTGAACACACGAGGAAACCTGTATAATGTTTTAATACAAACATTTGGTGTGCAGCTCCAAAAAAGATAAAAATCTGACCATACTGTCCACATTTTCTACTAAATCTACCACAAACAATTATTTTAATCAACTAATTTGATCATTTGTAACTTGATGTAAAACGCACATCTTAACCATCATTAGCTTTAAACTAGGTCTGTCACGATTAGTCATCGACTAATCGATGACTAATCGACTATTAAAATAGTCGACAACTAATTTAATAGTCGATTAGTCGTTACTTTTATATTGTATGAAGTCAGATTGCAGTAAAGTTGAAAGTTATAATAGCATTTTGGCATTTATTAAGGTTTTTTTAGGCTATTTTGGATTTTAGCTAATACTTAATCTAAAAGCTAGCTGTTTGGGCTAACTTAAGCTTTTTTAGGCAATTTTTGAGTTTAGCTTACATTTCAGCTATATGCTAGCTGTTTTGGCTAATTTAGGATTTTTCCGTTTTTTTAAGACTTATTTGGAGTTTAGCTAATATTTCAGCAGCATGCTAGCTATTTCGGCTAACTTTAGCTTTTTTACGTTTTTTAGGCAACTTTTGAGTTTAGCTTATATTTCAGCTATATGCTAGTGTTTTGGCTAATATAGGATTTTTCCGTTTTTTAAGGCTAATTTGGAATTTAGCTAATATTTCAGCAGCATGCTAGCTATTTAGGCTAACTTTGCCTTTTTATTTTTGGCTAATTTGGCATTTAACTAATATTTTAGCTGGTTATCAAATTCAGCATCTTTACATCCACTTTGGCCATGATCCGATTAGTCGACTAATCGGAAAAAATAATCGGTGATTAGTCGACTATTAAAATCATCGTTTGTGGCAGCCCTACTTTAAACTTAAACTGTTTCAGCCTTATGCTAATTTTGTTATACGTTTCCCACTTTTAAGCTCTGTTGGCGTGTTGTTGGTAACAGAGCGGTCCTCGAACTTCCTGTGACATCACAACTGACCTGGATTAGCACTACTGGGCATGTGTGTCAAAGATAATGGCAGACAATGCATTAGAAAGTATGCACTGTAGTTTAGAGATAAAAAAGAAAACATGAACGATTAATCAATTATTGAATATTTTAATAGTCAACAAAGTCATTATGGCTGTATTGATAAAAATCAATTTATTGGTCTTATTTAGATTTATCTTAATAGATCAATAATTGATTAAAAAAAGGGATTGATCTAGCACATTAAGCTAAAATCCTCTTGATGCTAACATTTAATGGGATTTCCCATTGACGGCTAATGCTAACGGCCGGTTTACCTAAACAAACATTTTTATCTGTTTCTGTTTTGATTATTAAGAGGGCCTTATTTTATTATATTATTGCATGTGTGGGGTATAGATTTTCTTGTATTTTCATCTCTTATGTTCAGCAATTTGAGCTTTTTTTTTTTTTTTTTTTTTACAGGAAAGATGCCATATAAATAAAATTAATTTGAATTTCTGACTAAATAAAAATTTTTACATGAATTTTCCAAACTCTTTTAAGGAAATCTTTTTAAAGTAGCCATTTTTTTGCTCTTCTTCTGGAATAAAGTGTAATGCTACAGCTCGATCGCCACCTAGTGGCCAAACTAAAATGCCCTCCAGGAGAGGCAGAACAATGTTGATGAGCATTTTTGTTGGAGCTTCTCTTTTTAAGTAACACTGTATGCTATGAACAATTTTATTATTTCGCTAATACATTTTACAGTATGAACTTTATCGGATTAATATAAATATATTTAAAAGATATATAGATTATTAGATGTTTCTTAACAAATGTGTCTAAATGTGTAAATATGAATTGAGTAATAAAAATAATCTGAATCAAATAATTTTTAGAAATTATTATTGATACTCAGCACTAATAGTCGTGACTGATTGTGGCAGCCCCCCCCCAGCCTTAGCAGTATTTTCTCAGTACATGAACTGGTTGTTTCCCAGGTTTTCAACTTTTAAGTTAGTGTTCCGTTCCGCACAAATGTGAAAAATGCTCGGGCATCCTTGAGGTTTCTACCTTTTATTTACGACCGTTTCTAAATAAAAGGATTTTACTTCCCTCTCAAACCATAAAACGTTGGGATGAATTAGCATCAGGCCCATTCTGCTGGAGCAGACACGCGTGTTGGGTTAGTGCCATGTTTATGCTGGACTGCCAGATGCTAGATTGATGGTTTCTTTAGAAAACTTGAGTTTTTTTGTTCCGGAGAGTGAGATTTTTGCTCTCAAACGCCACCAGTTCTTGACTCGTGACTCGTTCAGCACCTTTGCCAGTTTAAAGTCCACTTATGCTGTTCTGCTGCTGGACTCTGGTTCGGTTTTAAGCTCAGAATTGTGTATTATAGGTGTTTATTCATGCATTTCAAGTCATTTTCTAATTTAAATGATTAAAAGAAAATGTTTTGATTTGATATGCTTTTCTTTAAAAAGTGATAATGGTAAACGCCTGATAATGCTCTTCAAGATGTTCATTATCAGTACGAATCGAATTGTGACTCGATACATTTTTAGTCTGTTTCAGAGTTTAGTTTATATTTAGGCTACATGCTAGCTGCTTTAGCTAATGTAGGCATTTTTCAATTTTTTTAGGCTGTTTTGAATTTAAGCTAATTTTTTAGCTATATGCTAGCTGTTTTGGCTAGCGTCAGGTTTTTTTTATTTTTAAACATATATTGGCATTTAGCTAATATTTTTAGATGTATTATAGATGTATATTTATGTATTTTGAGTCATATTGTAATTTAAATGATTAAAAGAAAATCTTTTAATTTAATATGCATTTCTTTTGTACGGTATACGCGTGATAATGCTCTCCAAGATGTTCATTATCAGTACGAATCGAATCATGAATCGATACATTTTTAGTCTGTTTCAGAGTTTAGTTCATATTTAGGTTACATGCTAGCTGCTTTGGCTAATTTAGGCTTTTTTTAAATGTTTTTAGGCTGTTTTGGAGTTAAGCTAATATGTACATGCTAGCTGTTTTAGCTAATGTAGGCATTTTTCACTTTTTTAGGCTGTTTTGAATTTAAGCTAATTTTTTAGCTATATGCTAGCTGTTTTGGCCAGCCTCAGATTTTTTTTTTTTATTTTTAAACATATGTTGGCATTTAGCTAATATTTTTAGATGTATTATAGGTGTTTATTCATGCATTTCAAGTCATTTTCTAATTTAAATGATTAAAAGAAAATGTTTTGATTTGATATGCTTTTCTTTAAAAAGTGATAATGGTAAACGCCTGATAATGCTCTTCAAGATGTGCATTATCAGTATGTATCGAATCGTGAATCGATACATTTTTAGTCTGTTTCAGAGTTTAGTTCATATTTAGGCTACATGCTAGCTGCTTTGGCTAATTTAGGCTTTTTTTCAAATGTTTTCAGGCTGTTTTGGCTTATATTTGCATGCTAGCTGTTTTAGCTAATGTTGGCATTTTTCACTTTTTTAGGCCGTTTTGAATTTAAGCTAATTCTTTAAGCTATATGCTAGCTGTTTTGGCTAGCCTCAGTTTTTTATTTTTTATTTTTAAACAAATTTGGCATTTAGCTAATATTTTTAGATGTATTATAGGTGTTTATTCATGCATTCCAAGTCATTTTCTAATTTAAATGATTAAAAGAGAATGTTTTGATTTGATATTCATTTCTTTTGTACGGTATACGCGTGATAATGCTCTCCAAGATGTTTATTATCGAATCGTGACTCGATACATTTTTAGTCTGTTTCAGAGTTTAGTTCATATTTAGGTTACATGCTAGCTGCTTTGGCTAATTTAGGCTTTTTTTAATGTTTTTAGGCTGTTTTAGAGTTAAGCTAATATTTACATGCTAGCTGTTTTAGCTAATGTAGGCATTTTTCAGTTTTTTAGGCTGTTTTGAAGTCTAGCAATTTTTTTAGCTATATGCTAGCTGTTTTGGCTAGCCTAAGTTTTTTTTTTTTTTTTTTTCTTTTAGTCAAATTTGGCCTTTTGCTAATGTTTTAGATGTATTATAGGTGTTTATTCATGCATTTCAAATCATATTCTAATTAAAATGATCAAAGAAAATGTTTTGATAAGCATTTCTTTAGAAAGTGATAATGGTAAACGCCTGATAATGCTCTTCAAGATGTGCATTATCAGTACAAATCGAATCATGAATCGATACATTTTTAGTCTGTTTCAGAGTTTAGTTCATATTTAGGTTACATGCTAGCTGCTTTGGCTAATTTAGGCTTTTTTACAAATTGTTTTAGGCTGTTAAGCTAGTATTTACATGCTAGCTGTTTTAGCTAATGTAGGCATTTTTCACTTTTTTAGGCTGTTTTGAATTTAAGCTAATTTTTTAGCTATATGCTAGCTGTTTTGGCCAGCCTCAGATTTTTTTTTTTATTTTTAAACATATGTTGCATTTAGCTAATATTTTTAGATGTATTATAGGTGTTTATTCATGCATTTCAAGTCATTTTCTAATTTAAATGATTAAAAGAAAATGTTTTGATTTGATATGCTTTCTTTAAAAAGTGATAATGTAAACGCCTGATAATGCTCTTCAAGATGTGCATTATCAGTATGAATCGAATCGGTGAATCGATACATTTTTAGTCTGTTTCAGAGTTTAGTTCATATTTAGGCTACATGCTAGCTGCTTTGGCTAATTTAGGCTTTTTTTAATGTTTTTAGGCTGTTTTAGAGTTAAGCTAATATTTACATGCTAGCTGTTTTAGCTAATGTTGGCATTTTTCAGTTTTTTTAGGCTGTTTTGAAGTCTAGCAATTTTTTTTAGCTATATGCTAGCTGTTTTGGCTAGCCTAAGTTTTTTTTTTTTTTTCTTTTTAGTCAAATTTGCCTTTTGCTAAGTTTTAGATGTATTATAGGTGTTTATTCATGCATTTCAAATCATATTCTAATTAAAATGATCAAAGAAAAATGTTTGATAAGCATTTCTTAGAAAGTGATCATGGTAAACGCCTGATAATGCTCTTCAAGATGTGCATTATCAGTACAAATCGAATCATGAATCGATACATTTTTAGTCTGTTTCAGAGTTTAGTTCATATTTAGGTTACATGCTAGCTGCTTTGGCTAATTTAGGCTTTTTTACAAATGTTTTTAGGCTGTTAAGCTAGTATTTACATGCTAGCTGTTTTAGCTAATGTAGGCATTTTTCAGCTTTTTAGGCTATTTTGAAATTTAGCTATTTTTAGCTATATGCTAGCTGTTTTGGCTAGCTTAAGTTTTTTTTTAATATTTTTATTTTTAGTCAAATTTGGCCTTTTGCCAATGTTTTAGGTGTGTTATAGGTGTTTATTCATGTATTTCAAGTCATATTCTAATTTAAATGATTAAAAGAAAAATGTTTGATCATGGTAAACGGGTGATAATGCTCTTCAAGATGTGCATTATCAGAAATAAATGGACTTTGCAGCAGCTACTGTCGTCCTCTGAATCGTCCAATAAATTCTTCGTTTGACATTATCACTTAATATTTTATTCATTTATAATCAGTAACAGAATTCCTTCTCATGAACTTTAGGGAAAGAAAACTTTTAAAATCACACGGCTCAATGAATTTTTGCGTTTCTGCCTAATTAGACGATGTGGAGAATGAAGATATTAGATCAGCTGATCTGCCCCATCAGAGACTCTCACAGATGCAACCATGTAAATAATGGAGGGAAAGAATCTCATTTGATCCTTTGTTTATTCCCGCTCCGCACTTCCGAAGGGAAGGGATGTGACGGCCTGCTTTGACCCAAATGGACTTTTAGGAGATCTGTTGGAGTCGTTTCTGGGGGCTAAGAAAACATAAGAAAACACCATCCCTCCTTCCCCGTGTTACACTTTTAGGGTTTTGAAGTCTTGAATCAGCTGTTAACTGTAATCGGGCTCTGCCTCCTGCAGACACGCTGCAGTCGTGGAAGGAAAAAGCTCTCCCCAAGAGAAGAGTGCGGCAGAATCTATTATTGATATAATGTGAGGGAATAAATAAGTTCAGTCGTTGCTGAATCCTAACGTACTTCACACCTGCGAGGTTTAAATTTTACAGGTAAAACCCAAAGACTGCAGCGGGCGAGCTGGAGATCCCTCCGGCGCCGCCCACTGCGGCTGAACACGAAGGCTGCCAAGATTTCAAATCAGACACAAGTTCAACTTCAAAGACTTCTGCTTAAGTTTCCCTTTAACATTTCTAACAAAGTCCTGGAGTTTGGACTTATGATCTTATGACAGAAGGGATGAGACGACAGTTCAGGAAGAATCGGACCAGGAAACTATCAGGAGTTTTGAGGCTGTGGTTCAGCGGTCAACATCTGATTGGAAAGTTGCTCCTTTGGTTCCTGCCCTATTGTCTATTTGTTTTCACTGAGGGTTCAGTATTTTGAGCTAAAATGGACTCAAACAGTACCAAACTCTACCTCAAGGGGCCCCCATCGGTTTTAGGTCCATTGAAAAGTGAACAGTTGGCGGAGCCACTATAGCCACCCATTTTTGACAATAAAGTGATGTTGGGCTGCCACGATTAGTCGACTAATCGAAAACTAATTTCAGTCGATTAATCAATACTTTATATAAAATGGAGTCAGAGTGTAGTAAAAGAGGAACGTTATGATGGCATTCTGCTAACTTTTTGGATTATTTTGGCATTATTAGTTATATAGGCTATTTGGAGCTAGTTATTATTCAACTACATGTTAGCTATTTTGGCTAATTTAGCTTTTTTTTACTTTTGGCTATTTTGAAGTTCAGCTAATATTTAATCAACATGCTACTATATTGCTAATTTATGATTTTATTTTTCAGTTTTAACTCTAATTGGAGTTCAGCGAATTATTTCACCTGCATGCTAGCTTTTTGGCTAACAGCTGACTATTTTTTAGTTTTATTTCTTGTGCAATTCTGGCTGAATCTCGCTCCGGCTTTTTCTTTCACAGCTCATTCTGAAAAAACTTTGTGACATAGAATTCCAGCCAGAAACAAATTAAATCATTAAATTCTCCTTCATGATTACGTTTTCAACAATTGACACTTCTGTGTTTTGTAAAATAATGCCGCTAACAAATCCGAGTCTCTGATTGGTCAAATTCTACAGGTTTGATTTGTGACGCTCGTTCATTGGTGACATCATTGGATGTAGAGATTTAACACAGAACCTCTAAATAAGCATTTATTTGTCTTGACTTTGACTTTTCTTGAAAGTGTTTTAGGGCTGCCACGATTAGTCGACTAATCGACTATTAAAATAGTCGACAACTAATTTCATAGTCGATTAGTCGTTACTTTATAATATATGAAGTCAGGCTGTAGTGAAGTTGAAAGTTATAATGACATTCTGCTAGCTTTTTAGACTATTTTGGCATTTATTAAGGGTTTCAGGCTATTTTGGAGTTTAGTTAATATTTTAGCTTGATGATGGCTATTTTGGCTAATTTAGGATTTTCAGTATTGTAGGCAAATTGGAGTTTAGCTAATATTTCATTTACATGTTAGCTAGCTAATTCTAAATGTTTACAGTTTTTTAGGCTAATTTGGAGTTTTTCTATTATTCCAGCTACATGCTACCTATTTTGGCTAATTTGGAATTTTTACAGTTTTTTTTAGGCTAATTTTGAGTTTAGTTAATATTTCATTTTTAGCTAATGGATTTTTTTACAGTTTTTTAGGCTAATTTGGAGTTTAGCTAATGTTTCAGCTGCTAGCTATTTTGGCTAATTTGGAATTTTTACAGTTTTTTAGGGCTAATTTGAGTTTAGCTAATATTTCAGCTACATGTTAGCTTGCTAATTGTAAATGTTTACAGTTTTTTAGGCTAATTTGGAGTTTAGCTAATATTCACTATTTTAGCTAATTTGGATTTTTTTTTTACAGTTTTTAGGCTAATTTGGAGTTTGCTATTTCTTCAGCTACATGCTAGCTATTTTGGCTAATTTGAATTTTTACAGTGTTATACTAATTTGGAGTTTAGCTAATATTTCAGCTATATGCTAGCGATTTTAGCTTATTTAGGATTTTTTTGTTTTAAAGCTAATCATATTTCAGATTTCTTTACATCCACTTTGTCCATGATCCGATTAGTCGACTAATCTGTTCATGCCAAAGTGGATGTAAAGATGCTGAAGTTGATAACCAGCTAAATATTAGTTAAATGCCAAATTTACCAAAAAATAAAAAGAGCCAAAGTTAGCCTAAATAGCTAGCATGCTGCTGAAATATTAGCTAAACTCCAAATTAGCCTTAAAAAAATGGAAAAATCCTATATTAGCCAAAACAGCTAGCATATAGCTGAAATATAAGCTAAACTCAAAAGTTGCCTAAAAAACGTAAAAAAGCTAAAGTTAGACGAAATAGCTAGCATGCTGCTGAAATATTAGCTAAACTCAAAATAGCCTAAAAAACCTTAATAAATGCCAAAATATTCCAAAAAGCTAGCAGAATGCTATTATAACTTTCAACTTTACTACAATCTGACTTCATACAATATAAAGTAACGACTAATCGACTATTAAATTAGTTGTCGATTATTTTAATAGTCGATTAGTCATCGATTAGTCGACTAATCGTGGCAGCCCTAATTCAGAGACGACTAGAAACCAGCAGTGTGACTAGAGCTTCAGGACTCTCTACAGACGGCTGTGAACGTTTCCCTCTCGTCGTGTCTCTGCTTGCAGGTCTACCCCGGCCTGATGGTGACCGCCGGCCTTATCCACTATATGCTGAACTTCCTGCACATCACCGTCCACATTCGGGACGTCTGCGTGTTTCTCGCTCCGGTCTTCAGCGGACTGACGGCCATCTCCACCTTCCTGCTGACGCGGGAGCTGTGGAACCAGGGCGCAGGGCTGCTGGCCTGCTTTATCGCCATCGTGCCGGGATACATCTCGCGCTCTGTGGCGGGTTCCTTCGACAATGAGGGGATCGCCATCTTTGCTCTGCAGTTTACTTACTACCTTTGGGTGAGTACCTCCGACCCCTCATTTGATGATGTGTGTGTCCCGGGTCTGAAAGATTCATTTGTAAGGAATTTATTGACATTATCAGTTGTTCTTCCTTTAAATTCCTTTTTTTTTGAGTATTTTCCTGTTTTAAAATTGTTTTTAAAGCATTTTCCTGCCAAAATTCTTCTCTAATTCTATGAATTTATGTTTATTGTGTGTAAAAATGATGTAGTTCTTTAAATTGAAAAAAAGGGAATTAAAACATTTTCAAAGTTTTTATTTAGATCTCCAAACTGTCTTGTTATTAAGGATGTAAAGATTATGTGAATATGTAAAAAAAAAAAAAAAAAAAAAAAAAATTTAAGCCTGTTTATCGATGCAGAAAATTAAAAAATCGGTTTATCTCGGCCCGTATCTAAATTTAGAAAAATGCAGACCTGATGACGTTTCTTCATGCAGGCTCGCCTGTGACTGTGTGCCTGTTTGGTGCGCCTCAGTGCGCAGGCGCACCTGTGTCTTTGGGGGCGTGGATGAGCGCAGGGCTGAGGATCGTTGCTCAGGTGGCGATCCGATACGATTCACGGATCGAACCACAATTCTTACTTTTTAATATAATGTTTATTGCTATGTGTATATTTACCAAATGGAAGAAAATTGAAATTATTTGTATTAAATCACCAGAATTTATACCTTTTATTTACAATAGTGGATCAGAATCAACAAAACTGATTTAAAAAAAGATAATCAATTAATTAATCATAACCATAAAGATTCAGATTGAAAGAAATTTTGTCATTTTAAACTTTTTTGTCAAACTTCTGGTTATGTTCAACATAAACGATATAAAAAGGATAAAAATCTCTGCTGATTGGATCATTTAACAACAAAACTTGAAAATGTTCCCCACAGTTTTCTACTCTTAAAGTTCTTCAATATTTTACATATTGTTAGAGAGCCGTATGAAAAGTCGTTTTTTTTCCGCAGCAGAATCATCTGATTCACGTTGATTCCATCCTCCTTTCAGCAGCAGAGGCTGCGTTTCTTCAGAATAAGATAGTTTCGTGAATTGCGTTAAATGTTGAAGAGTTATCATAATCAAAAGAGGAGCTAAAGCTCCGATGTTAAAGCTAATTCATTTTTTCTAAAGTTAAATCAGCGAACAGAACTTCAGTCTCGGTTTCTGAACAGAAAAAATCTCTCACTAGTTTTACTTTGAAAACCAGAAGTTTACTGTCATGAGGATGTGTTTACTTCAGTTTCTACCGCGGTCTTTCAGCTTTGTTTTAGTTTGTAACTTTAAATCCAACATTAATCTGCATTTCAGAGCAAAATAATCATTTCCAGATAATATTTTGATCATATTTTACTACAATTTACTATATTTATAAAAATGGTGAATCAGCGACCTCGGACGTTGCGAATATTCGTACTAGAATTTTCTGGAGTAGATCGCGAGTATCCGAGCACCTGGATACTCGTTACAGCCCTAGTGTGCAGGCGCACCTGTGAGTGTGTGCGGGCGCACCTGTGAGTGTGGGGGTGCGGATCTTTCTAATTTAAAAGTTCCACAGAAGTCACTCCCTCCAGGATTTCGCTCGATCGCAACTATTAACGCAAATTCAATCAAACCTCAGATCTGTCGTTCATCCAGAAACTTCTCTGCAGTTTTGATCAATCTATCGCGACAGCAGTCACGGTGACGACACAGTTTCACGACTGTTTCCCTTCTGACTCCTTCCTGGGAGCCGTGCTCTTTTTTTATTAACTCTGTTTAGACTCCGTCTTCTTTTCTTATCAAGCTGTGCGTTAACGGTGGTTAGCGCTGAGCGTGTGCGAGTTTCCACTAGGGGTGTGCCAAAACATCGATATTGCGATTTATCGCGATATTTAGTCCTACGGTCGATTCTCGATGGATTCTCACCAAGTATCGATATTATATTTTCATTTGAAGAGGCTGTGTTGCGTCGAGTCGCGGGGCGGAACTTTTTGCGCAGTTTCGGCGTGTAGGACACATTTTCCCGACGCACAGACCTCATTCAGGAAAACACCGGCAGGATTCTGGCTCGGTATTGCGTGTATAAATCACCTCTATCTGTTCTCAATTATCATCCATCTGTAGAAGAGTCAGCTGGTAAGAAGTGAGTTTGTCTGAGCGCTAGAATGACCCGCGATCGTTATTTCCTGTTTGAACGAGGCGCGTGCTTCGTAGTTGTTTGTGTGTACTTCAAGGAAGTCGGAATTTCGCTTTCATGCACTGATATTTACCCTGCTGGTGTACGGTGTAACTTTGTTAAATTTATGGTGTAAAGTTTTCAAATGAACGTAATAACTTTTTGCTAATGTTAATTTAAAGTCATTCTTAAATTAAAAAAATGCAGATTTAATGTATGAACTTAAAAAAAATGTAATTAAAATAAAGTACATGAATTCACGGAAAATAGGGAAGTTGCTAGTTAATTGAGGCACTAAAAATTGTATAAATTATTATAGATTAAAGTTGTTTATGCTAATTATAATAGAATTTGAATTTTTAAATATTTTGCCATTATTATGAGTGTTTTAAGGTTTTTACTTTTTACCTGACTATTGACTGACCAAATAGAAAATAAATAAAGATTGGAGAAATATCTCAAGTGACAGTCTTCAATTTTAAATGCTCAGCCCTTTTCAAATGTGGGAAAAGTGCACAAAAAAAATTATCTAACACTTGAGAGGTCTGTAAAACGTATGATTCATCATCCTTTGGTGTGACTTTCCTTTGGAGGTAGATAACTGTCACCAATTTGAATTATTTAAATTTTGTTCTGTGGCACTGCTGATCATGTGTTACTATTGTTAACATGGAATTTTACAAATAATTCCAATTCAATCGGTGGTAAGTTATAGTATTAGTGATTTTAGGCAACGTTAAACAAAAGTGTCTATAATTTGTTGCACAAAATAAGACATAAGTTGTTTATTGTGATTGTGTTAAAATAAAAAAAAAAAAAAAAAAATGGGGATATATTTCCCCCCAAAAGTGTTTTTCTATATAATATTAGTAATTAGAGAGGATTTGTTTACCGACTATCGAGTATGCGATATTATCGATATCAGTGGCCATATATGTGTATCGTGGTGGTTGCCGTGATTCCAGCTAAAATTAACACGCAGCGGCTGTGTTGCGCTGAGCGGGCGCAGGTGTGGAGTGGTGTTAAGAATATTAATTGGCAGAATTGTGTGGATCTGTGTGTGTCTTGAAGCAACCCCTCCCCCTAAAGACTGAAGCTGCTGGAATGTCTTTGTGCTGGCCCACATGGATTGAGGATTTGTGATCTCGGACACAGGAAGTCCCACCTCTGACACAGGAAGTCCTTCCTGTCCCAGGAAAAGTATAAAGGCGTTGGCCTGGGAGGAGTTTGCTGAGAACTCTCACTGACGTGACTCGGTTCGGTTCGGTTCTGTCTGTGAGATTTTTCCCTTTTGCAAAAGTGTAATAAACAACTGTGATCGATGAGACCTGGTCCTTGGCTTTTTCTTAAGAACATTTTGAGTAATTTTTAGTAGACAGAAAAAGTCATTCTTAACAGTTGGTGCCGAAACCCGGGAGGCAACATCCGTCGACGAAGGACTGCGCGGGAGGTGAGCCGAATTCCACGTGGGCGGACACCGGTATCGGGATCCGTAACAAAGACCTCGGACACGACGTTTGAGCCCGAGGCCGGCGCTAGGGATCCTCCTGCGGCAGCCCTCCGAGGCGGTGACGTCTCCTGAGGGCCATCGGACCAGGTCAGTCATTGATTCAGTCTAATTAAAGGTTTTAAAAGGCATAAGGTAAACGTGAATAAGAAAAAGTTTAAATCCTAGGGGGGTTGTCGAATACAATCGCCGGGTCCGTTCTCCGCTCGCGGCACAGGAGCATTTTGGTTGGTAATATTTTCAGCGGTTGCCAATGTACATGGCGGCTGCTAAGGTACATTGTACGTAATCGTCGATTAGAAATCGATCAGGTCCGCAGGAATGCGCGTGGGAAAAAGCATTCATTGGCAGAAGTAATTTTAAATCAACTCTATCGCCAGCAGGCACCAATGAAAAGTTGTACGTGTTTGTCGACAATAGGTTGGTTAGACGGAATAAAAGGTTTTGTGGAGAAAAAAAAAGGTCTTTGTCGGGAAATAAGAAGTGATTTAAGAGTGAAATAGTGAAATATGGTAAAGCGCTCGTTAAAGAGGTTTTATTTTCATTTAAAAAGGGAAAAACACCGTGGGGGGAGCTGACTGTGGAAGAACGAACAAAGAACTGGGCCGAGCTAAGCTAGTAGGCCATGTGCAGATGCTAAGCTAACTGGCATGAACAAAGAGGGATCCACGTGGAGACGCTAACAGAAGGCCTCGTGGAGCTGCTAAGCTAACTGAATAGACACGTGGAAAAACGCTAGCTAACAGACAAAAGACCATGTGGTTCAGCTAAGCTAAGCTACTAGACAAAGGAATTCACGTGGTTGAGCTAGCTAAGCTAATTGTAGTGGCCGCAGGACAGGAGGAAGGTTGCTTGCAGGGACGTTCTGAAAGGGGGGCATGAAGGGGACTTTGACGGTGGAGACTTATTGTTTTTAGCTGTGAAATTTAAGGTTTGTGGATAACTGAGCTCATAAAATTGCATAGAAGAAACTGGATATTGGTAAATAAAGTAAAATAATTTCGTACGAAAAATTGAATGTGTTTGGCCATAAATAGTGTGAGTGCATGCAGCATTGTCTTTGTCTAAGGGTGTGGCTGTATGTGCATGTTGTCTCAGTGTGTGCGTGTTTAATGTCTATGTGTATGTCCTGAACTGTTATTCCTAGCATTTAATTCTCCCTTTTTAATTAAAGATAAATAAACAAATAAATAAATAAGATAACTAAATAAGTATATATATAAATAAATAAAACTCTTTTTATTAACGTTTTTCTCTTAAATATTGCTTTTAATTTCATCTTATTATTCCCTTATTTTCTTTTAATTCATTCCCTTAATTCATTTTATTATTATTTTATTTCCACTTAATTTCAGTTTCTTGGTCCTTTAATATCATTTTATTGTTCCTGTAATTTCACTTTATTATTCCGTATTTCCTTTAATTACATTTTATTCTCTTTTTATCTCCTTTTAAATTTTCCATTTGAATATTTTTCATTAAGGCTACATGAATATAAATGCATAAAGTTAAAACCCTTTTCTTTAAATTTTTTAATTAAATACATAAAAATAAAAAATCTTATTTTTACATTCTCTCTTGAATATTCCTCTGAAATTCATTTTATTATACTTTTATTTCCCCTTACGTTTTCACTTAAATATTCCATTTCAATTTTTATAAGATCTTTTTTTAATTTTGTCCCTTAAGGCTTTTAAGCATTTAAATCGAAATAGCATAGAGATTTGAAGGAATAATTAACTGAATAAAAGAAACAAATATATATAAATAAATAAATACGTAAATAAAAAAAAAAACTAGGGACGTACGTCGCATAGACAAATATTTTCAGTTTCATAAAATAAATATTTTCATAAAATAGTGGATAAAAGTAACTCAACATGGGTAAAAATCAGAGTAAATTAGAATTAAAAGGGGATTCTAAATTTATGGATCAAAGAGTCCCTGGAAGTGCAAAGTATATTGCGAAATGGAACAAGAAGCCCTATTATTTCAAAGGCAACCTCTCCGTCCCAGCCTGCACAACCCTGCGCGATAAGATTCTGGTGGACATTAAAAAGGACAAAAAGAGAGAAAAGAAGGGTGACCCAGAACTGCAAGCTGTTCTTGCATGGCTGACTCAAGCGGAGAAGAGGAAGGAGGACAGAGATAAGATGAGGCGGAGTGTAACTGTTGCAGCGCTGCGGTGATCCACCCACAAGACGAAACATCAAGTGGAAGACGTCCACAGATTGTGAACCAACTATCCCAACAGCTTCATCCACAGGCTGATGGTGGTGCTGCAGCCCCTATTCCACCACTTCCACAGCACCACGCACAGGCTGTTGTTGGTGCTACAGCCAACATTCCTCAAGAGGAAGACGACAGCATGGCACCTCCCCCTTACCCACATGACCGCTTAGCTGACACTGTAGCAGGCCGATTGAAGGTTCGCAAGCAACAAGAAATCGAACATGCGAATAAAGCGGGCCAAGAGGACAAGCAACAATCAACTTCAAAATCAAAGACTTTGAATTCTGATAAAGGCATTTATCCTTCTGCCCATGAACTTGACCAACTTCACAGGGATCTCCTCGGACTCTCAATCAAGGATTTACCCTCACCACCTGATGAATCACAAATGGCCAACACATTTCCCATGGTTCAGGTGGCAAACCCTCACCATGACCCCAACGTACAAGGCTCCAGTCCCATCATGACGGTCTACCGCCCATGGACCGAGCAGGAATGCACTGATGCGTGTTCCGGATTAGGAGACCCCACTGTGGACCCTCGACAGTGGGTGGAGAATCATAAACTCCTTATGGCATCCTACGTCCTAAATGGATGGGAAACTGAAAAAACCTTGAAGAAGAGTCTGAAACACAATCTCACGAGAGTCAGAGGAGACTTCACAGGGAAGGATGCAAACGACGCCTGGCTGCCTGGGGGTGATCCTACATTAGCTACGCAGCTGGATCACTTATATGCCAGGGTTGAACGAACTTGGAGGAGAACTACTAACTTCATCAAGATCGGGCTAACCAAACAGAAGGACGACGAACCAGTGGACGAGTATTTCGGGCGCCTGGAAGAAGTCTTCAGAGCCTACAGTGGACTGGAGGAGGACCCACAACCTAACTCGGCATACCAGCAACAGCTCAAAACTGCCCTCCTGAATGGCTTCATCCCGATGATCTCTGAATTTATAAAGAAATACAACGTTAATCATACCACTGATGGCCCCGTCGAAATTATGAATTATGCCAGACATGCTGAAACCATACAGAAAAAGAAGAAACACACTAAGGCTCAACCTGATACGGCCGTCTTTCTGGCCGTCACGGAAGCTGGTTCGCTCATCGATGATTTGGAAGAAGAGGAGAACGCCATCTACTACCACCAACATGGGCCCCCTCGTGGACATTGGCACAATAACAACAATTATGGAGGGAACTTCAGAGGAAGAGGAAATCACCTGAGGTCCCAGCCCAATACCGGACAAAGGAACTGTTACACCTGTAACCGCCCGGACATCTGTCCAGAGAGTGCCCGGATAACTGGGGCCCGCATCAGCAATTCCAAGGTGGTTTCAACCAATGGCGAAACTACGACTACAGTAACCTACCACAACAGAGTCACCAGAACCAGCACTACCAGCCTTACCCTCAAGGTGGACAATGCCCTGTCTACTAATGTCTTCATTGATATGCAAAGTAACTCCCCTGATAAAGAAAAACTTTTTCAAAATGGCAGCAGTGATGAGCCATGGGTCTTACCATGTCTCTACAGGGGGGATGATGGACATTTTTGAAGAGACATTTCCACATTGAAAAGATTTTTAACTGTTAATGTAGCTGCTCAGGTCAAGAATTTCAAAGTTTTTTAATTTTCTCTTTTCTCTTTTAATTTTCTCTTAAGTTTTAACTTGAATGTTCCTTTAAAGCTTTATTAGTCCTTTGTGTGACTTAGACTAACAGAACTTCTAAGTCCTCTTTGTGTCTTGTTATTTCTCACCTGGTGTTCACATTTTTGTGCCTGCAGTCAAGAGACAACTCCCACACACTCACTCAGATCTTCATCCACGCATGCACACAAAAACACCTGCACATACACATTGTTGATCAACCAACTAACCACAGAAACAGCAGAATGGATGAGAGAATTGTTGCAAAGTGAAGAAGTGTCGAGAACAAATAATCTGCCAGATGTTCCTTGTTCCCCACAGGTGGAGCTGTTGCAGCCAGGTGACCAGATCCTGATCAAGGTGATCAAAAGAAAAACCTGGGCTGCACCCCGCTGTGGGAGATCCTTTCACTGTCCAACTGACCACCTCCACTGCTGTGAAGATTGCTGAGAGAGCCACTTGGATCCACCAGAGCCATTGCAAGAAGCTGGTACCTCTGAAGGATGGTAGGAGTGGAAGACGCCCGTACCAAAACCTTTGGGTGCCGAAGAAGCCAACTGATCTCCTACCCCAGCTCTAGTCCTTACAGCAGGTCACAAAACCCAGAGCAATGACGATTTCTGTGACAATTACCAGAACCAACTCAAGATTCTATGGGTTGTCCCTCAGCGACAGGGGAAACACACAGGACAGATTCACCAAAGCCTCAGTAACTGGACCCAACCTGGGTTCGAAGCTGTCAAGAACAATTAGTGGCAACCGCCACCGATGGAAGCCTGACTCATGCAGTAGGAGGACTGCGTAATCTGAGCAATAAAATGAAGGCACATTCAGGTGTTGATACATCCATGTGGGACGGTTGGTTAAATATGTTTGGGCGTACAAGACCCTTATTCCTTCTATTTTGATTTCACTTACAGTCAAGTTATGGTACATCTTTTGCAGGCTGATGACGATGATGATTCTGATGATGACGATGAATAAAGTATGTTTTTTGAAGTACATTTTTATAGTCCCTGCTTTTCTTAGCTACCCGTGGCTTTTGAAGTGTTCGCACCTTAAGTGGGACGAGGGGGAATTTTCCCCACTGGGTTTTCGCCCCCTCCACGGGCTTGGAACAGAAAAATCTGCTAATGATGTTTTAGGTTAAAACTGTTCATGCAGGAGACTTGAGACTGATGTTTTCAGGATTGCTGTTGTGAGCTCGTGTGCTTCAAGACCCACAACAGGGCCGAACTGTTAAGAATATTAATTGGCAGAATTGTGTGGATCTGTGTGTGTCTTGAAGCAACCCCTCCCCCTAAAGACTGAAGCTGCTGGAATGTCTTTGTGCTGGCCCACATGGATTGAGGATTTGTGATCTCGGACACAGGAAGTCCCACCTCTGACACAGGAAGTCCTTCCTGTCCCAGGAAAAGTATAAAGGCGTTGGCCTGGGAGGAGTTTGCTGAGAACTCTCACTGACGTGACTCGGTTCGGTTCGGTTCTGTCTGTGAGATTTTTCCCTTTTGCAAAAGTGTAATAAACAACTGTGATCGATGAGACCTGGTCCTTGGCTTTTTCTTAAGAACATTTTGAGTAATTTTTAGTAGACAGAAAAAGTCATTCTTAACAAGTGGTCACAACATGAACAGAGTATGAAAGGATTTGTGATCATTTGTGTATTATGTATAATTGTTTATTTGTACTGAATCTTTCCTGTTAGTAGGAAAACAGACAAACTTAACCTTAAAATACTTTAAATTCATTGTGTTGAGAAAAAAATCAGGAAAAATTGAAATTGTGACTAAAACTGTGAATTGAATTATAGCTCGACTGAATCTCTACTAGTTTTGTCAAAAAACAATTTTCTTCAGTATTTAGTGATCATTTAAAACAGGAGTTAGTATTTAGTGAAGTATCTGAGTTGTGCTGGTTTTCTGGAGATGTTTTGTCAGACTTCTCCTCCATTTTGTTTCCTGTGATGAAACTAATATTCATATTCTGTAAACAGGACCAGATTTTCGGGTTCTTTTGTGTATTCAGATGATCTGCCGTGGTTCCCAGGTGAGCCGTGCAGATCCGACACGGTGTAGCTTGTAAGCTAGCCCTAGGTTCATGACTGACTTACTTTACTCGTTGAATTATTCATTTAACAGACTTGAAATGCACACGGGGCCTCGAGACTCGCTGTGTGCTGCACGGAAAATGCAAAGTGCGCTGAAAAACTTTGATGGGGTGGCCTTTAAGAGGAAAGGGTTTCAAATTTAACTCACATTTTAAAAGTATTAAGCTGTAACTTTTTATTTGGGAGTATTAGTTCTGGACAGACGGGATTAAATATTGGTTTGTTTTTGTCATATTTCTGCTGCTATTTTCATGTAATCAGACGGTTTTTAAGAGTGATTTAGTGAATTAGAGCCTCTCGCAGCAGCTGTCTCACTCTGCAGACGTTTTATTGAGAAAGTGTCCTGCTTGCGTCTGTCTGTGAACTCGAGAGCGGAGCTTTCCGGTTTTATCACTAAGCCCTGGTTCCCTTGATGCTGAAGTTTGACCTTCAGCATCAAGAACTGAGAATATTCTCCGTCCCGGCAGAGCCGAGCATGTTTGGTTACGAGTGCTTCTGATATTCAGTCGAAAATGATACTCTGAGACATCTGCCCGGCGCCTTGTGGACGCGTAACCGTCGGTTTTCTCAGAACAAACGGGCTTCTGGGAACCTGGTTTCACCCACAAAGTTCGGCTAACCTTTCTGTTTTAAGAGAACTTCGGCTGCAGGTGACGATAACGGGGAGCTGGGATCAATGTTGAGGTTAGGGCTGCCACGATTAGTCGACTAATCGATGACTAATCGACTATTAAAATAGTCGATTAGTTGTTACTTTATAATATATGGAGTCAGGCTGTAGTGAAGTTGAAAGTTATAATGACATTCTGCTAGCTTTTTAGACTATTTTGGCATTTATTAAGGGTTTTCAGGCTATTTTGGAGTTTAGCTAATATTTTAGCTTCATGCTAGCTATTTTGGCTAATTTAGGCTTTTTCAGTTTTTTAGGCTAATTTGGAATTAAGATAATATTTCAGCTACATATTAGCTCTTTTGACTAATTTAGGATTTTTTCGGTTTTGTAGGCAAATTTGGAGTTTAGCTAATATTTCAGCTACATGTTAGCTAGCTAATTCTAAATGTTTACAGTTTTTTAGGCTAATTTGGAGTTTTTCTATTATTCCAGCTACATGCTACCTATTTTGGCTAATTTGGAATTTTTACAGTTTTTTAGGGCTAATTTGTAGTTTAGCTAATATTTCAGCTATATGTTAGCTATTTTGGCTAATTTGGAATTTTTACAGTTTTTTAGGGCTAATTTGGAGTTTTGCTATGTCTTCAGCTACATGCTAGCTATTTTGGCTAATTTGGAATTTTTTACAGTTTTTTTAGTGCTAATTTGGAGTTTAGCTAATATTTCAGCTATATGCTAGCTCTTTTGGCTAATTTAGGATTTTTTCAGTTTTGTAGGCAAATTTGGAGTTTAGCTAATATTTCAGCTACATGTTAGCTAGCTAATTCTAAATGTTTACAGTTTTTTAGGCTAATTTGGAGTTTTTCTATTACTCCAGCTACATGCTAGCTATTTTGGCTAATTTGGAATTTTTACAGTTTTTTAGGGCTAATTTGGAGTTTAGCTAATATTTCAGCTATATGTTAGCTATTTTGGCTAGTTTGGGATTTTTACAGTTTTTTAGGCTAATTTGGAGTTTTGCTATGTCTTCAGCTACATGCTAGCTATTTTGGCTAATTTGGAATTTTTACAGTTTTTTAGGGCTAATTTGGAGTTTAGCTAATATTTCAGCTACATGCTAGCTATTTTGGCTAATTTGGAATTTTTACAGTTTTTTAGACTAATTTGGAGTTTAGCTAATATTTCAGCTATATGCTAGCAATTTTAGCTTATTTAGGATTTCTTTGTTTTAAAGCTAATCATATTTCAGATTTTCTTTACATCCACTTTGTCCATGATCCGATTAGTCGACTAATCGGAAAAATTAATCGATGATTAGTCGACTATTAAAATAATCGTTTGTGGCAGCCCTAGTTGAGGTTCAGGTCATGAATGCAAAGCACGGTGGGGGAAGGTTTATCATGTGTGCTCAGTCTGTTTAAAATCCGATTTTAAACACCAAATTTTTTTTTTTTTAACGCTACAGAGCTATTGTAATGGGGGCAGAGCATCAAAAGCCACACCCCCTCAGATTAACATGAAAAATTGCTTTTTAAGATATTTAGGTTGTCGGAAAAACTTCATAATCAAAGTTAAAACACACCTTTTTAATAAAATAAAAACGTACTTCTTTTTAAAGAGTATAACTTTGAAAAAAAAACTTTATTAGTTTCAATTTGGGAAGAAAATTCTAACAGTATTAATTACAGCAAAGGGAATACAGAGTAAACGGTTTTAGTGCAGTTTGCAGCTTCAGAAAGGGCTTTGCTTCCAACTAGTGGGCGGAGCTTTAGTAACAAACAAAAGTAAGACTCTCTGCAACATGTTAGTTAGCATCGTGTTTATTTGAGCTTTTAGTTGTTTACTGTCAGTCTGGACCTGTTTGGTTGTTTATGACGTTAACGGCTAATGCTAATTAAACCTAAATATAAAATTCACTTTTCAGTAAATGAAGGTTTTATTCTATCTGATGTTTATTAGAAATGTGACTCAGTCTGCAGGTGCTGCACAGACGATACAGCTCTGCTCACCTGGATGAATGTTCAGACGCTTTATGACTGGAGGAGTCGGTTGATGCACAAACAAACATAAAAACAAATGATATTGAGGTTTGAACGTCACAGATGAGCGAGGTAAACATGACGAGTCATTCCTGAAACCTTCGACAATGGAAAGTATGTGTGATAAAGACTCTGATTAAAAACTGTGTTTTTAACATGTTTATGTGGCATTTTTCTGATCATATGTTAGGAAAATGTTGCTTAAAATAATAAAATCTTTATTAAAATCCTTGTGAATCAGGAAATGACGAAAAAACGCAGTTGTATTTGTGAGGTAAAAAATACGCTGGGCGGGGCCACAAGATCCCTCCTCTGAGCTCTCAGCAACGGGAGGAGGGGCGGGGTTGCTCCACTCAAACAGTTTCAAGTCCTGAAACTTTGAAAATAGATCCAAAGATTTCATTTTAAGAGCGTTATTGGTCTGTATCTGCGGTCAGAAGTATCTATAGTCGCGTTTCCATTAACTCTGAAATTTCGAAAAACTGAATTTTGATATTAAATTCTCCTAATGGAAACACCACAATTTCGAAAAAACTCGCCTTTTTCGAAATAAAGTTTTTGCGCTTAGAGGAGGTGGTATTTGGGCCGTATCGAAACAGTAGTTTTTCGAAAAACTGTAATGGAAACACTTTTTTCGAAACAAACGAGTCACGTGACCATTAACCGGATATGACGTTTCGGACAGGAAGCGGGAAAAGCTAATCAGTTTGTGGCAAATAGCCTCACACACCCCATACACACACCTGTGTACGGTCGTTTTACTGACTCCAAATGTCTCTGCCACTACTCTGTACTCGGCACATGTTGCTAGTTTGTACATGGCGATGCGCTTTTTCACAGCAACTGGCTGTCTTGGGCACCGCACAGCGGGCGCCACGAGAGGTCCCACAGCATCGCACAGCTCATCAAAAGTTGAGCGTGTCATTCGAAAATGCTGAATCCACAGCTCTTCGGTGAATTCTTCAACCACGATTTCCCAAAAATGTTTGACTCTACGTCGCTCCCACGTATAAGGAGCCTGCCGCTCCGAGGCTCGGATCAGACGTAGACGTCTTCTCTGAATGGAAGGATGAGAGCTAGCGCCGTGGCAGAAATGTGAATGAATCTACTGCACATCAAAATAGTGTTTATATCGTCGCCATGTTTTTTTTAAATGACTTATCGCGGGAATTACTTGGAGTTTTCGCATAATCATGGTTTAATGGAAACGCTGTTTTTTCGAAACAGTGTTTTATCGAAATTCTAGAAATTTCGATAAAGTTTTGCGCAAAAGTGTAATGGAAACGCAGCTTATGAGATAGACCCGGGGGTCTGCAACCTGAAGATCCACATGTGGCTCTCTTATCTCTCCACGGTGGCTCCAATCTAAACATGAAACGAGTCATGGAGACGACCGATCAGCCATGTCGACCGTCTGTCAGCAGCTTCTCTAACCAAAACTACCTGAAGAAAGCAAACAAAACCCAAACTAAAATAACTAAACCCAGCAGTGTAAGACTGCTGAGGACAAAAAAAAAATCACATTTTGAGAAAAAAATTCATATTAAATATAAAACAGAATGTCGTGAATGTAAATCCAAATGTCTTAAAGGCTCCAGTAAATCGTCTCCTCGGTTCTGATTGGTAGAAAACGAGCTCAAATGACTTTAACTGTTAAAGGTTGTCGACGCCTGAGCTAGACTAAGATTTTATTTACCTTTTTCTTTGGCTTGGATCTCATTATTTCAGTATTTTCTTCACTTTGAGCCGCCGGCGCCTCGGCAGCTCTTCTCCAGGTGGAGGTTCAGAGATCCGCCCCGGATCACCGCGGGGTTGTGGGCTACACCAGCTAGCAAAAGGGGTTGGAGGCAGTGTCATGGCCCCGCTTTGAACCCTCTTGGCTTCACTAATTTGGCGGCGATCAACCGCTCAGTGTGGAGGAGTCTGGGTAAAACCTGAAGCCCCCAATCAAACACTGCTGACTTTGTGTCTGCAGTGACTCAGCAGTTCACATGCTAATGCGTCCTGAAGCCCCGCATGCGTCCATCACCGTCAAGATTTTAATGAGTGAACACTTTTGATGCTCTTTTTAAAGTCCCAGTCCCAAAAAACAATGAACTCGTACAACAAAAAAGAAAACGTGTCTATCGTTTTGTGGAGTGGATTTATGGAATGGGTTAAACGAAGGTTTAAAACAAAGAAAAAGTTTTAAAAAACATACAAGCCGTCACTGCTGAATCTTTATGATCATTATAAACATGCACAAATGTCACTGCACATACGTTTTAATCAAAAGAAATTTGAAGTGGTTTTGAAAAAAAAAAAACAAATAAATAGACAAGGTAACAAAAAATGTTGTAGAAAGGGGTGGGACACAAGAATTTCTTCTCTACCCACTCCTTCTCAAGCACATTGTTTGCTTTACTTGTATATTTGTATTTTTTTCAATTCTTATATTTGTATTTTTCAAATTCTTATTTTATTTTCATTTTGTGTTTGAAATAAAGAACAATAAAAAAAAAGTTCCACTCTGATCATGTTTTGATCTGTTCCCAGTGATAGTTTAATTATGAGAATTTTAGCAAAAATCTACAAATCTGTGTCAAATTCTTGGACATAGTTTCTGCAGAGTAGGGCTGCCACAAACGATTATTTTAATAGTCGACTAATCGGATCATGGACAAAGTGGATGTAAAGAAAATCTGAAATATGATTAGCTTTAAAACAAAAAAATCCTAATCAAGCTAAAATCGCTAGCATGTAGCTGAAATATTAGCTAAACTCCAAATTAGCCTAAAAAAAACTGTAAAAATTCCAAATTAGCCAAAATAGGTAGCATGTAGCTGAAATAATAGAAAACTCCAAATTAGCCTAAAAAACTGTAAACATTTAGAATTAGCTAGCTAACATGTAAATGAAATATTAGCTAAACTCCAAATTAGCCTACAAAACTGAAAAAATCCTAAATTAGCCAAAATAGCTAGCATGAAGCTAAAATATTAGCTAAACTCCAAAATCGCCTGAAAACCCCTAATAAATGCCAAAATAGTCTAAAAAGCTAGCAGAATGTCATTATAACTTTCAACTTCACTACAGCCTGACTCCATATATTAAAATAACGACTATCGACTATTAAATTAGTCGTTATTTTAATAATAGTATTAGTCATCCGATTAGTCGATATCGTGGAGCCCTACTGCGAGCGGCAGAAATGATGAGCTTCATTCATTAAGATTCAGTCGTATCGTTCAAAATTGAATAAACACAAGGAACGTCGTTTGATCTTCTGTGAATCCTGACTGGAACCACAAATTATGTTACAAATTGAATTCTTGTTCAAATGGATTTTGATCGTCAGAATGAGCCTTTAAAGTCAGAGCTGATCAATACCAGGATTTATTCTTCAAAATAAAGATCTAAAATCTGCATGAATTGATAAAAATGTGAAATTGATTTCTATGTTCAGAACTTAAGCTCAAACTGATCGATGCTGGTTCATCTGGAGCTTCTCGTCTGTTTTAAACCCGTGTTGGTGTCTGGGACGTCCAGCATGTTTTTCTTTGTTCAGGACTCGTGTTTTTAAGCTGATTACAAAGGCATCACGTCTGGTTTCAGCATCAATACTTCTCTGAACGAAGGTGTTTCTCATTGCAGCCATTAAGTCCTGAAGTGACATCCATCCAAAGTAAATAAATCAAAAGTAATCCCCTTCAGTTCCTCCGTTCGGTTTAGCCAGGAGTCACGCGCCGCTGCTCGCCATCATCAGTCTCATTTACCTACATTTGTCTTTTTTTTTTGTCCTTCTTTTTGCTCGACCTCCTGATGTTTTTTTATTTCCTCCCCATCGATCCCCCGCTCCTCCTCCTCGTCTCCTTATCCCTCGTCTCCTCCTCCACATGGCAGCGGTTCTATGAAGACTCCATCCGATCTTCATTATCTGACTCCTCCATTGTAGCTGCTAATAAACCCATTCAGCTCCGCTCACTTTATTTGTGTTCCCGCCTAACATACTTCCACATGCAAACACTGGCAAACGCGCACGATTCCTCCCATAATCTATAATTAAATCCTCTCTCACACGGGGGGGGGGGTTGCTCAGCTTCTCCTCCTTCACTGGGATGCATTGCTGCTGCAAGATTTTCTGGTATTCAATTAGCTGGAATAGCAGCACACTGTGTGATTCCTGTGAAGACAGCAGCTTGTGGTGATGTGGGGGGGTGGGGGCACTGATTGAACAGTGCCAGCTCTGAACTGATGTCACTATTATGGACTTTGGGGTCCAACTACTTAAAAAATGCTGAATAATTCCTTTTTTGTTATTAGATTTATGTTTTTCTTTTTTAAACTAATTTCAAATATTTTAATGAAAAAAGTGTTTTTAACATGTTCTTGTAACATTTTTCTCATGAGGGAGAGAAAATTTAGCTTTTTTTTCATAGTTTAACCAGAGTGGGACTTATTTTTTTTATTTTTAAGACATCAGTAGGCTCATAGATTTGATATTTTCCCGGTAAACACCAGTTGTCCTTTAGCAGTTGTTTCTTCTAAAACTGCAACTTGTACTCCGCTGTGACTTATACTTTGGTTCTACTTATACTCTGGTACGACTTGTACTACGGTTCGAGTTGTACTACGGTGCGACTTGTAATACGGTGCAACTTGTAATACGGTGCGGCTTGTAATACAGTGCGACTTGTAATGCGGTGCGACTTATACTACAGTACAACTTATACTACAGTATGACTTATACTCCGGTAAGACTTATACTACAGTACAACTTATACTACAGTGCGACTTATACTCTGGTGAGACTTGTACTCCGGTAAGACTTGTACTCCGGTAAGACTTGTACTCCGGTAAGACTTGTACTCCGGTAAGACTTGTACTCCGGTAAGACTTGTACTCCGGTAAGACTTGTACTCCGGTAAGACTTGTACTCCGGTAAGACTTGTACTCCGGTAAGACTTGTACTCCGGTAAGACTTGTACTCCGGTAAGACTTGTACTCCGGTAAGACTTGTACTACAGTATGACTTATACTCTGGTGAGACTTGTACTACAGTACGACTTATACTCCGGTGAGACTTGTACTCCGGAAAGACTTATACTACAGTATGACTTATACTCCGGTGAGACTTGTACTCCGGTAAGACTTATACTACAGTGCGACTTATACTCTGGTGAGACTTGTACTCCGGTGAGACTTGTACTACAGTAAGACTTATACTCCGGTGAGACTTGTACTCCGGAAAGACTTATACTACAGTACGACTTATATTCCGGTGAGACTTATACTCCGGTAAGACTCATACTACAGTACGACTTATACTACAGTATGACTTATACTCCGGTGAGACTTGTACTCCGGTAAGACTTATACTACAGTACGACTTATACTACAGTATGACTTATACTCCGGTGAGACTTATACTCCGGTGAGACTTGTACTCCGGTGCGACTTGTACTCCGGTGCGACTTGTACTCCGGTGCGACTTGTACTCCGGTGCGACTTATACTACAGTACAACTTATACTCTGGTGAGACTTGTATTTGGTTTTCTTTTTCTTGATTAGACCTTTTTTGCTCCTGCGACTTATACTCCAGAAAAAACAGCATTTTTTTATTCAGATAGTTATGAATCAGGAGCAATTACAAAAATGCTGTTATAAAAGTGTGACGTACAAGTTGGTACTGAAGCCACCAGCTCCCTCCTGCGCTCCATTCTCCACTTGCATACAAACAGATCCCTGAACGTCTTTGTTTTCTTCATCTGAGCTGGACTCTGGATCTAAACTGTTCGGCTGGATTGCTCTGATATCCCCTCCATTTCTGTTGCACTTCTAATGCTCTGAGGTTGTAAGCTAGCGGGAGACTGCAAAAATCAGATGGATGATGGGAGAAGGGGGTGGGCTTACTCTGTGCCGTCTGTCCTGGCCACAACTTAAACGTATTCCTGCTTCTCTAGAGGAACTGTCAGAAGATGCAGAGGTTTGTTGGTTCCTGTAAGGCCAGCTGTGACCGAGGCTTCAGTCGCCGTGTATCAGATCCTTCCGGCCGTGTTCTTCCCTGTGAAATCAGATCCTTCTGTGGGATAAAGTCACTTCTCCCCTGAAGCCGATGCATCTCTGCCGGTGCAGTAATGAATCCGTGTGAGGAGGCATTCATTCAGCTCAGAAGGGCCACGCCGGAGAGCCCATTGTCGGTGTTCAATGCAGACACGAGGAACTCGTGCCGAGCACCAGATAAAATGACATTTTGAACCTGCGTGAATAGAAAAAAACCTTTCACATTTTACTGGTTGGACGACATCAACTTCAGCTTTTCTGCCTGAGTACAAACCTGGGGAATAGAAACGTTTTGAAAAGGAATCCCGGTGTGTAGAAACGTGGAGCCGATTGATTCAGACGTCTGTTTGTGACGGGTTATCCAGGGTAAGACCGGCTTCTTCCATCCGGCAGAATTCATTCCCTCTTTCTCCGCCGTTTCCAATCACGCGTCTTGTCAACATCTCAAACAAGCAATCTCTGTGTTTCTCTGAGATGGATCATTTAAAAGGTCATTCGGAGCCGTGTCTTCCATTTTGTGTGTTTGGCTCCAACCATGTTTTCAAATGTTAAGCTCGGAGAGGAGGGCTCGTTAGCCCGACGCCGCGGCGTCGCTCTGTCACGGCGGCCTGCTGTTTTAAGGTCATTAGACCGTCTGCAGGTTTTCTCAAACAGCTTCAAAAAGTTCAACTAAACAAAACGGAAATTTTGAAGCATTTTGATTTGGCGTAGGATAACGGTCAAAATAAAACGTGCATATGGGAAACCCAATTAATTCTTGCCACAATTCCACCCCCACACTCTGTCGCGCATCATTTAAATCAATTTTATGATCAAACGACACGCCATTCATACCTTAAATTCTTGTCAACCCCCTTTATTTTAAAGTAGGGCTGCCACGATTAGTCGACTAATCGATGACTAATCGACTATTAAAATAGTCGACGACTAATTTCATAGTCGATTAGTCGTTACTTTATAATATATGGAGTCAGGCTGTAGTGAAGTTGAAAGTTATAATGACATTCTGCTAGCTTTTTAGACTATTTTGGCATTTATTAAGGGTTTTCAGGCTATTTTGGAGTTTAGCTAATATTTTAGCTTCATGCTAGCTATTTTGGCTAATTTAGGCTTTTTCAGTTTTTTAGGCTAATTTGGAATTAAGATATTTCAGCTACATATTAGCTCTTCTGGCTAATTTAGGATTTTTTCAGTTTTGTAGGCAATTTGGAGTTTAGCTAATATTTCATTTACATGTTAGCTAGCTAATTCTAAATGTTTACAGTTTTTTAGGCTAATTTGGAGTTTTTCTATTATTCCAGCTACATGCTACTATTTTGGCTAATTTGGAATTTTTACAGTTTTTTAGGGCTAATTTGGAGTTTAGCTAATATTTAGCTTCATGCTAGCTATTTTGGCTAATTTAGGCTTTTTTCAGTTTTTTTAGGCTGATTTGGAATTAAGATAATATTTCAGCTACATATTAGCTCTTTTGGCTAATTTAGGATTTTTTCAGTTTTGTAGGCAAATTTGGAGTTTAGCTAATATTTCATTTACATGTTAGCTAGCTAATTCTAAATGTTTACAGTTTTTTAGGCTAATTTGGAGTTTTTCTATTATTCGCCTACATGCTACTATTTTGGCTAAATTGGAATTTTTACAGTTTTTTAGGGCTAATTTGGAGTTTAGCTAATATTTCAGCTATATGTTAGCTATTTTGGCTAATTTGGGATTTTTACAGTTTTTTAGGCTAATTTGGAGTTTAGCTAATATTTCAGCTATATGTTAGCTATTTTGGCTAATTTGGGATTTTTACAGTTTTTTAGGCTAATTTGGAGTTTAGCAAATATTTCAGCTATATGTTAGCTATTTTGGCTAATTTGGGATTTTTACAGTTTTTAGGCTAATTTGGAGTTTAGCTAATATTTCACTATTTTAGCTAATTTGGGATTTTTTTTTTTTACAGTTTTTTAGGCTAATTTGGAGTTTAGCTAATATTTCAGCTATATGTGGCTATTTTGGCTAATTTGGGATTTTTACAGTTTTTTAGGCTAATTTGGAGTTTTGCTATGTCTTCAGCTACATGCTAGCTATTTTGGTTAATTTGGAATTTTTACAGTTTTTTAGGCTAATTTTGAGTTTAGCTAATATTTCAGCTATATGCTAGCGATTTTAGCTTATTTAGGATTTTTTTGTTTTAAAGCTAATTATATTTCAGATTTTCTTTACATCCACTTTGTCCATGATCCGATTAGTCGACTAATCGGAAAAATTAATCGATGATTAGTCGACTATTAAAATAATCGTTTGTGGCAGCCCTATTTTAAAGTGTCCAAGTTTCTGACTGATGGATGTCCAGTAGAGCTGCCACGAACGATGATTTTAATAGTCGGCTAATCGAGTCATTAGCTAACTGTTAGCTTTAAACTAGCTAGAAACTAGATATATAGCATTACCTGTAATGATGCTAGTGGGAGTCGCTGAAGATGCTGAAATTGATCGCTGAAAACCCTGAAGCTGATAGCCAGCTAAAATGAGTTAAATGCCAAAGTAGCCTGAAAAACTGATAAAAAGCCTAAGTTGGCCAAAAAAGCTAGCATGCCGCTGAAATATTAGCTAAACTCCAAGTTAACCTACAAAACAAAAATCCTAAATTAGCCAAGATAGTTGGCATGTAGATGAAAAATTTGCTAAATACCAAGTTAGCACAAAAAACTGAATAAAGCCTAAATTAGCCAAAGTAGCTAGCATGTACCTGAAATATTAGCTAAACTCTAAAAACTTTATTAAATGCTAACATAGTTCAAAAAGCTAGCAGAATGACATTTTAACTTTTAACTTTACTACATTCTGACTCCATAAAATATAAAGTAATTTCTAATTGACTATTAAATTAGTCGTCGACTATTTTAATAGTCGATTAGTCGACTAATCGTGGCAGTCCTAATGTCCAAAAGTATTTTTCAAGGGTAACACAACAGGACAGTTGGAGGCTGACCCCACTCTCAGCCCAGATTTGAAAAACTCAACAAAAAGGGGAGGGCTGAGCGGGGGAGGTGTGGTTTGATCTGTGATAGACGGTGAGGTTAGCTTGAAGTAACGTAATGTCGTCAGCATAGAGTGATATCGAGCAAGGGGATGCCGGGATCTCCATAGAACTTTTGAGGATTTTCCCCTTCACCTCTCGAGGCAGACGCTCATAGTCCAGACCAAAGGGGACCCATGTCCCAGTGGTAAAATGACGCTAGCATCATAAGCTAATAAAGGCTAACGTATTAAGATAATAATCCTGAGTTACAAATGTATCACCAATAGGGCTGCCACGATTAGTCGACTAATCGACGACTAATCGACTATTAAGATAGTCGACAACTAATTTAATAGTCGATTAGTCGTTACTTTATACTATATGGAGTCAGAGTGTCGTAAAGTTGAAAATTCTGATGAAAATATGCTAGCTTTTTAGACTATTTTGGCATTTATCAAGGTTTGTTTAAGCTATTTTGGAGTTTAGCTAATATTGCAGCTACAAGCTAGCTATTCTGGTTAATTTCTGCTTTTTTTCAGTTTTTTAGGCTAACTTGTTGATTAGCTAATATTTCAGCTAGATGCTAGCTGTTTTGGCTAACTTAAGCTTTTTTAAAAAAAAAGTTTGTTAGGGTGTTTTGGAATTTAGCTAATATTTAAGATACATGCTAGCTATTTTGGAAAATTTAGGATTATTATTATTTTTTAAGGCTATTTTGGTGTTAAGTTTATATGTCAGCTACATACTAGCAGTTTTGGCTAGCTGAGGCTTTTAATTATTTGTTAGGCTAATTTAGAGTTTAGCTAATATCTCAGCTACAAGCTAGCTATTCTGGTTAATTTGGGCTTTTTTCAGTTTTTTAGGCTAACTTGGTGTTCAGCTATTATTTCAGCTAGATGTTGGCAGTTTTGACTTATTTAAGCTTTTTTTTTTTTTTTTTTTAAAAAAGTTTTTTAGGGTGTTTAGGAGATTAGCTAATATTTAAGATACATGCTGCTATTTTTGAAAATTTAGGATTTTTTTTCAGTTTTTAGTTAAGTTCATATGTCAGCTACATGCTAGCAGTTTTGGCTAGTTGAGGCTTTTAAATTATTTTTTAGGCTAATTTGGAGTTTAGCTAATATTGCAGCTACAAGCTAGCTATTCTGGTTAATTTAAGCTTTTTTCAGTTTTTTGGCTAATTTGGTGTTTAGCTAATATTTCAGCTAGATGCTAGATGTTTTGGCTAACTTTAGCTTTTTTTAAAAATAGTTTTTTAGGGTGTTTTGGAATTTAGTTAATATTTAAGCTACATGCTAGCTATTTTGAACAATTTAGGATTTTTTTCAGTTTTTTAAGGCTATTTTGGAGTTAAGTTAACTGTCAGCTACATGCTAGCATTTTTGGCCAGCTGAGGCTTTTAATTATTTTTTAGGCTAATTTGGCATTTAGCTAATATTTTAGTGGCTATCAGCTTTAGTGTTTTTAGCTATCGATTTCAGCATCTTCGCTGTCGTGACTCGCTTCAGCTTCAAAATTCATCTTACAGCATTCACACAAGCATTTTCACAGATAATGCTTGTGTGAATATATTTAGTTTTTAGTTAGTTTAAAGCTAATAATGGTTAAGATGTGTGTTTTACATCTAGTTTGTGCATGACCCGATTAGTCGACTCATCGGAAAAAATAATCGGTGATTAGTCGACTATTAAAATAATCGTTTGTGGCAGCTCTAGTCGCCAAATCCCGGATTCAATCCCAATTGCACTAAATCTCTGTTGTGTAACTTCCAAGTCCACTGAAAAGTTGTGCAAGTCAGTAGATGAGTCATGCTAAAGCTAACATGATAATGATATGATATGACCGTTACAATCAAAGATGGGCGGGGCTTTTATCGGAGCTCAGAAACTTCTGGGACTTAATCAAAAAATGTAACTGTAATGCCTCGTTTTAACCTGTAGGGGGCAGCACACAGACGGTTTTTGACGATAATTTCAGGAATTTAACAAGTTTTTTTAATATTTTTTTTATTTTAAAAGACGCAGAATTCAAAAAACTCGGTCTATCCGTCCGTCCGTCCGATGCCCTTTTGTCTAAATGAACGTTTATAGTATTTTTTTTTTAATAAATAAATATACTCATGAGATTAAAGTAGCTATTATTGTGTTTATATAAATAGGTCTCAATGAGCAGATTTTTGATGCAATATTTGTTTGTGTTTCAAAGCACGTTATAGGTTTTATAAAAAAAATACAAGTTGGAAAACTTTTCAAAATATACATTTTTCTCTTTTTAATCCATCTCAGAAATGATCGTATCTCTGAGTTTTGTGATCCGTTACACCCCTAATACTTAATGCACAGAAATATAAATGCAATATTTAACTTTATGTCTAACACGTCTGTTGTGAGGACAATTTCTCTGTTTTTAAATACTGTTTTGTCTTGAATTTAAGATGACATTACTGTCAAAAATGCATCATGAGGTTCCAGACGTATACATCAAGTCATGAATCGATTCAGCAGAAGCAGAATTCTGTAGTGAGGCTCAATTTATTTAACTAAAAAATAGAACCTTTTTCATGTGCCCGACTTCATTTATGAGCATTTGACTGTAGCTTATACTTTATTATTTGAATCGATTTAGTATTTTTGAAGATAAAATTGTAGTTCTGTTCTGTCGTCTAATTTCTGTTTAATCCTAAACTTTCAGTGAAGTTCTCTGGAGGTTGAAGCCTTTTGTCTTCTTCCAGGTGAAATCGGTGAAGACGGGCTCCGTGTTCTGGACCATCGGCTGCTGTCTCTCCTACTTCTACATGGTAAAACGCTCATGCACAAAGAAACCAGCTTAAAGTTTGAAGGTGTAAGCAGCTTCCAGTCAGATTGAGCCGAAACCCATCAAGGCGATCGGACCACGGAACACCGAGGACGCCGGGTGAGATGGGACCGTGAGGACGCCGTTTAACGTTTAGCGTCTCTATTCTGTATTTATTAGTTCACAAGGAACCGTTCTGCCGGGAGCTGTGTTAGGAGATGAGCAGAGAGATGAAAAGCGTCTGGCACGCTGCCTGAACCGCAGATTGTTTGCATTTGTGTTGGGAGCAAAAAAAAAAAAAAAAAAATCTTTCATTCCGGCTAAATCTTCTGTGGCCGGCGAAGAGACAGATGCCAAGCGGAACAGATTACTGGATCCGGCTGCATCGATCACTCTGCAGAGAGGACGGCAGATTAAAGCAGGAAGATGTTGAAATCCGACAGAATGGAGATGAGAATCGGACAGTTTATCGTCATGAAATCACCCAAAAAAAAAAAAAAACAGTTTTAAGTTAGACGTCCCCAACAACCTCTCTGATTTATTCTAACTCGCTCGTTCTGGTTAATCTACTCCCAAGCTGTGGCTCCATTCAGTGGTTTAATCAGGATACAGTCAGGCAGCCTTTTTTTGATGCTATAATTAAATGTGACAGTTTTGTTCAGCTAATAAGAACAACATGAGACAATATTAGCATAATCACTAAAGGGAGGGCAGAAATGAAGCGGAGGATCAGGAGCGTCTTCATTGTTCTCCTTCTTGTGGCGGCGTTCCTCTGAACTCACCGGGACGGAGCTCGGGGTGGTGTTGAAGCTTAAAACGCTCTCGTGTCAAAAGTCCTGCTTTGACTGATCGATGGAGATCTGCTCCTTCACCCTTCTCATGTTAGTGACTGATAAGAATTTGACTCCACAAGCTGTTAGCTATCAAAGGCGGTGAGGTCATGTGACCTATTAATATTACTGCCACAAACGATTACTTTAATACACGGCTAATCTCTGATTATTTTCTCCGATTAGTCGACTGATCGTGTCATGCGCAAACTGGATTTAAACCACACATCTTAACCATCATTAGCTTTAAAAAAAAACTATATGTACTACATCACCTGTGATAATGCTAGTGTGAATAATGTAAGCGGAATTTGATCGCTAAAGATGCCAGTGGTGATAGCTGAAAACGCTGAAGCTGATGGCTGAAAACGCTGAAGCTGATGGCTGAAAACGCTGAAGTTGATAGCTGAAAACGCTGAGGTTGATAGCTGAAAACGCTGAGGTTGATAGCTGAAAACGCTGAAGTTGATAGCTGAAAACGCTGAATTGATAGCCGAAAACGCTGAAGTTGGTAGCTGAAAACGCTGAAGTTGATAGCTGAAAACGCTGTGAGTTGATAGCTGAAAACGCTGAAGTTGATGGCTGAAAACGCTGAAGTTGATAGCTGAAAACGCTGAAGTTGATGGCTGAAAACGCTGAAGTTGATAGCTGAAAACGCTGAAGTTGATGGCTGAAAACGCTGAAGTTGATGGCTGTAAACGCTGAAGTTGATGGCTGAAAACGCTGAAGATGATGGCTGAAAACGCTGAAGTTGATGGCTGAAAACGCTGAAGTTGATGGCTGTAAACGCTGAAGCTGATGGCTGAAAACGCTGAAGTTGATGGCTGAAAACGCTGAAGTTGATGGCTGTAAACGCTGAAGTTGATAGCTGGAAAACGCTGAAGATGATGGCTGAAAACGCTGAAGCTGATGGCTGAAAACGCTGAAGCTGATGGCTGAAAACGCTGAAGTTGATGGCTGAAAACGCTGAAGTTGATAGCTGAAAACGCTGAAGTTGATGGCTGAAAACGCTGAAGTTGATGGCTGAAAACGCTGAAGTTGATGGCTGAAAACGCTGAAGATGATGGCTGAAAACGCTGAAGTTGATGGCTGAAAACGCTGAGTTGATGGCTGAAACGCTGAAGTTGATGGCTGAAACGCTGAAGTTGAGCTGAAAACGCTGAAGCTGATGGCTGAAAACGCTGAGTTGATGCTGAAAACGCTGAAGTTGATAGCTGGAAAACGCTGAAGTTGATGGCTGAAAACGCTGAAGTTGATGCTGAAACGCTGAAGATGATGGCTGAAAACGCTGAAGTTGATGGCTGGAAAACGCTGAAGTTGATGGCTGTAAACGCTGAAGTTGATGGCTGAAAACGCTGAAGTTGATGGCTGAAAACGCTGAAGATGATGGCTGAAAACGCTGAAGCTGATGGCTGAAAACGCTGAAGATGATGGCTGAAAACTCTGAAGTTGATGGCTGAAAACGCTGAAGTTGATAGCTGGAAAACACTGAAGTTGATGGCTGAAAACGCTGAAGCTGATGGCTGAAAACGCTGAAGATGATGGCTGAAAACGCTGAAGCTGATGGCTGAAAGCGCTGAAGATGATAGCTGTAAACGCTGAAGCTGATAGCTGTAAACGCTGAAGCTGATGGCTGAAAACGCTGAAGCTGATGCTGAAAACGCTGAAGCTGATGGCTGAAAACGCTGAAGCTGATGGCTGAAAAACGCTGAAGCTGATGGCTGAAAACGCTGAAGCTGATGGCTGAAAACGCTGAAGCTGATGGCTGAAAACGCTGAAGCTGATGGCTGAAAGCGCTGAAGCTGATGGCTGTAAACGCTGAAGCTGATGGCTGTAAACGCTGAAGCTGATGGCTGAAAACGCTGAAGCTGATGGCTGTAAACGCTGAAGCTGATGGCTGTAAACGCTGAAGCTGATGGCTGTAAACGCTGAAGCTGATGGCTGAAAACGCTGAAGCTGATGGCTGAAAACGCTGAAGCTGATGGCTGAAAACGCTCAAGCTGATGGCTGAAAACGCTCAAGCTGATGGCTGAAAACGCTCAAGCTGATGGCTGAAAACGCTCAAGCTGATGGCTGAAACGCTCAAGCTGATGGCTGAAAACGCTCAAGCTGATGGCTGAAAACGCTCAAGCTGATGCTGAAAACGCTCAAGCTGATGGCTGAAAACGCTGAAGCTGATGGCTGAAAACGCCTGAATGATGGCTGTAAACGCTGAAGCTGATGGCTGTAAACGCTGAAGCTGATGGCTGTAAACGCTGAAGCTGATGGCTGTAAACGCTGAAGCTGATGGCTGAAAACGCTGAAGCTGATGGCTGAAAACGCTGAAGCTGATGGCTGAAAACGCTGAAGCTGAGGCTGAAAACGCTGAAGCTGATGGCTGAAAACGCTGAAGCTGATGGCTGAAAACGCTGAAGCTGATGGCTGAAAACGCTGAAGCTGATGGCTGAAAACGCTGAAGCTGATGGCTGAAAACGCTGAGGCTGATGGTAGAAAACGCTGAGGCTGATGGTAGAAAACGCTGAAGCTGATGGCTGAAAACGCTGAAGCTGATGGCTGAAAACGCTGAAGCTGATGGCTGAAAACGCTGAAGCTGATGGCTGAAAACGCTGAAGCTGATGGCTGAAAACGCTGAAGCTGATAGCTGGAAAACGCTGAAGCTGAAAAAGCTGAAAACGCTGAAGCTGAAAAAGCTGAAAACGCTGAAGCTGAAAAAGCTGAAAACGCTGAAGCTGAAAAAGCTGAAAACGCTGAAGCTGAAAAAGCTGAAAACGCTGAAGCTGATAGCTGAAAACGCTGAAGCTGATAGCTGAAAACGCTGAAGCTGATAGCTGAAAACGCTGAAGCTGATGGCTGAAAACGCTGAAGCTGATGGCTGAAAACGCTGAAGCTGATGGCTGAAAAAGCTGAAGCTGATGGCTGAAAACGCTGAAGCTGATGGCTGAAATGGCTGAAGCTGATGGCTGAAATGGCTGAAGCTGATGGCTGAAAAAGCTGAAGCTGATGGCTGAAAACGATGAGGCTGATGGCTGAAAACGCTGAGGTTGATGGCTGAAAACGCTGAAGCTGATGGCTGAAAACGCTGAAGCTGATGGCTGAAAACGCTTAGGTTGATAGCTGAAAACGCTGAAGTTGATAGCTGAAAACGCTAAAGTTGATAGCTGAAAACGCTAAAAGTTGATGGCTGAAAAAGCTAAAGTTGATGGCTGAAAACGCTGAAGCTGATGGCTGAAAACGCTGAGGCTGATGGTAGAAAACGCTGAAGCTGATGGTAGAAAACGCTGAAGCTGATAGCTGTAAACGCTGAAGCTGATAGCTGGAAAACGCTGAAGCTGATGGCTGAAAAAGCTGAAGCTGATGGCTGAAAAAGCTGAAGCTGATGGCTGAAAAAGCTGAAGCTGATGGCTGAAAACGCTGAAGCTGATGGCTGAAAACGCTGAAGCTGATGGCTGAAAACGCTGAAGCTGATGGCTGAAAACGCTGAAGCTGATGGCTGAAAACGCTGAAGCTGAGAGCTGAAATGGCTGAAGCTGATGGCTGAAAACGCTGAAGCTGAGAACTGAAAACGATGAAGCTGATGGCTGAAAACGCTAAAGTTGATAGCTGAAAACGCTGAAGTTGATAGCTGAAAACGCCGAAGCTGATGGCTGAAAACGCCAAAGTTGATGGCTGAAAACGCCAAAGTTGATGGCTGAAAACGCTAAAGTTGATGGCTGAAAACGCTAAAGTTGATGGCTGAAAACGCTAAAGTTGATGGCTGAAAACGCTGAAGCTGATGGCTGAAAACGCTGCAGCTGATGGCTGAAAACGCTGCAGCTGATGGCTGATAGCAATACACATCGCGATATGATACACACCGATATAAGATACGTATAGAGAGGCGATACGTATCGAAATACAAACACACGAGATACGATGTACACCGTGCTGCTGGTAATATGATGCGTATTGTGATGTGTTTCGCGATACTCCGAGATACACCGAGGATAATAATCTATGTAGAGATTAAATTTTAAAGCCAAACAAGTTAAATTAACCCAATAAACCGGTTTTTATCACTTTCTTCAGTCGTTTCCATGGGAGTGAATGGAGACTTCTTCACACCCGGATTTACTGAATGAACTGATCTGGCTCCAGTTACTCCATTAAAGCTTCAGCTGAGGAGTCAGCCTCTTGGCTGTTGCACGTCTAAGTGTGTCATATTTGTTTTCCACATTTAATGCACCCTCTCAGGAACCAATGAGCTGCGGTTGCAGCCGTGCATGAAAAACGGCGGCGATCCGGTCCATCACTCCACTTCCTGTTACAAGACAGCGGCCAAGCGGCTTGAAATCTGCCGATTGATCCATAAGAAATATTTCTGCGTGACTTTGAGGACTGCTCTGTAATATAAATGTCGTGTTTGAAATGCCTGAACAGCATGAATTTGATCCTCCTGAACTGAACTGAACGGCTCATCCATCAGTATTCGGATTTGGTTCATTGCTTTAAAATTCCACTTAGCTGAGCAAATTCAGAGTGACGGCGCGACTCTGGGAGCAGGGATGTCAGTCACGACGCCGTCTGCTAAATGAATGTCATAAAACGAGCAAACGACATCACCGCAGGTCACATGTACACGGCAGTTTCGCAGAACGAGGAGCAACTTTAGTCTGGATTATACTGCGTTACTGCTCATTATGCAGGAGATACATAAAACATATATTAAAATTCTGAAGCAGAGGTGAAGATTTTTATACCCATTTAACTTCTGATTGAGCATAAAGTCGTCGCTGCAGCTGAAAGTCACGGCAAATAATAGTTTCACACCAGAAAAGTGGAGCGATTTCAGTCTGAAGAGCCTGAAACTGGCTCAAACCACCCCGTCGTGCATGTTCTCGTCCCAGTTCCTCCGTGTTATCAGATAAGCTCGGTAGAGGTCGGTGCGAGCTAACGGTCATTGTTCAGATCAGTGTGTGCTTCCTGTCGACGGCTGTAACCGAAACACAGGCGTGTCGTTTGAAACATGAACGCACAACACACGTTTCTTCATCCTAAAATGGTCCTTTCTACAAACGGTGTTAAAGGCCACATGGCAGCATTGAACTAGAGCTGTACCAAATATCGACATCACTATGGGTTCTCAGCAAGTATCGATCTTTTATTTTCATTTGAAGAGGCTGTGAAACGTTATATTTATCATTGTGTGGTGAGACGTTCCTTTGGAGGCAGATAGGGGGCGCCGGTTGCACCAATGTGCCTGGCAGCTACTTAAAGGATTTAATTTTGTTTTGTTGGATCTGCGACTCCAGAACCACGTCTGGCTCTTTTACCTCTCCATTGTGGCTAAAGAAATATAAAAGATTGTAGTTTAAAAAAAAGTTTTAAAAAATTGTCATTCTGCGAGCCTCCAGGTACGGTGGCCATAATGGTTCATTATTTCTAGAACTATAGTGTCTCACGGTTCAAAAATGCAGTTAATTATGTCTATTTTAATTTAGTTCAAGTTAGATTTATATTCCTGATCAGCTGGATAAGAAGCTTTTCATGATTAGTCGACTAATCGATCTTTATAGTCAACGACTAATTTAATAGTCGTTAATTTATTTATATGGACTTAAGAGTGTAGTAAAGTTGAAAGTTATATTGGTTTTCTTTGGACTACTTCGGCATTTATTATTTATTTATACGTTTTTTGGGCTGTTTTGGAGTTTAGCTAATAATTTAGAAACATGCTAGCTATTTTGGCTAACTTAGGCTTTTTTCAAAATGTTTTTAAGATGTTTTGGAGTTTAACCAACATTTCAGCTACAGGCTAGCGGTTTTGGTTACATTTTTTTTTTTTTTTTTTTAGTTTTTTTGCTTTTGGTATTTAGCTAATTTCAGCTACGTGCTAGCTATTTAGGCTAACATTTTTTTCGTTATTTTGGTATTCAGCTAACATTTCAGCTACGTGCTAGCTATTTATGCTAACTTAGTTTTTATTTCTCGTTGTTTTGGTATTCAGCTAACATTTCAGCTACGTGCTAGCTATTTATGCTAACTTAGTTTTTTTTTCTCGTTGTTTTGGTATTCAGCTAACATTTCAGCTACGTGCTGGCTATTTAGGCTAACTTTTTTTTATTATTTTGGTATTCAGCTAACATTTCAGCTACGTGCTAGCTATTTATGCTAACTTAGTTTTTTTTCTCGTTGTTTTGGTATTCAGCTAACATTTCAGCTACGTGCTAGCTATTTATGCTAACTTAGTTTTTTTATTATTTCAGCATTCAGCTAACATTTCAACTACGTGCTAGCTATTTATGCTAACTTAGTTTTTTTTGTTGTTTTTGGTATTCAGCTAACATTCAGCTACGTGCTAGCTATTTATGCTAACTTAGTTTTTTTTTTGTTTGGTATTCAGCTAACATTTCAACTACTGTGCTGGCTATTTATGCTAACTTATTTTTTTTTTTTTGTTTTGGTATTCAGCTAACGTTTCAGCTACATGCTAGCTATTTGGCTAACATTTTTTTCTTGTTTTTGGTATTCAGCTAACATTTCAGCTATGTAGTAGCTATTTATGCTAACTTAGTTTTTTAGTTTTCGTTGTTTTGGTATTCAGCTAACATTTCAGCTACGTAGTAGCTATTTATGCTAACTTAGTTTTTTAGTTTTCGTTGTTTTGGTATTCAGCTAACATTTCAGCTTCTTAGGCTTTTTTTAAGGCTGATTTAACTAATATTTTTCCTTACTCAGTGATTCCCAGCCCTAATTTGAACTCTTCAAATAAAAGTGTGTTTTTGACTCTAAAGAAAAAAACTAGCAGCTAAAACCTGTTGGGTTTTTTAGTTAGTGTAAAATCAGCCAACCTGTTTATTTATTTCCTATTGTATTATTTCAGAAAGTTTTTGAATTCAGCAGACACAGAGCAGCGTTTTTATGTTCCTAAAGTTCAAATCGTTGAATCTTTTGTTTGCTGCGTATCGATCGGTTAAACCGACTTGCTTCTCTGGACAAACGGTGGACCTGAAGCGCAACAGTTGGACTGGGTTGATGTTTCTGGCAGCTCGATGCGTTTCAGGGACAAACCGGTTTGTGGTTCTTCAGTGTTTCTCAGAACGCGTTTCCTGTTTACTCTGCTGTGAATTAAGGAGCAAAGTGTCTTAATGAGCCTTTTTCGAGTCGCAGATTGAGTCATGTCTGCAGGTTGCCGTTCGTTTTGGCGGAAACGTGGGTTACAAGCTTCGCTTTCCTGACTCTTATTGACACAGAACAACAGATGCCGTTGCCAGTTCCTTTCATTGTGTTTGCACAGTCTCGGGTCCAATTCCAGTCCTGTTTGTCTACCACAGATTCCTTGTGTCAACAATGAGTCTGATATTGAAAAAAATCTCTGGTATTCACCATTTAAACACTAATAATAAGATTTTAACTTCTCTGACAACAAAAACAAAAAGATTTCTGAAAATAATCTGCACAGTGAGGATTTTAATTTGAATTTTTTTCTTACTCTACAGCTAAATATAAAATATTATTCTCCTTACACACCTTTAAGTGTGACATAAATAGCTTTTTTTTTTATTCAATAGCAGGAAAAAAAAAGTTTACTTTTTGCTCCGACCAGTTTAAGTTATTTCAGTCGTACTGACGCTGGAGCCAGACTAGACCCGTATACAGTGATTGGGTCCAGGTTGGTCTGAGTCGACATTTCTTTTAGGGAAGAATCAGAATGAAAATAGGTGGCAGAAGCTGATTTAAAAAATTAAATTCCTTGGCCGAATATCAAGTAATTTGAATTTTATTTTGAGTTTATTTTCAATATCCTAAATTAATTTCCACACATTTTTGCTTCAAACTGCAGTTCTGTTGTTGCTCTCAATCCCGTTGAAGACCCTGTAGCATTTATCTCAAAAAATAATTTAAGATTCTTTATTTAAACCGTGTTGGATCATATGAAAAGGTTTCTGATGCAGCGACTCCCGTGGGCGGGGCCAGAATCTCCGTCCTCCGCTACAATTCTAAAGTATCCAGTTATAGACAAACGGATCGTCTTCGTTTTCCTCGTCTGAACTGGACTCTGGCTAAAAACTGTAGATCTGGACGGCTGTTTTTTTGCTACGCTAATGTTAGCTTAAGCTTGTGAGGTGCTATACGCTAGCAGTTGTGTGGAATCCCCTGCTAACCTCTGCAAGTTTCTTAAGGAGAAAGAGAGACAAAAAAAGCTCAATGGAATTCAGTCCTCGTAAAAAAAGTTTGATTAGTCGTATAAGCACTCTGGGTCGCCCTGTCAAATGGACCCCACAGATGTACCCCGCAGGTCGGCCCCGTGTGGCTTCAGACCAATGTCTGGCAGGACGGAAGAAACCCCCTATGGTCCTTAATACTTTATTGGTGAGTGTCCGTTCCCCTGGTCCTGCCAAGAAGATACATCTACAGCTTTGTTTTTTCAGTGTAAAAGTACTAAGTCCTTGGAACACCCCCTTACTGAGGGGGTCAAACTCAATCCCACAAAGAGCTAAAATCCAAAACACACCTGAGGTCGCGGCCGAACAGGATAAACGCTTATTAAACACTCTAAAACTACATTTTTAAAGCTGTAACTTTTTAACATAATTAGATATATAGCAGTGCCTGTGATTATGTTAGTGTGAATGCTATAAGCTGAATTAGACCACTGAAGATGCTAATGCTGATAGCTGAAGATGCTAAAGCTAATAGGCAGCTAAAAAATTAGCAAAGTAACAAATTAAAAACTAAAAACTAAAGTGTAAAAAGCATAAAAAACTTGGGTTAGCTAAAACAGCTAGCATGTAGACATTAGCCTAACTCCAAAACGGCCTCAAAAACTTTATTAAAGCTTAAATTAGCTTAAACAGCTAGCACGTAGATTCAATATTAGCTAAATTCCAAATCGGCCTAAACAAACGAAAAAAAGCCTAAATTAGCCAAAACACTTGGCATGTAGCTGAAATATTAGCTAAACTCAAAATTATTGCTGCCACAAACGATAATTTTGATAGTTGACCAATCAGGTCATGCACAAACTGGATGTAGAGCACACATCTTAACCATCTTTAGCTTTAAACTAACTTAAAACTACATATATAGCATCAGCGGCTGTAATGCTAGTGTGAATGTTGTAAGCTGAATTTGAACACTGAAGATGCTAAAGTTTATAGCTAAAAACGTGGAAAATATGAGCTAAATGCTAAATTAGCCCAAAAAAGAGAAATAAAGTCTAGGTTAGCTAAAACAGCTAGCATATCGCTGAAATAGTAGCTAAACTCCAACTTAAACCAAAAATCTTAGTAAATTCCAAAATAGTTTAAAAAAAAAATGCTTTAAAACTTTAAAACCATAACTTTTTACCATAATTATGATAAAAAATGCAGTAATATTATTTTAGAATTAATCGACTTAAACCTTAAATAACTTTCAATATTTTGGTCTCCATAAAAATATATTTTGTCAAAATTCTACGAGTTAGAAATAAGTCTCCGCCCACAAAGCAGAATCAAATCTCTAATGATTTCCTGCTGCTCTGCAGAAATTATCTCTTAAAAGCGACACAAGTTTTTTAATTTTGGAATTATCCTCATTAAAACAAGAGAAAACATTTATAGTTGAAACTGAATTTTAAAATTTTTAAAATTTAAAATTTTAGCTGAAAATGTCTGGTTTCTGAATATTTGGTACATTCCTAGTTTCTATGGCAACCACTCTTACCAGGAAGTGATCTTGTTGTAAGGCCACACCCCGACGTCTTTAATGTAAATGAAATCTGTCAAACGTTTTGAAAGTTGGACGTTGGGGCCAGCAGGCTCCGCCTACTTTTACTGAGTCATCTGATTGGTCAACTTGAACTATAGAAAAAATATCATGAATTTATCATGAATCTCTATAGAAATCTATGGGATTTTGGCTTCTTGGAGCCACTTCCTGTTTATAACGCCGGAGGGGGCGGGGCCACTCGGTCCCATTGTAGCCGATAGTGCATAGATGCATCGTTTTCCGCCTCTCGTTCGTCTCCCACGCCGCCGCTCTGCTCTCCATTGGCTCTTCTAGACGAGCAGAAAGAATAGAAACGTCTCCGTGATCGTTTATTGCCGTTTTCAGGAGCGCTCGCATTCTCAGCCGTGACACTGATCAGACTTTAATGGTTCAGGTCTTCCTTCAGAGTTATTGTCACAGCTCACATTTAACGTGGAGCGTGTAAAGGATGATTGTGTTTTTTATTGATTCTACCATTAGACAGTAAAACGTGTTGACTGACGCTGCGGCTGGGGGGGATATTTAGGGATGCTTTTGCTGTCTGTGATGTCATGTTTGACTTTTTTAATGATTTGTTTATTTTCTGTGTGGAGGAAATTGGCTGACTAATTAAAATGAAAGCAATTATTGTCTGCCACAGCAGTTTGATGCCATTTGAAGTTTAATGCTTCAGTTGCAGATTCATCATTTCTAAACTCAATTATGCACATTTGGATCTGCCAAACTTTGAAACTGGATCTTGATTGGCTTAAAACACGACTTAACATTACATTTATGTCAGCTTTTTAACTCTAAACAACAAGACCCAACTGTGAATCAATAATACATTTTTTCCATTTTTTTAGGGGCTAAATTAAATGTTTTTACTGTTTTAGTGTCTCAGGAAGTAAATAACTCTTCAAAATAAAAGTGTTGGTAAAGGTTAGAATTTTCAAAGTAATAATAATATTTAAGGATGTCCTGATCCGATCACGAGATCAGAAATCAGGCTCGATCACGTGGTTGAAGACTCGATCGGAATCGGGCTCCGTTGTCCGATCAGGATCGGATATTTCATTTATTCTTATTCTGATCAGAGCTTTATATTTCAATCTTATTATTCTGGATAAATCCTCCAGTAGAATTCTGCAGGTCATGAACAGATCACAAAATGTTATTCCTGGAAAACACAGCAGAAAACAGCAACAGTTCAATATAAGACTTATGTAAACAGCTAGCTAGTTAGCTAGCTAGCCGATCACGGATTCAGACTTCTGGGATCAATAACTCTTTTAAAACACTTTAAACTGACAGTTAGTGTCTCTAAACAACAATCTCTGAAGGCATTTCAACAGAAAAAGACAGAGTTTGGTTTCTTTTAATGTTAAACTCTTCGTGCACCACATAGACAAACGGCTAACCGGCAGCTGCTAACTGCTACATGCTAGCGCCGTGATTTAACTCCTTAGGACCCGAGCTGTCTTTTGATATGCCTGTTTTATTTATCTGAAAGAGGAATAAAAGTTAAAAAAATTACAAAAATTAAAAATAACTACTCTGATAATAAAACCGAAATGTGATGTCTTAAAAAATCTTAAAAAACAAAAAAATGAATAAATTAAAATTAATAATGATCTGAGCTAGTCATGAACACTCATCAAATTCATGCTAAAACAGTCATAATTTATTTTTAAGAATTCTAAATAAGGACAGGAATCACATTTGGTCAAAATTATTCATTAGCTCTAAAGTTAAAGTCACTAAACTTTCTCACATGACTAATTATCACTTATAGAAGAAGAAAATTTGATTTTTCCTAGATTATATTTGCTCTATTTTTACTTGTTTATTAAAGCTACTTCACAGAAGTGTTCTATTTAAGTTTTTAATGATAAAAGAGGTTAATGAAATATAAATATGGGACAACACAAATCTGTTTATTCAATTTGTTCATGTTTTAAATATGTTACAAAAGTATCGGATCGGGACTCGGTATCGGCAAATCCACAAAATCCAGTGACTCGGAATCGGATCGGGACCAAAAAAACCTGATCGGGACATCCCTAATAATATTAATACATTTTATTTAAAACTATCAAGTGTTATTTTAGAATAATTTTCAGAACTGATTTAATTCACCAGAACCTGAATTGATTTGATTCTGATTCTTTTTTTCTGATCCTCTCGATTCAATTCAATTTTCAGTTTACACATTTATTTAGAAAAATATTAATAATTTATATATGTTTTTTGAATATATTCATTTTAATCTACAGAATGTATTAGTGAAATAACTAAGATTAATATACAGTGTTACATGGATATTCAAACAGACGAGCTGCGATTGTTCTGCCTCTCCTGGAGGGCGTTTCAGTTTGGCCACTAGGTGGCGATGGCGCTGTAGCGTTACACCTTATTCCAGAAGAAGAAGAAAGAATGAACAACTGTTTTAGACCACAAATAGTTACTTTAAAAAATATTTCCTTAAAATAGTTTGTAAAATTCATATAAAGATGTTTATTTAGTCAGAAATGAATGTTTAAATCGAGCAAGCGTTAGCATTAGCCATCACATTATACGTTAGCATCAAGCTAGCAGACTTTAGTATTAAGCTTTAGATCGATCTATGTTATTATGAATCGATTTTATCAACCCAACTCTAATGATAATGAAGTTCAGATAATTAAAACACTGAAGAAATGATTTAGATTTTTTTTAAAGTTGAAAATTAAAGATTAAAGTGAAAATATTTGGATCAACTATGTGAAGTCACATGACTATGGGAGCCTGGTGGATCCGTGTAAAGCTGCAGCTTCGGTCCATCCTCTGTGTTTGATAATTAACCTTCCTCTATTAGTGTCTTAATGAGTAGAAACACTTTTTCAGGTAATTAGCAGAACCGGGTCAGGACTTCCAATAAGCCGGGAGTCTGCTGTCCCGTGAGGGTCGGAGTTGTATTTGTCACTAACGGGAATTTGATTATTTTCACTGGTTTAGTGTCCACGTTTCCTGAAGTATTTCAGCTTCTAGAGTAACTAAAGACTCCTGGAGTGTAAGGAAGTACCGGTTACTGTTTTAAATAGAGCCCAGATGGATTGTGGTCTTTGGAGTTCCAGGAACTTCCAGGGATGGTTGAAGTCCATGAACAATCTCTGTTTTCTGATGCAGTTTGATGGATTAAAGTAGACGTGCTTCATCATAGAAACTGTTTAAAGAATGTACTGATCTTGACCTGCTGATGTTTTCCAGGTGTCCGCATGGGGAGGATACGTGTTCATCATCAACCTCATTCCTCTGCACGTGTTCGTGCTGCTGCTAATGCAACGCTACAGCCGGAGGGTCTACATCGGTAAGCCTTCTTCACCTGGGAACACCTCGGATCCGGGATCTGGAGTGGAGGCCGGCCTCGTTTCTGGATCCTCCCGCGGGACGCAGCGCTCGCTGCTCTTTGTGCGTGTTCGAGCGCGGTCGCCCGAGCGTTTGACCCGGAGACGAGCTGCCGTGCTCAGCCGTGTTCATTCCTGACATCAAACAGTCTTCAGCTTCAATCACATGAAGCACCAGAACAGGTGCTGCTGCGAGTCTTCGGGTGTCCGAGTCTAGCACAGATTTATCTCTCACTGAGGCTCTTAAGGCCATGACGGGACGTCCTGAAAATGGAACATTCTGATATAAGTGTAGTGAGATCAGAATATAACCAGAAATCATTTCACTTTTGCATTTCTGAGTAACAGTCAAACTGTTGCAGAAAATCTCTGTTTGAATTAATGTGGAGTTACTGCGTCACGAAACCCCTCCCATCAGGCCCGGCAAGCGCCCCGAGTTCAGGTTCCGGTGAAGAGAAGAGAATCGTCCCGTTGACTGCGGTCAAATGAGCCGCCGTTCACATTTCCGTGGTCAAATCTTCAAAATTCTCCTTCAGGCTCCACGGAGTTTCCTGACGTGACCGTGGAGGTACGAACGGCGGCTCATTTGACAGCATTTGTAAAAACTTCCTCGTCCGAGAGGACAAGCAGCTCAAAACCAAACTGCGAGACATTTCTGTGGAGCGGCGGTGATGATTTACGCTATCGAGACACGGAGCCACCATAATCAGACGGGGGGGAGGGTCTGGGACAGAGCAGCTCCAAAGCCACGCCCACACAGGGGATACTTTCCAGAGGAAAGCTTCAGATCAACATGAAAAATGGCTTTTTAAGACATTTAGGTTGTGGGATATTGGTAAAAAAAAAAACTTCATAATCATAATTAAAATACGACTGAGAATGTTAAAAAAAATTTCATAGAGGGACTTTAAGTATTTGTAGAGCTAATAGAAGTGATGGTGTACTAAGGATCCTGCCACGATTAGTCGGCTAATAAAGTTGTTGACAAATAATTGAATAGTATAAAAATATTTTAAAAATATATGAAAAATATATAATCAAATACTCTATTAGTCATTACTTAATATTATAAGGAGCCAGAGTCGACTTATATTTCAGATACATGCTAGCTATTTTGGCTAATTTAGAATATTTTTCAGTTTTTTTAGACTAATTTGACATTTTAACTATTATTTTATCTGGCTATCAGTTTCAGTGATTTTAGCTATCAGTTTCAGCATCTTCAGCTGTTAGCACTATCATCTTCAGTCACCAAATTCAGCTTACAGCATTCACGCTAGCATTATTGCAGGTTATGCTATTAGTTAGTTTAAAGCTAGTGATATAGATGTGTGCTTCACATTCAGTTTGACCCGATTGGAAAATAAAATCGGTAATTATTATATTTAATGTTATTAAGTATTAATAACGCCTTGTCCTTACGCTGCGCTCTAGTTGCTTGTAGGTGCGAGTTCTGGGTTAAGATAAAATAAGGAAATAGAAAGAATTAAATTGTGTTAAATTCTGATGAATGGGTCCCAGGACGTCCGATCAAATCTGTACATTGACTTCTCTGTAAAACCGGACACCTCTAACAAGCGCATGTGTTACTAATCTTCAGGATTTGAAAATAATGAAGAATCAGTTGAACTCACTTCCTAACACAAGTGTTTTTGGGCGACCCGTACCGGTTTGCCCTCGTGTCCCCTGTTTGGGGCATTTGGGACTAAATCTTAGAATAAGTCAGGACAGGACGGCTCCGTGGAGCGTTTCCTGTCAGAGTGTTACTCCGAGTGATACTTGAACCATCGTGGGCTCTTCAGAGGAAGAGGGCGTCGACCGTTATCTCTAACGCAGCTCTTGAAAATGGAAATTCTATTCCATGTAAATGAGGCGGGAAGTTTCACTCCTCCCTGAAGCTTATGGAGAGAAAATAGACTCACTCTGATTGGTGCGTGCATAATTCTTGATTCGTGCATAAATTTGGATTTGTGTGTGTGTGATTCTTGATTTGTAACTAATATAACACATTTTTTGCAAAAGTAAAAAAATTACAAAAATTAAAAAAATACAAAATGCAATTTACACATGCACAAATCAAAATTACAACAGCCTAAAACTAATTACTCAAAAATATATTTTTAAAATACGCACGGATCACCTCTTACGCACGCACACAGCCGAAGTTACGCACAAATCTACCGTGAGACTCTCTTCACGTCTCACAAATTCGTCCGTGAGTGATGCGTTCAAGTACTATCAGGATGCTCGTTCACCATAGTTTTCTTGTGAGCCGTTTTAAACTTTTATTGTGAATAACATCCGGTTAAACTAGATATTTTCCCACTTTCTTAAAAATATATTCTCAATAATTAATATAAAAAGTCTAAATAAGCGCTTTTAAAGCACTTGTACTTTAAAAAATAAGAATATTTCTAGAAAAGGGGCTTCGAGCTGCAGCGGCTTCTCTGACAGCGCCTCCAACACGAGGCTCCGTCCCGAGTGCTGGTCACCAGCCACAGGGATAGGAAGCGAGCCTTCTAAACTCTTTCAGTTCCAAGCGGGCCGGTACCGCTTGGAATCGCCGCGTTTTCCGACCAGAACTCTGTGCATGTTCTTCATAAACGGCAGTGGAAAGCGCGCTGGGGGCGGGGGGGTCCACGGGCGCTCTGGTCTGATCCTCCCGCGGAACCTCACCGGAGGACCGGCAGCAGAACGCGTCGATTGCACCATGAGACCCTTCTAAACAACCGCCGGGCAGAAGGGCTCGATCAGCCCACCGGGCCGGTTAAGATCACGGGATCACATAGACAGATCTCAATACCGCGTTCCTCCTCGCCCAGGATCCGCGGGGCGGGGGGATCAGACCAGAGAAACCCCCCACCACCCCTGCGTTGATGAGGAGCGCTGTCAGAGAAGCCGGTGCAGCTCGAAGCCTCTTTTCTAGAAATATTCTTATTTTTAAAAGTATAAGTGTTTTAAAAGCGCTTATTTAGACTTTTTATATTAACTATTGGGAATATATTTTTAAGAAAGTGGGAAAATATCTAGTTTTACCGTATGTTATTCACAATAAAAGTTTAAAACGGCTCATCAGAAAACTATGGTGAACGAGCATCCTGATAGTACTTGAACGCATCACTCACGGACGAATTTGTGAGACGTGAAAAGAGTTTCACGGTAGATTTGTGCGTAACTTCGGCTGTGTGTGTGCGTAAGAGGTGATCCGTGCGTATTTTAAAAATTTTGTAAATTTGTTGTAATTTTGATTTGTGCATGTGTAAATTGCATTTTGTATTTTTCTTAATTTTTGTAATTTTTTTACTGTTGCAAAAAATGTATTATATTAGTTACAAATCAAGAATTACGCGCGCACAGATCAGAGTGAGTCTATTTTCTCTCCATAGAAGCTCCTTTAGATCCCGAATGAAAGGAGGGAAAATGACCTTATTCTGGCAGAAGCGGCGTTCCCTGTTCTCCTGGTATCCCGGCTGCTCCGTTCACAGACAGGTGTTGGGAGGGAATATCTGCCCCCCCCCCCCCCCGTCTCCACAATGCTGCGGGCGCTCTGGAACACGCCGCTGTCTTCCGGATGACGATGAAATCTTAATTAAGCCGCTCAGGTCCCCCAGCCGCCGAGGTGGGCGTCGCCCTTCTCCCGGCGTCTTCTTTGAGCCAAACTCTCATTTTCAGTGGAGATGACATCAGACGAAGGATTTAGAATCAATAAACTCTTTCATTCTAACTGCAGGTTTTCTCCACAGCTTACAGCACGTTCTACATCGTGGGCCTCGTGCTGTCCATGCAGGTCCCTTTTGTTGGCTTCCAGCCAATCAGGACCAGCGAGCACATGGCTGCTGCCGGTAAGCCCCGCCCTCTCCCTGCGCTAACTGGCTTTTATCAGTTGCTTGTAAAATGATGTATGGAAGTCACACAGACTGCTGGTTTGAGGAGTCATCAGATCATTCTTTACAAACAATTGCTGCAGAATGGATCTAGCGGTACCAGCTGCTCGAGGTTCTGTCGGGTCATTTTCAGACGATGAACGAATCATTCCAGGAAGTTCTTTTGTTCCTTGCTAAACTGATGTCTTTATCAATCCTCGCGATGTTGCGATCGCAACTATTAACTCGAATTCAAGCAAATTCACTTTTTTTAGGCGCTTTTCAAAACACATAAATTTAAAAACATCGCAACTTTTGTCGTAACTTTTCACAAAAGCTGCCGCCGCATCAGGCGTTTTAACAATCATAAAAATCTGCAACAAAATCCTGGAAGTTCTGATTATTTACTGATGCTAGTGAATTGCCCCGCCCCCTCGTTCAATGAGAAATCATTAGTAAATAATCTTTACAAAGTCGATGTCTCTGTCGTCAATTTTCCTTTCCAGCTCCTTTGCTACCACTTCCTGTTTGAGAGCTGACTCCTCCCCCTTTGGTGTTCCAAACAGGAAGTGGCTTCAACAAGCCAAAGTAGCCTTTCTATTGGTCAGAATAACCATTCTTGATCTGATACCTTTATAAACATCTTCTTGATGATCCTCACTAGCTGCGTTTCTGTGATCCGGAAAACTTTATCAGAATTTTAGAAAACGATTTAAAACCCAGAATTTGATGTTCTGCTGTTTGCATTAAATCCTAATGTGCAAATAAACAGAAACCAACATAAGTTCATTCTTAAATACGGATGTGAACTTTGATTTACAGCAGATAAATTCACATTTCTGATATGGCGCTAGAGCTAATCATCAAAGGAGACGTCGGCGAGCTATAAAGAGAGTTGGGGAAATGATGCTTTTACTTTTTAATACGTCATTTTTCCCTTAAAAAAGACCCCGCCTCCTCCAAGTGCAAAACTTTTTTTTATTTTGATAAATGCAAGTTTTTTTTCAAAATTGTTGTTTTCGTTAGGCAGATTTATTATTGCAAATCCAATTTACGGAATATCATAGTCCATGGACGCGCTGCTACTTTAAGGAATTTGTATATTTTAGGTTATTTTTGGTATAAACGGACCAATCAGATGCTTCAGTAAAAGTAGGCGGAGCCTGCTGGACCCCACATCCAAAAATCTAAACGTTTGACATATTTTGTGTTACCCGCTTTGAAGTGGTAGGGGTGTGGCCATCCAGCAAGCTTCCTTCCGATTGGCCAAAGTGGTTGCCGTAGAAACGTTGACACTGCTCACTGACTCTTTGTGGTTCCAAAACGGTGATGTCTGAACTTTGAAAAGAGGTCAACATTTGGTTGGAGCCAAAATTAGATAATTTTCTATGGGTGATGTCACTCTCACTCGGTCCAGCTCTCATATACAGTCAGTGGACGTCACCCGTAAAAAATGCTAACTTCCAGCTCCAACGACATGAAGTCAATTCAGTCGCCATTTAGGCCACAACATGGACGCCATCGTGTTGGAGCCTGAACTGGGTCATTTTCTTTGGGTGATCTTTCTCTCACTCTGTCCCGTTCTCATATACAGTCAACGAGCGTCACCTATGTAAAGATACTTCTCTTCGCCTCCAACTACATGAAGTCAATTTAGTCGCCATTTATTTACAATATGGACGCCATCGTGTTGGAGCCAGAATTAGATAATTTTCTATGGGTGATGTCACACTCACTCGGTCCAGTTCTCATATACTATCAATAGACATCACCCATAATACATAGCTTCCTTTCATCCACATGAAGCTAATTTTTACATACGTGTTGGAGCCACATGTCGTCAGTAAGCAGTGATTGGTCCGAGTTTGTCAGAGTCAACGTTTCTATGACAACCACTCGCACCAATCAGGAGGGAGCTTGTTGGAGTTCCACACCTCTAACAGCCTCCGCCTACTATTTTGAGGCATCTGATTGGTCCGTTTATGACCTAAACTACAGAAAAAGTATCGTGAAGATAAATATTATCAAGAGCAAGAATGTTTTTTTTCTGATCAATAGAATGACTGAATAATAACTGGATTTCTGCATAGAATTCTCTATGATTTTAGCTTCTTTGAGCCACTTTCTGTTACTCAGTCCAGCTCTCATATACTGTCGGTGGTTTCTGAACTTCCTATGTTTAGAAAACTGAACCTCACTACTTCTGCTCTAAAGAGAGAATGAGTTCTCAGCACAGAATTGACTTCAGAGTCTTTATTTTTTTGGAGTGATTCATCAGAGCAGCAGGTGGATCCTCAGCTCCGCGTCCCCATTTCCAAGTTCGTCTGAACGCACAGATTCCTCAAAGGCTTCAAGGAATCTTCCAGAATTCCTGGCAGACTCGGCTGTTGCTCCCCCGTCCCACAGACGGCAGCAGTCTGAAGCAGTAACAGCTGCTCCCAACATCTGCTGGTAGCTGGTGGTGGAACCACAAACCCGTCGGGTCCGCCGGGACGTCGGCCCCTCCGGCGGGAAGACGGAGGCGCGGATCGACGGGCGTGTCGGCACCGCGGCAGACGGAGGCCTCACCTCAGAGATGCTGGAGAGCCTCTGCAGGCGCCAGAGATGGATTTGAAATCAGAAAATGGACCTGAAGAACGTGTGGAGAGGGACTCGATCGCCCCAGTCTGCCCCCAGCGTTTGTGCTTTACGTCACCGTCCTGGGGGGTTCCTTACACCCTCTGATCTGTTTTCTCAGGTGTGTTTGCTCTCCTCCAAGCCTACGCCTTCTTGCAGTACCTGAAAGACAGGCTGACCCGGCAGGAGTTCCAGACGCTCTTCTTCCTCGGCGTCTCTCTTGCAGCCTGCGTCGTCTTCCTCACAGTGATTTATCTCACCTACACAGGTATGGAGCTGCAGACAGAAACCATGTAAACAAGTTAAAACAAAAGACAAATACTTTAATGAAATGTACTACATAAATGAAGATTAAAAGGTTTTTTTTTTAAAGAAACTCTCAGATCTTCAGCTGAATCAGATGAGGATCACGATACTGACGAAGCGTTCTGGTTCTTATAGATCAGAGGTGTCAAACATATCCGGCCCGTAGATGATTTAATCCGGCCCAATCATGAAGAAAAAAATATATAAGAATTTTCAAAAAAGAAAGCAAGTTTCTAGCCCACTCCTGTGGCGAGTTATGGTTCTTTAAAGAAATGGATGCAATGCGCAATTTAACCACTAGGGGGAGCAAATGAAACTCAAAAGATCAAGAAATTAACATTAACATTGCTGTGGAAACCCCAAAATATTTAACAAACTGTTTTTACAACATAAAATGACAGTTTTGGTGTAATTTCATAAAAACCACTAAACTAAATTTAGTCAACAAACTAATCAACACTTTTTGACTGAAAATGCAAAGAAAATTTCAGGTGAAATTCCCAGATTCCTCATTTGGGCCACAAATATGAAGAGTTTGTGTTGGTAGAGGAACATGACAGACCTCACAGCTCCATGATGTTTTTGTCCAAAAACTAAAAATAAAGGCCATATTTTGCCTTTAATTCAATAAAATATCAGTTCCCGAACATAAACTTTTATTTTATCAGGTTGATCTCACAGCTGCACAGCAGGACGTCTGAGGGTGTCCGTCGGTTCCTGAGGGTTCATTTAGTTTGATTTTTCATTGATTAAAACATTTAAATTTTTTCCGTAGCCCCCTTTTTAGTTTACTATTGGGATTACTTTAATGTCAGATGTAAAACATTCAGTCTGTATAAAATTAAATAAACCTTTTTTTTTTTTTTTTTTAGTGAAATCCATTTTATTTGAAATGCTTTGGACTCAGTAAATAAAAATGTAATAATAAGTGATTAGACTACTAGGTTGTTTGAAACAGTTTTTGCAACTAAGAAATAAACAAAACAAAAATAAAGCTAAAAATAACACGTTAAACAAAGGTTATTTTGCTGTTATGTTTCTGGCCCGGCCCACTTGAGATCAGACGGGTTGAATGCGGCCCCAGAACCAAAATGAGTTTGACATCCCTGTTATAGATTCTTTAGATTATAGAGAATCTGAGAGTTCTGGAGGGTTCTGAGGAGTTCTGATCATCAGGAAGGTCCAAATCCTAAAAGACGGATAAAAACTAGAAAAAAAAAAATCAATCTTGATGTGGCTTTTTTTTCTTAATCATATTTTGTCCTAAAAGTTCTTGATTTCAAATACATGTTTATTTTTTATCCTTTAATTCAAACGATTCGATTCTTTTTAGACTTTAACACCTTTTTCTGAAAAATTGTTCTTTAAATTAAATCTCCTTAATATTCCACTCTAAAGTTCTCAGTATTAAGCCCCGCCCCCTGACCTGACAGTTTGACCCACTGACTGTATGTCTGAGAACTGGAGTGAGTGAATGTGACATCATTACAGCTCCAACCAAATCAAGTCAATTCAGCCGCCATTTTATCACGATGCGTACGCCGCCATGTTGGAGCCAGTAAGCAGTGATTGGTCAGACTTCCTAAGTTGACGTTTCTATGGCAACCGCTCTCACCAATCGGGAGGGAGCTTGTTGGAAGGCCACGCCCCTACCAATTAAAAGCAGTCAAATGTTTAAAAAATTGGACAGCAGGCTCCGCCTACTTTTACTGAGGCATCTGATTGGTCGGTTTATAACTAGAATTACTTGAATGACAGACAAAAAAAATAAAAATGAGGATTATTAAAAGTTAAAAAAGATCAAAAATGGTTATTCTGACCGATAGAATTAGAAGTCTGCAGGATTTTGGCTTATGGAGCCACTTCCTGTTTAGAACACAAAGGGGAGGAGCCATTCAGTCCAGTTCTCATAAACAGTCAATGGTTTCTTTTCCCAGAGAGTTTCTCCTCTTCACTCTATAAATACATTTGGAAGACAAATGAGAAGCAAATGTTTCCAAAGAAATTATCCTCTAATTTGTTCATTTTGTTGCTTATTCAGTTTAAAAAAATAAAATAAAATTTAGTGTGCACACCAGGACCTCAAAGAGATTAAATAATCATAAATAACTCGAAGCTTTTTACTCCTGATCAACTGAAATCTTTCTAATGCATTAATCAATTTTTTTTTTACCCAAACGGATGAACTAGTCTATCTTAAAAATTCTAAAAGTACATTTTTAATGCCGATTCATTCTCTTAATCCAGTGGTCTCCGGGCCGCAGACCAGCACCAGCATGTGGGTCACTTGGTACCGGACCGCCCACAGAAATAATAATAAAAAAAAGAATAAACGCGCTAATTTAGATTATTTTCTGATCCGGAAAGAAGTTTTATTTTGAAAGACTTCCTGATTCTGGGTCATGTGACTTGAAGCAGCAAACTAGCATGGCTAACTAGAGCGCTAAGCGTTTATGGAATCTTTTTCCAAACAAACAATTTCTATGAAATCTTCACCATCTGCATAAAAAAAAATATCTACAGATATTTTTTTAAACTTTTTATTTTTAAAGCAAAATATCTTGTAGTGTTTTATTTTGAAAATAAATTTACATAAAAAAACCGGTCCTTAGCCTCAAAAATGTTGGGGAATTCTATTAATCCATCCAATTACAGCAGAAAATGTATAGATCTGAAATCCTAGTTGGAGGGGGGTTTTTTTTTTCTTTTCTGTTTATTTGCTCCCCCATCTGTGAACCGGACCCCAGAAGTCTCTGTGTTCAAGGAGGAATTTCTCCGTGATCTTCCTCTTCTCCCGGTGAACCGGCGTCGACCTCGCTGCATTAACACGCCGTCGGTTCAGACATCAGAAAATCAAACCCAGAAATCTGTTCCAAGCGACGATCTGATGGTTTGAAATGTTGCTTCCTCTCAGTTTACCGGATTTATTTTCTTACAAATATTTAAATGTATCTTGGCAGCATGTGGAGATGTTCAGGGAGACCAGCTGAAGCTTAAACGTCTGTTTACTCAGATTCTCTTTTACATTTTTCCCTCTAAAGTGTAAATAACCAACAATAAAACAGAACCAGTTTCCCAGAAGGCCTCAGATTCCCTCCAGCTTAACGTGCACGCCGTGCTCGTGCACGATCCCCCGAAACAGCAGAAAGATCATTCCAGATCAAAACATCTAAACGGTTCCTGTTACATCTATAAACAAGTTCATTAAAGATCATTAATAAAATATTCCTCTGATCTGAAACTCCGCCTGAGTTTCCTGGTTTCACCTTTTAGTGGCTAAACTTGATGTTTTTAGTGAAGATTCACAGCAGAAGTTTTTACCGCCGTGTTCAACCATCCATGTAAAGCTGCACTGTTTGCTAGTTTTTAGGGCTGCCACGATTAGTCGACTAATCGACTATTAAAATAGTCGACAACTAATTTAATAGTCGATTAGTCGTTACTTTATAATATATGGAGTTAGAGTGTCGTAAAATGGTCGTAGACTATTTTGGCATTTATCAAGGTTTGTTTAAGCTATTTTGGAGTTTAGCTAATATTTCAGCTACAAGCTAGCTATTCTGGTTAATTTAGGCTTTTTTCAGTTTTTTTGGCTAACTTTAGCTAATATTTCAGCTAGATGCTAACTGTTTTGGCTAAGTTAAGCTTTTTTAAAAAAAGTTTTTTAGGGTGTTTTGGAATTTAGCTAATATTTAAGCTACATGCTAGCTATTTTGGAAAAATTTAGGATTTTTTTTCAGTTTTTTTAAGGCTATTTTGGAGTTAAGTTCATATGTCAGCTACATACTAGCAGTTTTGGCTAGCTGAGGCTTTTAATTATTTTTTAGGCTAATTTGGAATTTAGCTAATATTTCAGCTACAAGCTAGCTATTCTGGTTAATTTGGGCTTTTTTTTCAGTTTTTTAGGCTAACTTGGTGTTCAGCTATTATTTTAGCTAGATGCTAGCCGTTTTGACTAACTTAAGCTTTTTTTAAAAAAAAGTTTTTTAGGGTGTTTTGGAGATTAGCTAATATTTAAACTACATGCTAGCTATTTTGGAAAATTTTTGATTTTTTTCCAGTTTTTAGTTAAGTTCATATGTCAGCTACATGCTAGCAGTTTTGGCTAGCTGAGGCTTTTAAATTATTTTTTAGGCTAATTTGGAGTTTAGCTAATATTGCAGCTACAAGCTAGCTATTCTGGTTAATTTAGGCTTTTTTTGGTTTTTAGGATGCTAGATGCTAGCTGTTTTGGCTAACTTTAGCTTTTTAAAAAAAAGTTTTTTAGGGTGTTTTGGAATTTAGCTAATATTTAAGCTACGTGCTAGCTATTTTGGAAAAATTTAGGATTTCTTTCAGTTTTTTAAGGATATTTTGGAGTTAAGTTAACATGTCAGCTACATACTAGCAGTTTTGGCCAGCTGAGGCTTTTAATTATTTTTTAGGCTAATTTGGCATTTAGCTAATATTTTAGTGGCTATCAGCTTTAGTGTTTTTAGCTATCAATTTCAGCATCTTCACTATCGTCACTCGCTTCAGCTTCAAAATTCAGCTTACAGCATTCACACAGATAATGCTTGTGTGGATATATTTAGTTTTTAGTTTGTTTAAAGCTAATAATGGTTAAGATGTGTGTTTTACATCCAGTTTGTGCATGACCCGATTAGTCGACTATTAAAATAATCGTTTGTGGCAGCCCTACTAGTTTTCCATAAAAGCGTTTGATCCACTCTGAGGGGCAGAAGACGATGACGATGTTGTCCTCCGTCTGCAGGGTACATCGCTCCGTGGAGCGGCCGCTTCTACTCGCTCTGGGACACCGGGTAAGTTCTGCCGACCCCCAGAGGACCCCCGCCTGCAGACCCGTTAAATGATGTGATCTGCGTGGTGGATGATGTCACCTCCACGCAGCTGTGAACCTCTAAAGCACGGCCCGGGGGCCGGATCCGGCCCTCCAGATCATTTTATAGTTATTAATGACCCGATGTTATCTTATGTCTAATTTGTATAATTTTGACTAAATATATTTTTATGGAGAGTAAAATATGGAAATTTATTTAAGTTGATTTATTCTGGACTAATATTCCTGTATTTTTATTATTCAGAATGATGTTAAAACGTTTTAAAGTTTTTAAAATTGTCATTCTGCTAACTTTCTGGACTATTTTGGTTTTTACTTATATTTTTTTAGGCTGTTTTGGAGTTTAGCTAATATTTCAGCTACATGCTAGCTGTGTTAGCTAATTGAACCTTTTTTCAGTTTTTTAGGTTATTTTAAAGTAAAATTAATATTTACACACCAGCTGTTTTGGCTAATTGAAGATTTTTTCAGGTTTTTTTTGGTCTAATCGGAGTTGAGCTAATATTTACACACTATCTGTTTTGACTAATTTTGGATTTTATCTGTTTTTTTAGGCTAAAGTGGAGTTAAGCTAATATTTACATCCTAGCTCACTGGTTCTTAACCTGGGTTCGATGGAACCCCAGGGGTTGATCTCAGTAGGGTTGGGCACTGAAGTTCGGTTCCAAGTAGGAACCGTTATGATTTATGCGGTTCTGCCAAAACCGAAAGAAGCTGCTGCAAACGGTGCAGCATGTCGGTGACAAATGTCATTTGTTTGTGGACATGTCAATCATCTCTACTCATGTCAGTAGTATGAAATCCCAGCCAGTCTCTTTTATGTTCCTACAATTGTGGGCGGGCTCATATAAAGTCGCTGACTAGACGAGTTAATGCGGAAAAGCCGCCAAAACTATTTTGTGTACCAGTAAAAAACTTGTTTCTAGATTTAAAAAAAAAACAATTTTTTCACCAAAGAGGGGTTCGGTGAATGCGGAAATGAAACTGGAGGGGTTCGGTACCTCCAACAAGGTTAAGAACCACTGTCCTAGCTGTTTCAGCTAAACTAGTTTTTTTTTTTTTTTTTTTTTAAGGTTAATTTAGCATTTAACTAATAATTTAGCTGGCTTTCAGTTTCAGTATTTTCAGCTATTAGCTTCCAGCATTCACGCTTTCATAATGCTGTATATCTAGTTCATAATTATGTTAAGTTATCATTGTATAAATGTAGTTTTAGAGTAAATGTTTATCCTGTTCTGGATTTTGATCTCTTGTGGGATTCAGTTTGACACAGAACAAGTTTTAATTTCTTTTCTTTTACTGTAAAATTCTCCAATAATAAAAATCGATCCAGTGATTTATCGCGATACTTGTATCGATTCAGAACATTGATGAGATTCATCCTGTCATTCTGTTTCATCGCTCTGAAATGTTTCTAGAAATAATTTGAATTTTTTCAGTTATTTTTTAATTACCTTTCAGGCTCCTGAACCATTTAAATTCTACATTTTCCAGTTTTGTAAATATTTTTAAGCTTTAATTCCTCAATCCTTATTGGTTAAAGCACTTTCATTCTTTTCTCATGTGTTCTGAAAAATATTTTTGTAGAAATCAGACAATATTGACTGTTTACCACAAGAAAAGCTTTGGATAAAAGCGACTTGTAGCCAATATGAGATACAGTTGCAGTTCTTACTTAAATAAAATGAATTTCATTACAATGAGAGACCCATAAACGTTTGGATTTGGTTGTGGTTCCGTCCCGGGACGACATTGTGAGCCTGTATTTGCTCCGTCTCACCAGACTCCTCTCTGCAGGTATGCAAAGATCCACATCCCCATCATCGCCTCCGTGTCCGAGCACCAGCCCACCACCTGGGTCTCCTTCTTCTTCGACCTCCACATCCTGGTCTGCACGTTCCCAGCAGGCCTCTGGTTCTGCATCAAGAACATCAACGACGAGCGCGTGTTCGGTAGGAAACTATCAACCAATGACCTCGAATGATCACATTTAGTGATTAAATCTGAAACATTTGAAAGTTTGAGCCCAGATCACAGCTGGGACTTTATTTGTGCTGCAATAATTATATTTTTATAAAGTCAGGATGTTTCAGGGATTTCTGGAACCAGAGAATGTTTTATTCATGAAAATAATTCTCTGGTGTTTTAAAAGTTTCATTGTGGTTCCAGTTTGTGAGAACATGGTCACGTCTGCTGGTTATAAACGCGGCGAGGGACGGCTGCTCTAGTTATTTATTTAAGATAAACGTTTTTATTGTTTGTGGAAAGTTTTCTGTCGGTCTGATGCAGAGAAAGAAACTTCTGTTCAACATCAAATGTTTTCTAAGTTTATAGAAGGAAAGTCTTTTTGTGTTTGTTCATTTAATGGTTTGATTAGTTTATTTGATATTGCACCTTAAGGAAGCGCTGGACAAGTGCAGGTCACACCGGTCGAACGCAAGTCGCGCCAGTGGAGCACAGGTCGCCCCAATGGAGTGCAGGTCGCCCCGGTGGAGCGCAGGTCGAGCGCAAGAATTGCAGGTTGCGCTGGTGGAGCGCTGATCGCGCCGGAAGAGTGTAGGTCGCCCCGGTCAAACACAAGTCGCGCCAGTCAAACGCAGGTCGCCCCGGTGGAGTGCAGGTGGCGCCAGACGAGCACAGGTCGCCCCCAGTCGAGCGCAGGTCGCCCTGGTCAAACACAAGTCGCACCAGTGTAGCGCAGGGCGCGCCAGTGGAGCGCAGGTCGCCCCGGTCGAGCGTAGGTCGCCCTGGTCAAACACAAGTCGCGCAGGTCGCCCCGGTCGAGCGTAGGTCGCCCTGGTCATACACAAGTCGCGCCAGTGGAGCGCAGGTCGCCCCGGTCGAGCGTAGGTCGCCCTGGTCAAACACAAGTCGCCCCAGTGGAGCGCAGGTCGCCCTGGTCAAACACAAGTCGCGCCAGTGGAGCGCAGGTCGCCCCGGTCGAGCGTAGGTCGCCCTGGTCAAACACAAGTCGCGCCAGTGGAGCGCAGGTCGCCCCGGTCGAGCGTAGGTCGCCCTGGTCAAACACAAGTCGCACCAGTCAAACCCAGGTCGCCCCGGTGGAGCACAAGTCCAGCGCAAGAAGCGCAGTTCCCGCCAGGCGAGCGTTTTTGTGACTGGAAGTTCTTGAGTTCAAGTCAAGGCCAAGTAACACCAGAGATTATGAAGGGATTGAATTTGGGGGGGAGGTGTTAAACCACAGAAAAGTTCCCAAGCGGGGGCAGCTGTGTCTGCAACTTACCACTCCCCTGGGGAGGAGTCAAATACAGAGAACATGTATGACACATTTTCCAGAAAATACAGTAAATAGATGCATAGATCATTTTTTTACAGTTTGATAGTAACTTTGTGAATGGATAAAAATATCATGTAAACAAATAATCATGTAAATAATCAAATGCATGAAGCTCATTTCTGTCAGTTATGTTAAGGAGAAAAATCTATTTTTTTAATTCATTGAAAGTTGATTTTTCTTCAGTTGAATTTTCTAAATGTTTCTGTTACTGAATTGATCTGAGGAATGGAAACCGAGTTTTGTCGTTTGAACCGTCTGACCTAACAGAGGTCGACGCTAACAGAAGCTCCAAACTTCTCTGATGAGAGACGAAGGACGGAGATTCTTTCAGGTTCAGATTTAATTAGCTTGTTAAAGCCATCGATTAGCGCCGCACCTGTGGCGCCGGGTCTGACGGGTCAGCGCTCTCCAAGGGCGAGCGGTGAAGCTCCAGCAGACTCCTCCTCCCTGACCGCTCCGTTGGCTCCTCCTCCCTCCAGTGGCGCTCTACGCCATCAGCGCCGTCTACTTCGCCGGCGTGATGGTGCGGCTGATGCTGACGCTGACCCCGGTGGTGTGCATGCTGTCGGCGGTGGCGTTCTCCAGCGTGTTCGAGCACTACATGGGAGACGACACCAAGAGGGAGAAGCCTCCGGCCGAGGACAGCAGCGACGAGGACGACAAGAGGAACTCCGGAAACCTCTACGATAAGGCCAGGAAGACATTCTGTTCTCCTCGTTCTGTCCTTTGTTATTTTGTGAAAAAAAATGAAATCAAAAATAATTTGAGGCCAAACATAGATATAAATCTGTTGATGAGCTGAAGGTTCTCATTTCTCCTTCAGGATGAGATTTTGGTCAATTTTCTTTATTTGTGGTCATTTTTCCATCCCGATGGATGAATCCGATCTATTTTAAATATGGAGGTTCGTCTTAAGACGTTAAACCTCAGTAACAGATTTGATCTGTCTGCAGCTTGACTGAAAGACGCTTCACTTTATCTCAGTTATAGTTTCATTTATTACAACTTTCAGTCGCATTTTTCATATTTTGATTCCAAAATTAATTTTCCCTTTTTTGGAACTTTTTGTGATTTTAAATAAACGTAAAAATAGAAACTTTAAAGTTTAGCCTCAAAGATTCACTTCAGATTAAGTTTTTAGTTTTGGAAAAAGATTAATTTTAAAAAGATTAATCTTAAGAGAAAAAGATAGTAATTATGTGAATTATTATTCCTTATTAATTCTTCTGTGTTTTTGATTTATAAAAGCTTAATCACACGTTCTGCAATTCCTGCTTATACGTTTAGTATCTGTAAATTTTACATTTTTTTAAGGTTTTATGCAATTTATGCCATTTTTAATCCATTTTGAACATGAATGAGAATTTTTAAAATTTATTCAATTAAAATCAATTCACATGTCAGACATTCATACTTTGAAATTGTAAGCAATTATTTAAAATTTTATGCAAAGTTTGCGATTATTTTTCACGTTTTCTTCAAATATTTGTGCCTTTTCTGCAAATTACGTAAGTTTAGAATCAAAATGTTCAGCATGAGACGACATTCATGTTAGTGTTTTAGCAACATGCTAGCTTTTTTGGCTAATTTTTTTTCTCCTGAAGTTTTTGGGCTAATTTTGCATTAAGCTAGTATTTTAGCAACATACTAGCTTTTTTAGCTAATTTTTTATCTTACGTTTTTTTGGCTAATTTTGCGTTAAGCTAGTGCTTTAGCAACATGCTAGCATTTTTGGCTAATTTTTCATCTCACGTTTTTTAAAGCTAATTTTGCATTAAGCTAGTGTTTTAGCAACATGCTAGCTTTTTTAGCTAATTTTTTATCTCACGTTTTTTAAAGCTAATTTTACATTAAGCTAGTGTTTTAGCAACATGCTAGCTTTTTTGGCTAATTTTTCATCTCACGTTTTTTAAAGCTAATTTTTCATTAAGCTAGTGTTTTAGCAACATGCTAGCTTATTTAGCTAATTTTTCATCTCCTAAGCTTTTAAGCTAATTTTAAGTTTTGGCCGATCTAATTTTAAACTGATTTAGGTGTTAAGCTAGTATTTTGGTAGCGTGCTAGCTTTTTTGGCTAATATGGCTCCTAGGGATTCTCTGCCTTTTTTGGAGTCGAGCTAACATTTTAGCAAAATTCTTCCTTTCATTAATCGTCTAATTTAGCCTCTACTGAAGTTTTGGGCTAATTTTGACGTCATACTTTCTACGTATTTGTACATTTTAGCAATTTTTTTCAGGTTTTTCAAGAAATTCTTCAAATTCTTTCTGCAACTTTAAGTCCTTTAACAGTTTTAGCATTATGCAAACCGCTTTAGCAATTTTAGCAATCACAGTAAATGTCTTTAGCTAAAAGCTTCAGCGTATTCAGCAAAAGCATTCAGACCAGGTGATGCAGCTTCTCCAGTTCCTCTTATGTAAACAGCAGCTTTCTTGCTGTTTTCCCGCCTTTCCTGCTCCGTCTGCTGCTGATGACTGGAGATAATCAGACGCAGAAACTCCTGACTCTGCAGTTCGGCAGCGAGCAGATCTGGAAAGCGTTTCCAGTAAATGTTCCTGCTCATTTCTGTACAAAAATCTTCCATTTTTTGACAAGAAAACCATTTTTAGCTTTAATTCATCTGCAGCGCTCCATCCGTTTGTCGCCTTCCCGCCTGACTCTAAACAGCTTTTCTGAGCTGAGATTCAACAGTGACTCAGGCGCAACAGTTTTGAGGCAGAAACGGGGTCTTACGGGACGCCCGCCCCGCCCGGCGCCGCCCCATCTGTCCGTGAGATTCCTGGAGGGGGATCCGTTCAGAGGACGGAATAAACGCCTTTAAATTGGAGCGTTTTCATCTTCATTTATATTTGATACGATCTTAGAAGTTTTCAGAGGCTGCAAACTTTATCCAATCCAGACTAAATGAGTCTCTAAATATCTGGAGGTGCGTCTCCTGACCTACTTCTGGTCGTTTGATCCGTGATGGCGTGTTATCAGATCAGGAGTCTAAACTGATGGAGATGATTCCGTCTTTCTGCAAAGCGTCTCCTGTAACGGCGTTTGTCGCCCCCCGCAGGCCGGTAAGGTGCGTAAGCACGTGTCGGAGCAGGAGAAGGCCGAGGAGGGCCTGGGCCCCAACATCAAGTCCATCGTCACCATGCTGATGCTGATGCTGCTCATGATGTTCGCCGTCCACTGCACCTGGGTCACCAGCAACGCCTACTCCAGCCCCAGCGTGGTGCTGGCGTCCTACAACCACGACGGGTGAGACGCAGACTTTTTGATCCCACCTGAATCCTCGTGGATCTGAGTCTGGAACCGTCTGCTCTGCAGGACCAGGAACATCCTGGACGACTTCAGGGAGGCCTATTATTGGCTGAGGCAGAACACGGACGAGCACGCCCGCGTCATGTCCTGGTGGGACTACGGCTACCAGATCGCCGGCATGGCCAACAGAACCACGCTGGTGGACAACAACACCTGGAACAACAGCCACATCGCGCTGGTACCGGCGCCGGCTCCCCTTCTGTCAACGCAGAGAGATGATCTTTAAAATGAAAATAAGACTGGATGTTTTAACTGTCAGGTGGGAAAGGCCATGTCGTCCAATGAGAGCGCGGCGTACCGGATCATGCAGTCGCTGGACGTGGACTATGTTCTGATCATCTTCGGCGGCGTCATCGGTTACTCCGGAGACGACATCAACAAATTCCTGTGGATGGTGAGGATCGCCGAGGGCGAGCATCCCAAAGAGATCCGGGTGAGTGCCGCCGCCGCCGCCGCCACAGCGGGAGCTTTCACGTAACCACGAGAGGAGACGCTCGCCGTGTGTTGGCAGTGACTAACGCCTTCCTGCTCGCCGCTCCACAGCTAGTTCTTCTATTGACAGGAGCTCCGAAAATTTGGACTAAATTTATTCAGAGAATTTTTCTTTCAGTTCAGAGTGACGGAGAATTAAGACCACCGAAAAAATAAAACGAATGAGAAAAGGGTTGTAAAATTATGAGGTCGTAATTTCACAAGAAGCAAGTTATAATATTATGAGAAAAATATAACAGTTTAGAAGAATAAAGTTGTAGAAATTATGAAGAAGTCACAATTTTTTAAGAAAAGTCGTGAATTTTTGTGTAAAAAAGTGACTTTTTTTAAGAAAAGAAAATAATAAATTTATGGAAAATAAATGATAATTTTATGGGAAAAAACTTATTTAAATAAAAGTCAAAAATTTACAAAAATGAAGTTAAAGAAATTATGAGAATTTTTAAAAGAAAAATATCAGAAATTTTTGATTAAAGCTGACAAGAATAGTTATGAATTTATGAGACAAAGTTATAATTTCACTGAAATAAATTTGTACATTTATGAGAAAAAACATAATTTTACGATTATAGTTATGAATTTATGTGGGGATTAAAAGCTGTTGTTTTATAAGATAAAGTTGTAATATATTAAGAAAAGGAAGAAATATAAGAAAAATTAAAAGAAATGTGAAGGAAAAAAGTTTTAGAAACCATTAGGATTTTTTTTTTTTATTTTACAAGATTAAAGGTGTAAATTTATGAGAAAAATACCTTATTTTGTAAATGTATCCTAATTGCATAAGTTATAAGTTGAAATTGAACAGGATAAAAGTCACACATTTATGAGGCAAAAGTCTTATAAAGTCTAATAAAAACAATATTTTATTCAGAATCAGATTCATTCAGTCGATCCATCGTTAACGATTTCTTCATCTTTGTTTTCACAATTAAGGAAACGATAAATTTTTTACTGAGTCAAAGTTGTTTTATTATAACTGAAACTTGTTTTATAACAAAAGAATCTGAACGTCTTCAGGAGATTCTCGACCCACAAAGAGGATTGTTGATGCTGCTCTCCGTGTCGTTACACGTGTTATAAAAGCGTCTCATAATTTACAAGTTAATACTCGTAAAATTACAACTTTATTCCCAGAAATTTATGATTTTATTCCAATAATTCTATATTTTTCCAATAAATTTACAACTATTCTTGAAAAATATACTTTTTTACTCATAAATGTTTGATTATTCTAGTAAATTTACGACTTTATGTTTATAAAATGTATTTTTATTTTCCTGATTTAAGTCTTGTCCCTAATACTCTGTCGTAATCAAGACTTCATTTTAATGCAGGATTTCTTAAAACGTTGTATGTATTGTTATTTTCGTCTGTAACTGGTCTTTTTGTGGGTTCCTCTGGACGCTCCGTCTCTGACTCGACTCCTCTTCTGCAGGAGAGCGACTACTTTACCCCTCAGGGCGAGTTCCGGGTGGACAAGGCCGGATCCCCGACTCTCCTCAACTGCCTCATGTACAAGATGTCCTACTATCGATTTGGAGAAATGCAGGTGAGAGGAGGTTCTGCGGGAACGCGGGCCGACACCGGGACCCGCTCAGAGGAAGAGAAGCAGGGACAGAGGCAGCTAGGGGAGTGGAAGGTGTGGCTGGATGCTGCAGAGATGAGAGATGAGAGCAGAGTTCACGGCGGCGAGGAGACGTGAGTCCAGAGAGCAGATCAAAACGAACAAACGCTGCAACGTGAGGGGAGATTCTACGCTTTCAACAACAAACGTTCACCTTTTTATGCTTTTCTCTAACGGGAGACGGACACTTATAGTCTGAACAAACCAGAATGTCAGGAAAACTCAGTTTTAGAAAAAATATTTTGTTAAATTCAACATCTTCATAATTCATCTGCAATTGAAAGAAGAAAAATGTGGTGGGAATTTTACCGTTAATCATGAATTATTAACACAAACACCACATGTGTGGAGGAAGAGGACTGTTAGTTTAAATAATTAGGTAAAATCCACATGAATGCCAATAAAGTTTGGTGTTCCTCAGGGCTCCATCCTGGGTCTCCCTGTATTTATTCTGAAGTTTCTAGTCTGTTGAAAACAAATTTCTTTGCGGATGATACAACTCTGTTTTGTTATGGAGATAATTTTGAAAAAAAAATAATTTAAAAGTTTGGTTTGATCTTAATGAGTTAATATAAAATGTAAATAAGGATTTAGAAATGGAACAATAATAATTAGGACAATTATTATTAATTGGGATGAAATGGGAAGAGTTTTGGAAGTCACGTTTCTTGGTTTGATGAATGAGGAAAAATTGAGTTTAAACAAATAATATGAATTATCTTTTGTAATGTTCCTTCATCCTTGATCTATTGAGTTGATGTTTGGAGAAACACATTGAACGGTAAATTCGGATTTTTGTTTTCTTTAAAAATATAATCAATGAGATTAAATTGATGAACTTTGAATCCTTCCTGCTGTAAATCCTCCATCTTGGTTCTAAATGACATCACTTCAAGCCTTCCGTTTTATGATAGCGATCAGCTGGTTGCAGCTTTCTTTCTTCCTCACTCCGCTCTCCTCCTCTTCCTCTCCTAAAGCTGGACTTCAGGACGCCCCCCGGCTTCGACCGCACGCGCAACGCCGAGATCGGCAACAAGGACATCAAGTTCAAGCACCTGGAGGAGGCCTTCACCTCCGAGCACTGGCTGGTTCGCATCTACAAGGTGAAGGAGCTGGACAACAGGGAGCCGCTCGACCACAAGCTGCGCAGCGTAACGCCCCGGCAGAAGTACACCTCCAAAAAGGTACCGGAGAACGGCCCGGCACGGCCCGGCACGGCACGGCGCTCTGTCTGTTTGGATGGAAACGGTGGAGTTTATTTAGAGATGGTTAATGACAAATTCTAGTTTGGTGAAGTACTGCTGTGTGAGTGGAGCCAGTTTACAACCAAAAAAATTAAATTACGACTTTAAATCTAGTAAATTCACAACAAAAAATTTTTTAATTGTTAAGTTAAAGAGAAAAGTCGTGTATTTATGACTTTAAAAGTCATAGGCTAAAATTATGACATATTTTTCACGTTAATTTACCGGTTTTAAAGTCATAAATTGATTACTTCAAAGTCTGGAATTTATGAGAAATAAAGTTATAAATTTACTAGAAAAGAGTCAAAAATTCACATGAAATAAATTTGTAAATTTACGAGAAAAAGTCGTGAATTTTTACCAAAAATAGTTATAAATTTACGAAAAATAGTCATATTTATCGAGAAGAAAGTCCTGTTACGAGAAATGGTTATAAATGTACAAGAAAAAATGATTATTTAAGATATTAATAAATGAAAAATAAAGTCAGAAATATACGAGAAAAAAAAGGAATACATTTCAAGATAAAAGCTGTACATTTCTATGAAATAAAGTTATAAATTTACGAGAAGAAAAGTCATGAAGTTCCTAAGAAAAAAGTTATACATTTTTGAGACACAAAAACTCTAAAGAATAAAAATATAAAACATATTTACAAGAAAAAAGGCTTAAATACAAAAGAAAAAGTAAAATTAACAAGAAAAGTCGTAAATTAAAAAAAAAAAAAAAGTTTACATGAATTTGCAAAAAAAGAAAACTTGTTGAACCAGAAACATCTGACAAATGAAATGGGACCAATAAATGAGGATTTGACATTAAAAATAAGACAAATGTACATTACTTCTCATGTTCTCTTTAAATCTCATATATTTCTAGATAAATTAAAAAAAGTAAAATAAGTCATGATTTCTAGAATGTTCTCTGGTGTTTTCATTAGAACCTCTACAAGCTGCTCAATGAAGCTTAAATGAATACATTTGCTGCTTTTAAAAGTTGTTTACATATTTTTCCCCAAATTAAATTTGAATAAACAAACTTTTCTTCTTGCAGGCATTTTAAAAGACTTTCAGGATCTCAGAGTGCTCTATAATAAAAGAAAGATTAAAATAAAACACAATTGAGCAACTTAAGAACAAAAATGAAATAGAATAAAATTGCAAATCGCAGTAAAATATATAAAAGATTTAAAAATTGTATTAAACAGTAAAAGAAAATGTGGTGCCACCAACTACAGAGTATTAAACGCTGGCCTGTAGAAAATCCAAAACCAATCAAAGCTGGTTCGACCCTCCCCCGCCCTCACTGGCGGGGTAGCACCTGCTGCCCCCTGAGGCCGGGGGAGGGGCGCCCCTCACCCCTACCACCCCGGCCAGAGCGACACGTGACAAATAAATAAACTACTTTCTCAAAATGGTGGCTTTTTAAATTTATCTCCATAGCAACCATTTTCTTTTTTGGTCGCTTGGATGTGACAAACAGGTCAATATGATTAATAGAAGAATCGGGCAAAGTAAAATGTTTGGAGTTCCTTGGCAACAAAGGGGTTTTTTCTTTGTTAACCACGACCCAAATGCCTAATACGTTCATATTGTATGAAATTTTCACAACATTCTGGTTAAAATTGACTGAGAAAAAGTGGATAAGACCACTAAAACTTTCTTTTTTTCATTTTATGGTTTGGTTTTATTATTAAAGAGATTCCGATCCCGTTTATTCTTTTTAATAGTTTCTCCCGCTGTGATGTCATCACTTTGGGGGAGGGGTTACTATGTCCAGACTTCATTTTCACCAGATTTTGGTGAGTTTTTCGCGTCTGACTTCCCCCCGTTTCTCCCACAGACCGCCAAGAGGAAGCGAGGGCAGATCAAGAACAAGCTGGTCCTGAAGAAGGGCAAGAAAGCCCCCAAAAACCAACAGTGATGCACTCGAACGGACGACCAGGAACCTCCAGCCAGCCATGAAGAAGTCCGGGGGGAGGGGGGGGGGGCGCTCGCCTTGCACTTAGGCGCTCCTCGCCAGAGCGCCGGCGTGCGTTGAGGAGGCGTGGTCTCCGGCTCGCTCCAGAATCGTCCGTTTTATCCTGAAGACGTCTGTCTTGCTTTTTTCTCCCGTCTCTGTTTTCTGTTTTTTTTTTTTTACTTGAATGTGAGGCATAGGGCTGCTCGGCTCGGCTCGGCTCGGCTCGGCGTTGATTTTCGTTTTTGTGGTTTATGAATGAATTCTCAGACCAGGGATCGGGTGACGGCGGTACGAGCGACGAGGAGGAGAATTTGCACCAAAGAGCCATCGACCTCGCTCCACGGCACATGTGAGCTGACGGGGGGGCAGAAGGGGGGGGGGTGGGCGGGGCGGGGGTATCCGTCTGTACTTTTAGCTCTTTTTCTCATCATCTCCTGGTGTTTGCCCGATCCGTCTCTGTGGGCGAAGCATGTGAGAAAGAAATTGGCCTATTTTGTAAATATGTTCTATAAAGAAAATCTAACATGATGGTAATATATTGGATCTTCGTGGTGACTTTTAAATATGCAGTTTTTGATTTTTGTTTTTTATGACAGTAAATAGATCAGCGAATGCAATAATTCAGCACAGCAGAAGGCTCCAGAGATTTTGTTGACAGAACGCATTTGAATGTGAATTTTTACACCCCTCCTCCTCTTTTTTTTTGGACAGATTTTGCATAGATTGTATATTTCTGCTGCTAAGGTTTAAAGACGGAAACATCAACTGTGTGTAAATAATTAGTCCTCCCGTCCTGCAGGGGGAGCTCTCTAGTTTGAGCAACGCTTAGTGCCTCATCTCTGGTCATGATCACCCAAATCCCAACTCGTGACTGTTTACATCGTAAGCGTTTCCTTTGACAGTCGAGCGTTCGCGGAGGCTTCGGAAGTGACAGGAAGTAGGAAGTGGAGCCGAGCCCCACCCACTCACGAGCACTGGACCCTCCCACCGACTTCCTGTCGCAAAACCTTCACGTGTCGCAGAAACAAAAAAAATGAAAAATAATCAAAATGTTAGAATTTCTTTACATTAAATCAGCAGAAATGAGTCTTTCACTGTATATAAACCTGGACATCATTTAGAAATTTAAGTTCTTTTAAGTCTTATTTTTTGCGGATAAAATCACTTCGAGGGTTTTGATTGATTCCTTTGTCCAGATTCTCGCTCTGATCAGGTGGTTGAAATGTGGGCGGAGCTGAATGCCTCAGTGGGTGGAGTTGGGGTGAGAGCTTCAGGGGTTCTTCAGCGTCCTCCTCCCCCGCCGTTCGGCCTGTTCTTGTTTTGCCCCTCCCCCAGCGCCTGGAAGTGTCGTTTGTTTTGAGCGCCGGTTCATCCGTGGAGGACGGCGTCCAGACGAAGCCTTAAATGTGATGTACAGCTCATCGGCCGCTCGGGTTCCTCCATCCTTTACTTTGAAATCGTCGCCTCGTGCGCTGAGCTTTAGTCTGTCCGGGACTCGGGTTTGGGTTTGGTTCTGTTCGTTTTATGTGCCCCTCCCTCGCCCCACTTTCTTGTGCTAACCCTCCATGTTTACATTCTGTTCGGCCATCTTTAAATATAAACTTTGACAAAAATCTGCCTCATGTCTTTACTGCGTTGTTGGGCCCTTCTGCCACCAGGTGGCAGCGTTGGATCGCGTTTCAGGAAGCAGAGGCGCTCCTTCCTGTCGGAACTCATTTAAAAGAATGATTTCACTTAACTGGAACCCAAAATAGAAACAGTAGAAGGTCTTTATTATTCACAATCACCATCCAGATCTTTCTGCCTGAGCTTCTTCCCGGTTCTGCAGGTCCGGTCCGACAGAAAAGCGCCTCGTCGGGGGGGGAAGTTTAGAAAAACAGGAAGACACGAGCGATTCTAAACACTCTTCAAAATAAAAGCACACGTCAAGGTGGAGAGAGAGGTAGAAATGGAGATGTCTCATTCACTCCGACAGGAAACGGATACATTCATAGTGCAGACCGAACAATCAGGACCTTCTTTGTTCTAATATACTGTGTAATAATAATAATAATATATACTGACAGGACTGAAAGTAGAATATCTGATGTTTTTCCAGTATAAAATAGTTTTCTCTAGAATAAAAGTGCTTCATAAACGCTGACGGCTACAGTGTGGTGTCGAACGGATCTAAAGGCCCAAACTGAAAACGGACAATGTCTGACGAACCCAAGAGTGCAAAAGAAGGCCTAAAGTGAAAAGTACAAAGATTCCACTCCGGAGAAATGCGCCCTTCCATTAAAACAAAAAAAAACGGGATTTCGGTCCCGGAACTCCAGAAGCCCGTCGACGAGGACGCCCGGGTCCCTTTGGCACCTTGTTGTGTGTCTGCTGGGACACTTGGGGTTTGGGTTTGTGGTCCTGGAGAAGAACCGGTGTCAGGGGGACTTCCACAGAGAGCTGTTGTAGATCCAGCCGTCTCCCTGCAGAGAACAACAGACGTTTAAGACGGAACTCGCTGGAGCCTATCCCAGATATACCCCGGACAATGTCGCCCATCGCCAGTTTTTGGACTGTGGGAGGACATGCGCACAGGTTCCAGCAGGGATTCGAACCTTCGCACTGTGAGGCGAGAGCGCCAGACGCTCTCATCGTGACGGATTCTCCCACAAAAACATCACGACAATAAAAGTGGGCTTACATCAGAGCCCTGTGGAACGCCACAAGCATGCATTTTAACATGTCGAACCAGAGCCGTGCCGGTCTAAAGATCTCTGGTTCGTTCTGAAATCTCTGCCTTTAAATGCGACAGAACCGAGACCGGACCAGAGGGGAACCACTGAACTCTAAACGTTTGACTCTTTTTGGAAATAAAAAAGGTTTGTAACTCGATTAAAACAGTGGTTTAAAAGATTTCATCTGGGTCGTCCTGATCCGTTTAGAGGTGATGGAGAGCATCAGCAGATCCAAGAAACACCAAAACTAAATCTGTAAAAGAACCAAACGGATCCATGATGACGCTGATCTAAAGAACAGATTCTGGTCAATCAGGACTGAAATGTTTAAAACTTAACAAAACTACGTAAAATTTAAAAAAAATACTCAATTATTTTGTATGAAAGGAAATTCATAATTGAATCTATTAAAATAGTTTAAAAAAGTTATCGGACAGCTAACAGTGACTCAGCATAAATGTCCTCATCTTTGATGAGTCATCACTTGAGTCTTGGTCACAACTCTCAGAAACAGCCAAAACTGTACGAAACATCAAGATTGTAGATTGTGAACCCGTCCAGAAAACAATGTTCATCCTCATTTTTTCCTACGGGCGTGCTGCGGGCGACAGGTTTCAGTGAACACGTATACAAGCTCGTCCAAGCTGAAGTCCGTCTGATGCATTGACACAAAAAAATTAGGCTTAAAAAGTAGAAAAATGTCTAATTTAGCTAAAACAGCTAGCATGTACATGAAATATTAGCTTAGCTCCAAAATTCCCTGAGAAATCTCAGTAAATGTCGAAATAGTTCAAAATGATAATTTTTAAAACTAACTTTTTAACAATTATTAGGGGTGTAACGGATCACGGATAACCAGAGGCTGCTGGTGAACTTGTACCACTGCTCTGTGGAGAGTCTCCTGACCTATAAATGTGGGGTACCCAGGCTCCACATCACTGGACAGAGAGGCTGTGCAGAGGGTAGAACAACAACAAGAATCGTGAAGGACCCAACCCACCCCGCCCACCCCCTTCAGGACGCCGCTACAGGTCAATCAGGTCACATACCACCAGACTCACTAACAGCTTTTTCCCCTGGTCCATACGGATGCTGAACAATGAACAAGCGGGAATATTGTACAAAACGCACACCACACTTTAAACCAGGGGTGGGCAATTGTTTTGACTCGTGGGCCACATAGGGTTCTAAAATTTGGCATAAGGGCCGGACAAGGAGCAAATGGAAGGAGAGATTTGGTAATCAACCTCATAAACTAAAAAAATAATATGGAATTTAGAGAAAAACGCTTTAATTTGGATTCAAATTCACATATATTCATTTAAAAACAGAAAATTTGGGAGTTTTAATTTCTAAATTTTGATTTTTGTTCTCTTTTGGGTGATCCAATGGGTTGATGTTCTTCAGAGGAAAATGTAAACTCCAAGAAATCCGAAAAATCACCTTCTGACTCTGAAAGGAACACACACGAACGCCAGAGAAACAACACCATTCATGGGAAGAAACCAGAAATACAATGAAAAGAAAACAATAATTAGGATTTTTGATTCAATGTATTTTAATTTGGAGGGCCAGATTAAGTAGCTTAAGGGGCCGCATGTGGCCCCCGGGCCGTAGTTTGCCCACCCCTGCTTTAAACAATATTTATTACTAAAAGTCCTTGATGCTGCATTTATGTCTTGTAAATCCTTTTTGTCTTACCTCTGTACAGTCTCATATCTATATATATTATTATTATTACTGTTCAATATGTTATATTTTACTTTTGTTATACTTATTCATTTGTTCTTATTTTTAAATTCCTTCTCTATATCTTGTTGTGCTGTGCATTGCTGCTGGTAGACCACCCACAATGTAACTGTTCTTGACAGTTACAATAAAGCTTTTGAATCTTGAATAATCCGTGGTCCGTACGGATCAGAACCCACGGTCTGGGACACGTGTGTACCGTAGACATTTGTTGATACTCCAGATAGATTCTGTGTTTTCAACACTATTTTAAATCATTCTTTTCTTTCAGTTTTTGTAGATTTGGTCTAAAGACATGAAAATGTCATCAGAAACTATGTTTTAGTATTTTGTTTTAATAAATGATCAAATGTTTGAATGTTACATATATCAATATTTTGTGTGTGAAGTACTTATTGAAATGTGATTTGAAGCGTCCCAAAAATTAATTTATCTTATATATAGTTATTTATTGTCATCTTTAATTTTTTTTTTGTACTTTTTACTGATCGGATAAATAATCCAAACCTTTAAGCCGTGACACGATCCGAACTGTGAGTCATGTGACCCGTTACACCCTTAATAAATATGAATAAATCAACTTAAACCTTAAATAACTTTCAATATTTTACTCTTCAGAAAAATATATTTGGTCAAAATGATACAAGTTAGAAATGAGCACAGGATAACAATAAAATGATGTGGAGGGCCGGATCCGGCCCCCGGGCCTTGACCGTTAGTGTGTAACTTCCGTTATCCTCGTGGATACTTCCCATGACGCTGAGCAGAGGACATAAGAACATGTTCATAGGGATCTTGAGGTGGTCGTACACCTTGAGACACACCTGTGCGCCCCTTACAATGCAGCCCCGCCTCTCTACGACCCGCCACGGACCAGGACGACCCAAAAAAACGGATGAATGTGACTCTAAAATGGTAGAATTGATCCATTCAAACTCTTTGTGAACCGCTGAGCTGGTCTCACCTCCTTGGTGAAGTGTCTGGGGGTCCAGGGTTTGTTGTCCGCCGCCCTCTGCCTCTCCTCGCCCCTCTGGTTCTCCTCCAGCCGGTGTTTGTGCTCCGTGGCCTTGTCCATGTTCCCCTCCTTCAGAGCCTTGGTCACGTGCTGCCACAGCCGCCTGCGAGAGAGAGAGAGAAACTCCACGTTCAGGCGCCGCGTCCACCCCGCCGCGTCACGCTGGAGCGCGCGGTCACCTGGACTCCGTCCTCCCCTGCTGCTCCAGGGGGCGGAGCTTCTTCTTGGTGACCAGGAGCTTGGCCGTGTCGATGGTTTTGGTCTCGCCGCTGCTGTAGGTGAACTCCAGCGTGCCGTTCCACTCGCCCTGGGCTTTGCAGACGATGGTGCTGGTCGGGTTGTGTTTGACCTCGGCCGTGACCCTGCCACAGTTTGAATCAGCGCTTTTGTCCAGTAAACTTGCAGAGGAGGAGGAGCTAAAGGTGCTCACCTGTGCACTTTCCCTCCGTAGAAAGGCTTGGTGTGGAACGTCACCGTGGCGGAGTAGCCGCTCTTGGCGCAGTTGATGGACACTTTGCCGCCAAGCTCCACCCACGGCACGGTGAGGATGGAGCGGGCGTAGGCGGAGGGCAGCGTGAAGACGTACTCCTCATCGTGCTCCAGGAGGTACAGGACGCCTGGGGGCGGAGTCAGAATGAAGGATCCAATCTGATCAGCAGTTCTCTTTAGGGCTGCCACAAACGATTATTTTAATAGTCGACTAATCATCGATTAATTTTTCCGATTAGTCGACTAATCTGTTCATGGACAAAGTGGATGTAAAGAAAATCTGAAATATGATTAGCTTTAAAACAAAAAAATCCTAAATAAGCTAAAATCGCTAGCATGTAGCTGAAATATTAGCTAAACTCCAAATTAGTCTAAAAAACTGTAAAAATTCCAAATTAGCCAAAATAGCTAGCATGTAGCTGAAGACATAGCAAAACTCCAAATTAGCCTAAAAAAACTGTAAAAATTCCAAATTAGCCAAAATAGCTAGCATGTAGCTGAAATATTAGCTAAACTCCAAATTAGCCTAAAAAACTGTAAAAATTCCAAATTAGCCAAAATAGCTAACATGTAGCTGAAATATTAGCTAAACTCCAAATTAGTCTAAAAAACTGTAAAAATTCCAAATTAGCCAAAATAGGTAGCATGTAGCTGAAGACATAGCAAAACTCCAAATTAGCCTAAAAAACTGTAAAAATTCCAAATTAGCCAAAATAGCTAGCATGTAGCTGAAATATTAGCTAAACTCCAAATTAGCCTAAAAAACTGTAAAAATTCCAAATTAGCCAAAATAGCTAACATGTAGCTGAAATATTAGCTAAACTCCAAATTAGTCTAAAAAACTGTAAAAATTCCAAATTAGCCAAAATAGGTAGCATGTAGCTGGAATAATAGAAAAACTCCAAATTAGCCTAAAAAACTGTAAACATTTAGAATTAGCTAGCTAACATGTAAATGAAATATTAGCTAAACTCCAAATTTGCCTACAAAACTGAAAAAATCCTAAATTAGCCAAAAGAGCTAATATGTAGCTGAAATATTATCTTAATTCCAAATTGGCCTAAAAAACTGAAAAAGCCTAAATTAGCCAAAATAGCTAGCATGAAGCTAAAATATTAGCTAAACTCCAAAATAGCCTGAAAACCCTTAATAAATGCCAAAATAGTCTAAAAAGCTAGCAGAATGTCATTATAACTTTCAACTTCACTACAGCCTGACTCCATATATTATAAAGTAACGATTAATCGACTATTAAATTAGTTGTCGACTATTTTAATAGTCGATTAGTCATCGATTAGTCGACTAATCGTGGCAGCCCTAGTTCTCTTACAAGTTTGAAATAAAATGTCATTTTTAGACTTTTTAAAGCTCAAAGTGATCGAGGAGGTGGATCTGCACCGCATGGTTTAAAATTGGGCAGAAACTGTGGATCCGAATGGGTTCGTCCACGCTGGCTCAAGTGGTACGGCTCGCTATGCTAGCCAGCACCCGGTGGACAGCGTAGTGTGCTAGCAAACTTTGCTGTATCAAGCTAGCAACATCACCTGTAGCACACTAGCGAGCTCCACTGTAACTTGCTAGTGAGCTCATCTATAACAAGCTTTGCTGCATTGAGCTAGCGAGATATATTGTCAAGCTAGCAAGCTCTGCTGTAGCAAGTTAGCAAGCTAATCTGTAGTAAACTCAACTGTATCTAACCAGCAAGATCCGCTATGTAGAACAAGAAAACTTTGCTGTATCAAGCTATTGAGCTCCTCTGAAGCAAGCTAGCAAGTTTTACTGTATTGAGCTAGCAAGCTAGGTTGTATCAAGCTAGCAACTTCCCCTGTAGCAAGCTAGCGAGATAATCTAGTCAGTTAGTGAGCTCAGCTATATCAAGCTAGCGAGCTATGTTGTATTGTGCTAGCAACCTCCCCTGTAGCAGGCTAGCGAGCTCCACTGTAGCCAACTAGTGAGCTAATCTGTAGCAAGCTAACAAGCTTTCCTGTATCGAGCTAGCAAGCTTCTCTGTAGCAAGCTCCATTGTATCGAGCTAGCAACATCCCCTGTAGCAACTTAGCGAGCTCCTCTGTATTGAGATAGCAAGCTGTGCTGTAGCGAGCTACATTGTCCACCAGGAACGCTGGCTAGCATACCGAGCAAACCCACCGAGTGTCTACTTAAGCAGATGTGGACAAACCCAATCGGGTCCACGTTTTCTGCCCATTTTTAAACCATATGGGGCCCACTTGGCCTCGATGCCAATGGAGGGAAATACACCGACGAGCCACGCTAAAGCTAACACGCTAACAATCGAACGTTACAGGATCAAAGATGGGCGTGGCTTTCCTACTGGAGCTGCAGAGCATGATGACGTGAGACTTCCAGCAGTTGACCAATCACAAAGTTCAACTGTAATACCGTGTTTAAACCAGTAGAGGGCAGCACAACGCAGTTTTTGACTACAGTTTCTTTTAAATTGTCAAATGTGGCAACAGAAATCACTTAAATCCCCATTTATAGACAAAAAAAAAGGTTGATTTAGTGTCTGGTTACCCTTTAAACTACTAAAACTATTAACTTTCCTTAGAAGCTCAAAATCCATGGATACATTTGATGTTTGAACGTATTTTCTAGAAAACTCACAAAGATGTCCAACTGTGGAGCTAATTAATGTATCTATTAAAAACTAAACATTTCCCCCAATAAATGAAAAACTGCTGGAGTTGCAGTAATATTCTAAGAACACATTTTTGTCTAGCGGTGACTTTGAGAGAGATGGCAAATGGGAATTTGACGAGTGAAATGCGTTCAGTGTAAACAAACCATTATGCTGAGTTTGGTGGTCCAACCGTTTTCCTTAAAAGTGCTTCATTCTTAGGTGGATTTTTTTATTTCTTTATTCTGTTTTTTTTTTTTTGGTCTGATGCAACTTTGACTCCAGAGCAATTTATATCTTGTTCAGTGGGAGTTCCCCAAGGCTCAATATTGGAGCCTCTTCTTTTTAGTCTGTATGTAAAAGACTTGTCAAACATTTGTCCACGGGTTAAAATGTTGTTATATGCAGATGATATAGTTCTTTATGTTCAAGCTAGTTTTATCTTAAGTCATGGAGCAACAGATATAAGCTTTTGTGCCTTTTTTTATTTTGGCAAATTAATTTATTTTCACTGCTTAACATGCACTTTCCTAATACTAATAAACTAAATAAAGACGTTTAGTATTCAGAATTAAAGGGAAATTCTTCTAATTGGAGGAAAGTGATGAGAATACATTTGATCTGATATAACGCAAATGTTGAATCAGTTGTATTTGGTATCTTCAGATGATGAACATCCTGTCATTGAGTCCAGAGGTTCCTGCTGCTGACAGCGTCCGCCTGCGGGCATCCCATAAAAAACATGGCCTCAGCTGGACCGGAGCAGCAGCTGTTCCAGAGATTACAGAGAATCCATTCATCAATAAACCCCGAGGTGAATGTCACCGCGTTCTCTGACGCAGCAGCTCGCCGTGTCCGGCGGCGGCGAGCCGCTGCGTCACCCTCCAAACAGACGGGTGGCGGTCTGACTGAACCTCAGGGTCACCCGTCTAAAGCAAAAGCGGGACGGAGCGGAGAATTGATCGACAGGGAGGGTCAAAGGTTTCCCAGATCGATGCACAGAGTCCCTGCAGGAATTCAGCTTTTTGCAGGTTTTCTGTCACGGCTGAAAATGTGGATCAATCGAAATGAAGTTTGGGAATAGTGAAGAACCCCCCCCTCCACCCCCCATGAAAGTTATGACATCACAGCAAGAGAAACAGTCGGCAAACATGAATGGAGCAATGCTCTAACGAAACTAAACTGTCAGTTATCCAAAAGAAGTTAATTAAGGTTTAAATTAAATTATTCTAGAATAATATTCTGTTTTTTTATTGTTAATAATTATGTTAAAAAGTTACAGTTTCAAAGTTGTAAAAATTATGCTAGCTTTTTGGACTGTTTTAGCATTTTTTTTAGGCTATATTGGAGTTTAGCTAATACTGTTTTGGCTAATTTTTGGCTAATTTTGGCTTTTTTTTAACCTTTTTAAGATGTTTTGGAGTTAGACTAATATTTAAACGCTAGCTATTTTAGCTAGTTAAGGTTTTTTTCTGTTTTTCAGGATATTTTGATGCGTAGCTATTTTTTTCAGCTACATGCTAGCTGTTTTAGCTCATCTCAATTTTTTGCTTTTTTTAGGCTAATTTGGCATTTAGCTAATGTTTTAGCTGGCGATCAGCTTTAGCGTTTTCAGCTATCAACTTCAGCATCTTTATCTTACTGTACTCACACTAGCATTATCACAGGTAAAGCTGTATATGTAGTTCATAATTATGTTAAAAAGTTTTAAAAATGTATTTTTAGAGTGTTCAATAAACGTTTGGGTGTGTTTTGGATTTTGGCCCTTGAGCGATTGAGTTTGACACTCCTGGTTGAAGTGAATTTTGACTAATTTCACACACCAGGTTAAGTCTACAACCACATTAAGTTTTGTTAACTCTTTTTAATGACAGCATGGCAAGCTAACAGAAGTGGTATTTCCCTGTTACTCACATATTTTTACCAGAATCTTGTAAAAAACACTAATTATTGGCTCACAATGAATAAACCAATGTATCTTGTAACATTAACCTATTAGGAATGTGGGCGTAGTTGACATAAACCTCCGTTGCCAAGGAAATACAAAAATTTACTTTTACAAATTCTTGTAAAAATGACGTAGAACTCTATGTCAGCCCAGGCGACCAAAAAATAAAATGGTTGCTATGGAGATAAAATGAACAGAAAAGCAGACATTTTGAAAAAAAGTTGGGTTTTTTTTTTTTATATGTGACTGTGCAGCTCTGACCAGGTGCAGAGGGGGAGGGGCGTTTTGTAGCTGTTCAGCCAGTGGGGGAGGGTTAAGAAGTAGTGGCGGGGGTTGGGTCGCACCTGTGGCCTATTTACTCCTTTTTATTCCTGTTAGTTTCTTGTTCCTGGTTAAAACTTTAGATTATTTTTAATTTATTTGGAAAAAAGATCCAAATCCTTGACAGGAGAGGCAGAAAGAGTGAGACACCCACCTTCCCCCACCATGGACACCCCTATAGACATCCCCATGAACTTGCTCTTGGTCCACACGTGGGCGTTGACGCACATCCTCCTCTCCCGACACTCGCAGTAGAAGCCCGACACCGGCGGGTGGTGGGACACCTGCTCCGCCACAAACCGGACCCTGTAGCAGCCCCCCTGCGGGTCTTCGCCCTGCTGGGAGTTGTTGGGGCCCCTGGGCGGCTCCCGCGCCGACCCCTGGTTGGACCGCGCCAGGGGCCGGACTCTGTCCCGAGGAACTTCCCAGGAGCAGTGGAAGGTCTCCCCCAGAACGGGGTTGTAGGGCTTTTTGGCCACGGCGCCCTTCCGGCCCTCGTGGAACGCCGTCAGGTAGTACTCCACGAAGCGCACGATCCGGTCCTCGGCCGTGGCCCCCATGGTGATGGACAGGAACATGTCGGGGTGGGCCATGAAGTTGGCGTACATCTCCAGCAGGGACCGCTTCTCCAGGATGAACGTGGGCAACACCACCTGCCGGAGAAACGCGGGTTACGGCGTCGCCACCGGCCCCACGGTCAGGGAGGGGGCGTGGTTTGGGGGGGCCTTACCCGTGTCAGGTCCATACCCAGTTTGAGCTGGGACAGCAGGTGCAGGATGACGCTCCGCTGGTCGTCCAGGACGCCCAGATCCTCCTCCTCGTTGTCCTCCGTGTCCGTCACCTCCTCGGCGGGGTCGACGTCCTCCAGCCCGGAGTGGCGCTACAAGACGAAAAAACACGGAGGTTCAGAGGTTATAGAGGTCGACGAAAACAGGAAGACCCAACAAAATAAAAGCATTTTATTATAAAACTATAACAGTCACAAAAAACTATGAGAATCGTTTTGAATGAAAATGCAGAAAAAGATGAAAGTCACAGAAGAAGAAAAAAGTTATAAAAACATCAATTTTATTATATTATTGTAAAAAATAATTCTGACAGACATTTATAAATAAATCTTTCCTTTAAATTGACTTTTTATTTCTTTCAATTTGAAATTTAAATATTTTTAATACGAGTGAAAAAAACTTAAATGAAAACAGAGAAAAAAAAACGCTAAAATCAAATCATCTCACAGTGTTATTGGTGAGGTGACCCCCCCGCCCGCCCCCTCACAAACACGACCTGACAGGTAATAAAGTTTACCTGGAGGTTACACTGTAAAACGATGCAAAAACTCAAATCTTGGACGGTAATAAAAGACTCGTTTCAGGAAAATGCGTCTTCTATCGGCTGTTTTTTTTCACCATCACATCATGTTTGACATGAAGTGACAAAAATCCTTCATTTTCTTCATCCCTACGGTGGCCCTGAAGTCCAAATAACATCAACAAATCCCTCAAGTTCACAATTAAAAAAGCAAAAAAAAATTTTTTTAGAAATTAAACCAAAATTCCAGAAAACAAACATTCTTCTAAAATAACATTTGATGTTATGGGACATCACTGATTGGATGATGACGTTTGTTCACTTTTTAACAGGAAGTTGTTAGACATGACAATATATTTCTGTAAACTTCAGGCCACACCCACTGAAGATTCTTTAGCTTTACCTCTTCCTCAAAACTCAAACATCCCATAATACCTACCTTTACAGTTCCTTATTTTAATTGATTTTTTTAACATTTCAGGAAATTCTTCTTTTTCAACATTTTTGTTTCTAGAATTTTGTTTTGATTTCTAAACCGTAACTTTTTTTTTCATTTTAGGTGATTTCTGACATTTTTTTGCATTGTGTTTTTTTTTTTTTTTTTTTTTTTTATATATTTTATATCTTTGTTGTTGTGTCACATATGAACAGAGATCCATAAAGTTTGAGTAGATTTGTTGATGTGATTTGAACTTCAGGGCCACCGTACTTGTGACTTTAGGAATCTCTTCAGAATAAAGTTTTCATGTTTTTTATTTTTATTATTAAGTTCTTCACTTTTGACTGTTTTATAATCAGTTTATTGTTTATAAAATTATAAAGAAGCGGAGATTTAAATATTATTACTATTATATTATTACTAATAAACGACATAAAACCAAAGAAACAAACTCAGTTTGTTGAATCGAACTGTAAAATAAGTAAATAATAGATGAACTTTAATCCTTTTTGTCTATTAAACGTGTTTAAATCTGAGGGTAAATTGGATTTCAGCATAAATACAAACACAAGTAAGAAGGTTGGAAATGAATTACTGAGTTTATAAGTTAAACGTTGAATTTCCTAAGAATATTTTATTTTATCGTGCATCTAGTAGAACTTAATTAACAACGTTGATCTTAATTTTAGTAAAATCCGACCTGAACTTCTTTTGTTGAAACGCATCAGAGTTCACTTGCATGTGAACAGAGATCTGCCCCCGAGCATCAGCGGGGAGGAAGATTATTGGTTCCAAGCAGCCCATCCCAGAAGTCTCCTCCCACACTCAGGATCAAATCTGTTTAGACTCCTCCCCCTCTGGTCTTTTAAGGTGGACTTACAGAGATAGTTTCCTGAGTGTCGCTCTGATGAACCAAAAACACACTTTAAAATTGGATTAAAAACCTGCATATTCCTTTATTTTTATAGTCTCTGTAGATGAAATGATCAGTTAGTGGAGCGTTTATCCTTTAAGACTTGGGATTAACCGGCGAGCTGCGCATGAAGAGCAACTTTATGTTTTTATTCAACTGTAAAGAAATCCGTTAAAGAACAGCTGATGCCTCTGAAATCTAAAAGAAGAAAAGAAAAGAGGCGGAGAGCCTGCAGCCCTCCTGCAGCCTCACTCATGCATGTGTCTCGCATGGAAAAAAAAAAAAACCTGCTTGGTTTCCACAGAAGCATCCGGAGATAATCTGGGTTAGAAGAACATCAGAGCATCCGAGCAGAAACGGGAGGGAGGATGTTTGGAGGAGCAGCATCTGCTTGTCACCTGAATATTTCATCCCATGCATGACGCTCTGCACCAAAAACAGACACATGGGACGGAGCGCGCTCCACAGCACAGCCGTCCCAGCGGACGGATATTTTTAGACACGATAGAAAAAAAGAGGAGATGGAGGAGGATGGGTCTGACTAATTAAAGAGGATCCTGACAGCAGCAGGAAGCAAAAACAAGAAAAAAACGTGTTCGGACGGTCCAAACTGAAAGTTCCATGAGTTCAAATCAAAGAGAAGACGATCACGAGACCAGGAAATAGAAAATGTTAAAGATTCAGTCAAGTGAAAACTTCATTTAATAGAAAACTTGTTTTTTGACTGAAAAATGAAGCAAACTAGAAAAGTTCCATCACTGTGATGATGCTAGTGTGAACGCTGATTGCTAAATGTGGAACATGCTGAAAATTTACTGTCAATTGCTGAAAATCCTAACGCTATCTGGCTAATGCTAACGTTGCTAAATGATTTAATGTTGCAGAAATGGCAGAAAGTACAAAAAAAAAGTTGAAGAATTTCTTAAAAAATAAAGAAATGCTAAAATATAAAAACAATCATGAAAATGTATGAACTTAGAATGTTTTCAAAACCTCAGTAGATGTCAAATTAGCTAAAAAATAATAATAATAATAATTGCATTACTAAAATACTAGCTTAACTAAGAATTAGCCTAAAAACCTCCAGTAGATAAATTAGCCCCAAAAGCTAGCATGTTGCTAAAATACTAGCTTAGCTCAGCATTAGCCCAAAAAACTAGCATGTTGTTAAAATACTAGCTAGAGCTCAGCATTAGCCAAAAAGCTAGCATGTTGCTAAAAATACTAACTTAGCTCAGCATAGCCAAAAACTAGCAGTTTGCTAAAATACTAGCTTAGCTCAGCATTAGCCCAAAAAACTAGCATGTTGTTAAAATACTAGCTTAGCTCAGCATTAGCCCAAAAAGCTAGCATGTTGCTAAAATACTAGCTTAGCTCAGCATTAGCCCAAAAAACTAGCATGTTGTTAAAATACTAGCTTAGCTCAGCATTAGCCCAAAAAACTAGCATGTTGCTAAAATACCTAGCTTTAGCTTCAGCTAGAGCCAAAAAAACTAGCATGTAGTTAAAATAACTAGCTTAGCTCAGCATTAGCCCAAAAAACTAGCATGTGCTAAAATAACACTAGCTAGCTCCAGCTTAGCCACAAAAACTAGCATGTTGTTAAAATACTAGCTTAGCTCAGCATTAGCCCAAAAAACTAGGCAGTAGTTAAAATACTAGCTTAGCTCAGCATTAGCCCAAAAACTAGCATGTTGTTAAACTAGCTTAGCTCACATTTAGCCCAAACTAGCATGTAGTAAAAACAGCTTAGCTCAGCATTAGCCCAAAAAACTAGCATGTTGTTAAAAACTAGCTTAGCTCAGCGTTAGCCCAAAAAACTAGCATGTAGTTAAAATACTAGCTTAGCTCAGAATTAGCCTTAGAAAATACAGCATACGGCAAAATGGCCAAAACCTAACACGTTGCTAGCTTTAGCTTCAGTTATAGCCCAAAATAAACCTCAGTAGCAAATTAGCCAAAAAAGCTAAAATGTTGCTAAAATATTAGCTTTACTTGGAATTAGCCAAAAAAAACATCAGTAGATGCCAAATTAACCAAAAACGTTAGCATGATGCTAATATATTAGCTTAAGTCAAATTAGTCTCAAAATAAACCTCAGTAGCATAAATGTTCTTCACAAGCTGAACGTTTTGACACCAAACTTGCAGAATTTTACAGAAAGTCTACAAAAATTTGAAGAATTGCGTGAAAAAAATCATCATAAAATTTGCTGACTCAGCATTCACACCATTATTTCATGTAAAACACAAGTATTTGCTAACTGGAATAATCAAAAATGATCTTTAAATCAAATTATTTGTTTGAATTTTTTCATTTTAAATTCTTGACTTTAAATAAAAAAAGAACAATTTTAGTGAAGAAAACATAAAAGAAAGCATAAACTTCAACATCTCAGACTCTACAAGTTAACTCCTTAATGAGTATTAGCAACAACATGAGTGAAAAACGTCTCAAATCTGAAATCTAGAAGAATTCTGATAGATTTTTTTATTTCTTTAGATCGTTTAATGAAAATATACTATGTAAAACACCACATATGTGCTTATTTCTTCATTTATAACAATCAATCTCAACAATAAATTGTGTTTACATTAAAAAAAATAGTTAAATGTTGCAGTAATAATAAAAACTGATCTTTAAATCAAATTATGTTTATTTAGAGAATATGGGGTTTAAAAAGAAATCAACTAAAAAAAGACCAAATTTTAGAGAAGAAAATTTATCCTTCAAGATGGAAAACTTTATTTACTGAAAATTAAGCAAAATATTTGAAGTAAAACACAAAATATTTTGCTTTTTTTCAGTAATAACAAAAGTAATCTTTAAACCAAATTATTTGGGTAATTCTGAGTTTTAAATGCTCAACAGCTTTAATTTAAGAGAAGAAAACATTTAAGATTTTATCATTTAAGAAGGAAAACCTAAACCTAAATGAGGTTATTGATGGAAAGTGAACTTTTAGCAAAAATCTGGAACATTTTATCATTTTTATTTGTTCCATCAGAATAAACAAATGTTTGTGGGACTTTAGAATAATAAACAATTCGTTCCTATTTTTGTGTAACTTTTTTCCCATCAGCCCCAGTTTCCCTGATTACAGGAAATCCGATCCTGCGAGGAGAGTTCTTCTCCCTCAGAGTTGTGTCGTCGTCTGCAGCAACACAACAGATCAGAAGCTCCATCACAAGAGATTTCATAAAAGAAGAAGTTGCAGGATGAAAGAAAACGCTCCAGAGGGTCTGTGGGTTTGGTCTACTTCCATAATTAATGAACGGCGGCGTTGGAGGGAAACGGTTTCCCGTTTTAGACGGAGGAGAAGCAGCAAACACTCACGCGGCTCTGCTGTGGAGCTCCAGCCTTCACCTGCATGGAGCTGGATCTCATCTCCTCAAGCCGGGAGCGGGAATTCTGGAGAAATCCAGGAAGGAGAAGATCCTCCAGGAGAACGGCGGTCCCGAAAAAGTCCTGGACGTTTCCAGAGAGACGTGGAGCGTCTGCTCTGCACACCGCCCACTCCACCACTGTGGGAGGAGGGGAGGGGAGCGGAGCGGAGGGAAGTCCCAGTGACGCTCTTCCAGTCGGCCCGCCCACCGTCCCCGGGGGGAGCGTCCCGCCGTACAAGGAAACTCCGCCGCCTCCATCCTTCATCCCTCCAGAACCAAACAGCTGCTTTTACGTCTGATTAATCTCAATTTTTATCCTCATGAAATGAGACAGAGGTTCTCCACATCACAGCTTAGCACTTTTTATTTACTTTAATTCTCTTTTTACTCTCAAAACATGAGAGAATTTGGAAAAAATCTACAGAATTTACCATAAAATAAAACATTTCACCAAATTAAAGGAGCCGAACCAATAAGGAAGCTACTTTATAATATGGATTGAGTCAGGAAAAGATTATTTATGTGAATAAAACATGAAGGGATTTGATGAAAATGCTAAAGATATTTTCCTATAAATAAAGTTTCTATATTATTTATTGTAGAAATTGCAGATTATGCACAAATAAGTTGAAGAATCTCTTGAAAAATCAATAAAATGCTAAAAATTCACAAAAAGGTATGAACTTAGAAGTCACTCAGGATGTCAAATTATAAAAAAAAAATAACAGCATTGCTAAAACACTAGCTTAACTCATAACTAGCTCAAAAAACATCAGTAGATGCCAAATTAGCCCAAAAAGCTAGCATGCTGCTAAAACACTAGCTTAACTGAAAACTACCTAAAAACATCAGTAAATACCAAGGTAGCCCAAAAAGGTAGCATGTTGCTAAAACACTAGCTTAACTCATAACTAGCTCAAAAAACATCAGTAGATGCCAAATTAGCCCCAAAAGCTAGCATGTTGCTAAAACACTAGCTTAACTCATAACTAGCTCAAGAAACATCAGTAGATGCCAAATTAGCCCAAAAAGCTAGCATGTTGCTAAAACACTAGCTTAACTCATAACTAGCTCAAAAAACATCAGTAGATGCCAAATTAGCCCCAAAAGCTAGCATGTTGCTAAACACTAGCTTCTCTCAGAACTAGCTAAAACATCAGTAAATGCCAAATTAGCCCAAAAAGCTAGCATGTTGCTAAAACACTAGCTTAACTCAAACTAGCTCAAAAAACATCAGTAGATGCCAAATTAGCCCAAAAAAGCTAGCATGTTGCTAAAACACTAGCTTAACTCAAAGCTAGCTCAAAAACCATAAGTATTGCCAAATTAGCCCCAAAGCTAGCACATTGCTAAAATATCAGTTAAACTCTGAATTTTAAAAAAGCTAACACGTAACTGGAATTTTAGCTTAAGTCAAAATTAGCCCCAGAAGTCGTTGGGTTCAGGGAAACTCCGCCGCCTCCGTCCTTCATCCGTCCAGAACCAAACAGCTTTTACGTCTGAATAATCTCCTCATGAAATGAGACCGAGGTTCTCCACATCACAGCTTAGCACTTTTTATTTACTTTTATTTTCTTTTTACTCTCAAAACATGAGAGAATTTGGCATAAAATAAAACATTTCACCAAATTAAAGGAGCCGAACCAATAAAGAAGCAGCTTTAAAATATGGATTGAGTCAGGAAAAGATTATTTATGTGAATAAAACATGAAGGGATTTGATGAAAATGCTAAAGATATTTACCTATAAATAAAGTTGCTAAATTATTTGTTGTAGAAATTGCAGAATATGCACAAATAAGTTGAAGAATCTCTTGAAAAATCAATAAAATACAAAAAATTCATGAAAAGATATGAACTTAGAATTTACTCAAAACCTCAGATGTCAAATTATTAAAAAATAACTGCATTGTTAAAACACTAGCTAAAGTCAGAACTAGCTAAAAACATCAGTAAATGCCAAGGTACCACTAGGTGGCGATTGCGGTGTAGCATTACACCTCATTCCAGAAGAAGTAGAAAGTATAAGGAAAAAACTGTTTTACACCACAGAATGTTATTTTAAAAATATTTCCTTAAAAGAGTTTTGGAAAATTCAAATAAAGATGTTCAGTTAGTCAGCAATGTATGTTTAGGTCGACCCAACGTTAGCATTAGCCATCCTATGGGAAATCCTATTAAAGGTTAGCATCAAGCTAGCAGGCTTCAGTAATGTATGTTAAGGTTGACCAAGCGTTAGCATTAGTCGTTTTATGAGAAATCCCATTAAACATTAGCATTAAGCTAGAAGGCTTTAGCAATGTATGTTTAAGTCAACCGAGCGTTAGCATTAGTTGTCCTACGTGAAATCCCAGTAAACATTAGCATCAAGCTAGCAGGCTTTAGCAACATATGTTTAGGTCGACAGAGTGTTAGCATTAGCCGTCCTATGGGAAATCCCATTGAAGGTAAGCATTAAGCTAGCGGGCTTTAGCAATGTATGTTTGGGTCGACCGAGCGTTAGCATTAGCTGTCATACAGGAAAACACAATTATTTGTTAGCATCAAGCTAGCGGACTTTAGCAATGTATGTTTGGGTCAACTGAGTGTTAGCATTAGCCGTCCTATGGGAAATCCCATTAAGCATTAGCATTAAGCTAGTGGGCTTTAGCAATGTGTGTTTGAGTCGACTGATCGTTAGCATTAGCTGTCCTACAAGAAAACACAATTAATTGTTAGCATCAAGCTAGTGGGCTTTAGTAATGTATGTTTATTTTGACCGAGTGTTAGCATTAGCCGTCCTATGGGAAATCCCATTAAGCATTAGCATTAAGCTAGTGGACTTTAGCAATGTGTGTTTGAGTCGACTGATCGTTAGCATTAGCTGTCCTACAAGAAAACACAATTAATTGTTAGCATCAAGCTAGTGGGCTTTAGTAATGTATGTTTATTTTGACCGAGCATTAGCATTAGTCATCTAATGGGAAGACCCAATTATTTGTTAGCATCAAGCTAGCGGACTTTAGCAACATATGTTTAGGTCGACAGAGTGTTAGCATTAGCCGTCCTATGGGAAATCCCATTGAAGGTAAGCATTAAGCTAGCGGGCTTTAGCAATGTATGTTTGGGTTGACCGAGCGTTAGCATTAGCCGTCCTATGGGAAATCCCATTAAAGGTTAGCATCAAGCTAGCAGGCTTTAGCCTTGTATGTTTGTGTCGACAGAGTGTTAGCATTAGTCGTCCTATGGGAAATCCCATTAAAGGTTAGCATTAAGCTAGCAGGCTTTAGCAATGTATGTTAGGGTCAACCGAGCGTTAGTATTAGCTGGCTTACCGGAAAACATAATTATTTGTTAGCATCAAGCTAGCGGACTTTAGCAATGTATGTTTGGGTCGACCGAGTATTAGCATTAGCCGCCTTATGAGAAATCCCATTAAGCGTTAGCATTAACCTAGTGGGTTTTAGCAATGTATGTCTGGGTCGACTGATTGTTAGCATTAGCTGTCCTACAGGAAAACACAATTATTTGTTAGCATCAAGCTAGCAGGCTTCAGTAATGTATGTTTATTTGACCGAGCATTAGCATTAGCCATCCAATGTGAAAAACCCAGTTAACGTTAGCATCAAGCTGTCAGGCTTTAGCAATTTAGGTTTAGGTCGACCAAATTAGCATGAGCCAACTTATGGGCAAACCCAATTATACGTTAGCATTAAGCTAGCGAACTTTAACCATGTATGTGGCAGGTGAGACCTCACAGATTTAATACTTTATTTTGGTTTCATTAAATGTCTACAGAATAAAAAACAATATTTTTGTTCTACAAAATAATTAGTAACAAACACAACTGTCAACAGATATTAAAGTTGTCGTTTAATACGGTGCAGAGGAAATGATTTGTTCTTCTGCTGGAGTTGAATCATCTCTAAAGTGATCAGGGAGTCTCTTCCAACAGGAAGTGTCGGATTCAATCTGCGTGAAGCTGAGCTTCAATAAAGAATGCGTCCCGCGGCAGATTGAGTTACGGCTTCATCTTTTCCTGAGTGTGAGCGGAGAGCGCGGCGCTCGTGACTCATCCGCCCGACGCGCCACCGACAGGAGCTTTTCCCGCTGAAACCTCCCGTTAGCTCGCAGCGGCGGCGTAACTCTATTAAAGCGGCCGGCGGGACGTCCTCCTGCAGATTTCTGCAGGCGGCAGCAGTTTCCTCACCCCCCCCCCCCCCTCCAGCTGCATACTTGGACAGAATATCAAACGCCACCGCGGTGCTACATAATTCAGAGAACCTTTATTACTCCGGGGTAATGCGCCCTCCCCCTCCCCCTCCTCCTCTTCCTCCTCCTCCTCCTCCTCCGCTCTTAAGATTCCAGAGTAAAAGCTCGACTGCAAAGCAAACACGATTACTGAGGGAGGGGCTTGGAGTGGAACAATCCATCATCTTATAGTTTTTTTTCATACATGTTTTTTGGTCCAAATTCAAACGCCTCCTGCCTGCAATACATCCTGCAACCACTAGATGGCAAACTCAGCATCCTTCTGAACTCCATCTGCAGAGAATCAAGGAGATCTGGTCTGATCTGAAGACACAGATTTGATCCAACAAAACAGTTGAAAAAATGGGAATAAAAAAATATACATTCTGTAAACAAAATTAAGAATAAACAAATCTTATTATAAAACATGCAGATTATTCCTGCCTGTATTTTTGGTTCATAAACTTCAGAGTTTTAGAAATATTTAGTAAAAAATGCTCCATATAATGAAAAAGACTTCAATGTACTTGAATGTATACATTTGATGTAATTTTTTAATATTACTTAAAATAAAAATAAGAATTTACGTAAAACAGTATTTTATACCTCGTTTAACATTTGAAAATCTATTTTACACCTGTTTATGCTAGCTATTATTGACTAATTTGGCATTAACTGAGATTTATTTGGGCTAATTTAGAGTTTAGCTATTATTTTAGCAACATGCTAACGTTTATGGCTAATTTGGCTTCTACTGAGGTTTTTTTTTTACTAATTTAGAGTTTAGTTTTTCTTTTAGCAACAGGCTAACGTTGATGACTAATATAGTTTAAAGAGGAATTTTAGGCTATTTTGGAGTTTAGCTACTATTTAAGCATCAAGCTAACGTTTTTGGCTAATTTGTTATCTACTGAGGCTTTAATAGGCTGGTTTAGGGGTTAGCTTCTATTTTAGCAACATGCTAACGTTTTTGGCTAATTTGTTATCTACTGAGGTTTTAATAGGCTGGTTTAGATGTTAGCTTCTATTTTAGCAACATGCTAATGTTTTTCACTAATATGTCATCTACTGGGGTTTTTAGGCTATTTTAGAGTTTAGCTTCTATTTTAGCAACAGGCTAACGTTTTTGACTAATTTAGTTTACTGAGTATTTTTTTGGCTATTTTGCAGTTTAGGTATTATAGGAATATGCTACCTTTTTTTTGGCTAATTTGGCATCTACTGAAGTTTTTTAAGCTAATTTGGAGTTTAGCTAATATTTTACCAACATGCTAACGATTTTGGCTAATTTAGTTTACTGGGGAATTTTAGGTTATTTGGGAGTTTAGCTAGTATATAAGCAATGAGCTAGCTTTCTTTTGCTAATTCTTTTATCTACTAAGGTTTTTCGAGCTAATTTAGAGTTCAGCTTCTATTTTACCAAAATTCTAATGTTTTGACTAATTTAGTTTACCAGGGTTTTTTATGCTATTTCAGAGTTTAGCTAGTATTTAAAGCAACCAGCTGTCATTTTTGGCTAGTTTGGCATCTACTAAAGTATTTTAGGCTAATTTTGAGTTTAGCTTATTGAAGCAATACAATAAATATTTTTACAAATTGGCATGTATTTTTATCAGTTAACCACTGTTAACCGTCTGTGTTCTGCAGAAAAACCTCCATCAGAATCAAGCAGAGCCCAAACCACAACAAATAAGTACAAGTAAGTGTCAGAAAATGTGATCCAGAAACAGACGGTTTGTCACAAAAATAAAACTTTTTTTTTAGTTACCATTAACATTTATACGTCTATGACACATTTAGATCATAAATCATAATCTAAACTCTATTAAACAATTTATAATTAAAATAACTTGATTTATATTTATTGATGAGGCAAAAGCAGTGACTGGATGTTAAATTTTACTTTACAGTTGTGCATTTATAGAATTGAGTTGGGTGTCATCTGCAAAGAGTTGAACTTCCTCACCAACAGAAGCAATATCAAAGAGAAGATCCAGATCCAGATTTGCTTCCACTGATTTATTTTGAGGATGAACTTCTGTGACAGTAGAAACTCATAAAAATGAAGAAATGTTCCTTTAACGTTCAGATTCTCATCAACCTCCAGGAGGGGGACGGAGATTAATCTACTCATCTTTCTGGGGAAAGTATGGAGGCTGTTTAAGTTTTTCTATTTTTTTTCTTTTTTTTTTCTAAATGAACAAACAAATAAAATGCTAAATTAACTTTGAAAGCCCAAAGAAATTAGTAATTGGGTTTGGAAACATTTTAAACATGTAAATAATGTCACTCTACATTTGTTGTCATTGGGAAAATAACTGTTTTAGTTGCTCCCAAAGATTTACAGGAAACAGAAACACAAAGTTGCTAAATTTATGTTTTTGTTTTATTTTCTGCATTTGGAGTTTCTTTTCAGCATTATTTTTGCGTCTAGTTTCTAGTTTTAATATCAAACTTACTATAAAACAAAAATAACTAAAGAGTAACTTTTAATGGCTTTCAGACAATAAATCTGACATATTTTGTTTGATCTTAAAAACATCTTATTTAAAGACATTTGTTTAATGAAACATTTTTTAAAATGAATGATTTACAAAATAATTTTGACAACTTTATCTTAAAATGTGTCCAGTAAATCTTGATGTTGAAAAGCTTAAAATAAGAAATTTCAGGGGAGAAAACGTTTAAGCATTTATGTTTTTAAATATACTTTATTTGAAAAAACTAAAAATGTTTTAATGCCATCTACTCAGATTTTAAACAGTATTTTTATCTAATTTCCCAGCATGCCTCTGTTTACTCTCTCCTGCTAGCTTAAAGTTGCATTAGCATCACAATCCAGTTTAGATCCAGATTCCAGTTCAGACCAGCTAAACAAAGACGTTCATGGATCTATTGGTCTGTAGGTGGATGCATCGGAATGGGGCGGAGCATGGAGCTTGTGGCTCCGCCCATGACAGTGACAGCATCACAAGGTTTTTCAAACATTTGCTGCTGATCCAGCAGAATTTAGATTTAAAGAATTACTCAGACACACAGTTTTACTTTGAAATTCCGTCATACGTGTCCTCCATCATCAGAACAAAAGCTAAAAGAATAAAACTCCAAAAACAGGATTTCTACTGGAGCGGGTCTTTAAGACACGTCATCTCCAATCACCAATGAGTGTTTATAGATACATTTAAGAGGAAATTTGAGTTTTAAATGAAAACAACTTATTTAAAAAAGCTTATTAAAACACATTCTACTGGCTCTATTGCTAGTTTTTCTTTTTACTTATGAGAAAAAAACATTTTTTATTTTAGATTTTCTCACTTGAAGACATTTGTTTCAGATGTTTGAAGCCTCTAAATCCCATAAAGTTTCACTTTTCATAGCAGACGGTCTAAAAAAAGAGCATCTCAGCTGAAAAAACAAGCATCCATGGGAATCCTCTCAGTCAGCCTGAATGAACACGTTTCCATGGAAACAGGAGGAAAAAAACCACCAGCAGCTGCTTCTAAACAGCAACAAGTTTGATAACGTGAAACTTTTTCTGTACATCGGGGAGTAAGAGGGGGGGTCTGACGGTCAGCAGAGGAACCACAAGGCCCCGCCCCCCTCCTGGGATCAGCCCCGCCTCCATCCTCCATGACCCACTTTCTGTTCACACTTTCAGAGACGCGTTTGGAAGAGACGGAAACGTGTCACGAAGACATTATCGACAGTTTCTAGAAAAATAAAGGTTTCATCATAAAGAAAAGGAGTCAAAATATGTTCAAAAAATAATGTATAACAATATTACATTGGAACACACAGACCTGAAGCTCAGTCTAGTTTGAAAATATCTTCATCACTGTAAAGATGCTCGACTCACAAACATTCAGCTACGTTCATTTTTTAAAACCTGTTTAAAATTTCCCCCATTTAAAAAATAAAAATAAAATCTGATGCTTTTATTGTGAAATTTCCTCCAGAACTCCCAGATTTGGTTCTTCAGCAACAGAAACGTTTTCTCATAAATCTCACTGCCATAAATATAAATTCATTTTCTAAGACAAATTTTATTAAGTTATAAGAATAGAATTAAACTAAACTGAATTAAATGTTTTTTTACTTCTAAAAGCTGTAAAATTCAGGCGATTTCTCAGAAAATTGATGTTAAAAATGCTTTAGATCAGAAGTCCAGAACTTTTCTTATCCGGACCTCACAGGTAACTCTATAAATCTAGTTTATAATTCTGCTGAAAGGTTTTAAAAATGTCGTTTTAGAAGATTGAATAAATGTTTCTCCTGTTCAAGTGTTTTGGATGGAGTTTGACCCCCCCTCGTTCTAAATCTGATGATTGGGTGGAGACGCGGTGCAGAGACGGGATGGACCCCGACGTCCGGCTTCTCACCTCAGCACCACGGGACGGACTCCTTTTCCTGAGGGCCGGGGAGGGCTTGGCTGACCTGAGAGGAGTCACACCCCCGTTCTTCAGCTGCTCCCCCGAGGGCGACTTTGGTACAGTCCACACAGGAGCACCATCTGCAAACGACAGGCGACATCAGAGCCGGATGGGAGTTCAGCGGAAAGGACCAGAATGATGCAGCGGCGGGGGGGGGGGGTCGTTCTCTCTGCAGCTGCTGCAGGTTTGTTTCTTCTTTGATACTTTTTATTGTTTTAACACATTTTTCTTTAAATCTATTAAAGCATAAAGAGCAGAAAGAATCGGATGTTTTAGGTCGTAGAAGCTGGAGAGACGCCGTCTAACATCCCATAATACTCAGAGTAAAAACAGCAGGAAACAACGACACAACTTGCTAGCAACAGATGTTTTTTTAATCTATTTGTTTTCATCGGTTTCATTCAGACGTTTTTAGCTAAAATCTAAAATTCCGGCCCAGGGGCCAGAATTCGGCCCGCGGGCCATCGTTTGGAAGCATCGTTTCTGGAGTTCATAAAAAAGTCTGTAACCCCGCCCCCGCTGTCTCCTCTACGTTTAGATGCTCTCCAGCTAGCTTACAGCCCCTCTTAACATAACGTTAAAACCTTAGAGTCCCACTCTGATCTTTTTTTAAGACCATTTTTAAAGCGCTCCCGCTGGTTTCATTCTGACGTTTTTAGCTAGATTATTTTTAGAACGTGTAGTATTTTAGAGCTTAGTTTCTGGAGTTTATTAAAGATCAACCTGACTGTAACCCCGCCCCCCTTTCTCAGCTCTGTTTACACACTCTCCAGCTAGCTTACAGTCCCTCACAACCTAACGCTAAAACCGGAGAGTCCCACTCTGATCTTTTTTTGATCTATTTAAAAGCGTTCTCTGTGATTTCATTTAAATGTTTTTTGTTGAAATCTAAAAGCTTGTGTTGTTTTCCAGAGCAGGGGTCTCCAATTTACGGCCCGTGGGCCACAATCCGGCCCGTGGGCCATAGTGTGGAAACCCCGTACTAGAACATAGTTTCTGGAGTTCATTAAAAATTCACCTGACTGTAACCCCACCCCCATTTCTCGGCTCCGTTTACACGCTCTCCAGCTAGCTTACAGCCCCTCTCAATCTAACGCTAAAACCTGAGAGTCCCACTCTGATATTTTTTTAAGACCATTTTTAAAGCGTTCCCGCTGGTTTCATTCTGATGTTTTTAGCTAAAAAATTTTTTAGAATGTGTAGTATTTTAGAGCTTAGTTTCTGGAGTTTATTAAAAATCAACCTGACTGTAACCCCGCCCCCCTTTCTCGGCTCCATTTACACGCTCTCCAGCTAGCATACAGCCCTTCACAACCTAACGTTAAAACCAGAGTCCCACTCTGATATCTTTTAATCTATTTTTATAATTTTAGCTGAAATCTAAAAAGTTTTGTCGTTGTGTCCCCAAACTACGGCCCGTGGGCCAGAATCCGGCCCGCGGGCCGTAGTTTGAGGACCCCTCTTCTAAAATACAGATTCTGGAGTTCATTAGAAATTCACCTGACTGTAACCCCACCCCCATTTCTCGGCTCCGTTTACATGCTCTCCAGCTAGCTTACAGCCCCTCACAACCTCACGTTAAAACCAGAGAGTCCCACTCTGATATTTTTTTAAGACTATTTTTAAAGCGTTCCCGCTGGTTTCATTCTGACGTTTTTAGCTTGATTATTTTAAGAATCTGTAGTATTCTACAGCTTAGTTTCTGGAGTTCCTTAAAAAAAGTTCCTTAAAAATCTGGAGTTCATTAAAAATCAACCTGAATCAACCCCTTTCTCGGCTCCGTTTACACACTCTCCAGCTAGCTTACCTCTTAACCTAACGTTAAAAGAGCCCACTCTGATATTTTTTTAAATCTAGTTTCTAATTTTAGCTAAAATCTAAAAAGTTTTGTCGTTGTGTCCCCAAACTACGGCCTGTGGGCCAGAATCCGGCCCACGGGCCGTAGTTTGGGGATCCCTGTTCTAAAATACAGATTCTGGAGTTCATTAGAAATTCACCAGACTGTAACCACGCCCCCTGTCTCCTCCCTATTGTTGAGAGCTCTCTGTTTACCACTCTCGATGAGGCGTAGTTTTTAGATTTTAGCTAAAAACCAGCGGAAACGCTTTGAAAATAGATTAAAAAGAGATCAGAGTGGGACTCTCCGGTTTTGACGTCAGCTTGTGAGGGGCTGTAAGCTAGCTGGAGAGCGGGTTAACTGAGAGATCTCATCAATGGGGAGGAGAAAGTGGGCGGGGTTACAGTCAGGGGAATTTCTCCTCTCCGTTTACACGCTGTCCAGCTAGCTTACAGCCCCTCACACCCTGACAGTAAAACCGTAGCGGAGTGAAGACGTTCTGCCTTTTCAAACGACATTTTTCCGTCTGTGGATCAGAATTAAGAAATCTTCTTCATAAGTGATCAGAAAAATGTTAAAAAACAAATTAAAGCACACGTGTCAAAGTCAAGGCCCGGGGGCCGGATCCGGCCCGCCGGGTAATTCTATCCGGCCCTCTAGATCCTTTTATTTAACGTTATGCTATCTTGCACTTATTTTTAACTTGTATAATTTTGACAAAATATACTAATATTGAGAGTAAAATATTGAGTTATTTAAAGTTTTGGTTGATTTATTCTGGAATGTTCCTGCCTTTCTATTATGTTAAGTTTTGGTTTTTAAAGTTATAAAAATTAGCATTCCACTAACTTTTTGGAATATTTTGGTATTTACTAAGATATTTAGCTAATATTTCAGCTACACACTAGCTGTTTTGGGTAATTTAGGCTTTTTTCAGTTTTTAAGGCTAATTTTTGAAGTTCAGCTATTTTTTCAGCATCATGCTAGCTGTTTTGGCTAACCTAAGTTTTTTTGTTTTTCTGTATTTGTTTTGTTTTTTAGGCTAATTTGGCTTGTAGCTGATCAGCTTCAGCGTTTTCATCCATCAGCTTCAGCTTTTTTAGCTATCAATTTCAGCATTTTCAGCTAGCATCTCCAGCATACTAGCATCATCGCAGGTAATGCTATATATCTTATTCATAATGATGTTAAAAAGTTACGATTAAAGTTTTAAAAATGTAGTTTTAGAGTTTTCAATAAATATTGATCCTTTTTGGCCCGAGGTCTAAGGTGTGTTTTGTATTTTGGCCCCTTGTACGGTTGAGTTTGACACCCTTGAATTAAAGCAACACGAGACAAACGATAAAATACAGAGAAAAAGATATTAAATCAGTTGTTTCTGGTTGAGCAGTTTTTCTGCTCGTCTGGTTACTTTGCAGCTTGACCTTTGACCTCTGGAGTCGGCCACATGAAACTGCAGAAGAACGAAAGGTTTCCTGCTGAGACGCATCAGCACCAAGCAGACTGCGCTGAGAGCTGGGGAAGTGGGCGGGTCTTAGAGGCGCCGTGTTGTGGACATGCAGGAGCTTCAAACCGTCATGCAGCGCCGTCTCCATTCCGCTTTCATTCTTTATCAGATTTCAATCTCAAAGCTACGAAAGATTCCAGAAGTTTTTCCTTTACGGATCGCCGCGTCCTTAAAGGAAAGCCCTCTTTTTCTGCTGGGAAAAAGAGATGGGCGGGGCTCCGAGCTCCAGAGACCCCGGGTCCGTCCCGGCGCGGCCTCCCGCCCATGCACAGCAACACGTCCTGGTTCGGCCGGCGGGGGTACATGCCGTGATCGGGGGGCGGCCGCGCCCCCGCGGGACTCGTCAGCCAGGCAGCGGAAGGAAAACGGGTTGTACTTGCGGCCCGGGGATCCGTGGCGGCGCCTGCGGGGCCGGCCGACCGCTGCCGCAAAGGGAGAAGACCAAACGGTGAGGAGCGGGAATCGAACGTCCTGATGGAGGAGCGTACGACCAGAAACAAAAAGGAGAAACTTCTCCGTCTACAGAAACGTAGAAATCTGAAAATATGTTTGATTTTAGAATGAATTATTGTTCATTAAATACATTCTAGTAGAAACTGTTCTATAATTCTACAAATAATCGCAGATTTTCTCTTTTTATTACTTATTTTATGTTAAAAACAGAATTTTTGTTTGTCATTTTTTCTTCTGAAGATTTTTTTGTGTGAAAATTTTCTTTTTAAATAAAGTTTTAACAGAAATTCCAATTTCTAAATCTAAAAATGAGAAAATGCTGTTAGAAATGTTGCTAACGCTTTTACAGTAAAGTACTCACAGGTATACACGTGTTTTTGTACCTACTCTGTACTCACGTGGTACTTGCTGAGTATTTCATGTAGTTACTTGACCAGAAAGTTTTCATCTTCAGACTGAATGAGATCAGACGACTGAACGTGTATTTATACTGTCAAAGATCAAAATACCCAGTATCTGGTACTTGCAGTACTGGGTATTTTCTTTTACAGTCCAGTTTCATGGTACTTAAGATGTACTTTCTGTGTAATACTAACTCCTTTTAAATAGTAAATACCACAAAACATCCTATAACTTCATATGTAAAAATGAACTTTGTGTATATTTATTCTACTCTCATATTAAGTACCACAAAAACAGGATAAAGTACCCCATAAGTACTATGTAACTACCTATATACTTATATTTGATGAGTACCATGAAACACATAAACTTGCTAAGTAAGTACAAAGTAAATAGTGCGTATTTTTTCACAGTACTTCGAAGGTAAATACCACAAAACATACAATAAGTGACGGAGTACATTTAAGGTACTATATTTGTACTTAGCTTGTTTTTACATGTGGTAAAAACTACAAAAGACACATTAATAAAACATGTAAATACCCAGAGAGTAAAGCATAAATAACCAGGAAGTACAACGAAAGTATGAACCACATAAAAACACAGCAAGTACCATGTAAATATCCTGTACTCCCCTTAAAAAGTACCACGTAAGTATTGTTAGTACCCAGTAAGTACAAAAAAGTACCAAATAAGTACCCTGTACTTTCCTTAAAAAGTACCATGTAAGTACTTTAAGAGTACTAAAAGGGTATAAAAAAAAGGGAGTATATAAATACTCTGTAATTACCCAGTAGGTACAAAAAGTACCAATTAAATACCATGTAAGTACTTTATAAGTACTCAGTGGGTACCAAAAAGTACCATGTAAATCCACTGAAGTATCCAGTACGAACGGTACTATGAAAAAAACTTTTTCATCTGGAACTTGTTGGATTTTCTTCCTTTTTTCTTTGTTTTGGTAAAAGTGGAAAAAATGTTTGTTGGACGAACGCCAGAACCGTCCAGAACCCAAAGAGACGGCCCACCAGAACCGTCCAGAACCCAAACAGACGGCCCACCAGAACCGTCCAGAACCCAAACAGACGGCCCAACAGAACCGTCCGGAACCCAAAGAGACGGCCCGACAGAACCGTCCGGAACCCAAACATACGGCCCGACAGAACCGTCCGGAACCCAAACATACGGCCCACAGAACTGTCCGGAACCCAAAACAGACGGCCCAACAGAACCGTCCAGAACCCAAACAGACGGCCCGACAGAACCGTCCGGAACCCAAACATACGGCCCGACAGAACCGTCCGGAACCCAAACATACGGCCCAACAGAACCGTCCGGAACCCAAACAGACGGCCCGACAGAACCGTCCGGAACCCAAACATACGGCCCAACAGAACCGTCCGGAACCCAAACAGACGGCCCAACAGAACTGTCCGGAACCCAAACAGACGGCCCAACAGAACCGTCCGGAACCCAAAGAGACGGCCCGACAGAACCGTCCGGAACCCAAACATACGGCCCGACAGAACCGTCCGGAACCCAAACATACGGCCCAACAGAACCGTCCGGAACCCAAACAGACGGCCCACATAGAACCCAAGACGGCGCCAGAACCCAACCCAAACAGACGGCCCGACAGAACCGTCCGGAACCCAAACATACGGCCCGACAAAGAACCGTCCGGAACCCAAACAGACGGCCCGACAGAACCGTCCGGACCCAAACAGAACGGCCCAACAGAAACCGTCCAGGAACCCAAACAGACGGCCAACAGAAACGTCCGAGACCCAAAAGACGGCCCGACAGAACCGTCCAAACCCAAAAGAGACGAGCCGGTCCAGCAGAACTCTCGACCCGACACGGTTGAAGCAGAACTTCACTGGACCTGGCACCGACACTCGGCGCTCTGACTCGAGGAACTTTCCTCTCGACCTCCTTCGCATTTCAAACCCGGTTCTTGACGTGCACCGGAGGAGGCGGTCCGACGGGCCCTCGGGGTAACGCGGGACCGCCCGGTCCCATCGGAGTTCTGGATGACATCACAGATGCAGAAGAAACAGAAACCAGGACGACGAGGAATCGGCCCGACGACTCCCACAAACGGTTACGCTGATGGGACCCGTCGGACTCGGACTAGAACCGGACAGACGGGGACCGGACTCACCGGAGCGCGCTCCGTGGTTGTGCTGCGAGGCCGGGGGCCCCTGGCCGCCGCCCTGGCTCTGCTGCAGGATGTTCAGGCACTCTCCCAGGCAGCTGAGGGTGGCGGCCGACGTGGCTTTGAGGAGCAGCAGGTCCTGGTCCAGGCAGGACAGCGGGCCTCTGGCGGGGAGAGAGTCGATGGACTGGACCAGGGTCTTCTGCTGGCCTTCTGCCTGGGACATCACCTGGAAGGAGGAGGAGGACATGAAACCACCAACCAGCTGTGGACACCTGGACAGGTGCTGCAGGTTCTAAACTGAGAGAGGGTAACCGGAACACAGGTGGGTCGACCCCGACCAGTTCAAGGGAGGTCAGGAAAATGCAGTTTGACTGGTAAATGTACGGTGGAGTACACAGTTATAAAAGTCTGACGCTTGTGATACGGGACGCAGTACTGAAGCAAGTACTGATGGTACTGCAAGTACTCGACGATTTCTCCTTTTTATCTTTAAGATTAGTCAATTATTATTATTTTTTTTAATTTTGTCTTTTTCAATTAGTTAACTATTGTACGGAGCCCCTAAAGGGACATCGAACAAAAAAAAATAATAATAAAGTTAAAAAAAAATTAAAGTAAAAAAAAATTACTATCTCGTGGCCACGACTTACTATCTCGTGGCCACGACTTACTATCTCGTGGCCACGACTTACTATCTCGTGGCCACGACTTACTATCTCGTGGCCACGACTTACTAACTCGTGGCCACGACTTACGGATATGATACGCAGTTGCAGCCCATTCAAAACAACAGGAGCGGCTTTTAGGTTTCGTTTTGATCACGTGGTCGGATGTTTAGGTTTCTCCGGATCACGTGACTGATCACGTGACTTTTGAGTTTCTGCCGATTTCTGTCTGACAGCCGGCTAACAATATGGCGGTAGATCCACTACTTTTTTGGTGTAAAATCCCTCTGAATAAAATATTTTGTGGACTAATCTTTATTTTGATAATATTTCTAGCGAGAAATGTACCCGTTACTATCACGACATGCATTTATTTTGGACATACAGTTCGTAGTTTGTCTGTTTTGATTGACTTTTCGGGCTCAAAAATCGTAAAACAGCAACGTCTGGGGTGCACGGAACAATCACGGAACCGGGCGATCAGCAGGATTTGGGACCCGACCCGCATCGGTGCCGGGTCAAGGTTAGGGTTAGGGTAGGTTCCGAGAAACCGCCCGGAACCTTTTTAAATCGGGCCCCGAATGACTTCTGTAAAGCTAGAACGTGTTCAGTCTGACCACTTCCGGTCCAGGAGACGGTCAAACGTGATCCCGAAACGAAGAGTATCAAACATAAAATAATGTTTCTTTAATTTCTGCCTCATAAACAAACACAAATGTCGGTTATTTTAAGTGACAATAACGAGGGATGCTTTCAGACAAAATGAAGAAAGATAAACACATAAAGTCACGTGATCAAAACGAAACCTAAACATCCGACCACGTGATCAAAACCAAACCTCAAAGCCGCTCCTGTTGTTTTGAATGGGCTGCAACTGCGTATCATATCCGTAAGTCGTGGCCACGAGATAGAAATTGTTTTTTTTTTTTTACTTTAATTTTTTTTTTTAACTTTATTATTATTTTTTTTGTTCGATGTCCCTTTAGGGGCTCCGTACAATTGTTTTATTAGTCAAGAAAAAAATAGTTAACTTAAATTTTCTATTAGTCAATTTTTTTTTTATTATTTAACTATTTTTTCTATTAGTCAACAATTATTTATTTATTTATTTTTCAATTAAGCTACTGTTTTTTTCGATGATTCAATGATTATTACTTTATTTTATTTTATTTGCTGCTTTCGATAAGTAAACTTTTTTTCTATTATGCAACAATTATCTGTTTGTATTCGTGATTTTATTTTTCTGATGAGTTTTGCTGATTCCTTGACGGTTATTTAATTATTTATTTTCAATTAGTCAATGATTATTGTTCACGTGAGCTGATGTTTTTTTTTTTTTTTTTTTAGAAATCGGTGATATTGCTGGTCCATCATGTCTGGTTCTGTTCGGCGTCTGATGCGTTCACAGATTTAGACATTTTAAAGTATAAATCATGAATTTCAGTTACAAAAAGACAAAAAGTTGAAGGTCTTCAGGTAAAAAGCTCAAGAAAAAACATAATTGGCTCAGTCTTTTTACTGGATGTATTAAATTAAATGTTTAATTAAAATAAACATAATTTATACTTTTATGTAGAACAGGAGACACGAATCAGCAAAAAAGATCTGGACAGAGAAAATGTTTTTTTCGGTCAACTTTCTGGTTAATTTCTGCCATTTAACAAGTAAAAAGTGTGAAATATTTGAACCGTTTAGTAACAGAACGTAGAACATTAGAGTTTCAAGTAACAGAAACTAAAAAGCTCATTTGAAGCATTTTCTGTCGTAACTCATTTTACAGGTGATAAGGAATCATTTGGTGGTTGTATATGTAAATTTCTATTCTCTCACACTAAAGAGTTTTCAGATTCATTTCTGAATCTTTATATATTTCACAAAACAGAAAACTGCTCTTTGTTTTCAATCATTTAATCTCTATTAAGACTTAAAGTTGATATGTTGAGTTGATTCATGACAATAGAGGCGATTTTATCGCTAAATTCTTCATAAATATAGATTTCACAAACTGAATGAAAATGTAAATGTTTTCTCAAAAATGAGCTTAAAACTAAAGTTTAGAGGAGGAGTTGGAGTCTAAATGGTTCGATGGTCTCAGGTTGTTGCATCAAAAGTGTCATAAAACGATTAGATTCAATAGCCGATAAATATCAACATCTTTGAGTTTAGTTTGTCTTAACTGAGAATTGAACTTGTTAGTGGACGTGAGAACAGATTCAAGAACCTGATAAACAGCAATAGTTCACATGCATGAAAGCATGAATTCACATTAGTTTTAATGTCCCATGTGGTTTGTATGTCTGGAAGACTCTCCCTGCTCCTGCTATCCTGGTCAAATTCATGACGAAAACCCACATTTTTCAAAATGGTGGCTTTTAACTGGTTTTATCTCCATAGCAACCATTTTATTTTTTGGTCATCTGGTGGTGAAGAACAGATCTATGTGGTTTTTAGAAGAATCTATAAAAGTACATTTTTGAATTTCCTTGACAACTGAGGTTTTACGTAATTCACGCCCACATTCGTGGTGTGTTTACATTGTCTGGCATCTTGTTTCTACTGGCTTGAGCCAAGGTACGTGCTAAGGTAGGTATTTTAAATTTTCACAAAATATTGGTAGAAAATAAGCAAGAAACTGGGAAACGCCTCTTTTGCTAGCTCGCCACGCTAACGTCGTTCAAAATGTACAAACTTTTAACAATTTTCAGTGATAGATTGAAATCAATTTGTAGCTGTAGGAAAAATAGATTTTTTTGGTGGAAAATCCAAGATGGCTGCCTTTTCTCGAGGTCAAAGGTCAACAATATTTTGGTCGAGGTTCAAGACTTCACACAAATTCACACAAACAGTTCCTCAAGCTGTGATGGGAGGGGGGTTCTTACTTACACCCATAATTCGTTTTCACATTTTGGAGAGTTCGAGTTTGTGCTGGGGTCAAATTTTTGCTCAAAGGCGCGGTGAAAAAAAAGAAAACCGATGGTCTGCATAGTCCAGGACAGCTGTGGGCAACAATGAGTTAGGACAGAGGAAGAACTTCTCTGATGTTCTTACTGTGGTTTGACTTTTGTACTAACTGTACTTTCTTTAAGTAAAGAAACACACTTCTTAAAAATAACTTCTTATCCCATGAGGCTGGTGTGGACGAGGCAAACATCAATTCTACTGGCGTCACTTCAGTCTTGACTGCAAACAACAACTGATTTACACACAACTAACACACATAAATCTAATAAACTCTTCATGTCAGAAAAAGTTCCTTCCAAAAGCTCCACGGTGTTTGAGAGTCAACAGGTGCACTTCAGTGGCAACAATTAGAAAACCCTCCAAAAAGGACTGGTGTTCCATGTGGAGGTCATCTCAAGTTTTTTGGCTGGTTTTCCACTCCTGCTGATTTTGTCTTGTGTAATTCTCTCTACTGGCAGTATGAGGAGATTCCTTAACCCTACAGAAGTTGCACAGGTTGTCCAACTTCTCCAGGATGGAACATCCACACGTTTAATGTGTCTCCCAGCGCAATCTCCAGAACATGGAGGAGATTTCAGGAGACTGCTGGTTATTCTGGGAGAGCTGGACAGGGCCGTAGAAGGTCCTCAACCCCTCAGCAGGACCCATACCTGCTCCTTTGTTCAAGGAGGAACAGGCTGAGCACTGCTCGTGCCCTACAGAATGACCTCCAGAGGGCCACTGGTGTGAATGTCTCTACCCAAACAATCAGGAACAGACTTCATGAAGGTGGCCTGAGGGCCCCACGTCCTGTAGAGGGCCCTGTGCTCACTGTCCAGCACCGTGGAGCTCCACTGGCATTTGCTCAAGAACACCAGGATTGGCAAGTCCTCCACTGGCGCCCTGTACTTTTCACAGACCAGAGCAGGTTCACCCTGAGCACCTGTGATAGACGTGAAAGAGTCTGGAGAAGACCAGGAGAACGTTCTGCTGCCTGCAACGTGGTTCAACATGACAGGTTTGGTGGTGGGTCAGTGATGGTCTGGGGAGGCATATCCATGGAGGGACGCACAGACCTCTACTGCCTAGGAAATGGTGCTCTGACTGCCATAAGGTATCCAGATGAAATCCTTCAACCCATTGTCAGACCCTACGCTGGTGCAGTAGGTCCTGGTTTCCTCCTAATGCACCACAATGCCCGGCCTCACGTGGCAAGAGTCTGCAGGCAGTACCTGGAGGATGAAGGAATTGAAACAATTGAATGGCCTTCACCATCAATAGAACATCTCTGGGACATTATGTTTGGGTCCATTAGGCGCCGCCAGGTTGCTCCTCAGACTGTACAACAGCTCAGGGATGCCCTCACACAGATCTGGGAGGAAATGCCACAAGACACCATTAGGAGCATGCCGCCACGTTGTCAAGCATGCATACAAGCTCGTGGGGGGCACACAAGATACTAGGGCTGGGCGATAAAACGATAATTATTGATATCGCGATAGAACATTTTTTCAATAGAAGAATGAGTCTATCGCGATAGACTTTTATTTTGAACGGTCCGCAAATAACACTTGCTAGCGAACAGTTTCTCCTATTTGACGAGTAAAAGTTAGAGCGTTAATCGCCACAGGGCGAGTAAGTGTTTGTATCTAATTATTGTGCTTATTAGCTCTCATTTCGTTCATTTGTTGGACTCCACTCCGCGTCCTTCGTCTCCATGAAAGGTAAACAAACGCGCACGAGCCGACTTCTACCAGCAACCCCCGCTGCAGCTGCGGACCTCGCGCCCCGCACGCTGTATTACAATCAATCGTCTGTCCACGCCGAATGCATTTGGGGTCAAATTAATTTACTGTACACTGTATTAGTTTTAACAAGCGTCAGATTTGATGCTTGTCAGTCATCAGATAGTCTGTCGCTCTGAAGCCCCGCTGAGTGTGGGAGAAGCTTCCGTCGAAACTTTTCTGGAACTCTTCATGAAGAACGTGGATACCGAGAGATTGATTTATTTTGAAGAGCTGAATAAAAACATCGGTACACATCTCCGTGTCGGAGTTCAGGAGACCTTCCAGTGAGGAGCGGCCGCTGTCACACTCCTGCACCCAGCTGGCAAGAGCCGACAGGTTGAGCTATGGCAAGCCGTTAGGGTCAAAAATCACCAGAAAAAACACTGGTATGGCAGTGCGTCACCTGGACATGTGCTATGATTAATAATACTTATTTGACATATTTAAATGTTGCCACAGTTAATTTCAATACAACAATTAATACCAAAAATAATAAAAGTTTAATGTCAAAATTGCAGTTTAATTTGGTGGGATAGCATATGAAGCATTCCTTTCTCTCAGTTTTTGCAGACTTGTCTCCAGACATGTACATGTAATCAGAAAATATGCGTTTTGTTTATGTTCAAAGCTCAAAATGTGTGCGTTAATGCTTTTAAGTACTTTTTTCAAACATATATTTTTAGCTTTTTAAAAAAGTAATTTTAGCCTTTTATCTTCTTTTTTCTTGTCGTTTTTTTACTTGTTACTGATCTGAACCATGATCTTAAAGCCGTGATACGATCCGAGCCGTGTGTTTTGTGATCCATTACACCCCTACTAAATACAACAAAAATAATTTGTAGTATATTAATACATTTTTGTTATGTGAACTTATTTGTAGACTTAATGCTTTGTTTTTTAATGGAACTGAAGAAACAGTTTATCTATTTCATAAACTTGAAAGCTTTTGCTTAAATTTTCAGCTTAGTTCATTTATATATATATATATATTCTTGGTTATTAAAAAACTAGTTGCATAATTTCCATTGGATCTGTTATGCTTAGTGTGATAGGAAATAAATATTTAAATTTAAACAACCTGCTGATGAGTTTACATTTCATTTATAGTTATTTGGTTTATATCGTGATCAATATCGTTATCGCGCAATATGTAAAAAGCTATATCGTGATATAAAAAATCCCATATCGCCCAGTCCTACAAGATACTGAAAAGCATTTAGAGTTTTGGAGAAAATGGACTATCCTGCCACATCTTCATTTCACTCTGATTTGATGGTGTCTACATAATTGAGCCTCTGTAGACTGAAAACTTTTATTTACATTAAAAGACTTGACATCCTTTTGTTCCTAAGACACTTTAAACTTTTGCTAACGCTAATAGCGGATACCTTCCAGATATGTAAAGAGTGATGTCTTATTCTTCATAAAATGTCCCTGCGGTGATAAATAAAGTTGATCTTGAATCTAATTGGATAAGGACACATGGCTTAGTAGATCCAGCAAAATGATCAGAAAATTCTTCATTTTGGTCTGATTTAAAAAGAAAAATACTCTGATGATCACAAAGATAAGATCCAGGACGTGGTGGGAATATTTTTGTACAAAGTTCAACAGATGAACGACTTTCTATAAATAGATCTCTGTATAGGAAACTTAATGCATAAATGATAAATGGTTGTGATTTCATTCAAATCTACCCACAGAATTGGATTTGCATTCATAACCTTCTTTTTGTTTTTTTTTTAATAAATATGAATAATGTCTATTTTTGGCAGGAACAAAGGCAATAAAATAAATACAAGGAAACTAACATCTCTCAAAAAGGGAATTTTTTAAATATTTTTAACTTTAGTAGCAAGAAAGTTAGATTAGTAGCTGAACTTTAAATTAGCATAACGTTTCTCTGTAAATTAAATCAGCCAAAAAATTTAAGCATGTTGCTCAAAGAAAAGCTAAACTCAAAATTAGTCTAAAATCCCCAGTAGATAACAAATTAGCTATAAAATGTTAGCATTTTACTAAACTATTAGCTAAATTATCATAAAATTCCTTAGTAAACTAATTTAGTCAAAACCGTTAGCATGTTGCTAAAATAGAAGCTAATTTCCAAATTATCCAAAAAAAATTTCAGTAGATAACAAATTAGCTTAAAACATTAGCATTTTACTAAACTATTAGCTAAATTAGCATAAAATTCCTTACTAAACTAACGTCAAAACTGTTAGCATGTTGCCAAAACAGAAGCTAAAACTTTAAATTATCCTAAAAAACCCCAGTAGAAAACAAATTAGCTAAAAACGTTAGCATCTAATTTTTTGAAAATTACTATTATTTTGTTTTTCTTCATCCAGAGAGCCACCATGGAGAGATGAAAGAGCCACATGTGGATCTGGAGCCACAGGTTGCAGACCCCTGCCCTATCCAATATGGCGTCCAACTTTGCGTATGCAACAAGCTAGCATAGCGACTCTCTCCTATTTAGCTTACTGGCTAAATCAAATATGATCGAAAATAAACAAACATTGAATAATAAAGCTGAAAAACAGGAATTCTTCAGAAAAGTTTGAGATTTTGTTTTTAAAGATGAAGTTTCTTCTTCTATGGTGCTGAAAGTGCATCTCCTCAGTGACGAGCAGCCGACTGGATTCATGGCGTCAGACAAAATGCTGCTTAATTATGACATTTGAAGCATAAATCTGCTGCTTGATCCGCACGCTCGCTTCGTTCTTTGTTCTGTAAATCGATGGATTCTTCATCAAATGTGTCTGTGCCAGAGCCAGCGGGGGGGCAGCCAATGAGACGAAGGGATGTCAGATTAGAATCGGGTCACAGGAAGCAGCAGCCCAGACCGTCTGAGGCGAGCGGCGATGAATCACACATCAGAGGAGGCCCGGTTCTGTCTGCAGAGGCGACTCCAGCGCCGATCACACCATCTGCTCTTTGTTTACTCCAACCGTCCGTGGTTCGTGAAGTGGAGGAACACGCCGCACAAACGCGGAATGAGTCATTCAGAGGAGACGCTTTCAGCGGGACGGGCGCCGTTCCACTCATTCGCATCGGTCTTGAGTGAGGAGGGCCGTCGGGACGGGACGTCTCCGTAAATATCCAAACGAATCCTTGAGACAGTTCTGTGTTCCAGTTGATGGAAGATGGGTGGGGGTTGAAATCCCATCGTGGGGGTCCGGTTGCAGGTTTTAATGCTCCTTTCTTTCAAACAAAGTGGCTTTATGCTAAATGCTGAACCCACAAGATGGAATATAATCAAATATTAATTATTTTATAAGAAAATCTATTAAAATTAATTTAGGAAACTCTGAGGAAACTCTGGATGTCTTCTGGTCACATGACTGTTTTCTTCTCCGATGGGGGGCGGGGTCAGTTTGTAGGCTAAGACAAAAAGTGTAACAATCGCTCCAATCAATCAATCAATCCATCCAGACAGACGCATATTGCCAAATTTTAAATAATTAATTTCTGTAATCTTCAAAAAAAAAAAAAATGCTAAAACTAGATGTATAGCGTTACCTCCAATGATGCTAGTGTGAAAGCTGTAAGCTGCTAATTGGGTGCTAAAGATGCTAGTGCTGAGAGGAGAAAACGCTGAAGCTGATTGGCCAGATAAAATACTGGCTAAATGTCAAATATTAACCAAAAAAATGGTAAAATGTCTAATTTAGCCAAAAAGATAATATATTATTATATTAGCTAAACTCCAACAAAATCAGAAAATACAAAAATTAGCCAAAACAGCTAGCATGTAGCTGAAATATTAGCTAAATGGCAAATTGGCAATTAAAAAAAAGAGGGAAGTGTCTAATTTAGCAAAAATAGCTAGCATTACGGTAAAATATTAGCTAAGCTCCAAATTAGTCTAAAAAATTGGAAGAATTCTAAATAAGCTAAAACAGTTAGCATTAACGGCAAGAATGCTAGTGAGAATGCTATAAGCTGAATTTGGCCGCTGAAGATAAAAGAGATAATAGCTGAAGATGCTGAAACTGGTAGCTGAAAACACTGAAGCTGAAAACGCTGAAGCTGAAAACGCTGAAGTAAAAATTAGCCTAAAAAAAAAAAGCCTGAGTTAGCCAAAACAGCTAGCTTGCAGATGAAATATTAGCTAAATTCCAAAACAGCTTATAAAACTGAAAAAGGCTTAAATTTGCTAAAACAGCTATCATGTAGCTGAAATATTAGCTAAAGGACAAATTGGCAATTAAAAAAAAGGGGGAAATGTTTAATTTAGCAAAAATAGCTAGCATTATGGTGAAATATTAGCTAAGCTCTAAATTAGTCTAAAAAACTGGAAAAATTCCAAATTAGCTAAAACAGTTAGCTTTAACAGAAATAATGCTAGTGTGAATGCTATAAGCTGAATTTGGCCGCTGAAGATAAAAGAGATAATAGCTGAAAATGCTGAAACTGGTAGCTGAAAACACTGATGCTGAAAACACTGAAGCTGAAAACACTGAAGTAAAAATTAGCCTAAAAAAAAAAAGCCTGAGTAAGCCAAAACAGCTAGCTTGCAGATAAAATATTAGCTAAATTCCAAAACAGCTTAAAAAACTGAAAAAGGCTTAAATTCGCCAAAACAGCTAGCATGTAGCTGAAATATTAGCTAAATGACAAATTAGCAACAAAAAAAAAGGGAAAATGTCTAATTTAGTAAAATTAGCTAGCATTACGGTAAAATATTAGCTAAGCTCTAAATTAGTCTAAAAAACTGGCAAAAATTCTAAATTAGCCAAAACAGTTAGTACTATCAGCGATAATGCTAGTGTGAATGCTATAAGCTGAATTTGGCCGCTGAAGATAAAAGAGATGATAGCTGAAGATGCTGAAACTGGTAGCTGAAAACACTGAAGCTGAAAACACTGAAGTAAAAATTAGCCTAAAAAATAAAAAAAAAGCCTGAGTTAGCCAAAACAGCTAGCTTGCAGATGAAATATTAGCTAAATTCCAAAACAGCTTAAAAAACTGAAAAAGGCTTAAATTTGCCAAAACAGCTAGCATGTAGCTGAAATATTAGCTAAATGACAAATTAGCAATAAAAAAAGGGATAATGTGTAATTTAGCAAAAATAGCTAGCATCACGGTAAAATATTAGCTAAGCTCTAAATTAGTCTAAAAAACTGGAAAAATTCTAAATTAGCCAAAACAGTTAGCATTATCGACAAGAATGCTAGTGAGAATGCTATAAGCTGAATTTGGCCGCTGAAGATAATAGTGATGATAGCTGAAGATGCTGAATACACTGAAGCTGAAAACACTGAAGTAAAAATTAGCCAAATTAGTCTAAAAAAAAAAGCTTGAGTTAGCCAAAACAGCTAGCATTTAGCTGAAATATTAGCTAAATGACAAATTAATACAGTAAAACTTTCAACTTTCCTACACTCTGACTCCTTATAATATAAAGTAATGAGTAATCGACTATTTTTATAGTGGATTAGTCATCGACTAATCATGGCTGCCCTAATATTTAATAACTCATCAACAGAATTTTCAAACACGTTTGGACGTTTTAGAGAAGAACTGATGAGATGAACGAGTGTTTTGCTCGGAGACTGCAGACGGAGGATCATCAACACAGTTTATGACAAACTATCTCTTTAACTTGTTTACAGCGATACGTCATCATTTGCTGTTCTGTAGTGAACGGACAATTACTCACAATGAATCTGACAATAAATCAGATTATTTCTTCATATATTTTTTACATCTTTTATGGATCCATATTTAAAGGACGTTTGGCAGAGATCCTGTCTGATAAACTTGATCTTCAGTCATCAACTACTAGAAGTGACAGGAATCCTCAATCATAGTGTTGTAAAATCTGCACAACAATCTGTTCACAAAAATCAGAGCAGCATAGATTATTGATTTTAAACAGAAGACTTCATAACTAACTAACTAACTAACTGACTAACTAACTAACTAGTTGTGTGAAAGATGGAATTAAAGCATTTAAAAAAGATATTTTTCGATATAATTTCACACAAATCTATCCTGATTGTTCTGGTCATCTCTTCTGCACGGACTCTCTGGGACACTGTCGCTTTAAATAGTATTAACTCTAAATGAGAACTGGACTGAGTGACCCCTCCCCCTTCTGGCATTCCAAACAGGAAGTGTCTCAGAAGTAGAGACATAAACAGCTTTGGATCAGTCATTCTATTGGTCAGAATAACTATTAACTTAAAAAAAACATTTGCCAGATTTTGTGCAGCTCGCTTTCAAATGGAAGGGGTGTGGCCAGTTTGGACCAATCACTGCTTACGGACGACATCTGGCTCAGACTTCGTGAAAATGAAGGACAACGGCTGAATTGGCTTCTGGAAGCGTGCGGTGAGGATCTCGGCTGCTGAGGCACCGAGGTCAGATTTACAAACACGTGAACCCCACAGAGACGATTATTCACCGGTTAACAGTTAAAGTGTGTCCTTTAAAATTTCATTTCTACATTTTTATTCCGTTTACAACTTGTGTTGTGGGAAAAAAAAAAAAATTCACCAAAATTGTTATCGTTGACCGTTAAATGAAGATGATACTTTCAAACTAATTCCTGAATTTAATCCTCCATTTAGAAAATAAAGCTAAACAATATAAAGAATATCTGGACGCCTCCACTCTATATTCTTTAGCTGCCTTGCCACATTCTCCAGACTCACTAGCGCCATCTATCTTGACGTCTGCGTACCGCGGACCTCATCTAGTGTATTTCTAAAGCCCATTTTTAGCAGATAAAGAAGACAAAATGAGTCACAAACTGACGCTAATGTAATTGGACAGATGTGAGAAATAAACAGAAGAGGCCATTAAAAAATAAAGTATATTTTATGATGATTAAAAGTTAGTAGAGTGCATATGCAGGCTGGGCGCAGGTGAGGCAGGGGCTGCCGGTGCCTCACCTGTCGCTTGAACTAGAAATTTGTAAATTCGTGAATTTTTTTTTTTTTTTTTACGAAAAAAACGCTGAAAACCCTCAAAAAATAATCATAGAAAAGGCGTTAATGGTATAAAATTTAATATTTTATATTTATTTTATGTATTTTTTTTAACGTCAATGGTGATGTCACGCTCATTTGATCCAGTTGTCATGTACAGACAATGGTCTTATTGTTTGTTCAAAATTATTTTACAATCAATTTATAACTGAATATATATATTTTTTTTTAATGTAACTTTATATATTTCATTGTTTTGGTCGGTTGATGACCTATGAATCAATTTGACTTTAAAAAAATGGAGTGTTTCAACCCAAAAAAACCAATTTTTCCTAAAAAAAAAATACAATTTTATGGAATACAAAACAAACTAACTAGAGCTGCCTCAAAAGATTATTTTAATATTATTTTTTCCGATTAGTCGATTAATCTGTCAGGCACAAAGTGGATGTAAAACTCACATCTTAACCATCATTAGCTTAAACTAACTACAAACTAGATATATAGCATAACCTGCTTTAATGTTAGTGTGAATGCTGGAAGCTGAATTTGGTCGCTGAAAATGCTGAAATTGATAGATAAAAAAGCTGAAGTTGATAGCCAACTAAAATATTATTCAAATAATATATTAGCCTAGAAAACAGAAGGAAAAAAAAACATAGGTTAGCCAAAACAGCTAGCATGTAGCTTAAGAGAAAGCTAAACTTCAAAATACCATAAAAAATGGAAAAAGCCTAAATTAGCCAAAACATTATGATATATTAGCTAAACTCCAAAACAGCCTAAAAAACTGAAAAAAAAGATGAAGTTAGCCAAAACAACTAGCATGTAGCTTAAGAGAAAGCTAAACTTCAAAATACCCTAAAAAACAGAAAAAAAAGCTGAAGTTAGCCAAAACAGCTAGCATGTAGCTGATATGTTAGCTAAACTCCAAAGCAGCCTAAAAAACTGAAGAAAAAAAAAGATGAAGTTAGCCGAAACAGCTAGCATGTAGCTTAAGAGAAAGCTAAACTTCAAAATACCCTAAAAAACTGAAAAAAACTAAATTAGCCAAAACAGCTAGCATGTATCTGATATGTTAGCTAAACTCCAAAACAGCCTAAAAAAACTGAAAAAAAAAGATGAAGTTAGCCGAAACTGCTAGCATGTAGCTGAAATATTAGCTAAATGGCAAATTATATAAAATCTAAATGAATGCCAAATCCTAAAATAAAGTGCATAATGTCAATATAACTTTCAATTTTATGACACTCTGACTCCATAAAATATAACAACTAATCAAATATTAAATGTTTTGTCGATTATTTAAATTGTCGATTAGTCGACCAATCGTGGCAGCCCTAAAACCAAATCGACCACGTGATGCATTTCTGATGTTATTCTGTCAGCATGGGTTCTCCTGGGTTAAGTTATTATTTTCTTAATTATTCATCTTGTGTGAAACTCCAGGAAGTAATAAACATCCTTGATAAAGTTGAGGAATCTTTTCATTTTTAATTTTTTATACATGTTTTGGTCCATCTTCCAGCAGTTTGAGATCATTTTCCAGCTGTCTTCCAGTAGAGCTGCCACAAACGATTATTTTAATAGTCGACTAATCATCGATTATTTTTCCCGATTAGTCGACTAATCGCGTCGTGCTCAAAGTGAATGTTAAACACACATCTTAACCATCGTTAGCTTTAAACTAACTAAAAACTACATTTATTCACACTGCGAATAATGCTTCTGTGAATGCTCTATGCAGAATTTGGCAGCTGAAGATGCTGAAATTGATAGCTGAAAACCCTGACGCTAATAGCCTGCTAAAATATTAGTTAAATACTAAATTAGCCTTAAAAAAAAAAGCTTAAGTTAGCTAAAACAGCTAGCATATTAGCTAAACTCCAAATTAGATAAAAAAATTGAAAAAAATCCTGAATTTGCTAAAACAGCTAGCATGCTAGCGAAATATAATCCAAACTCCAAGACAGGCTAAAAACTAAAAAAGCTAACATTAGCCAAAATAGCTACATGTAGCTGAAATATTAGCTAAACTTCAAAACAGCCTAAAAAAACCTTAATAAATGTCAAAATAGTCCAAAAAGCTAGCATAACGCCATTATAACTTTCAACTTTACTACACTTTGACTCCATATAAAAAAAGTAACGACTAATCGACTATTTTAATAGTCGATTAGTCGTCGATTAGTCGACTAATCGTGGCAGCCCTATCTTCCAGCCATCGAGCACGCTAAACCAGCATCTGTCCTAACTCTCCCTTATGCAGACGGGATTATTTAATCCTATTTGGCTGCAGTTTTACACGTATTTAAAACCAGTAAAGCAAAAGGATTTAGTCAATCCTGAAGCAGAAAAAGTCCACATTTACAATCTTCCTTTAGATGAAATATTGATTGTCAAAACTCAGATCCTCGAGTTGGCAGAACTCCATCGTTTCATCGTTGATGGTTGTACTTAACGGTGGAATGAAATGATAAAATACTTTAGCTTTTCATCCATTTTCTACTCGACCTCAAAAACTCCACTTGGAGGTCAAACGAGAGCCGAACGTTCGTCTTTGATGTCAAAACCTGAATTTGAATTTAAAAAGCCGATCAGCCTGGAATCTGATTGGATATGAAGCTTGCTGGAGGGTTTTGGAAGGACACGCTCGTTTTCACGTGTTCAGCTGAGATCATTAACGTGAACAATTATGCAATGAAACAGCAGAAAAGGAGGAAAAAATCTAAATGAAGAGGTTTTATTGTGAAGGGCCAAGAGCACAACTCTTAATGAGTCATAAAGTGTTTCCATCACCTCCTCAGAGCTCATAAGATCACTTTGTGCTTAAATAAAAACATAAAAAGAAGCTCCAAGTTCGTCGATATGAACCTGTTTTACACAACACGTCTATCATTTCTCTTTGGTTGAAAACAAACTTTTTTTTGGCAATTAATCACAGTAAAGTTCGTTTGACAAGCAATTAAGAGGAGCTTCAGAAAAACAAAAGATAAGCAGAAGAGTGACGGTTCACTGCAGACAGCAAATGAGGAACGACGGAAAAAGAAGAAGAAGAAGAAGAAGAAGAAGAAGAAGAAGAGATACCTGGAGGAAACTGAGGCCTCTGAACTGTAGAAGTTCATTAACCTCAGAGGCTGAAGATTTAAACTAATGAATTGTGAAGCATCAGCTGATTTCTCTTCATATTAAGTCCGTGTTATACTGTAAAAATGGGTCATGCATGAATATTTGTAGAAAAAGTGAGAAAATTTACATTAAATGTTCACAAATGAACAACATTAAGACCACAGAAGAAGAATGAATAAACCAAGTAAACCCGCACGTCATTGAATTTCTTAACTTCGACATTTGCGTCAGGAACATGGAGAAAGATGAGCCGGTCATATATGCAGATACGCCAATCATGCATCATGAATGATTATTGCGTTTTTTATATGGAATTCATTAAGGATTTGTGCGTCAATTACGTAATCTTAACATAATGTGTGCTCCGTAGAAGAGATATAAAAGCTGTATATCGAAAAGTCTATTAAAAATACGAGGAATTGTTGTGGGAAGCCACAAATTTTTGTGTGGATCTCACAAAAATCACACATACACAATGAATTAAAGGTATTTTAAGTATGTTTTCTTTTCCTCTTACATCAAACTATCTGTTTTCCTACTAACAGAAAGGATTCAATACGTATCTCATTTATACAAAAACACAAACATTAACAGACAACAATGTTTTCAAGTGACAATCAAGGCAATCAACAGTTTTTTTTACTTTTGCTTTCACATTGCACTTTTGAGACCAAACTATTCTTTCTTGTAGTTCAAACTTCTGCTCATTAGAGGGCAGTGTTGCACAAACAGACCAATACACAGGACTGAAAAACACACGTAGAAGACGCGTTAACCCGTTAACACTGGAGATCCGGTGAGATTTCTTAGCGTGATCACCGGAATTTCAGTAAAAGAAAAATTCCTACGACATATGGGATACCAAATGTCTTCAAATCCAGACGGTACGACCAGTTGATGACATCATCATTAATCGCCGGTCATCTACGATAGCGCGCAGCTGCCAGTGCTCAGAAAAGACGTCGGTTTTATCACTTTAAAAAGTCGTGCTAAAACCCATTTAAGTGTCACATAGATTCATAAAATACTTACATTTAAATGTAAACTTCTGTTTTTCAGAGCAAAACCTCGTGAAGACAAAGAAGCGTGAAACGGATCACCATGCTAGCACAAGGATAGCCGGTTCTCCTAAAAACAACTTAAATGTCGGTGAGGGTGAAGTAGGTGAGACGCAGGTGTGTCGTAGTGATTTCTTTTATTTTGAAATAGGCCAGTACTCTCACTTTACTTACTAGAGTGTAATGATCCTGTACCTGTAGCTCATAAGTGCGTACAGCTTCCATTATCCGTACCAATACTTCATGATACATTTACCACACACGACAATGGTACGGTCCATTTTCACAATGTCCCTTGAGGTGGCCGTACAACGCTCAGGGAAACTGAAAGACACACCTGTGCTCCCGTTAAGGTGCGGCCACTCCTCTCTACGACCCACACAACCCTAAAACCTGCAGAACCCGTACGGGTCACCCACCCAGGACGGGCACACGTGACTAAGACTGAAGCAACTAGCACCAGTTAGACGTCAAATTTAAGTCAGGGACTCTCTAGAGGAGGGGTCTCAAACTCTGAAGGCGGAGTCTGGCTGAGGCTGGGTCATATGGGGCTCCATTTGTGCCAAAAATGTGTTTTCGATCCACTGTCTGTGTCTTTGGTCAGTTGTCTACAGAACAAGTTTATTAAATATAATGTTCATGTCTATGTAAGAAATATCTTCTGTGAAACAACAGAAGCTAACGACGCTAGCAACTGTTGCTAAGGACCTGTCTGATGACACTGTGAAAGGACAGGAGCTAACGACGCTAGCAACTGTTGTCAAGGACTTTCCTGACAACTAGAAGAAGTATTATGCATAAAGCAAGCTATCAACAAAGAAGTGTGAACATGCAGAAGATATTAAGTAGACATTGAATCGTCATGTCAAGTCTGGGGGCCGTAAATGGCCCACGGGCCGGAAGTTTGAGACCCCTGGTCGATACTTTAAGTCCATTGTTTATGTCTTTTAAACAAGTTTTACTGAACATTTGTTCATGTCTATGTAATACAAAGCAATATTTACTGTGTTTTGTGAAAGGACAGGAGCTAACAACGCTAGCAGCTGTTGCTAAGGACACAGCAGACGACACTGTGAAACAACAGGAACTAACAACGCTAGCAACTGTTGCTAAGGACACACCAGACGACACTGTGAAACAACAGGAACTAACAACGCTAGCAACTGTTGCTAAGGACGTGTGTGACGACACTGTGAAATGACAGGAGCTAACGACGCTAGCAACTGTTGCTAAGGATGTGTCTGACGACACTGTGAAATGACAGGAGCTAACGACGCTAGCAGCTTTTGCTAAGGATGTGTCTGACGGCACTGTGAAATGACAGGAGCTAACGACGCTAGCAGCTTTTGCTAAGGATGTGTCTGATGACACTGTGAAAGGACAGGAGTTAATAACACTAGCAACTGTTGCTAAGGACACACCAGACGACACTGTGAAACAACAGGAACTAACAACGCTAGCAACTGTTGCTAAGGACGTGTGTGACGACACTGTGAAATGACAGGAGCTAACGACGCTAGCAGCTTTTGCTAAGGATGTGTCTGACGACACTGTGAAATGACAGGAGCTAACAACGCTAGCAACTGTTGCTAAGGATGTGTCTGACGACACTGTGAAATGACAGGAGCTAACAACGCTAGCAACTGTTGCTAAGGATGTGTCTGACGACACTGTGAAATGACAGGAGCTAACTACCCTAGCAACTGTTGCTAACGACATGCCTGATGACACTGTGAAACGAAAGGAGCTCACAACTGGAGCTAACAACGCTAGCAACAGTTGCTAAGGACGTGTCTGATGACACTTTAAAAAAACAGGAGCTAACAACGCTAGCAACTGTTGCTAAGGACGTGTGTGACGACACTGTGAAATGACAGGAGCTAACGACGCTAGCAGCTTTTGCTAAGGATGTGTCTGACGGCACTGTGAAATGACAGGAGCTAACGACGCTAGCAACTGTTGCTAAGGACGTGTCTGACGACACTGTGAAATCAAACAAAAACTAGCAAATGTAAAGTGTTAAGCATAATAAAGCAAATATCAAAGAAGCGTGGACCTGCAGAACATATTGCTTAGTAGACATTGGACTTTCACATTAAGCGAGGGCCGGGGGCCGCTAATGGCCCGCGGGCCGCCAGTTTTTGAGCCATGCTCCAGAGCTACCTCCTTTTAAAACTCCAGCAGTATTTTCATTCAACCTCCACACGTTGTGTTTATTGAAAACAATCGGTAGATCACCCACCTCCTTCACCTCCAGCAGCCGTCCTGGATACTGAATCTTTGCCCGCCGAGCCGCAGCCGGCGATTTGTGGTGGGTTATGGTGACGATGTTGCTGGGGGAGGCCGCGTGGCCGGGGTGCCTCTGGGAACTTGGGGATGAAGATGGAGTTAGGTGGGGGAGGAGGGAAAAACTACGGGTCCGGCCGGAGGACGAGGAGCCCTGAAGAAGGGAGGATGGGAACGGAAGAGTGAGCGCCGCAGGAACATCAGCTCGGAGTTCGTTAGCATTATTGAACTCTAGAAAGGAAGAAACTCGTCCAGGAGGAGGAAACATCTCCACCATTTTACACTTAAGAGGCGACCCAATTCACAAATCAAAAATAAACTTTTTTCCGCCAACTTCCTGTGGCCCGTTTCAAGAAGCAGGTTCAACAAATTTAGAGTTAAAACCTGAACTTTGAGTTACTGGACTCAAAATTCTCAAACTTAGAGTTTTTGGTTTCAGAACAGCTGAAAATGTTTGATTCAATCAAGTTGAAGTTGTTGGAACCAGAATCAGGTGTCACGAGCATTAAAAGCCCTGATCAATGGAGCAAAGACAGCACGATTCACCATGGCAACGGGAACAAACACATGAGTATTGTACTTCCGGCGACGGAAATTGATAAGTTCCTACAATCATATGCGACTACAAGAACATTTTCAGCAAGAAAAGAAACCCAGCTGCAGCGGTAAAACAGAGAGAAAACATCTGCAGAGTTAATGCATACGTCTACATTTGAATCATTTCAAATAACGATTTAGTCAATCCTGTATAACGAATAATATTCACTGCACGCTAAAAAGAAACACTGTAGCTGCCTGGGATATGTTAAAATAAGCATTTACTTAAATGTAATTCTCAAGACTTGAATATTCGCTGAAAAGGGTTTTTTTTTTTTTTTTTTTTTTTTACATAAAAAGGATTTGCCGGTGCCGGGAATCGAACTTAAGACGTCACAAGCGGAAGCAGCGTTGCTGACAACCAAGCTAATACTAGTCATGTGTGCAGCATTGTATACGAGTTGAAAACCCCTACCGGTTTTTGAAATTTAATTATTTCCATTGTTAAGGGTTTCAAATGATGAAAATAAAACTCTTTATTATTAATAGCAAATCCCTGGAATAACTCTCTATTTATAATGTCGCTCCAATAAAAATGAATCGGGGAAACTCCAGTTAATCGACTCGTGTCCTCAAATCGTCTCCCGACATAACTGGATTAATCCAGCCTCCTCTCTACATGATCCTCTATGAATGGACATGTCATTTTGGTTCTGCATGGTGGAAACATGACGTCTCTAATGTGAATGTTCTCTTAATGTCAATGAGAAAATCCTATTTGGACTTCTGTCACTTTAAAAAGGGGCGGAGACCGCAGAGAACTCTGAGTTTCCTGAAGAAAACCTGCTCCAGACCAGGTTTCGTTCACAGACTCAGTTGCCACGGTGATTGATTCAGCTTAACCCGCTTCTTGAAACGGGCTTGGTTTCACCCACTTACACGGGTTTGAGTTATCTCTCTTTCTGAAACCGAAAACTCTGAGTTCTGCTGAATTTGGAGTTCAGGAACTCAGAGTTCCAACAAAACCTGCTTCTTGAAACGGGCCCCTGGTTAACTTCATCAAAAAACAAAACACAAACAAAAACAACAAATTCTGAAAATGTTCTCCACAGTTTTTCATTCTTAGAGTTTATCTGAGAGCAGATCTATGACCACAAGATGGCAAATGAAGACTTCAATAGAAATAGAACAACTAGAAAACACTCACAGTCCAAACTTTTTGCAAAAGGAGCCCGATTTGTTGAGGGCCGACCAATCAGCTCGCGTTCTTTGAAACCATCATAACAGCATTAATGGTAAATTAAATATTTATAATATTTTTTTGCAAAGTCACAATTCTCGTTTCTTCTCATAGGACAGAAATAAATTTGAATATTTTTTTTATTAATCTTTATTTAAACAGGAAGTCGCACTGAGATAAATCTCTTTTGAAAGGGAGTTCTGGCCAAGAAAAAACATCAGGAAACATTTCACCCCGCAAACTCCAAGTACCCGCCAGAACTGAATTTTCGGCTTAGTGAACGACCCCTCCCCCTCCCAAGATGATGACATCACGACGAGCAGAACTTAAAAAAAAAAAGGGTAAAAAAGTTGCTTCTGTATCCAGAAAACATATTTTAACATACGTATCAGAGATATCCACAGAATGTGCTGAAATTATCATGGGATGGATTCAGGGCTTACGGTTTGGCGGCCATTTTGTGGCAAAAAGTGAGATTTAGCGATTTTTACGTTTTCACACAATGTGAGTGAAAGAACATTATCTTTAAGCTATCTTCATGAAATTTAACTAATATGCCGCCAGCTAAAGTCTACAACCACCATAGGAGTTTCGCTGACCTTTGACCTTGGGAAGAGGCAGCCATTTTGAATTACCACCTCTAAAAAAAAAAAAAAAAATGACATTTGCTACCAGCTACAAACGAAAACTTGTCCTTGAAGTTTAATTGATCATTTCCTAACTTTTCCGACAAAACTGGGAAGCAACTGGGGAAAAAAGTTGCAATTAGAAGTTGTGGAATTTCAACGGCGTGCGCGTGGAGAGCATACAAAAGTAGCGTTCTTCTGTTCCTCGCACATTTTTTAACAGAATCTAGTGAAAATCGTATGCATGGATCCCCGGCTGGAGCTAAGCATAATGATATACCACAGAATATGAACATATGAGGAATGTGGGCGTGGCTAGCAAATAACCTCCGTTGCTAAGGAAATCCAAAAGTTTACGTCTGCCGATTCTTCTGAAACTGACGTCGACCCGTTCGGTATCACCAGGTGACCAAAACATAAAGTGGTTGCTATGGAGATAAAACCAACAGAAAGACCGCCATTTTGGAAAATGTCGTTTTGAGCAGCGGCGGGTAGCGCATGCAGGCCCCACATCGCCGCTCATTGCTTTGACTTGAAGCCACTTCAGACGTCAAAAATATTTTCATTTTACGGAAACAGATTGCAAATATTCAAAGAAACAACTGTATTTAAATACAACACACGCCTTTATTCTAAAAAAAAAAAAATTGGAATAAAATCAAGTTTTTTATCAAGTTAAAAGAAGAATCCAGAAAAGATAAAATGCAGAAACTCATGAAGGACAGGAAAAGTGAAACGTGGCTGAAATGAAATATGGGGCAAGAAGGTAAAAATAGCAGCTGATCTGTGGAGGCAGGAACAGCTGATCGATGAAGAGCATTAAGGTCACTAAAGGTCAATAATGGAGGTCGTTCTATTAAACTTCCTTCAGTAATCTGAAGTTAATTGTCAAAATGTGGAATTTACAACCATAAATGAATCTGCTGGTTTATTGTGATGATTTTGTTTCTTTTCAGATTTGAAATTTATCTGGATTTACTAAAACCGACACTCAGAGGATCTGTCTCTCTCTCATCTTCTGGTTACTAAAACACTAAATCCTGACGTGTTACGTTTATTCCTGGTGAATTAATCTTAATTTCATCATTTATTGTCTGATTGTTGATCATTTTTTTCTGATCTCAAACAGAAAATCACAGGATGAGGAAAACATCTGGACACGTGAGGTTCATGGAGTCGATCAGACGTGTAGACGTGTAGACGTGCAGACGTGCAGACATGCAGCTGGTCCTGAGTCTCGGTGATGCTTAAGCATAAATTCTGCTCTCAGGATGGATTTAAAAAGCTCCGCTGTAACACACAGCTGCATTTATTTATAGAAACCATTAAATAAGAGCAGATTATAGGAAAAAAAAACATTCAGAAGCTCGGCTCTTGAGCTTTATGGTAAAAGTTGAACATTTTTACCTTTTTTTTTGCTTTAAATAAAGCAAAAATTGAATCAATAAAGAAGTCTGAGAGCAGAATAGAACCGAACATCACAGATATAATCCAGAAGGAGTGAATGTAAATGTATGAATACATACATTTAAAGAATGAAAGGACAATTAATCAGTTCAAATTCCACTTTTATCTTATTTAATGACTTATCTAAGCAGAATTAGACAATCTAATTAAAAAAAAAAAAAATTTATGTTTATATAAAAAAAGTGTCTCCGCTATAAATCAGTGAAAAGAAACATTAAAGTGAAATTAACTGATAGATTTTATGATTTGTGGATTTTGTGAACAAATATTGTTTAATTTTTAATAATTATATGGATTCTTTTGTTGCATTTGATCTTTTTTGTAAGATTTAGTGTCAATAATAAATTAATAATCATTTTTAGATGATTTAATGTTTCATTTACTCTATGTAATAAATCAAAGATGTTTATTTATAATAAAGAATAACTAGAATAAAATATTTGCATGTGTATGAAGATAAATATATCAATAGAGAAATATATATGAATCTTTTTTTCTTCATTTTCCATTCATTTATAGTTAAATATCTTAGTTAGACTTGATACATTTATAGATAGTTTTTTCTTTGTTTGTTTTGTGTCTAAATTCCTTAAAATAAACTGATTCTAATTCATGTTTTTGTTTTTTTCAACACTGCAGCTGGGAGGAGCTCCAGGTGGTAGGAACTCCAGGTGGGAGGGGCGACAGGTGGGAGGAGCGACAGGTGGGAGGAGCGACAGGTGGTAGGAACTCCAGGTGGGAGGAGTGACAGGTGGGAGGAGCTATAGCTGGGAGGAGCTCCAGATGGGAGGAGCTCCAGCTGGGAGGAGCTATAGGTGGAGATGAGCGACAGGTGCAGGTGAGGTGGGAGGAGCTCCAGCTGGGAGGAGCTATAGGTGGGAGGAGCTACTTACAGCTTGCATGATGGATCCATCCTTCTTTTACTGCTATGATACTAAAAAAGGGTTTTTGGAGATTCCAGTGGTTCATTTTGGACTCATACTTAGAAAATGTTTAATTCCTTTACCGGTCACAACTTTAGCTTTAACGCTAAAAAAAATAAAAATCTACTTTAAGCCATTCATTTGCAAAAAAAAAAAAAAAAATGAAATAAAGTTACACAATTGTGGAAAAAAAAGTCAAGATATTAGGAATTTCTGAATTCCGGGTCGCGCTACAGGAAGACAAACTGCTTCCTGCTCCGAGGTCATACTGATGGCCCCGCCCCCTCAGTCCCCTGACCTCACACACATCCGTCTCTCCTGATCTTCATATCTCAGAGGATGAAACCGTTTCCGACCTGTCAGTCTCAACCTCCTATTAGCTGCAAACTGAAACAAAGAAGCAGCTGATGTGTTTTACAGAAAATAACGGGTTTGAGCTGAAACTGCCACAAAAACATGAAAGAGGATCGAAGGAGAAAATATCTGGATCATCCAGACGGATTCACTCGGTTCTGAAAGAATGAAAATCCAAAGGTTGGCTTCTACTGCAGCTAAAAATAAACAGAAATGTTTCCTCATGCAGACTCAGAGTTTTGCTGGTTGTTAAAAAGTGAAGCTCCAGGCTGTCAGAGGACTGGGGGGGGGGGGGGGGGGGGGGGGGGGGGGTGGGGGGTGTCCACATCCATCAGCAGAAACACCAACCGGCCCAACACAAACTTCAGTTGCAAGTGAACTGTATTATATTCAGCTCTAGCTATGAAAACGAGTCACTTTAAATATCATTTTCCTAAATATCAGAAGTTACAAAGATGATGAAATAAAATGTGAAAATATTCCTAAAAAAATTTATTTGAAATGATTTTAAGAGGGAGTTTTACACATTTAACGAAGAAGCCAGATCCATGAATGCATGACATGGAAATGGTTTTATTTAGAATTACACCAACAAGTTTAACAAAAAGCAACAAAACCAAAATACTGAACAAGAGAAGTCCATCGTCTTTGAACATTTCTGAATTTATTTGAAAGAAAACGCTTAAATAAATGTTTCCAACATTCTTCAGACAGAGACCACAGGTTTGTCTTAGAGTATTGTTCTGGTAACTCACTTCAAATGCTCAGCGGCCTTGTGGTAGAGTGTCCGTCCCGAGACTGGAAAGTCATGAGTTCAAATCCAGGTTAAAGACTTTAAGAATGGGATCCAGTGACGACCGGTTTGACACTCGGCTTTAAGGGGGGTTAAACCACCAGAGCGCCGCTGTGTCTGCAGCTCACCCCTCCCCCGGGGGAGGAGTCAAATGCTCGACTTTAACTTTAAATTATGGAAGTTTTTTTATGTCATAATTCAAAGTATTATGCATTATTCAATTGACAATTCAGTTTGCAAATTCATCATGCAATTTGAAAATGCATTTTTCAATTTGAAAATGCATTTTTCAATTTGCAATTCATTATTAATTTCAGGCTTGCAAAATGACAATTCATTTTGCAATTTACAATTCAATATTAAAATTTACAATTCAATATCACAATTTTTTATAACAAAATATTGAATAAAAACGAAATCAATTGCATTGCATATTGCCATGGGTTTTTGATGTCATAATTCAAATGACAATGCATTTTGTAATTGACAATTCAATATGCAATTGATTTAGTTTTTATTCAATATTTTGTTTTTTAAAACTCTAATATTGAATTGTAAATTGTCATATTGAATTGTAAATTGCAAAATGTATTTTCATATTAAAAGCCTAATTTGAATATTGAATTGTCAATTGTAAAATGCATTTCAAAATGAAAGGTCAAACTACATATTGAATTGTAAATTGCAAAATGCATTGTCATTTGAATTATGACATCAAAAACCCATGGCAATATGCAATGCAATTGATTTCGTTTTTATTCAATATTTTGTTATAAAAAATTGTGATATTGAATTGTAAATTTTAATATTGAATTGTAAATTGCAAAATGAATTGTCATTTTGCAAGCCTGAAATTAATAATGAATTGCAAATTGAAAAATGCATTTTCAAATTGAAAAATGCATTTTCAAATTGCATGATGAATTTGCAAACTGAATTGTCAATTGAATAATGCATAATACTTTGAATTTTGACATAAAAATACTTCCATATTAAATCTCCGTTCACACCAAACCCGATTCGTAGAGGCGTCAGGATTCAATGTTAAGGATGCGATTTGGGCGTTTCCGGCACGGTGTTTCCACAGTTAAACAATCTGAACTTTGACATGGAACCGTCGTCATGCCAACCAATCAGAGACTCAGCTTTAGACACAGGAAGTGTTTAGTGACTCGATCAACCAGCGAAGTACAAATATGGAGGACTGATGCGAGTCTTCACGTCCTGAACTCCTTAACTCGCCCGGGTGGGGTACAACCTGGACTGGTCACCGGCCCTATAGGTAACCCTGGAGCGATCAGCTGCACCTCCCGAACTTTCATGGAGCCAATAATAATAAAAAGGTTTTTCTGATTTTATTCCTATTTTTATCTTTTCTTCTCTCTGACTATTTCAGGACAGGAAGTCTTCAAACTGGGTCACGGCGTGGAGAGACACTCCCGTACCGGGACGATCTCTGAATGATCTCATGAACCCAGACATGACCACCCATGATTTTCTAGAGCTTTTTAAAATAAATTAAGTGTATCTTTCATGGTTTCTTAACAAGACACAGCTCCATGTAGCGATCAGAGGTTGTAGCTCCGCCCACAGGCATCAAGCCTATGAAGAAGTTTGGACAAACGTCGAGCAGCGAATTTGACTCAAGAGAGAGGCGTCTCGTAAATCACATTCAGCGTGAATGCAGCTCCATGAATCTAACCCACAGGAGATGCTTTAACACCAGTGGGAGGAACGGAAAATGATTGGTTTAGGAGAAAATACGAGTTAAAAGAAGAGAGAACGCAAATAATTATAAGAGAAAGTTCAGAAAATATTAGAGTTCTGAAGACATTATCATTCACAAACACGTAGAATTTCTCAGAAACATTCAGCCATTTCATTCTTTGGGGATTTCTATAAAATGTTTTTTTTGTTCTTTTTTTTGACAAGACGCAAATTTTTATAAAATTCTGAACAGTTTTGATTATTAAGGTGTGATGTCAGCCATATTCATACTGACATCTATAAGTCAACAAGACCAATCTGAGTTCAGGATTCTTTTTGCACAAATTCAAAATATTTTAACTATTTAGATTTTAAAATATTTTCTCTTTTTTGTTTCGTCATGGAAGGAGGACACTCGGTCCAATACTTTCTCCTTCCCAACTCGTCATGTATGGACGTAAGGTTCAGGCCCCCCCCATGTCACTTTTAGACGTTTTGGGTGTCCCAAACTCATCGTTTTTTGATGTGCTGTTTCAATCAAATCAGGGATCAACAACCTCCGGGCAGCGAACTGGTACCAGTCCGAAACCTGCTCGGTACCAAAATAAAATACATACGCTTACCAGGGGTCCCCAACCCTCGGGGCGAAAAATGTTACCAGTCCAAGATCTGCCTAGTACCAGAACACAGGCAGAGAAATTCAATGGGAACAGCCAGCACATCAAAAACGTAGATTAGGGACACTCAAAACGTCAAAAAGTGACACGACGGCGTCCTTCACCAAACGTCCACAGGAGGGAGAATTTGCAGCTTGACCACGCCCACGATTTCTCTCAGTTATTGATCTAAATTCTCTGGAATCTTCTGCAGGAAATCCTGGAACCAAACAGCTCTACGCTAACGGAAAGTTCTGGTTTTGGTTCTCCGTGTCAGGGAGACGGCGCCACATGGACCCCAAAAACCAGAACCACATTCTTCAGGAAACATTTCTGCCTCGAAGCTCAAACTGTAAAGAGAGACGGTTGCCATGGCAACACGATAGAAAATAGAACGATGAGTCATTCAGACGTAGAGCGAGAGCAAACGTACACAAACTTTGGTCTGTTAACAATAAAGTTCACACGTAAAAACTCACAACCATGAGAGATCGTTTCTAAACCGTTTCCACAGGAAATAATGTGTAGATGACATTTATTTGTGTTTCATCTCCATCTAATTTAAAGGATGTTTAGATGATTTTAGCACTGAAACATCTCGAGCCTGATTTCCACCTTTAATTAGGTCTCCTCCTCCTCCTCCTCCTCTTCCTCCTCCTCCTCCTCCTCCTCTCCTCCTCCTCCCCCTCCTCCTCCTTCCTCCTCCTCCTGCTCCTCCTCCTCGTTGTACCGTCTGACGAATGAGCGATCATTACTCCGACATTGCTTCAATCAGCACTTCCTTCAGCCTTCTTCCATGAATCATTAATTCCTAATAGAAACGGTTAGCGTCCACGCTCCGGTCTGAGGTGCTGGTTTCCACGACGACGACGGCGCCACAGAAGAAGACAGAACAGCGGCGTTTTTCCACCTTTCTTAACTAAATAAGGAATGTTTTAATATTGATTGACTGAAGGTGAAGGAAACTAACTTCATAACGACTGGAGTTCATTGGATCTGAAGTTCATGGATGGACCAACGGTTGCAGTTCCTTAAGAACATTTAAGAAATCTTTATCCTTCCATGATCTAAAGCTGAAATGTGAAAATCCAGTCAGACGTGGGTCTGAAGTGGCTCAACCAATCACAAAATTCAAATGTAATACCTCGTTTCAGCCTGTAGGGGGCAGCACACCGACTATATTTTTAAGAATTAAACAAGTTAACAATTTTAATTTATCAAAAATTTGACCAACTGACAGCACAGTTTGGTTACCCTTTAAGGGGCGATATAAAAATGGAACATACCATTGTCATGCGTGTGGGAAGTATTCTTAAAGACAATGGAAGTGTTTATGACGTGCGGGTGATCCTGTCGCACAGTTACTGGGTTTCCATTTCACAGATGCGTAAAACTTTATTGAAATTCTAAAATTAACAAAAAAAAAAGCAGAATTTCATAACAACACTGTTTCTGTTAAATCATAATTATGAAAATAAACCAACAAGTCGTTACATATTGACGCATGGTTAAAACATTTCTGTTTTGGGCGTCACCAACTCGTCGTTTTTTGACGTTCTGGCTGTTCCAATTAAATCAGGGGTCTGGTCGTTTTGAGGGAGGGGTGTCTATGTATTGGTGGATTGGGCGGGTCTCTGGTCCCCAATCCCCCCCCGGATAAGAGGGAATTCTAAAGAATGTATTCTTCTTTGCAAGAAAAGAGGACAAAACTTTGAGTTTGGACGTTGAGTCGGGAAAAGCGCTGGTCGGACGCTTGCCGTTTCCACCAATCAGTGGGTTACATCGTGTGATGACAGAAGCTTCGCCCTGACGGGTCCATTCCAATTTGTTAAATGTGATGACTTGAAGATGAGAATGTGATGGAATAAACATAACTTACTTAACCAACTTATGGGATAAAACATTCAAAACGATACTTTGATTTACAGCAAATAGAATCAAATTTCTGTCCCAGCACTAGCACTCATCATCATCCATCAAAGGAGACGTCGGCGTCTCATTCCGACCACGACGGATGAAGATCACATGCAAGATGGCGCCAAAATGAACGTCTGGCCGGAAGCGGGAATTTTTCAGCTTTCGCCGGTTGTGTGAGCGGATATTTCCTTAAACTTTAGGAAACTGTTTTAAAAACGATATTTTAGCTTTTCAGCTTTTAAGCTTTTAAACTGTAACAGTTCAGTGTGAATATGAGCTTCAAATGGGATCCAGAACGTTCAGCGTTTTATTATTACTTAATTACTAAATACTAATTATTATTCTATTATTAAAAATGAGAAGAAACGGGAAAAAAGATAAAAATCTAAAACGGGGGGTTCGGGCGATGACTTCCAGCCAATGGTTTCTGGCGGCGGGAAAGACTTCCGGCTATAAATTTTGGGGCGCCATATTTTTTCTCTCTTGCTAGATTCTCTTGTTGGGTTTTGGGAAAAGGTGATCTATGGTTCTACAGAGGACTGTGGGTCCAACAGTTCCACATGACAGCCTCAGCTTCTGATGTGATGCTCTGGAACCTCTTGTAGCGCCCGCTAGCTAGGTGCGGTATCCGATTGTCGGTCACTTGATTTATTTAATACAAAATAATTGTGTCCATTTCAGTTTAGCAAAATAAGTCGATATGCCTCAACAACCACATCCTCCAAAACTTTTTTCAATAAATGCAAGTTTTTTTTGAAGTTGTCATGTTTTCGTTAGCATTTTCATAATCAATGGAAGCGCAGCTAGCGTCCTCAATGTGCATTCACACCAAACGTGCACATTTGCGTACCCGCATCTCTTTCATTGTGCGACAAATTCGCTGTCAAAAAGTGTGTTGTTGAGCTTGACGCCGCTGTCATATGTGGGAGGAGCTACAAGCTGTTGCATTTATGATGATCGCTTTAAGGAACGGTGTCTGAGGATATCTCACTTAGAATGTATGAAGACACGGATGAAGTGGAGAAATACGGTTTATTAATTGTAGAGTTCTAAAATTAATCAATGTATATATATATATATTAATGTAATTTGTTTTTTACTGTTTTTTTAGCTAGTGTGTTTTTAAGAAGTGTATTCTTAAGTATGTTTAATATTCTCTGAGGTTTTTTTTTTACTATTGTATTTTCTAGTTATTTATTTATTTATTTATTATCATCTTATATCTGTGTGTTGTCTTGGCACTGTACGTGTACTAATTTATTGATTATGATCCTGTTCACCTATTGGACTACGAGTCCGGAATAAAGCCTATATATTTATCTATCTATGAAACCATCGGTAATCACGTCTCCGTGTTTGGGATTACACAATTTTTTTTATTTGCTAAATTAATAATAATAAAAAATTAAATTAAATTAAAAAAAAATTCATAATTAAAAAAAAGGGTTTATATGATTATCATTAAAAGATTTTCCCGGTACAGGGGGCTGTGTCTGTATGACAGCCGCATCCATGGTGTATCTGTGTCTCTGTGGCGGAGCTGACTGTCTAAAAAAAATTAAAATAAAATGAGGAAATCTCTTTCCTTTTTTTAAATGTTTAGATGAAGTCCAAGCCGGCAGCCTCAAGTGAGAGGAAGCCACTGAAAACGTCACATGCCCAAAGCGAAGTTCCTGATTGGCTGATGCGACACAACGACCTGTCAAACTTCAGATATGTAAATTTTGACTTCAGATCGCCTCATGTCGCGTCTGTTCCATTGACTTAACATTGAAACGGCGTTCGGTGTGAGTGGACCTTCACGCTTCACTCTAGTCCAGGGGTGGGCAAACTTTTTGATTTGTGGGCCAGAAAGGGTTCTAAAATTTGGCATAAGGGCCGGACAAGGAGCAGATGGAAGGAGTGATTTGGTAATGAACCTCATAAACTAAAAAGATAATGTGGAATTTAGATAAAAACATGCTTTAATTTGGATTAAAATTCACATATATTCATTTAAAAACAGAAAATTTGGGAATTTTAATTCCTAAATTTTGATTTTTGTTCTCTTTTTGGTGATCCAATGAGTTGATGTTCTTCAGAGGAAAATGTGAACTCAAAGAAATCTGAAAAATCACCTTCTGACTCAGAAAAAAACACACGGAAACACCATTCATGAGAAGAAACCAGAAATACAATGAAAATAAAACAATAATTAGGATTTTTGATTCAATGTATTTCAATTTGGAGGGCCAGATTAAGTATCTTAAGGGGCCGAATGTGGCCCCCGGGCCGTAGTTTGCCCACCCCTGCTCTAGTCATTAGTAAGGTGCGAGTTCTGAACCTTTACTGACCACAAACAAATCCTGCATGCACACGGTGCAGACGGGACACCCGTAGGACGTCCACCCTCAGACGTTCCTCAGAACATACATGTGTCCCGTGAACATCACTAACAGGCTCCGGTGGATTTCTGAGGGTTTTAGGAGACTGAAACATTTGTGGACGACACGCCTGCATCTCACCTGCATCTCCAGGTCGTAGTGAACACTAACATGAAGGTCAGCAGAACCAGAGAAAGGAATGAAGACTTTCTCTGACTGATCTTCATATTTGACCACCTACACGTCTCGTCCACGTCTTTGTGATCACGTGTAGACGATGCTTTTAGTTTTTTAAGGATCTCTCTCCAACGTTTGACTTTAAATCAAAGTCAGACTGGAATTGTGTAAAATGCGCCTCCGAGGAGAACGAGAGGCGCCGTCCTTCTCCGCGGTGAATAAGTGTAGCCATTATCGGTGATGTATCTGAGCACCAGACGATCTTCCTCTGCAGCTCGGGTCAGGATGAGTCCTCAGCAGCTGCAGCGGGAACGACAGCTGGAACGGCGCCGCCGCCACCGAACAAAAACAGCCAGGACCTTTTTGATCCAATACTCTCTCTCTCTCCGTTATTGCTTTTCTCTACACGCTTGAGCCGAGTTACCACGCGAGCCGGTAACGAGGCGGCACGGCGAGGACGAGGACTTTCATTGGTTGAAAGACATGAAGAAGAACGAATCTGAGAGTCGGGTGGACTCACCGTCACCTCCTGCCCTCCTCCGGCTCTGTCCACGCTCAGGTGTTCATCTGAGCCCTTCAGCTTCCTCACCTGGAATCAAACAGGAAGGCCTCAGCACGGCAGCGGCAGTGTCATAGTAAGGGATGGAAACCATCACTACTGTTAGATGTTAGTCTCGAGGTTAAAATTGACATTTGTTATGGCAATTAATCGAGGAGGGGGGGGGGGGGGGGTTCACTGAATTCAGAAATGCGCCTGTTTTCCTGCTTTGTCTGTTTGTTAAAGACGAGTAGTGGGAGGAGCTTATTTCTTCCTGCATATAAATGCAAATAATAAAGTTGTTTGTGACGCTAACAGGTTTAAAGAAAACCGTCTCTGCTTGTATTAAACCACGAGGCCCGGGGGCCGGATCCGGCCCTCCAATTATTTTTTCCGGCCCTGCAGATCATTGATGGTCTGATGTTATCTTACACTTATTTTTAACTTGTATCATTTTGACAAAATACATTTTTATGGAGAGTAAAATATTGAGAGTTTTAAAGGTTTAAGTTGATTTATTCTGGAATAATATTCTCGCCTTTTTATTATTCAATTCAATTAAATTCAATTTTATCAATCTCTTTTTTGAATATAAAGTACATGTGTTTTATTTATTTTTTTCATGCTAGCAATTATATTTTGATAATAAACTAATTTTAACCAGTAAAATAATAATAATAATAATTATGTTAAAAAGTTATGGATTTAAAGTTTTAAAGAATTGTAATTCTGCAGCTTTTTGGACTATTTTGGCATTTACTGTGATTTTTTTGGGGCTATTTTAGAGTTTAGCTAATATTTTAGCCACATGCTAGCTGTTTTGGCTAAATTAGGCTTTTCTTTGATATGATTTTTTAGGCTATTTTGGAGTGTAGCTATTTTTTTTTTACAGCTACATGCTAGCTGTTTTGGTTAATTTAGGCTTTTTTTCAGTTTTTAAGGATATTTTGAATTTAAGCTATTTTTTCAGCTACATGCTAGCATATTTTGGATAACCTACGTTTCTTTTTTTTTTTATTTTTTGGCTAATTTGGCATTTGGCTTAAATTTAATATTTTGTTCTAAGGCCCGGTCCCACAGGATTTGAGGCTGTATCAGGGGGTAAAAAATTAGGAAAATCTACCACACGCACTTAGATGCGCTAACTTTATGCATGTTCGTGGAATAGCAGTGATACAGTCCACTCCACTGCCACTCCACTGCCAGAATACTGCTTAATCCCGTGTACGCGTGTTCTCCCACGCTCAGCCGCTAAACAGACGCTGTAAGCAGAGGTACAAACGCGGACTGGCGTGTGCCGGGGTTTGTTTCACGGCCCGATCTCGTGTCAAAACTGCTGTTGCACTGCTGTACCACTGGTACCACACACAGTCACCTACGGACATACGGTCTAAATTTTTGAGCAGTTCAAAAATTCTTTCCGCAGCCAAATTTAGTGTTTGTGCGTCTATTCCGCTGCCACATTCCTGCCGTTGCACTGCCAGTCCACTGCTAACAGCGTCTGTACCACGGGGAGGACATTTCTGACGTGTTCCAGCAGTGATATGGCAGTGAAAGCCTTTAGAGGATTACTCTGATGCTGGAATGGAGCAGAGCAACACTTCAGAAGTGATTTTTTTGTGAGGATTTATCTTTATAAAAGACTTAAAAAGGTCAAAAAGTTGATTTTGCACGATATAGATCCTTTAAAACTCCCGATCACAATGATCATCGTAATTGAAAATAGATCCAAAGACGATCTGAGTCGAACTTTGAGTCAGTAAGTTCATTTCCTCTTTATTCACTTGTAGGTTTTATTTGTGAATTAACTGCAGAACTTTGAACAGCTGACTGACTAAAACATGTTAAATGAGATGAAATGTGATCATATCCAATCAGAAGAGGCCTTTAGACAGAGAAAGACTTTAAAGCCATAAATAGGATTAGTCTTAAATGTAGATAAATTAAACATTTTCTAACCAAAGAAATAATTAATAGTAGTGATAAATATGATGAAAAGTCAAATCTGTATTTTTATGGCTTATATTGATTTTGTTTTAAAAAAAAAACACTAAAAAAGCACTTTTCTACGGAGCCCCTAAAGGGACATCGAACAAAAAAAAATAATAATAATAAAGTAAAAAAAAAAAATTAAAGTAAAAAAAAAAAAAACAATTTCTATCTCGTGGCAACGACTTACTATCTCGTGGCCACGGCTTACTATCTCGTGGCAACGGCTTACTATCTCGTGGCCACGGCTTACTATCTCGTGGCCACGACTTACTATCTCGTGGCCACGACTTACGGATATGATACGCAGTTGCAGCCCATTCAAAACAACAGGAGCGGCTTTTAGGTTTGGTTTTGATCACGTGGTCGGATGTTTAGGTTTCTCTGGATCACGTGACTGATCACGTGACTTTTGAGTTTCTGCCGATTTCTGTCTGACAGCTGGCTAACAATATGGCGGTAGATCCACTACTTTTTTGGTGGAAAATCCCTCAGAATAAAATATTTTGTGGACCAATCTTTATTTTGGTAATATTTCTAGCGAGAAATGTACCCGTTCCTATCACGACATGCATTTATTTTGGACATACAGTTCGTAGTTTGTCTGTTTTGTTTGACTTTTCGGGCTCAAAAATCGTAAAACAGCAACGTCTGGGGTGCACGGAACAATCACGGAACCGGGCGATCAGCAGGATTTGGGACCCGACCCGCATCGGTACCGGGTCAAGGTTAGGGTTAGGGTAGGTTCGGAGAAACCGCCCGGAACCTTTTTAATCGGGCCACGAATGACTTCTGTAAAGCTAGAATGTGTTCAGTCTGACCACTTCCGGTCCAGGAGACGGTCAAACGTGATCCCGAAACGAAGAGTATCAAGCATCAATAATGTTTCTTTAATTTCTGCCTCATAAACAAACACAAATGTCGGTTATTTTAAGTGACAATAACGAGTGATGCTTTCAGACAAAATGAAGAAAGAAAAACACATAAAGTCACGTGATCCGGAGAAACCTAAACATCCGACCACGTGATCAAAACCAAACCTTGAATGGGCTGCAACTGCGTATCATATCCGTAAGTCGTGGCCACGACTTAGAAATTGTTTTTTTTTTTTTTTTTAATTTAATTTTTTTTTTTACTTTATTTATTTTTTTTTGTTCGATGTCCCTTTAGGGGCTCCGTACTTCTCTTACAAAATATCTGCAGAAAATAAACTTAAATCCACATCTTAAAGTTAAATATGTGCTTTAACTTTTTTCCAGTTGTTGCCAAAAGTTTGCAACATGAACAAATGTTGGTTAATTTCCTGCATCGGCGCACTGATGCCTTCAGCAGCAGCAGAAGGAAACGCTATAGCAGCCACGCTCCTTCACCGGATAAGGCAAATGGAAATACAACACACACACACACACACACACATCTGCAAAACTGTCCCTTAAAGCAAACACTAAAGCCGAGACTTTCCATGAAGACGCATTAATCCCTGCAGCTAATATTCAGAAGTGACTGCCGGGGATCAGGCGGCGCTCCTGCAGCGGCAGACACGAGGAAGACGCTCCTGCAGGCGGGAAGAGCGGCAATTACTGGGAAAATGGCATCTGAAAGTGAAGCAGCGGCCGCTGTCGTTTTCTGCTGAAATGTTCGCTTCAGTGGCAGAAATCTTCCTCTTATTTTAAAGCAACTTTTTGAGATATTTTTTCCTGAGAGTTTCTTCTAAAAAGTGGTTCAATGTTGATGCTAACAACCGTTTCCTGAGGATGAAGCGATGCTAAAACGACCGCCATCGTTCACTGATCAGTGTGGCGAGATATTCAGGGTATAAACTGACCAATCAGACGCCATCTTCAGTATTCAAAATGCTTCATTGACTCTGGTGAGGACTTTCAACAAGCTCACTCCTGATTGGCCAGACTGGTTGCCATAGAAGCGTGGACTCAGACCAATCAGTGCTGTTTTTTGGCTTAATTTGGTTTGAAGGAAACTATATCTGCATTAAACAGAAATGTCCCGTATCCGAAAATTTACCTTCACTCCCAAATCAAAGAAATCCATTTTAAATCAATCTATAATATATATATCTATGTAAATAATTTTTAAGGTTAAGATTTAATATACAAGATCATTTATTAAATGATATTAAAACTCAAAAACATCTCGTCTATGATTGTAACTCTGATCATATTTTTGGAAGGATTTATACAAATAAAAAAAAATAATTTATTTAGCTTTATTAATATTTAATTTGGATGAATTCATAAATACAAAATAATACAGTTTTTGCTTAAAAATTATTTTATTTATAGAATTTTTTTAAGTTTCTGTTTTTCGAAAACGATTTGAATCTTTTACGTAAATCCCTTCAAAGACAATAAAAATACTTGAAACTTTTAGATAATGTATCCGTTTATTCAATCTGGTGTATTTTTTTTCCTTTTTATTTATCTATAATTTTTAAAACCTTTTTATTTTATATGTTTTTATTCTCTTATTGGCTGCTCAGACTTTATTACTGTATGTTGAATTTGTTAATTTAAAAAAGAAAGTATTTTTACTGGACCAAACTCTCTGTTGCCCCCGGTGGCCGGGAGGGTGCATTGCATCTGTGTGCGTAAAGTCCTCAAAAAGGTTAAAAATATTCACATTTTTTTTTTTTTTTTTTTACTGTGGAGAAGCCCAGAAAAGTTAAACACTTTTAGCTTTATTAACAAATATGAAAATGCTGATGGTCTCTTTTTAATTCTTCTTTGTTGAAACCAGATTCTCATTTTTGTCATTTATAGATCAGTTTCCCTCCATCTTTTTATTAAAACAATAATGTTTCAATACATGAATAAAGGTATAGTTTGGATGGAAACGTCTCTTACTTTGGCGCTGCTGTCGGAGTAGCGTCTGGCACAAGCCTGAAGGTGATTCATCCAGAACTGCTGCTCTTTGGCATCAGCCGCTGGAACACAGACAGAGAAGAAATGAACATTGATGAACATCGATCTGACAGAGCAACACTGGAGATATTATTCATGCGGGTTCACACTGAGGGCCTTTATGGGTGACATATTAACAGACTCCAAATCAAATTTCCCATCATTTGGTTTAAAATCGTAACAGGTTTTTTTTTTTGTTTTATTCAGTAGATTGTACGGATTTTCTGCAGAAGTTCTATTCAGACAGTTGCCATGCTGATGACAGCAACATTTTAGAGATCATTTCATTCTTTTAGGAGTGTCCACAGTAAGCTTTTAGATGTTTCTCAGTACGATTTTGAATTAAAATACAAAAAAGAAAACATTTGAAAAACAAAATAAAGTACAGTGCATGAGGGGTTCATTAAAGAACAAAACCGCCACCCTAAATCCCAGTCAGACTGTACAGCGGGCGTGGGTGGGACTCTTGACGTCCACCGGGCCAAGGCAAGGGTCCTCCGTCTTGGTGAGGGTCCTCCATCTTGGCGAGGGACCTCCATCTTGGTGAGGGTCCTCTGTCTTGGCGAGGGTCTTCCGTCTTGGTGAGGGTCCTCTGTCTTGGCGAGGGTCTTCCGTCTTGGTGAGGGTCCTCTGTCTTGGCGAGGGTCTTCCGTCTTGGTGGGGGTCCTCCGTCATAGCAAGAGTCCTCCATCTTCACAAGTGTTTTCCGTCTTAGTGACGGTTTACGTCTTGGCAAGGGTCCTCCTTCTTGGCGAGAGTCCCCAATCTTGGCGAGGATCTTCCCTCTTGGTGAGAGTCCTCCATCTTGGTGAGGGTCCTCAATTGTGACAAGGGTTTTCTGTCTTGTTAAGGGTCCTTCTTCTTGGCAGGGGTCCTCCTTCTAGGTGAGGGTCTTTCATGTTGGCGGGGGCTTTCCTTCTTTTGTGGGGGTCCTCTGTCTTGGCGGGGTTCACTGTTTTGGCAAGGGTCCTCCTTCTTGGCGAGGGTCCCCCATCTTGGCAAGGGTCCTCCCTCTTGGTGAGAGTCCTCCACCTTGGAGAGGGTCCTCAGTCCTGGCGAAGGGTCCCCCGTCTTGGCGAGGGTCCTCCGTCTCGGTGAGGGTCCTCATCTTGGCGAGGGTCCTCCTTCTTGGTGGGTTTCCTCCATCTTGGCAAGGGTCCTCCCTCTTGGTGAGAGTCCTCCACCTTGGAGAGGGTCCTCAGTCCTGGCGAAGGGTCCCCCGTCTTGGCGAGGGTCCTCCGTCTCGGTGAGGGTCCTCCATCTTGGTGAGGGTCCTCCTTCTTGGTGGGTTTCCTCCATCTTGGTGGGAGTACCTTATCACGGCGGGGGTCCCCACCAGCGGGTTGCCTCGGCTGGAGTCTAGCAGCTGACAGAAAACTGGTGCAGACCAGTTGAGCTGAACGGTTTAATTAAAACAAAACACGACGAGGGTCTGTGGCAGGTGCTGTTCACGATCCTGACGCCACATGATTTCTGCCCAGTACTCTGAATAAGAAGAAATTCAAAAACGTGAGGCCTTACATGTTCTTTGCGTGATTCATGTGGACATCCGTGAATATTTCAAGGAAAAAAAAACAAAACTTTTCTCACTTTTTCAACATATACTCACGTGAGATCAATATTAGATTGATAAAGTAGTGTCTATGTAACGCAGCCCTAATAAATGCAACTGTAAATCAAAAGTTCATCACAAAAATAATACGATAAATAAAACCATTTCAAATAGACATTAAAAAGCTTTTTTTAGGCATTTTTTGTAACATTTAATAGAGATGCAGCTTTTTTTTTATTTTTTAATGTGGACAAAAAGTTTGGCGGCAAAAAATCTTTTTAAATCTGAAATCCACCAGTAAACAGAATCAGGAGCTTTGAAACTGTAAAATATGTTGTGAACTGCTCAGGAATAAACTCAATGTTCGGATAACACTGATCCAAAACAAAAACACTCAAACTTTAATGAGGTCATGATTGTAAAACAGTCAGTTTCTTTTTATAAGAATTCACTTATATTCAACATCTTTAGTGGTTTAATTTGATAGTTGTGAATTTAGAATTACTCTGTAACTTTATCCACTTTGTTTAAGTTTGGATGAAATGATGAACCTCAACCTGAAGCATCCATTCATCCATTTTCTGAACTTCCTGTTTCCCTCTCAGGGTCACGGGGATGCTGGAGCCTATCCCAGCTACTAATGGACAAAGACAGGAACCAGTCTGCTGCATGGCCACACACTCACACGCACATATAGTGATGATTTAACCTATAAGGTTCACACATGAACGGGGAGAACACGCAAACAACGGCAGAATTTCGGTCTAAAATTAGCTTTTCTTTTCTGCGACTCTGAAAGATACCACACAGAAAATGACTGAAATATAATGAAGCGTAACATTTGAGAGGAGAGCAACACGCAGACGAGTGACATTCTAGTTTCTGATGAGGGCGCGTTTCTTCTCAAGCAGGACGCTTTGGGCCTTCCCGACATTTAACTGAAGGAAAACGCCTGAAGCTGCAAATGAAAGTTTGATCTGAAGGTGGTGTTAGTTTGTTTCATGCCTGAAGGATTCCTCTAGAAACAGCAAATTACAAGCAATAATTTAATCAAACTGACTAATTATACAGCTAATGCATGTCTGGACCCAGGAGCAGACGCCTGCATGAATGAGCTCATTAGACTAAAGACGTCTGCACAGATCGAAGCTTCGGCTTTGCCAGAAACGTCGTTTTCAGCAGAAAGACTCGAGAACGAAAGACGAAAGATAACATCTCTGTTTGAGCTGTGAGGAGATCCAAGAATCCATTTAGAAACGTCTAAAGGGGAGTCAAACCGAACCGCACAAGAGGCCAAAATCCAAAATGTACTTTAGGTCGCGGGCAGAACAGGATAAACATGTATTGAACACTTTAAAACTACATTTTTAAAAGTTTAAAACCTTAACTTTTAAACATAATCATGAACTAGATATATAGCATTACCTGTGATAATGCTAGAGTGAATGCTGAAAACTAAATATGACCGCTGAAAACGCTGAAGCTGATAGCTAGCTAAAATATTAACTATATGCAGAAAAAAAAAAAAAAAAAAAAAAACCTAGGTTAGCCAAAACAACTAGCATGTGATGTGTTTTGCTATTAAATGAAAAGTAAATAAAAAATAGCCCAAAAAAACTGTTAAAAAGTCTAAACTAGCCAATACAGCTAGCCCTAAAATATTAGACTGGATCCAAAAAAACATGAAAAACCTTTAAAAAAATGAAAAATTAGCCTAAAAAGCTAGCATGTAGCTGAAATATTAGCTAAACTCCAAAAAAGCCTAAAAAACAAAAACAAAAAACCTAACTTAGCCAAAACAGCTAGCACTTAAATATTAGCCTAGCTTCAAAAAGCCTGAAAAACTTAACAAAAAAAAAAAAAACAAATTAGCCCGAAAAGCTAGCATGTTAGCTGCGATTATTAGCTAAACTCCAAAAAACAGGCCTAAATAACTAAAAATAAAAGTATAAAATAGTCAAAAAAAGCTTAACAGTAGCTAAAAAAAATGCTAAAACTTCAAAACCATTCTTGAAAACTAAAAAAGGAAAGCCTAACTTCGCAAAAACAGCTAGCATGTATCTAAAATATTAGCTAAACTCCAAAACAGCCTAAAAAATTGCACATAAAATATTAGCCTGCTCCAAAAAGCCTGAAAAACTTAACAAAAAAAAAACAAATTAGCCAGAAGAGCTAGCATGTAGCTGAATTATTAGCTAAACTCCAAAACAGCCTAAATAACTAAAAATAAAAGTATAAATAAGTCAAAAAAAGCTAACAAGTAGCTAAAAAAAATGCTAAACTTCAAAACAGCCTTGAAAACTAAAAAAGGAAAGCCTAACTTCGCAAAAACAGCTAGCATGTATCTAAAATATTAGCTAAACTCCGAAACAGCCTAAAAATTGCATGTAAAATATTAGCCTAGCTCCAAAAAAGCCTTAAAAACTTAATAAAAAAAAAAGAAAATAGGCAAAATAAATAACATGTAGCTGAAATATTAGCTAAACTCCAAAACAGCCTAAAAAACTAAATAGAAGGCAAAAATTATCCTAAAAAACTAAAACAAAAACCTAACTTAGCCAAAACAGCTAGCACTTAAATATTAGCCTAGCTCCAAAAAGCCTGAAAAAAGTAACAAAAAAAACAAATTAGCCAAAAAAGCTAGCATGTTGCTGAATCATTAGCTAAACTCCAAAACCGCCTAAATAACTAAAAATAAAAGTATAAATAAGTCAAAAAAGCTAGCGTGTATCTAAAATATTAGCTAAACTCCAAAACAGCCTAAAAATTGCATGTAAAATACTATCCTATCTCCAAAAAGCCTTAAAAACTTAATAAAAAAAAAAGAAAATAGTCAAAATAAATAACATGTAGCTGAAATATTAGCTAAACTCCAAAACAGCCTAAAAAACTAAATAGAAAGCAAAAATTATCCTAAAAAACTAGCACTTAAATATTAGCCTTGCTCCAAAAAGCCTGAAAAACTTAAAAAAAAAAAACCAAATTAGCCAGAAAAGCTAGCATGTTGCTGAATTATTAGCTAAACTCCAAAACAGCCTAAATAACTAAAAATAAAAGTATAAATAAGTCAGAAAAGCTAGCATGTATCTAAAATATTAGCTAAACTCCGAAACAGCCTAAAAATTGCATGTAAAATACTATCCTAGCTCCAAAAAAGCCTTAAAAACTTAATAAAAAAAAAGAAAATAGCCAAAATAAATAGCATGTAGCTGAAATATTAGCTAAACTCCAAAAATAGCCTAAAAAGAAATCGTAGTAAACTCCAAACTAGTCCAAAAGGCTAGCAGAATGACACCTTTTCAAATTTTAAAACTGTAGGTGTTATTTTGAACAATAAAAATGCGTGAATATTATTCCAGAATAAATGAAATTAAACCTTAAATCACTTTCAACATTTTACTCTTCATAAAAATATATTTTGTCAAAATTATACATGTTAGAAATGAGCCCAAGATGACATCAGGTCATTAATAATAATAAAATAAAATTATCTGGTGGGCCGGATCTGGCCCCCGGGCCTCGACTTTGACACGTGTTCTAAAGAAAACAGAACCGTGCTGCACGCCGCTCTGTTCAGTAAAACGATCTCAGCATTTCCTGAAGGTGTGATAACAAAATCAAAGCCTCTTAAAGTTTTGAAACTTTTCAAAGGTTCCAGAAGTGAAGCTCCGCCCCTGCAGACTCAAGCTCAACTTTATTTAACTCCTTTGATTTGTCGTTTTTTCATGATTAAATATGAAAGCATTTCCATTCAAACAGAGAAGCTGTTCAGGTAGAAATCTAAGACTTGCTTTTTTCAAAATCAAACTTTCTTGACATGTTAACAGAAGGTTTTTCAGAATAAAAGACCTTTCTGATATTTTAATCCCTCCCCCTCTCCTGCATCTGCTTTCAGAAGCTCTACAAAGAGCCTCTTTAAGTGAAAAGGCCACTCCAGGAAAACGAGACGACCTGAGATGTTCCCGCCCCTGGCGAGGGGGGGGGGTGCAGAGCCGAGGAGCCCTCCCCGTCCCCGAGCAAACACCAGATCCTCTGCACGGGATCCCGCTTTGTTGTCAGCATCCACGGACATCCGTCCCGCTGAGGGGAGAGGAGCGCTCGCTCAGCGGTGATTACTGATCATTATGCTTCCATCTGAGGCGAGCGCGCAGCTATGCTAATGCACACCTGCTCATTTGGAAATACAAATGATGGACAAGCTTCTCTGCGAGAGCAGAAAATATGGAGGCTGAACAGAAAACCTACTCGGATGTTTTTGGTCATTTTAACTCATAAATAAACTGAATTTCTGACTATTTCTTTATTTAAATTGTTGTTAATGAGGAGCAAAACGCAGCTTGAAAAACATCGTATTTGTGATGTAGAAAGTACGCTGGGCGTGGCCACAGGCTCACTGCTCCGCCCCATTCGGATACATCCACTTGCAGACGAATAGATCTGGATCTAAACGGAACGGCTGGCTCTTTTTTTGCACCGCTAATGTTAGCTTGAGTGGATATAAGCTAGCCGGAGAGTGTGTAAAGCGAGAGCTTTCGGTTATGGGTGATGGGAAGGGGCGGACGGGGTTTCTCTGCACCAACAGTCCCGCCCCCAACCCAGGCGAACATTTCTGAAGATGCGTTCTCACTGAGCGGCGTTTGCACATCAGGGGCGTCCAGTTTTAAAGCTATCAGAGGTTTTTAGCATCAGTCAGATGGACTGAGTTCAAAAATCTGAACTTTGAAAAAAAGACACGTCACATCGACCAATCAGGGACGCAGCTTTGCCACATGATGGGTCGATGACGCAATCGGCAGGTGGAGTCCAAAAACATGGAGGAGAATCTGATCGTTTACACCTGAATTTTTTAATATTTTTCTTTTTTTCCATCAAGACAACAATAAGAGTGTTTAATTTCATTTTTTAAATAAATAAACCTGATCTCTTAATATCATCTGTGTCTTCTGTGTATTAAAATAAGATATACAGTCAATGCTTTCGAGAAGTGAGGAGCATGAAACGTGATGGTAGCTCCTCCCACATTCGACAGGAGTGTCTCGTTCATGAAAACATTTTTGAAAAATAATTGAGTATCGAAATTGAGTTAATCGACTTATACTCCTCCGGTGCAACTTATACTCTAGTATGACTTTTACAAGTCTGGTATAACTTTTACTACTCTGGTACGACTTTTACTACTCTAGTGTGATTTTTACTACTCTGGTACGACTTTTACTACTCTGGTATAACTTTTACTAATCTGGTACGACTTTTACTACTCAGGTATGACTTTTACTAGTGTGGTGTGACTTTTACTACTCTAGTATGACTTTTACTACTCTGGTACGACTTTTACTACTCTGATATAACTTTTACTACTCTGGTACGACTTTTACTACTCTGGTATAACTTTTACTAATCTGGTACGACTTTTACTACTCAGGTATGACTTTTACTAGTGTGGTGTGACTTTTACTACTCTAGTATGACTTTTATACCTCTGGTGTGACTTTTACTACTCTGGTATAACTTTTACTACTCTGGTATAACTTTTACTAATCTGGTACGACTTTTACTACTCTGGTACAACTTTTACTACTCTGGTACGACTTTTACTACTCTGGTATAACTTTTACTAATCTGGTACGACTTTTACTACTCAGGTATGACTTTTACAAGTCCAGTGTGACTTTTACTACTCTAGTATGACTTTTACTACTACGGTGTGACTTTTACTACTCTGGTACGACTTTTACTACTCTGGTATAACTTTTACTACTCTGGTACGACTTTTACTACTCTGGTATGACTTTTACTAGTGCGGTGTGACTTTTACTACTCTAGTGTGACTTTTACAAGTCCGGCGTGACTTTTACTACTCTGGTACGACTTTTACTACTCTGGTATAACTTTTACTACTCTGGTACGACTTTTACTATACTGGTGTGACGTTTACTACTCTGGTAAGACTTTTATACCTCTGGTGTGACTTTTACTACTCTGGTATAACTTTTACTACTCTGGTACGACTTTTACTACTCTGGTACAACTTTTACTACTCTGGTACGACTTTTACTACTCTGGTATAACTTTTACTAATCTGGTACGACTTTTACTACTCAGGTATGACTTTTACAAGTCCAGTGTGACTTTTACTACTCTAGTATGACTTTTACTACTACGCTGTGACTTTTACTACTCTGGTGTGACTTTTACTACTCTGGTACGACTTTTACTACTCTGGTACGACTTTTACTACTCTGGTATAACTTTTACTACTCTGGTACGACTTTTACTACTCTGGTATGACTTTTACTAGTGCGGTGTGACTTTTACTACTCTAGTGTGACTTTTACAAGTCCGGCGTGACTTTTACTACTCTGGTACGACTTTTACTACTCTGGTATAACTTTTACTACTCTGGTACGACTTTTACTATACTGGTGTGACTTTTACTACTCTGGTAAGACTTTTACAACTCTGGTATAACTTTTACTACTCTGGTACGACTTTTAACACTCAGGTATGACTTTTACTAGTGCGGTGTGACTTTTACTACTCTAGTATGACTTTTACTACTCTAGTATGACTTTTACTACTCTGGTACGACTTTTACTACTCTGGTACGACTTTTACTACTCTGGTACGACTTTTACTACTCTGGTATAACTTTTACTAGTCTGGTACGACTTTTACTACTCTGGTATAACTTTTACTACTCTGGTACGACTTTTACTACTCTGGTATAACTTTTACTAATCTGGTACGACTTTTACTACTCAGGTATGACTTTTACAAGTCCAGTGTGACTTTTACTACTCTAGTGTGACTTTTACTACTACGGTGTGACTTTTACTACTCTGGTGTGACTTTTACTACTCTGGTACGACTTTTACTACTCTGGTACGACTTTTACTACTCTGGTACGACTTTTACTACTCAGGTATGACTTTTACTAGTGCGGTGTGACTTTTACTACTCTAGTATGACCTTTACTACTACGGTGTGACTTTTACTACTCTGGTGTGACTTTTACTACTCTGGTACGACTTTTACTACTCTGGTACGACTTTTACTACTCTGGTACGACTTTTACTACTCTGGTATAACTTTTACTAGTCTGGTACGACTTTTACTACTCTGGTATAACTTTTACTACTCTGGTACGACTTTTACTACTCTGGTATAACTTTTACTAATCTGGTACGACTTTTACTACTCAGGTATGACTTTTACAAGTCCAGTGTGACTTTTACTACTCTAGTGTGACTTTTACTACTACGGTGTGACTTTTACTACTCTGGTGTGACTTTTACTACTCTGGTACGACTTTTACTACTCTGGTACGACTTTTACTACTCTGGTACGACTTTTACTACTCTGGTACGACTTTTACTACTCTGGTACGACTTTTACTACTCTGGTACGACTTTTACTACTCAGGTATGACTTTTACTAGTGCGGTGTGACTTTTACTACTCTAGTATGACTTTTACTACTACGGTGTGACTTTTACAAGTCCGGTGTGATTTTTACTACTCTGGTACGACTTTTACTTCTCTGGTATGACTTTTACTACTCTAGTATGACTTTTACTACTCTGGTATGACTTTTACTTCTCTGGTATGACTTTTACTGCTCTGGTACGACTTTTACTTCTCTGGTATGACTTTTATTACTCTGGTATAACTTTTACTACTCTAGTATGACTTTTACTACTCTGGTACGACTTTTACTTCTCTGGTATGACTTTTACTACTCTGGTACGACTTTTACTACTCTGGTACGACTTTTACTACTCAGGTATGACTTTTACAAGTCCAGTGTGACTTTTACTACTCTAGTATGACTTTTACTACTACGGTGTGACTTTTACTACTCTGGTACGACTTTTACTACTCTGGTATAACTTTTACTTCTCTGGTATGACTTTTACTACTCTGGTACAACTTTTACTACTCTAGTATGACTTTTACTACTCTGGTACGACTTTTACTACTCTAGTATGACTTTTACTACTCTGGTATGACTTTTACTTCTCTGGTATGACTTTTACTGCTCTGGTACGACTTTTACTTCTCTGGTATGACTTTTATTACTCTGGTACAACTTTTACTACTCTAGTATGACTTTTACTACTCTGGTACGACTTTTACTTCTCTGGTATGACTTTTACTACTCTGGTACAACTTTTACTACTCTAGTATGACTTTTACTACTACGGTGTGACTTTTACTACTCCAGTGTGACTTCTAATACTCTAGTATGACTTTTACAAGTCCAGTGTGACTTTTACTACTCTTGTTTGACTTTTACTACTCTGGTATAACTTTTACTAGTCCGGTATGACTTTTACTAGTCCGGTATGACTTTTACTAGTCCGGTATGACTTTTACTACTCTGGTACGACTTTTACTCCTCCGTTGCGACTTAAACTACAACAGTACAACTTGTACTACTCCGGTGCAGCTTATACTCTGGTGCGACTTATACTCCGGAAAGTACAAGTATTTCAATAGAAAGGCGTCTGAAGCAGATTTGATGCACGAATCCCATTTGGTGAGAATTCAGCCTAATGAACTCCTGCTGCTCTGCAGAAACTATGTCCTTGAAAACCTCAGGTTTTTAGATTTTGGCTCTCCGCTGAGAACGCTTTAAAAGTTGATAAACGAGAGTTTCAGATAAGCTGAAGGACACAACGCTCCTTTCAGTCAATTAAGAGCGAGGCGTCTCATTACAGCCGTTTTAATTACAGCGCCGTGAAGACGTTATTGGTTATGATGACTAATGCGTGGACCAGCGGTTAGATTTAATTAACAAGCTGCGAGGCTTTACGAGTCGGATCCTTAAACAAACACTTCAAGTGACGGGAAGCACAAAGGCTGGATGAGCCGCGCCGCAATTACAGCAAAACAACACAATTAAACAAACCCCGTCATCGGTCTTAAGAAAACAGACGCTCCTTATTATTATCGATGAAAGAATTTGTTCATCAGTTTCTTAGCCTATTAGCAGAGGCGGTTAAAATGTCATCAAGAAAATGATGGTGGTTTGTTGGAACTGAATTCATTGAGACATCAGGAGATAATTATCTGACAGAGACTCCAGACAGGATTATCACGATATTTGATATGTGCTGATTGAATACTTGAATCTTCAATCTTTCAATCCATAAGATTCGGTTCAGTTTCTGTGAAAACTTGTGTCAACTCTTTCTAAAACGGTTTCAGATGAAACTCCCTGACCTACAATCTCTATTCTGGTTAATCTCGAAGATCTTTAAGGATTAAAATCAAACAGGAACTGCCCCTTGAGGGCGGATACGAGCTGTTTGAGGGTAAAAAAGTCTGTACTGGACACTAAAGTGGAGTATCGAGGTCATAGAACGCTTGGTGAACCCGTAGAGAGAAAATGCTCATGAACTTTTATCTATGGGCGTGCTGCGGGCGACAGGTCATAGTGAATACTTATAGAACAGGAATGCTATGATTTCATACCAGCTCCCAATTTTGAAAATCATTGGTGTGGTCATAAATGTAGATCATGGGCGTCAAGTTTTTATGAACCCCCCGGATAATGGTGGGCTAGAGGCACTTATTATCGGTAATTCTATAGTAACAATCCACTCCCCACAACCGACAATGGTACGTTCCATAAGACCAGATAGAAGAATCACATGTCAGCTTCAGGATCAATTTAATGGTTTTTATTAGTTTCTAAACGGAGATACGTTCAGATTATAACCCTCCTCGAGAACTCACCACGTAAAAACCCAATCACAGTTCCGGCCGTTTCTGTAATCTCGGTATCAAACCGGTCAGTTCGTTAAGGACATCATTGCTTGAATTTTTTGGATTTATAAACTTTACGGTTCCATTGAAATGAATGGAAATGTTTCAAAGTTCTGCAATTAAAAACATTCAGCAAGTTCAGGAAATTCACGCATTTACTTCAAGTAATGTTAAATTTCACAAATACTTTTGAAATTTTACGCAATTATTTTTTACAATTTTACGTAATTTTTGTGATTTTTTTCCTTTTTCTGCAATTCCTAAAATTTTTTGCGAAATTTGAAACCTATGAAAGCTCGGTATTAAAACATTCAGCATGTTAAGAACATCAACAATACTGAGGCTTTTAAGGCTGATTTAGAGTTTAATTAATATTTTAGCCACATGCTAATATCCTTGGCTAACTTGACTTCAAATGAGGATTTATGAGCTAATTTGAAGTTAAGCTAATATTTTAGCAACATGTTAGCTTTTTTGGCTAAGTTGACATCTAATGAGGTTTTTTGGACTAATTTGGAGTTAAGCTAATATTTTAGCAACGTGTTAGCTTTTTTAGCTAAGTTGACATCTACTGAAGTTTTTTGTACTAATTTAGAGTTAAGCTAATATTTTAGCAACGTGTTAGCTTTTTTGGCTAATTTGGAATCTAATGAGGTTTTTTGGACTAGTTTGGAGTTAAGCTAATATTTTAGCAACGTGTTAGCTTTTTTGGCTAAGTTGGCATCTAATAAGTTTTTTGGACTAGTTTGGCGTTAAGCTAATATTTTAGCAACGTGTTAGCTTTTTTAGCTAAGTTGACATCTACTGAAGTTTTTTGAACTAATTTAAAGTTAAGCTAATATTTTAGCAATGTGTTAGCTTTTTTGACTAAGTTGGCATCTAATGAGGTTTTTTGGACTAATTTAGAGTTAAGCTAATATTTTAGCAACGTGTTAGCTTTTTTGGCTAAGTTGGCATCTACTGAGGATCTTTGGACTAATTTGGAGTTAAAATAATATTTTAGCAACATGTTAGCTTTTTTGGCTAAGTTAGCATCTACTGAGGTTTTTTGGACTAATTCAGAGTTAAGCTAATATTTTAGTAATGGGTTAGCTTTTTTGGCTAAGTTGGCATCTACTCAGGGTCTATGAGCTAATTTGGAGTTAAGCTAATATTTTAGCAACGTGTTAGCTTTTTTGGCTAAGTTGGCATCTACTGAGGATCTTTGGACTAATTTGGAGTTAAAATAATATTTAAGCAACATGTTAGCTTTTTGGCTAAGTTAGCATCTACTGAGGTTTTTTGGACTAATTCAGAGTTAAGCTAATATTTTAGTAATGGGTTAGCTTTTTTGGCTAAGTTGGCATCTACTCAGGGTCTATGAGCTAATTTGGAGTTAAGCTAATATTTTAGCAACTTGTTAAAATGTTTTGGCAAAGTTGGCATCTACTGAAGTTTTTTTGACTAATTTGGAGTTAAGCTAATATTTAAGCAACACTTCTTTTATTCACAAAATTTTCTTTATGCGTTTTTTGCCAATTATGCAAGTTTGGTATTAAAACTTTCAGCACGTTCATGACATTCAATAATTAAAATACATATCTTTAGCATCTTCAGCGACTACTCTCATCGAAACTCATTCACACTAGCATCCTCACAGGTAATGCAACTTTTCTAGTTATTATTTTGATCCTGTCTGACCATGCAACAACTTTAGGACCAGTGAGATATGGCGTTTAACACATTTTATAAAAGCAAATTTAAGGAAATTTATTTGGCCAAAACAGGTTTTTAAACAATGAAAAATGTGGTGAGTCAACACAACTCACATAACCTCTCAGTGAAAGGTAATAATTTATGACAACTCAAGAGCTGTCACAGGAACCAAGAATCAAATTTGACAGATATTAAATATTATAATTTTTTTATGTGTCCGACATCCTAATGAGTCCGTTTAAATCCTTCAGAAAGGAGAGAGAGGTCTTTAGCAGCTCACCGTCTGGCAGATGCTCCAAAGAGAAAAGTTTCATTTCAAAGCTTTAAACTTTCAAGAGATTAAATTATAAAACCAGACACACTGAAAATAACTTCACAAAGTTAGCTTTTCACCATCTAAAGACTCACTTTAGGGGTTGCCATAGCAACCAACACTTGATCAGAGCGTAGCAGGCAGTCTTAATTACAGCCTGTTGCACACATGTGAGCCACTTCGTCTCCCACTGTTCAGGCAAATTGATGTTTTGGACTACATATGCTTTTATTTTACTTTTTTTTTTTGAGGAACTGGATAGTTTGATGTTTCTGCTTCCCTGAACAGACATCCGTTCCGTGTCACTGGCTCGGGCCCGTCTCACTGAGGATCTGGAAATGGAAATGCTCCGTCCTGTGAGCCCCAGAGCTTCTGTTCGGGGGATTACGGTTCGCCCTGAAGTCACCTCAACACAGCGCCGAATTTTTTTTTTTGGGGGGGGGGGGCGAGTTATTCTCACATCCTGCCCATCGGGGCTGGAGGGGGTCTCTCCAGCATTTTTACTGGATTGAATGCAGGTCAGTGGAAGAAAAGACCTTCTGCAGTTATAAACTATCAAACACCATCACCGGATAAATATGTGTGATTGAGATTTTATTCCATTAAAGAGACAAAATGGCGTTTATTTGTAGTTTTTGGACAAAAGCGATCTTTTATTTTAATAAATAAGGCGGAGATTGAAAGTTAATCTGACGGCGCAGCCACTGTGGGGGCGGAGCCTAATGGAGCTGTCTGCTATTAAAAATCCAACAACAAGGAAACGGATCATTATGAATTTTACACAATAACGAGCATTAAAATTGCAAAATCCCCGCCCACCAACGTCACAAGACGATCAAATTTCTCCCAAAAAAATTGTTTTATTCTTTTCACAAACACAATAAAGAAAATGTATGAGAAAAAAAGAAAAAGCTGAAAAAAATTCAGAATTCCAGGAAAATGTCAAAAAGACGAAAGTGAGAAATTCTTATTTTTTGTGACTTTAACCCGGATTTTATTATGTTTTCCTTCAAAAGCATGTTCACTAGTTTGTTGACAAATTTTATTCTTGTTGTTTTTATAAGATTACATCTAAAACCTTTATTCGATGTTGTAAAAACCGTTTGTTAAACACTTTTGGAGTTTCCACAGCAAAATGAATTCCATTTTTCTAGATGGAATTTTCTGTTTTTGCATCATTTTATGTCTAGTGTGTGAATACAACATAAAAAAAAGACAAAATTAGGAAAGTGTCACATAGGAAAGGTTGTGCTGATTAAAATGACACCAGATAAGCAAGCAGGTAGGCTTTCAAATTGAAAATACAGAAAATTAAATAATAGACAAAAACGGAGTTTCAGACTTTAGGTTCCAAAGGGTTAAAAAAACATTAAAAATTTATATTTTTGTGTGTGATTTCATATAAGTATTATTTGTAGATAAAAAGTGGCTGGAAAATATTATTTTAAAAAAAAGGCGATTAATCGCGATTAATTTTTCCCAGATTTGTGATTAATTAGTTAATTTTTTTTAATCGATTCCCGGCTCGAATGTTCACACTGGACTGTCACCAAGAAATGAGTTTTATTAATAGAGACTCTACGCTAGCCTGTTAGCATTGTCCCAGATACGTAAAGAGCGACGCCATATTGGACAGGTCTGTAAACAATAAGATACCGTTTAACAGATACAGTAAAATAACCATAAAATGCTTAATTCTTATCTTATTTTAAAAGGAAAGAAACCTCTCATCATCTTAAGACTCAAGTCGTAATATTGATGTTTTTATACAAATGCAACAGATTAACAACTTTTCTGTACATAAATATGTGAATATATAGGATCACAATGCATGGTTGTGATTTTAATCACAATTTAATCTCAGTTGGAAGAATCTCGGTCCGAAATGTCAAAATCGTTCAAATCTGGTGAGTTTTGCTCCAGGCTTTTTCTTTCACAGCTCTATTCCGATATTTGAAAGACTTCATAGAATCCCAGCTGGGAACAAACTATTTATTCATTTCTCCTTCAGGATCAGTTTCCAAACGGTGGAACTTCCATGAACTGGAAAGAACGCCATCCATACATCACTACACAAATCGGAGTCCCTGATTGGTCAAAGTTTGACTGGTCAAGCTGTTTTACTGCGTAGAGGCTAAAAACTAACTAAAAAATAGCATAGCTACATTGAATGTGTGTTGCTTTTTGCAACAATGTGAGTGCAAACATGCTATCCAATTAAAGTGTGTTACGGTTCCGTCTAAATAGGAAAAAGAAAGTACAAAGCAAATTTCTAAGAAGTGTAAAATGGGTCAAAAGTTTGAAAAAGTGTCCATAAAGTGATGTAATCACAAGGCCACTGGATGGTGATTTGTTTGAAGTTCTTTTTTATTCTTCCTGGTTTGTGTTTGCTTTTGGCACCACCATTAACAAACAAGCACCTGTTCTAACTGTGAGGCCTTTCCAGGTTTCGTCCAAAGTCAACAGAACCGTGTAAAAGAAACCACGAGGAGAGAATTAAACTTCTCTCAGCCCCAACGCTGTTGGAAAAGTCCACTAAAGGTAGTAAATATGAATAATAAAATAAATAATTTTATTTTATTGCTATTACTCTTGAACTTATTTCTAACTTATAATATGATATATATATAATATAATTTTAACAAAATATATTTTATGGAGGGTAAAATATTGAAACCTATTTAAGGTTTAAATTGATTTTATTCTGGAAAATTTTCAACCTTTTTGTTATTCATGATTAAATCAAAAAGTTAAAGTTTTAAAAATTGGCATACTGCTAGCTTTTTGGACTCAACATTTTGGAGTTTACCTAATATGTCAGCTACATGCTAGCTGTTTTGGCTAATTTAAGCTTTTCTCAGTTTCTTTTTTTACGTATTTTGGAGTTTGGCTAATACTTTTTAGCTACATGCTAGGTGTTTTGTCTGAATTTGTTTTTTTTAGGGCTATTTTGGAGTTCAGCTAATATTTCAGCTACACGCTAGCTGTTTTAGCTAATTTGGCTTTAAAAAAATGTTAGCCTATTTTAGAGTTTACCTAATATGTCAGCTACATGCTAGCTCTTTTGGCTATTTAACGCTTTTTTCATTTTTTTTTATTATGCATTTTGGAGTTTGGCTAATACTTTTTAGCTACATGCTAGCTGTTTTGTCTAAATTTGGGGAGGGGGGGTGTGTTTCTTTAGGCTATTTTGGAGTTTAGCTAATATGTCAGCTACATGTAAGATGTTTTGGCTAATTTAGGCTTTTTTCAGTTTTTTTTTAATTACGCATTTTGGAGGTTAGCTCATTTTTTAGCAACATGCTAGCTGTTTTGTCTAATTTGGCTATTAAAAAATGTTAGGCTATTTTGGGAGTTTAGCTAACATGTCAGAAACATGCTAGCTGTTTTGGCTAATTTAAGCTTTTTTCAGTTTCTTTTTTTACGTATTTTGGAGTTTGGCTAATACTTTTTAGCTACATGCTAGCTGTTTTGTCTGAATTTGTATTTTTTTAAGGCTATTTTGGAGTTCAGCTAATATTTCAGCTACACGCTAGCTGTTTTAGCTATTTTGGCTTTAAAAAAAATGTTAGGCTATTTTGGAGTTTAGCTAATATGTCAGCTACATGTAGAATGTTTTGGCTAATTAAGGCTTTTTTCAGTTTTTTTTTAATTACGCATTTTGGAGGTTAGCTCATTTTTTAGCTACATGCTAGTTGTTTTGTTAAATTCGTATTATTTTTTTGTTTTTTAAGGCTGTCTTGGAGTTCAGCTAATATTTCAGCTACATGCTAGCTGATTTGGCTAATTTGGCTATTAAAAAATGTTAGGCTATTTTGGGAGTTTAGCTAACATGTCAGAAACATGCCAGCTGTTTTGGCTAATTTAAGCTTTTTTCAGTTTCTTTTTTTACGCATTTTTCGAGTTTGGCTAATACTTTTTAGCTACATGCTAGCTGTTTTGTCTAAATTTGGGGAGGGGGGTTGTTTTTTGGCTATTTTGGAGTTCAGCTAATAGTTCAGCTACATGCTAGCTGTTTGTCTAATTTGGCTATTAAAAAAATGTTAGGCTATTTTGGGAGTTTCGCTAACATGTCAGAAACATGCTAGCTGTTTTGGCTAATTTAAGCTTTTTTCAGTTTCTTTTTTTACGCATTTTGGAGTTTGGCTAATACTTTTTAGCTACATGCTAGCTGTTTTGTCTAAATTTGGGGAGGGGGGGTTGTTTTTTTAGGCTATTTTGGAGTTTAGCTAATATGTCAGCTACATGTAAGATGTTTTGGCCAATTAAGGCTTTTTTCTGTTTTTTTTTTATTACGCATTTTGGAGGTTAGCTCATTTTTTTAGCTACACGCTAGTTGTTTTGTTAAATTCGTTTTATTTTTTGTTTTTTAAGGCTGTCTTGGAGTTTAGCTAATATTACAGCTACATGCTAGCTGTTTTGTCTAATTTGGCTATTAAAAATGTTAGGCTATTTTGGGAGTTTAGCTAACATGTCAGAAACATGCTAGCTGTTTTGGCTAATTTAAGCTTTTTTCAGTTTCTTTTTTTACGTATTTTGGAGTTTGGCTAATACTTTTTAGCTACATGCTAGCTGTTTTGTCTGAATTTGTATTTTTTTAAGGCTATTTTGGAGTTCAGCTAATATTTCAGCTACACGCTAGCTGTTTTAGCTATTTTGGCTTTAAAAAAATGTTAGGCTATTTTGGAGTTTAGCTAATATGTCAGCTACATGTAGAATGTTTTGGCTAATTAAGGCTTTTTTCAGTTTTTTTTTAATTACGCATTTTGGAGGTTAGCTCATTTTTTAGCTACATGCTAGTTGTTTTGTTAAATTCGTTTTTTTTGTTTTTTAAGGCTGTCTTGGAGTTCAGCTAATATTTCAGCTACATGCTAGCTGATTTGGCTAATTTGGCTATTAAAAAATGTTAGGCTATTTTGGAGTTTAGCTAACATGTCAGAAACATGCCAGCTGTTTTGGCTAATTTAAGCTTTTTTCAGTTTCTTTTTTTACGCATTTTTCGAGTTTGGCTAATACTTTTTAGCTACATGCTAGCTGTTTTGTCTAAATTTGGGGAGGGGGGTTGTTTTTTTAGGCTATTTTGGAGTTCAGCTAATAGTTCAGCTACATGCTAGCTGTTTTGTCTAATTTGGCTATTAAAAAAATGTTAGGCTATTTTGGGAGTTTCGCTAACATGTCAGAAACATGCTAGCTGTTTTGGCTAATTTAAGCTTTTTTCAGTTTCTTTTTTTACGCATTTTTCGAGTTTGGCTAATACTTTTTAGCTACATGCTAGCTGTTTTGTCTAAATTTGGGGAGGGGGGGGTTGTTTTTTTAGGCTATTTTGGAGTTCAGCTAATATTTCAGCTACATGCTAGCTGTTTTGTCTAATTTGGCTATTAAAAAAATGTTAGGCTATTTTGGGAGTTTCGCTAACATGTCAGAAACATGCTAGCTGTTTTGGCTAATTTAAGCTTTTTTCAGTTTCTTTTTTTACGCATTTTTCGAGTTTGGCTAATACTTTTTAGCTACATGCTAGCTGTTTTGTCTAAATTTGGGGAGGGGGGGTTGTTTTTTTAGGCTATTTTGGAGTTCAGCTAATATGTCAGCTACATGCTAGCTGATTTGGCTAATTTGGCTTTAAAAAACATCTTAGGCTATTATGGAGTTTAGCTAATATGTTAGCTACATGCTAGATGTTTTGGCTAATTTAGGCTTCTACAGTTTTTTTTTTTTTACTACGCATTTTGGAGGTTAGCTCATTTTTTAGCTACACGCTAGTTGTTTTGTTAAATTCGTTTTATTTTTTGTTTTTTTAAGGCTGTCTTGGAGTTCAGCTAATATTTCAGCTACATGCTAGCCGTTTTGTCTAATTTGGCTATTAAAAAAATATTAGGCTACTTTGGAATTTAGCTAATATGTCAGAAACATGCTAGCTGTTTTGGCTAATTTAGGTTTTTCTTTTGTTTTTTAGGCTGTTTTGGAGTTCAGCTAATATTTCCGCTACATGCTAGCTGTTTTTGCTAACCTAAGTGTTGTTTTTAGGATGATTGTTTGGCATTTAGCTAATATTTTAGCTGGCTATCAGCTTTAGGCTTTTCAGCCATTAATTTCAGCATTTTCAGCAATCAGCACTAGCATCTTCAGTGGCAAATTCAGCTTACTATTACTATTATTATTGCAGCTAATGCCATACATGTAGTTCACAATTATGTTATAAAGTTATTTTATTTTGGAGTTTAATAAATGTTTATCCTGTTCGTCCCACGACCTGAGGTGTGTTCACTTTAAAACTGATTCAAACCTCTAGGAATGGTCCCCACAAGTACATAAAAACATGTGCGCTCCTCCACACAGCCGAGTGTTTGCGTTCCATATTTGGGCATTCTGAAGTCTTACCTCTGAGTTTGAACAGCTCTCCATTCACAGAGTTTACAATGAACATGTGTGGAGCCTCGTCGCTGGCGGTGACCGAGGCTCCGATCAGCGGCAGGGTCCCGCGGGGCTTCTGGCTCTTTCCTTGCTCGTTGATGAAATACTGCAGCTGGCCCAGCTCAGAATCCACCACGAAGTACCTGAATCGGAGACAGAAGGAGACGCGGGCAAGTTAAAGAGAGTAATGAACCGCGAAAAAGACTCCGCGGAGGGACATAGAACACGCGCCTCATCATCATTCCCTTTTATGACCTCGTTATGTTGTTTACTCGTGAAACTTTTTTTCATTGTTTAAACTTTCAGTGGGCGAGGGAGAGTAAAAAACTAAAGGAAGCAGCGACGGTTGAGCTGGGGGGTGGGGTTTGACCTGTACGGAGGGTCACTAAAGGGATTTCATAAACATGGAACGTACCATTGTTATGTATGTGATAAGAATATGGTCAAGTATTTGAAGGACTAATGTAAACTGACGTATGGGTGATGTACTGTGCTCTTCTTACACCACACTTAACCTGTATCCAACTATAAGAGCAATCGTGACTCGTGCTGCCGCAAACGATTATTTTAATAGTCGACTAATCACTGATTATTTATTCCAATTATTCGACTAATCGGGTCATGAACAAACTGGATGTAAAACACACATCTTAACCATCATCAGCTTTACACTGACTAAAAACTAGATATAAAGCATTACCTGTGATAGTAACAGTGTGAATGTTGTAAGATGAATTTGGATGCTGAAGATGCTAGTGACGACAGCTGAAGATGCTGAATTTGATAGTTAAAAATACTGAAGTTCAAAGCTGAAATCCCTTGAGATAATAGCTGAAAACACTGAAGTTGTTAGCCAGCTAGAATATTAGGTAAATGGCAAATTAGCATAAAACGGAAAAAAATCAGAAATTAGCCAAAGCAGCTAGCATGTAGCTGAAATAATAGCAAACCTCCAAATTAGCCTAAAAAAACTGAAAAAAAAAATAATCAGAAATTAGCCAAAATAGCTAGCATGTAGCTGAAATATTAGCCAAACACCAAATTAGCATAAATAACGGAAAAAATCAGAAATTAGCCAAAATCGCTAGCATTTCGCTGAAATATTAGCTAAACTCCAATGTAGCTTATAAAATGAAAAAAAAACTAAATTAGCCATAATATCTAGCATGTAGCTGAAATATTAGCCAAACACCAAATTAGCATAAATAGCAGAAAAAAATCAGAAATTAGCCAAAATCACTAGCATTTTGCTGAAATATAGCTAAACTCCAATTTAGCTTATATGAAAAAAAAAACTAAATTAGCCATAATAGCTAGCATGCAGCGGAAATAATAGCTAAACGCCAAATTAGCATAAATATCGGAAAAAATCAGAAATTTGCCAAAATCACTAGCATTTCGCTGAAATATTAGCTAAACTCCAATTTAGGTTATAAAATGAAAAAAAACTAAATTAGCCATAATATCTAGCATGTAGCTGAAATATTAGCTAAACGCCAAATTAGCCTAACAACTGAAAAAAATCAGAAATTGGCCAAAATAGCTAGCATGTAGCTGAAATATTAGCCAAACACCAAATTAGCATAAATAGCGGAAAAAATCAGAAATTAGCCAAAATCACTAGCATTTCGCTGAAATATTAGCTAAACTCCAATTTAGCTTATAAAATGAAAAAAAAAAACTAAATTAGCCATAATATCTAGCATGTAGCTGAAATATTAGCTAAACGCGCAAATTAGCCTAACAACTGAAAAAAATCAGAAAATGGCCAAAATAGCTAGCATGTAGCTGAAATATTAGCCAAACACCAAATTAGCATAAATAGCGGAAAAATCTGAAATTAGCCAAAATCACTAGCATTTTGCTGAAATATTAGCTAAACTCCAATTTAGCTTATATGAAAAAAAAAACTAAATTAGCCATAATAGCTAGCATGCAGCTAAAATAATAGCTAAACGCCAAATTAGCATAAATAACAGAAAAAATCAGAAATGAGCCAAAGTTAAAGTCAGTCCCATTAGTTGTCACACACCTAGGTGTGCGAAATTTGTTCTCCGCCTTTGACCCATCCCCTAAGGGAGCGGTGAGCTGCAGACACAGCCGCGATCAGGAACCATTTGGTGGTTTAACCCCCCAATCCAACCCCTTAATGCTGAGTGCCAAGCAGGGAGGCACTGGGTCCCATTTTTAGAGTCTTTGGTATGACTCGGCATGGACTTGAACCCACGACCTTCCAATCTCACACTCTACCACAAGGCCACTGAGCTGGTAAAATAGCTAGCATGTAGCTGAAATAATAGCTAACCTCCAAATTAGCCTTAAAAACTGAAAAAAATCAGAAATGAGCCAAAATAGCCAACATGAACTAATCATGACAACCCTAATCGTGATTGATGCTTTCCCACTTTTTTAGCCCCAGTGTCGACTTTTTCAAATACAGAAACTCTTCAACCAACAAACGTAATTCCAGATTCTGTTTTGGAGAAAAGCAGCTTCGTAATGTTATCCAACACTTAGTTATGTGTTGCATATTGATGCAAAGCTGATTTGAGAAAACGCTTTTCTCTGCATCAGAATCAGCCGTTTCACGTTGACCACATGGACGATTAAGGAGTTACGAACCAACAAACCAATCAAAGAACCAAACGTTCTTTCTGTTGTCGTCTTGCAGTTCCTGGCCAATGACTGAAGAGATCTTTAGTCAGGTGGTTTTGTTTACACGCTTTGGTCCAAAATCAAAGTTATATATAATATTGAGTGTAATAAGAAACTGGTTTGTCTGGTTCTCCGAGTTATTCGAGTTGGTTTAATTCCAGATCGTGACTGCTGCCGTTTATTAGAACCCGATTTTACCGCCTGATCTCGGAAAGTCGGGCCAGTCTCATTGGTGTACATTTCCAGAAGCTGGTCAGGAGGTTCAACACACTCGCAGTGTTGGCCTATTTCTGTCTCACCAGAAAACAAAGCATTCCCTTTTCTCCAAGACTGACCGGAGGGTCTTCCGGGAAGCAGACGCACTTTTCCACTGTGTCCTCCCAGCTTTTTGTTTGTTTGATTGATCCACTCCAGCAGCAGAAATGATAAGTCATGCATGAGAGCTTTTCAAAAGAGCAACTGCGCTTAAGTTCCGGATAAATCACATTTTTTTTCTGGAATTGATCACTTCTGGACAGCTCGAGGTGATTCAGACAAACCTTTTCTTATCCTTCCTGTGAGGCACGTTCCCATTTAGGCTCCCCGTGTTCCCTGAGAGGATTCTGTGAACACCGCTGTCTGAAAATTGATTCCCTCTCTCGCTCTTGCCTTCTTCCATCAGCAGAACTGCTGATTTATGTCAAACACAGCCAAGCAGGGAGCGACCTGCCGGCATCAGTTTACATCTACCACACATACAGTGCATGAAGCCCGATGCCCCTGTTGTTCAGTCAGCAGAATGAAGCCTTTTACCGCTGACCCCTCCAGGCGCTTCTGGCCAGCGCAGACCTTTAACATGATAAATGGAGCTCTAGAACAAACCTTGAGCTTGATATTTAGACTCCCATTTCAGGACGCTTTGATATTAACTGAAAAAGTCAGCTTACTGTAAAGTTTCAGCCTTTTGTAGGAATGAAAACGAATGCGTGAAAGAGGTTTTAGCACTGTATGACAATCAGTCTCCTGATTCAACTAAAGGTCGCTGTAGAACCCAAACAAGCTGAACGTGTCATCTATATCTACCAAACATTTGTGTCAATTAGTGCTGACGCATATTATTCAATTTAACAGTCGACTAATCAAAGATTATTTTAAACTAACTAGAGACCATAGAATTACCTGCGATAATGCTAGCATGAATTCCGTAAGCTGAATTTGGCAGCTAAAAATGCTTAAGTTGATAGCTGCAGTCGCTGAAGCTAATAGCTAAAGATGCTAAATCTGATAGCTAGCTAAAATATTAGTTAAATACCAAATTAGACTAAAAAATGAAAAAAAAAACATCTTAAGTTAGCCAAAAAAGCTAGCATGTAGCTTGAAAATAGCTAAACTTAAGAATACCATAAAAAAATTTAAAAAGCCAACATTAGCTAAAACAGCTAGCATGTAGCTAAAATATTAGCTAGACTCCAAAATGGACAAAAAAACGGGAAAAAAGCCTAAATTAGCTAAAAAGATAGCATGTAGCTTGAAAATAGCTAAACTTCAGAACACCCTAAAAAACTGAAAAAAAAGCTAACATTAGCTAAAACAGCTAGCATGTAGCTAAAATATTAGCTAGACTCCAAAATGGACAAAAAAACTGGAAAAAAGCCTAAATTAGCCAAAACATCTAGCATGTAGCTTGAAAATAGCTAAACTTCAGAATACCCCAAATAACTGAAAAAAGCCAAAACTAGCTAAAACAGCTAGCATATAGCTTAAAAATAGTTTTAACTTCAAAACACCCTTAAAAATGAAGAAACTAGGTTAGCTAAAAAGCTAGCATGTAGCTTGAAAATAGCTAAACTTCAGAATACCCCAAATAACTGAAAAAAGCCAAAACTAGCTAAAACAGCTAGCATATAGCTTAAAAATAGTTTAACTTCAAAACACCCTTAAAAAAATGAAGAAAACTAAGTTAGCTAAAACAGCTAGCATGTAGCTTGAAAATAGCTAAACTTCAGAATAACCTAAAAAACTGAAAACAGCCAACATTAGCTAAAACAGCTAGCATGTAGTTAAAATTGTAGCTAAACTCCTAAATGTTAAATAAGAACCTGGAAAATGCGTATATTAGCCAAAATAGGTAGCATTTAGCTTAGATAGCTAAACTTCAGAATACTCTAAAAACCTGAAAAAAGCCAACATTAGCTAAAACAGCTAGCATCTAGCTGAAATATTAGCTAGACTCCAAAATGGACAAAAAAATGGAAAAAAGCCTAAATTAACCAAAACAGCTAGCATGTAGCTTAAAAATAATTAAATTTCAAAATACCTTGAAAAAAACGGAAAAGCTTAAATTAGCTATGACAGCTAGCATGTAGGTGAAATTGTAGCTAAACTCCAACATGTTCAATAAGAACCTGAAAAATGCATAAATTAGCCAAAATAGGTAGCATTTAGCTTAGATAGCTATACTTCAAAATACCCCAAAAAACTCAAAAAAGCCAAAATTAGCTAAAACAACTAGCATGTAGCTTAAGAATAGTTAAACTTCAAAATTGGAATTGGAATTATCTGTAAAATTCAGAGTTAACAATAGTAAACATGAACAACTACTTAGTGCAAAATTGTTGTAAACAACAGAAGAAAAATGAAATAGTTCAAGTAGCTGCCATACACGTTGGTGCAACGAGCGCCCCCTATCTACTTCCGAAGGAACATCTCACCACAAGATGATAAATATAACGTTTTACATTCTCTTCAAATGAAAATAAAAGATCGATACTTGCTGAGAACCCATCAAGAATCAATCGCCGGACTAAATTTCATGATATAAAATCATAATTTGGCATACCCCTAATTACAATAAAAACATCTAAAAATACGCTGATGATACATGAATTTTATACGTTAAACTTTATAACGTTCACTCAATACAGGGTTATAATTCCAGATTTTATAACACCTGGCAAACTGTTTTAGACCCTGATCAGAACAAAGCCTAATAGCTTAGCTATTTAGTACGTCTCTATTGTCCCGAGATTATTACTATTCTTATTTATCTAATTTTATTTTATTTATTTATTTAATTTTCTGTGCTTTTTCTCCATATGGAATATTTTTAACCATCTATTTTTCTAAACTGTATATGTATATTGGGGACGTTTGTGTACCTGTATGGCTCTGTCAAACTTTGCTGTTACAATTGTGACTTTATGGAGTCCTTTTTTCTCTTTTTTAAATTTTTTTAAATCTTTACTTACCTATTTGATATAATTGCTCTTTGTTGTAATATTCTGGTGCAGTTACAGTGGAGGGCCGGGGGTTAAGTGGTTGTTGTTGTTGTTCATCATATGTTAAAATCAATAAAAAAGAATATTCAAAAAAAAAAAAAAAAACTTTATACGTTAAATATTAGTAGTTCAAAATGTGAAGAGATTGATCGGTAACATAACAATTAATGATTTAACAAGTGCTGAATATTGATATTGGTTTCCTAACTTGTTGTAATTGTTGATAATTAGGATGAGAAATCAGAGTATCATTAATCATAAATGTAGAACTAAAGCTAAATTTGTTATTTCAAACTAGTAGCCCTTCGTATGACTCAGCACCCATGAAGTAGCTCTTAGTTTCAAAAAGGTTGGTGTCCTTGAAGGTGCATAGTGACCCAAAACCACATTTTCTCCAAAAATCCATGGAGTCTTTTGGACGATACCCCAACTGAAAAAGGGTTGTAGATAGGGCTGCCACAAACGATTATTTTAATAGTCGACTAATCACCGATTATTTTTTCCGATTAGTCGACTAATCGGATCATGGACAAAGTGGATGTAAACATGCTGAAGTTGATAACCAGCTAAAATATTAGTTAAATGCCAAATTAGCCAAAAAATAAAAAGAGCCAAAGTTAGCTAATAGCTAGCATGCTGCTGAAATATTAGCTTTAATTCCACATTAGCCTTAGAAAACGGAAAAATCCTATATTAGCCAAACAGCTAGCATATAGCTGAAATATAAGCTAAACTCAAAAATTGCCTAAAACTTAAAAAAGCTAAAGTTAACAAAATAGCTAGCATGCTGCTGAAATATATTTGCTAAACTCCAAATTAGCCTTAAAAAAAATGGAAAAATAGCTAATATTAGCCAAAACAGCTAGCATTTAGCTGAAATATAAGTTAAACTCAAAAGTTGCCTAAAAAACGTAAAAAGCTAAAGTTAGCCGATAGCTAGCATGCTGCTGAAATATTAGCTACTCCAAAATAGCCTAAAAAAATTAATAAATGCCAAAATAGTTCCAAAAGCTAGCAGAATGCTATTATAACTTTCAACTCTTACTGCAATCTGACTTCATACAATATAAAGTAACGACTAATCGACTATTAAATTAGTTGTCGATTATTTTAATAGTCGATTAGTCATCGATTAGTCGACTAATCGTGGCAGCCCTAGTTGTAGATCCCACGCATCGTTTTCTCCATTGTTTTAATGCTTTATTTGTTGTTGTACTTTCCCCCAAACTTACTGTTTGAAAGTATTTGACTTTCTTTCATTTTATATAGCGAGATCAAAGGCAATAATGAATAAAAGTAGGCAGAAAAACAAACATCTGCCTCGTTTCTCTTTCTTAAAACAACACATCCATCTGGTGAGTTTGAGCTGACAAAATCAAAGTTTTCCACCTTAAACACGGCATCTGATTACCTCAGAAATTCCGACAAGAGTGTCAAAGGAAAGCCAGACTCCTTCTCCTTTTTTTTTGCCGCAATAGAGGCACCCACCAGATCTGCACCACCTCAGCTCTAATCAAAGAAGCACAACCCTGGGTGCATAAGCGAGGCGATGATTCATCCCGCTGCTGCACTCCCCACTCTACTTAGGAAGACACAGATTTAGGACCTACATATCCTGCAATGATCAAAGGCTTTTTATAAGGAGAGGTGTGTGAAAAGGAGATTGAGAAGTTGCATCCTCTTTGAAGTGCATACAAGAGGCTAACACGCTGCGCAAATGCTACAATGAAGATGAGCTCTCCGCTGATCCGCTGTAATTCTATTGCATGGGAGTTTCTAAAATTCATCTGCCTGCCTCTGTCGTCGTCCTAGAAACCAGAGAAAAGCTGGAGTTGTATTGGAAGGGAAACAGTTGACGCGCACTCTGGCACGACATCGCCCACGTTTGAACGGACGGATCGTTTTATTACCGACAGGCCAGAGTCGCTGGTATCTGTGACCAAAATGTGTGCAGAGACTGAGATTACAGGAAAACAAAGAAAGTTGTAGATGAGTCACAGTGTTATGAGGTAAACACCAGCAGAGCCTTAATAAAGCAGTGGGTGGTGTTTGCTCAGACATGCTGGTCTCGGTTTGACACTTTACCTTCAAAAGGAAACAAGAATAAGTGACTAAAATAGAAATATCTACGATGTTTACATTAAGTTATACATTTTATATTAAGAGTTGTTTTCATTAGGGTGAGTATTGCAAGTCTGTTGATACGATAGGTATCACGATGCATGTATCACAATATGATGAATCTTGTGAGATATGTATCACGATTCAGTGTAGTTGTGATACGTGTACGGCGGTCCGAAATATTTTGCGATGTTTGTATATCAATCTGATACACGTTGCGATACACGTATCACAATTTAATACCTTTTGTGATACATGTATCACGGTTGAATATGTATTAAAAGACACGTAACACGATCCAATAAGTATTGCATTACATGTATCACAATTTAATACATGTTGCAATACAGGTATCACAATCCAATAAGTATTGCGATACATGTATGACAATTGAATACGTATTGCGATACATGCATGATGATTGAATACGTATTGCGATACATGTATGATGATTGATTACGTATTGCGATACATGTATCACAATCCAATAAGTATTGTAATACATGTATCGTGATTTAATACCTTTTGCAATACATGTATCACGATCCAATACGTATTACGATACATGTATCACAATCCAATACGTATTATGATACATATATGACGATTTAATACATATTGCGATATATGTATCACAATTTAATACCTTTTGCGATACATGTATCACGATTGAATATGTATTAAAAGACACGTAACACGATCCAATAAGTATTACATTACATGTATCACAATTTAATACATGTTGCAATTCAGGTATCATAATCCAATAAGTATTGCGATACATGTATGACAATTGAATACGTATTGCGATACATGAATGATGATTGAATACGTATTGCGATACATGTATCACAATTCAATAAGTATTGCAATACATGTATCATGATTTAATACCTTTTGCAATACATGTATCACAATCCAATAAGTATTGCAATACATGTATGACGATTTAATACATACTGCGATATATGTATCACAATTTAATACCTTTTGCGATACATGTATCACGATTGAATACGTATTAAAAGACACGTATCACGATCCAATAAGTATTGCATTACATGTATTACAATTTAATACGTATTGCGATACATGTATCACAATGCAATAGCTATTGCGATACATGTATCACGATTTAATACATATTACGATACATGTATCATGATCCGATGGATATTGCAATACAGGTATCACGATTGGATATGTATTAAAAGACACGTATCACGATCCAATAAGTATTGCATTAAATGTATCACAATTTAATACGTATTGCGATACATGTATCACAATCCAATAAGTATTGCGATACATGTATGATGATTTAATACATATTGCGATATATGTATCACGATTGAATACGTATTAAAAGACACGTATCACGATCCAATAAGTATTGCATTACATGTATCACAATTTAATACGTATTGCGATACATGTGTCAAGATCCAATACGCATTGCGATGCAAGTATCACAATCCGATGCATATTGCGATACATGTAACATAATCCGATGGATATTGTGATAAATGTATCAGAATCCAAAAAGTATTAATTTACATGTATCATAATTCCATACCTATTGAGTACAATCACATTATACTTATCACTTTGAAACTTTAAAAAGCATTCATACAGACTATTAAACGTAACTGTAAATAATAAGTTTTTGATGCTAAAGATCCATTAGGAACAAGTATCCGTATCAAAAATAAAGTGTAACTGAAAACAGTAAAACATCGGTTGATTTTTTTTAATATCGGTCCAATACTCAAATTATCAAATATTGGCCAATACCGATACTGGCACCGACATATCGCCCATCCCTAACTGTATAAAAACACTGATAGGATTTTTTTTTTTTTAAAAAAAGATGTGATATTTCCTGATTTTTCTTGCCTTTGTTTCTCCACCTTCTACCTCAAAAAAATGTTTACAACAGCTTCCTGTGAAACCTTTTCAACCATATTATTATTCCAATTTTTCTAGACGTGTTCATGACATCCAAATACTCCAAAGTGATGATTTAGAGCTGACACAGAGAGACAAATGATAACTTTTCAGTATTTCTGCATCTGTTTAGATTACCGTGTGTTGTCAGCAGTTACAGAACCTTTAGCCCGGTTTGATTTATTCCTTTACGCCTCGCTTTCAACCTGGAACGATTGTCAGATAACTACAAATTATAAAAGGAAGGCTGGAGATTTGACCTGAAAATGCTCCTAAAAACACACAAAACCAAATCAATGCGCAACAAAAATGATGAATGTTGTGATTTTACATGAATGATCACCTTAAAACACGTAAAATACTGTGTTATCTGTAACCTGGAAGTTGATTGAAGGAACTCTCTGCACCTTAAAATAGAATTGCCCCTCAGAGATAAATAAAGTTGTTTGAATTAAATTGAAAGTTATTTAAGGTTTAAATTGATTTATTCTGGAATAATATCCCTGCATTTTTATTATTCATAATTAAATTACAAAGTTACAGTTTTAAAGTTTAAAAAAATGGCTTTCAGCTAGCTTTTTGGATTATTTTGGCGCTTACTGAGATATTTTAGGCTGTTTTAAAGTTTATCTAATATTTCAGCTGCATGCTAGCGGTTTTGGCTAATCTAGGCTTTTTCTAAAGTTTTTTAAGGCTGTTTTGGAGTTAGGTTAATATTTACACACTAGCGGTTTTGGCTAATCTAGGCTTTTTTCAGGCTATTTTGAAGTTTAGCTATTTTTTTTTAGCTACATGCTAGCTGTTTTGATGAATTCAGGCTTTTTTACGTTTTATAGGCTGTTTTAAAGTTTAGCTAATATTACAGCTATATACTAGCTGTTTTGGCTAATATGCTTTTTTTAAAAGTTTTTCCAGCCTGTTTTGGAGTTAGGCTAATATTTACACGCTAGCTGTTTTGGCTAACCTAGATTTGTTTGGTTTTTTTAGTTTGTTAGGTAAATTTGGCATTTAGCTAATATTTTAGCTGACTATCAGCTTCAGTGTTTTCAGCTACCAGCTTCAGCCTTTTTAGCTTTCAGCACTAGCATCTTCATTGGCCAAATTCAGCTCAAGCATTCAAACTAGCATTATCACAGGTTATGCTATAAATCCAATTGATAATTACGTTAAAAAGTTACGGTTTTAAAAATTGTCATTTTGCTACCTTTTTGGACTATTTTGGCATATGCTAAGATATTTTAGGCTGTTTTAAAGTGTATCTAATATTTCAGCTGCATGCTAGCTGTTTTGGATAATTTAATTTTTTCTAAAGTTTTTTAGGCTGTTTTGGAGTTAGGTTAACGTTTACACGCTAGCTGTTTTGGCTAATTTAGCCTTTTTTCTGTTTTTTAGGCTACTTCGAAGTTTAGCTATTTTTTCAGCTACATGCTAGCTGTTTTGGATAACCTAGTTTTTTCTTCTTATTATTTTAGACTAATCTGGCATTTCGCTCATTTTAGCCAACTACCAGCTTCAGCGTTTTTAGCTATCAATTTCAGCATCTTCAGCTATCAGCACTAGCATCTTCAGCAGCCAAATTCAGCTTAAAGCATTCACACTAGCTTTATCGCAGGTAATGCTATACATGAAGTTGATAACTATGTTAAAAAGTTATGGTTTTAAAGTTTTACAAACTGTCATTTTGCTACCTTTTTGGACTATTTTGGCACCTACTAAGATATTTTAGGCTGTTTTAAAGTTTATCTAATATTTCAGCTGCATGCTAGCGGTTTTGGTTAATTTAGTCTTTTTCTAAAATTTTTTAGGCTGTTTTGGAGTTAGGTTAATATTTACACGCTGGATAATCTAGGCTTTTTTTCAGGCCATTTTGAAGTTTAGCAAAAATTTTTAGCTACCTGCTAGCTGTTTTGACTAATATGCTTTATTAAAAAAAAATTTTAGCTTGTTTTTGGAGTTAGGCTAATATTTACAAGCTAGCTGTTTTGGCTAAGTTAGGCTTTTTTCTGTCTTTTAGCCTATTTTGAGGTTTAGCTATTTTTTCAGCTACATGCTAGCTGTTTTGGATAACCTAGTTTTTTCTTATTATTTTAGACTGATTTGGCATTTTACTAATTTCAGCCGGCTATCAGCTTCAGCATTTTTAGCTATCAATTTCAGCAAATTCAGCTATCAGGACTAGCATCTTCAGCGGCCAAATTCAGCTTACAGCATTCAGCACTAGCAATATCGCAGGTTATGCTATGCATGAAGTGGATATTTTTGTTAAAAAGTTGTGGTTTTGAAGTTTTAAAAACTGTCATTTTGCTACCTTTTTGGACTATTTTGGCAGTTGCTAAGATATTTTAGCTGTTTTAAAGTGTATCTAATATTTCAGCTGCATGCTAGCTGTTTTGGTTAATTTAGTCTTTTTCTAAAATTTTTAAGGCTGTTTTGGAGTTAGGTCAATATTTACACACTAGCTGTTTTGGCTAATCTAGGCTTTTATTCAGGCTGTTTTGAAGTTTTGCAATTCTATTAGTGACATGCTAGCTGTTTTGACTAATTCAGGCTTTTATTTTTACATTTTATAGGCTGTTTTAAAGTTTGGCTAATATTACAGCTACATAGTAACTGTGTTGGCTAATACGCTTTTTTAAAAAGCTTTTTCAGCCTGTTTTGGAGTTAGGCTAATATTTACACGCTAGCTGTTTTGTGTAATTTAGGTTTTTTTCTGTCTTTTAAGCTATTTTGAGGTTTAGCTATTTTTTCCGCTACCTGCTAGCTGTTTTGAGTAAACTAGATTTTCTTATTATTTTAGACTAATCTGGCATTTAACTAATTTTAGCCGGCTACCAGCTTCAGCGTTTTTAGCTATCAATTTCAGCATCTTCAGCGGCCAAATTCAGCTTAAAGCATTCAGCACTGATACAGGATCTAGTTCATAATTATGTTAAAAAATTTCTGGTTTTAAAGTTTTAAAAATGTAGTTTTAGAGAGTTCAACAAATGTTTATCCTGTTCGGATCGCGACCTCAGGTGTGTTTTGGATTTTGGTCTCTTGTGCGATTAACTTTGACACTCCTGCCTTAAAAGACCAAATCTGTTTTATGCATAAACAAAAAAAACAGAAAACATTGACAGCTTTATCTTTGGGTCTGACGTCTTCACACAATGTCGCTCACATTGATCATAACAGAAATGTAGGTCAGGCTGAAATGAAATGTCGACTGTGTCGTGATCGCAGAGAGACGAGGGGAAAAACTTCCCTGCACTCTGACCGCCGCTCCACAACACATTTAGGTCAGGACAGTTCTAAATTAATGAACTTTACAGGAAACTTTTCCAGGAGTTATGCAAGCTCCAGTCAGCTCATCTGTGCAGGAGCGTCACTGCAAAGCAGGACTCCGCAGGATGACACGAAACCCTCATTTCAGCAGGAATAACCTGCTGCACACCAACATGGCGGCCCACGCCGAGGCAGAATTAGCTTCACTCAGGTCTGCTTCACACGCCGCCCTCCTCCACGGATACCCAAACACGAGTGACAAGGCTAATCACTGTAACGCTGCGCCTCCTTCCAACGTTTCTATAATTAAACGCCGCGGGCGTTTGCACAAATCAGCCGTAACGACTGTAAACAAGTGAGCGACAAAGACGATAAATGTAACACTATGAAATAATAAAAAACACTGTTTTTATTCTTCTTTCCATCTATTTAAGAATCCTCACCAAAATAAAAACCCAAACAAATCGGCTCCAAACCGGATCAGAGGTTCTAGAAGAATCCCGATCCACATCGACCTGACTTTCCCACCCACCAGACCTGCAGGATCTGCTGCCAACATGCATCTCCTCAGTGCAGCAGAGGAGGGGTCTCCGAGACCGCCTGCATGTTAGCGCCGACACAAACATCTGGGTCTTTCCTGCAGGAAAACGGTGCAGGTTCAAAACAGAAGCAGAAAATAAACGTTTAAGGAATTAAATTAGAGAGAATTAAGCCAAATAATCTTGATTTAAAAAGTTTTCATTGCTAATTATAGTCACTGATTGTAAACGAGAATTGGACTGAGTGACCCCTCCTGCTAGCTTACAGCCCCTCACACCCTAAGCTAACATTAGCGGGGCAACATTATCGTTTCTATCCAGCAGATTCAGCTCAACAGATCGATTTGTCTGCATCAGAGATTGTGGCCCCGCCCAGTGTATTTCCTACATCACAAATACGATCTCTTTCAAACTGTTTTTGTGTGTCTGCTCCTGATTCACGATTGGAATAAAGACAAACTTAAAAATACTATTTTAAGCTTAATTTACTTTAAATATCATCAGTACAACATTTAAAAAACACACATTTCATCAGAGTGACTTTAATTTTCTTGCATATTAAATGTTAGTAGAAAAACAATCAACTAAATACTTTTTCAAATATCTTTTAAAACTCTGTAGTTAGAGACATTCTATTTTTATTGTACTTGTTTTCGTTCTATTTTCTGATATTTTTTAGCATTTGCTCTTAATCTGCTGGATTTTAAATTATATATTTTTTTCTTTTTACTGTAAAGCTCTTTACTTCCCAGAGGAAGTTGATGGGAGGAGTCTGTGGATGGAACGTGAGCAGTAAAGCTGCTAAACCACAAATTGTCAACAAATTGACTTTTAAAATAGTCGTTGACTAATTTAATACTCGATTAGTCGTTAGTTTATATTACATAGAGTCAGATTGTAGTAAAGTTAAAAGTTCTACTAGCATTAAGCTAGCTTTTTGGAATATTTTGGCATTTATTAAGGTTTTTAAGGCTAATTTTGAGTAAGCTAATATTTCAGCTACATGCTAGCTGTTTTGGCTAACTTAGGCTTTTTTCAGTATTATGCTAATTTGGCATTTAACTAATACTTTAGCTGGCTATAAGCTTCAGCGTTTTCAGCTCTTAGCTTCAGCAATTTCAGCTATCAACTTCAGCATTTTTAGCTATCAATTTCAGCATCTTCACGGCCAAATTCAGCTTACAGCATTCACAATATCATTATTGCAGGTAATGATATACATCTAGTTTTTAGTTAGTTTAAAACTAAAACAGTTTTTTTTGGCTAATTTGGTGTTTAGTTAATATTTCAGCTACATGCGAGCTATTTTGGCTAATTTGGGTTTTTTTCAGGTTTTTTTTTTGGCTAATTTGGAGTTTAGCTAATATTTTAGCTACATGCTAGCTATTTTGGCTAATTTGGAGTTTTTTCAGTTTTTTTGGCTAATTTGGAGTTTAGCTAATACTTCAGCTACATGCTAGCTATTTTGGCTAATTTGGAGTTTTTTCAGTTTTTTTGGCTAATTTGGAGTTTAGCTAATACTTCAGCTACATGCGAGCTATTTTGGCTAATTTGGGTTTTTTCAGGTTTTTTTTGGCTACTTGGAGTTTAGCTAATATTTCAGCTACATGCTAGCTATTTTGGCTAATTTGGGTTTTTTTCAGTTTTTTTGGCTAATTTGGAGTTTTGCTAATATTTCAGCTACATGCTAGATGTTTTGGCTAATTTTTGCTTTTTCAGTTTTTTGGACAATTTTGGAGTTTAGCTAATATTTCAGCTACATGCTAGATGTTTTGGCTAATTTAGGATTTTTTTTAGACTATTTTGGAATTTAGCTAATATTTTAGCAGGCAATCAGCTTCAGCGTTTTCAGCTACTGGCTTTACTGATTTTTGCCATCAATTTCAGAATTTTTAGCTATCAGTATCAACATCTTCAGCTATCAGCACTAGCATCTTCAGCGGCCAAATTCAGTTTACTGCATTCACACTAGCATTATCGCTGGTGATGCTTTACATTTAGTTTTTAATTAGTTTAAAGCTGACAATGGTTAAGATGTGTGCTTTACATCCAGTTTTCGCATGACCCGATTAGTCAACTAATCAGAAAAAAATAATCGGTGATTAGTCGACTATTAAAATAATCGTTTGTGGCAACACGAGTTTCTAGTAAACTAACTTTTATTCTGAAGACTTGTTTTCCTCTGGAGGAGCATCAGGATGCGGATCAGCGCATCATCGCTTTAGTCACTTTCTGGCGTTGGGGAGCCGCCGCCGCTCTTCCTCTCCACCCCCGCCCCTCTATACCGACCCCCCCGTCATATACACTGGCATCAAGCCCAGATCATACACACAGCCTGGGCTTGCTTCTCTGCAGCACTGCTACAATGAGTCCAGCCTCTCCTCATCCATTACATTTATGTTTGAATGGAAAAGAATGCTGGAGAGCGAGCGTCGATGGTCTGCAGGAAGTCTTCTGCTCGTGGAGGGAGCCTCCAAAAACACTAACAATTCACTCATCTGATTAGTTTGGAGATTTCATTTGAAATCTTAAATTTAGTCGTCACATAACATCCTTTAGTTTTCTGTAGCTAATTAATAAAAACCGTTTTGGGCAAATTATATATAAAAGAAGAATGTATTAACGTTTGTTTATTAAATATACTATTTATCAACCTATGTGGATGAAGATTCTCAATCATCCAGGAAGTTCATCTCTTTGACAAAATAATAAATTAATTTCAAGGCAATTAGTCCTGTTTGTAATATCAATAGTTTAAGCAGATTACAGCCCTTTTTTTTGGTTCTTTGTTGGTTTTTCTTGCATTTCGATTCACTAAAAATGTGGAAATTCTTATTAACCCGAAGGTCAGAACAACACCATCCTCTCCACAGAGGAATTTAGATCAAACATCAGAGATATTTTGTCTTGAAGGCAGAGAAAGCCACGTGTGCAGAGTCCGAACGGGAAACAAACAGAGAAACTGAAGGATTTTCTATCACTTTCATGCTGCGTTGAGTTAAAGTGAAAATCAGACCAGAGGAGCCTTTATTTGTTCCAGGACTTTAACCCTCATAACTCAGAAGAGAATGTTGTAAAACAAAAAGATCTTAAAGAAAAAGTCCTGAAAGACAAGGCTGAAACTTAACCCTTTAACACCTAAGGTGGGGGTGTTAATTCAACCACACAAGAGGCAAAAATCCAAAACACAACTGAGGTCGCGGGCCGGACAGGATAAACATTTATTAAACACTCTAAAACTACAATTTTAAAATTTTAAAACCATAACTTTTTAAACATGATTAAGAACTAGATATACAGCATTACCTGCAATAATGTTAGTGTGAATGCTAAATGCTAAAGCTGGTAGCCAGCTAAACTATTAGCTAAATGCCGTATTAGCCTAAAAAACAAACAAAAAAACGGCTAGCCAAAGCAGCTAGCATGTTGCTGAATTATTAGTTAAACTCCAAAACAGCTTAAAAATAAAAAAGCCTAAATTAGCTAAAACAGCTAGCATGTAAATATTAGCCTAGCTACAAAACAGCCTAAAAAAACTTTAAAAAACTACATTAGCCAAAGCAGCTAGCATGTAGCTGAAAAAATATCTGAACTCCAAAACAGTCTAAAAAACGTTTTTTAAAAAGACTACATTAGCCAAAGCAGCTAGCATGTAGTTGAATGCTAGCTGCCTAAAAATAAAAAAAGCCAAAATTAGCCAAAACAGCTAGCATGTAAAGATTAGCCTTGCTCCAAAACAGCCTAATAAATTTTTTTAAAAGCATACATTAGCCAAAATAGCGAGCATGAAGCTAAAATAAATAGCTAAACTTCAAAATAGCCTAAAAAACTGAAGAAGCATACAAGGTAAAACAGCTAGCATGTAGCTGAAATATTAGCTAAACTCCAAAATAGCCTAAAACATCTTCGTAAATACCAAAATAGTCGAGAAAGCTAGCAGAAAACCAATTTTTTTTTATTTTAAAAAACCATAACTTTTAAACTTAATTATGAATAATAAAAAAGCAGGAATATTATTCCAGAATAAATCAACTTAAATAATCAACTTAAAATATAAAATATATTTTCATAAGATAACATCGGGTCATTAATAACAATAAAATAAAATGATCTAGAGGGCCGGATCCGGCCCCCGGGCCATGACTTTGTCAACGCCTAAACACAGAATTTACTTTAACTTTTCAACCGTTAACATGATCAACGTAATTCCAGCAGAATCTTTTTACGGTTTTTCTCCAATGAAAATCATGTTTAAAATATAAAAAAATAAATAAAAATCACTATAAATCACAGAACATAATAACTGATTATTTAAATTAAAATATACATTAATATTTTACATTTATCTAAGCTAAATGTGCTTTACTTGTCTAAAGTCCAAATATTCTCTCATTTACATCAACTTTTAGTAGTAAAAAACTATTTTCTGGCTCCAACAAACTCTTTTTGTGGATTTTAAGAGGCCTGAATTTGCCCCCTCTCCCTCCTCCTCCTCCCCCTCGTTAGGCTGACGTGGTGGTAAAAGTGAAGCTGACGGGGCAGAAGAGCCGGAGCTGCCCCTGCAGCCCTTACCTGTTCTGCCAGCCTTGGATCAGGTTGGTGTATTTGCTCAGAACTCCTTCGAGCTGCCTCCGCTGCGCCTGCGTCTGCGTCTGCGTCTGCTGCAGCTGCAGCGTGGAGCTGCCGCTGCCCTGCGCGCTCCCCCGGCTGCCTCCCGCTCCAGCCGCGCCGGAGCCGGGGCTGTGCGACCCGCTGCGGCCGCCGGGCCTCCGGGAGCTCCCGCGGTGCTCCGCCGAGTTGGGTTTGTGGGTCCCGGAACCGGACAGCGGCTTCTCCATCCCGGCGACGGGAGCGCGGCGATCGGGAGGAGGAGCTGCGGGAGACGGGGACGGACCAGCAGCCTAGCGGGACAGAGCTCCGGGACGCATTTGGGGGGGGGTGGGGGGGTGGGGGGGGGGGGGGGGACGGCGGAGCTAAAGGGGGAGGTGCGGCGGGCGTGCGTGAGCGGCGCGGCCGCGGCCTTCCGTGCGGGTCTGGGCGCGCGGCAGCGCGGACATAGCTGTCGAGTCGGAGGCGCTGCTCCTCTGCAGCGTGGCCGTGGGAGACGGATCCAGTGTTTTCCTCACACGGACACGCCCACTCCACTCTGGACCCGCCCCCGGAAGTTACAATGTGATACACACGCGCTCGTGCGAACCGAACACACAGAAAAACTCACTTTTTTCTCACTTTTGGACGAAAAAATGATGAAAAGGAAAAAAAAAAAAGTTCAGTTTATGATAGAAAAAAACTGAAAAGACATTTTGGGCTCGAAAGAGTATTTAAAAAGGCTTAAAAATTCATATTTTAAAGAAGAGAGAAACTTTCATTGTCTTGAAACACAGATGTTATTCATTTATTCACATGATAAAGCATAATTTAAAACATACAAAGAATTTGTGTTAAATGGTTATACATGTCAAAGATAAGAGAAAAAGGATTTTATCATAATAGAAGCCCCACACCTTCATTCGCTTCATTTATCTGGATACTTTCTATTAAAAATACTCCTAAATAAAGTCGTCTATATGTTCAGAACTGCGCTTGACAAATTCATTAAAAAACAAATAAAAACAACACTTTTTTTCAAAATGGCTGCTTTTCTGTTGGGCCAAATTCTTCCCGTCTCCCTACTACGGCTTCACCCCACCCTTCTGACTGTAGGGCAGTTGAAGAAGTAGTTGTAATTTTTCTTCTCCTTTCTCCTCTATTTGAAGGGACAGTTTTAGTGTAAGTGTGTCTGGGATATTTAATTTTTTTAATTTTGACCCTCCAAGCCGAGAGATCCAAAGTCCTCCGTCGCGAGGCTAAACTGCGTCGCGCTGAGAACTGCTTTTCTTCACATAGCTGCGCTCTGAACCACAGACGTTTACATTTAAATGTAATTAATGAATTTTTGTTGTATCGTGATCTTTTTAAAGTTATAACATCACTGTTGTTATGTATATTCAAGCTCTGGAAGCTCCGCGCTAACGCTAGCAGACCGGAAATTATTGATGATGTCATTGATCAAAATTGATGTCAGAAATATGAAACACTATTTTTTTCATAACTCACTGTTTAGAGCAGGGGTGGGCAAACTACGGCCCGGGGGCCACATGCGGCCCCTTAAGATACTTAATGTGGCCCTCCAAATTAAAATACATTGAATCAAAAATCCTAATTATTGTTTTATTTTCATTGTATTTCTGGTTTCTTCCCATGAATGGTGTTGTTTCTCTGACGTTCGTGTGTGTTCCTTTCTGAGTCAGATGGTGATCTTTCGGATTATTCCTACACCACATAAATGCAGCATTTCTTTGAGTTCACATTTTCCTCTGAAGAACATCAACCCATTGGATCACCCAAAAGAGAACAAAAATCAAAATTTAGAAATTAAAACTCCCAAATTTTCTGTTTTTAAATTAATATATGTGAATTTTGAATCCAAATTAAAGCATGTTTTTCTCTAAATTCCATATTATTTTTTTTAGTTTATGAGGTTGATTACCAAATCTCTCCTTCCATCTGCTCCTTGTCCGGCCCTTATGCCAAATTTTAGAACCCTTTGTGGCCCACGAGTCAAAACAATTGCCCACCCCTGGTTTAGAGGGATAAATGAAGGGAGAAGGGAAGAATTCGGATTGGGCCTATGTAACGATGTTATGTGTTTTCCGAGTTTGCGCGCTAACGTGGATGACCGGCGACCTTTGATTGCATCATTGAGTGGTAGTTTTGTCCCAATTTGAAAACACCGGTGGTGTCCGAATTCCTTCACTACTCACTACATAATGCACTATATCGTATTTTCGCCATTTTGTCCAAATCTACAATTCCAAAATTGAAAAATTTCCCAAAAAACTAGCGTACATCGATGTTCACTACATTGACAAACATAGACCACAATGCATTGCGTTTGAACAATTTTTGCAGAAAAAATGTGTTTGAATGTATAAACCATGAACGTTTTCATCATCAGTGGCGTCACAAATAGACGTCTTAAAATGCTCGTATTGATTAGATTTTCACTTCATGAAATCTGTGACGTCATACTTGCTATTTAAAAACAATAGAGAGAATTCGGACATATCGCTCCGTCTGGCAGGCTAAATTTAGAAGTAGGGGAAGAATTTGTACTTGGGCATGGATTTATCTCCATAGCAACCATTTTATTTTTTTGGTCGCCTGGGTGTGACGAACAGGTTGGCGTGAGTTTTAGAAGAATCTGCAAAAGTAAATTTTTGAATTTCCTCGACGACAGACATTTTTTGTTAACCACGCCCACATTCCTTATATGTCCATATCATATGCTATATCGTTTCGTTCAGCTGGAGCAAACAATTCACGTGTAAAGTTTTTGAAATTTTCTGGTAAAAAACGTGTGAGCAAACAGGGAAACGCCACTTTTGCTAGCTTGCCATGCTAACGCGGTTCATAATCTACATCCTCTAATTCTACCTCCCAAGTGGCTTTTCGATTAGACTTGAGGAGTTACGAGGCGATAGATTGAAATTCTTTGGTGGGGTTTAAATGTTTGGATGGACCTGAAAGTGATATTTTTGAAAATTCAAGATGGCTGCCTCCTCGTGAGGTCAAAGGTCAGCAAAACTTAATTTGTGGTTGTAAACTTCATGTTTCATAACAATCCCTCAAACAAAAGTTTTTTTTTTTCCATTTTGTGTGAAAACGTGAAAATTGATAAACTTCACACGTCGCCACAAAATGGCCGCCATGTAGGTCTTGTGGCCATCCCATAATAACTTCCTTTGGCTATCCCTGACATGCATGTTTTTGGTTTCATTGCTCATATTTCTTAAGCCCCATTAGAGATTTTGGCTCTATTCATATTGTTGATGGTTTATTTCGTTGTGATCTCTCATCATTTTTTTGGGTGGGGGTCATACACCATGTCCAACATTCATTTTCACCGGGTTCTACATGTAAATTTTGGTAAGTTTGTAAATTTGTAAGTAAATTTGAAAAATATAAGCACAATAAAAAAGTAAATGTTAAAATAATAGATTAAATAAAGCGTATGGGGAAAAATTTTACATTAATTTTTACTTTTTTGCTATTTTATGAAAATATTCATATTTGTGAAACATGTATTGTCATTTTCCCCTTTTTTAATATATTTTAAATAAAATGTGTGTTTTTATTGATAATTATTTATATTTTTTTGTATATTTACTACCAATAAATTCTGGTTGAAGTTGATATTCAGTTTAGTAAGGAACAATAAAGTTTTCTGACATTTAAACAATAATTAAAAAACGTCAAGATGATCAATTTTGATTTTATTTAAACTTTTTCTTCGTTTAAATGTGAACAAACAGGAAAATGGATGTTTTTGATCTTTTGATGAACCCGGCCGAATGTCAACGTTTTCTTCAAGCTGCAGATTTCTGACAATCAAATCAAGTGATCGGTTTATAAGAGCCGATCGATACGGAGCTGACAGCGGGGAGCTGATTGATCACATCCCCCCCCCCTCACAGCATGACACATGGGATGAAAATCAGACGGAGGAGTCTTCATCTATGAAAAGGTGACCCTAAAAATAGAAGTGGAATATCCAGTTTTACATAAAAAGGCTTTTTAAAAGCAGTTTTTCAAAATAAAAGACTCCAGAATCTCTTGAAAAATTCTGTTTTTTGAACATTTTTCTTTAGAGGTTTCTCTACTGTTGCTTTCTTGGATTAAAAAAAATGAAGATTGTGTTTGTTTTTATTATAGTTTTAGATGTGTCAGAGTTATTAAATGTGATATTTTAATAAACATTGTGATGTGAAGTGAAGGAGTTCCTTCAAAATAAAGTATCTGATGAATAAACACGTTACTTCTAGTGACTAAAACTTCCCAGAATAGCATCAATGTTAAAAAGTATGCTAAATTTAAAACTTATGTGCTGATTTCAATTATATTTTAACAGAGGGTGTCGAGGATGAACCCCGGACATTAGTCAGGACAGGCTCCAGCAACCCGTGACTCCTACTTAGAAGGTTCAGAAAATGGATGGATGAATTTCTCGAATCATTTATTATAAATGTTAAGAAATTCTCGCAAACATTTTTAACCCATTTGATTTATTTTATTTACTTTTAAACTTTTTTTTAGTTTAAGATTTAAATTTTCATATTATTCGTTAATATTTTACATTTACATGTGAAAGCATCACAAAGTCTTTTTTTAAACAAGTTTTTACAGATTCTTTTATTATTTGATACCGTCCACATTTAATGTGTTGCTCAACCCTGAAGTCTAACAATTATAATCATCTGCAAAACAAGAAAATATTATTTTTTAATAATTTTTTATCACAATAAAAATCCCACAGAGATAAATCTTATTAATGTCTATAAAGATAGAATAAATAAAATAGATTTAACTGATAGTTTCAGACAAACAGCAATAAAATAACATAAATCATTAAGTTACTTGAAATATATTCTGTTAAATGTACAAAAAGGAAAAAAAATGAACACGAAACAACAATCTTGTTTTTACTAAAAATAAATCCAAAGATAGAATCAAATCAAGTTTAATGATCATATTTGTTTGAAATATTTGAGTTTTCATTCAGAGAAAGTTTTCCCGCCGTCACAAACGACACAGATTCTCTGCCAATGAAAGCCTTCTGGGTTTTTGTTCATCAGAATAAAATATAAAAAACACAAATAAATGGGGAAAAATTGAAATTGAAATAAGTTTGTGAAAGATGGAGTCACATTTAACGTTGTAAGAACAAAGTAAACCTTCATTTTTATTATATAAATCAACTTTATCTCAGTATTTTGGACATGCTTTTATTTTGTAATCCATGCAGACGTAATCCTGCTTTTCATCCTGTTGCGTCTGTTTGTTCATCACTCCAGAGGGATAAAAAACCTTCTGCTCATTGAAGACCCGATTGAAAGACTTGCAGAATCTATTAAAGGAAGCCAGACATTGATGCAGAGGAATCGAAGGAACGCCGAATGAAGCTCCACGGGACGCTTAGCAGAAAACAGACGGAGATCGATGCAGAACGGAGGAGAACATCTCCGGGCAGGACAGTCGATGGCGTGGAAAAAGCTCCACGCCGAGGGTCAAGCAGAGGTCATGTGAGGATGGAGGCGGGGGAAACTCGTCTCTTATAACTCTAATGTCTTTGTAAGATATCATGAAATAACAGTTTTAGTAGTTAACACATCTTATCTGGTATTGTCTCCATACTGTTTATGTTCTAATGGTTTTTTTTTTACTTTAGATTATTTTATTGTGTTTTTGTTGACCACAAACACACAAAATCCCTTGCAGTTGGTTCAAACCCTTTTTGATTTAGATTTCTTCTTAAATTATGAAAATTTGTTTTCTTCCACGATAAATAATTTTCTGGATTTTATTCAGCAATAAGTAGTCGGATGTCTGTCTTTTTGTCAGGCCAAAGATCAAAATAGGATTTTTTTCTAAATCTGTCTTTCCTGTATAAACAATTAAATTAAATTAAATTAAATTAAATTAAATTAAATTAAATTAAATTAAATTAAATTAAATTAAATTAAATTAAATTAAATTAAATTAAATTAAATTAAAAACATTTAGATATAATGTGATAATTTAAAATAATAAAATCAAGTAAAACACGATAAAATGAAATAAAACAAAATAAAAGTAAAATTTTAAAATTTTAAATGAAATGAAATAAAAGATAATAATTTATAAAATATTAATAATATATAATTATTAATATATAATAAAACGTTATAAAACAAAAATGAAATCATTTAAAAGAAAAGAAAAATAACATGACAAAAAATAAAGTAAAGTAAAAATAAAATAATACAATAAAAATAATACAATAAAATAAAATGAAATCATATAAGATATTAAAAAATATGAAATGAAAAACTATAAAATAAAATAATGAAGAAAATAAAATAAAATGAAATAAAATAAAGTAAACTAAAATGATATTAAAGAAAATATAATTAAATAATACAAAATAAAATGAAACACTAAAGTAAAATAAAATAAAATAAGTAAAATGAAATAAAAAGAAAATAAAATATAAAAAAATAAAATAATGTAAAAAAATATGTTGAATATGTCATAAGTTGAATTTGATGTCTTACTACTTTTAAAAGTCTAGTGTTTAGTTCAAAGTACCTATTAAATAATCCAGACTGCTTATGTTTGAGAAATGTTTTATTTTGGCATCTCAACCAACTCACAGTTTATGTGATTCTTTTTATAGAAATAAAATAATAATTTTATGCGATTTGGCAGCAACATTTCTGTCTGTGGTGAAAAATCTCTTCACAGGATAACAGATAAAAAAACATTTTTCCCTCTTGAACGCTGCAGCTTTAAAAAAAATGTTTTGAGTTCTGAGATTGCACTGAAAAGTGAAGTTGACCTGATTTTTTGATAGACATTTTCAAGCCGACAGCAAAGAAAACCAAATCCCGCTTTTATTCTGAAAGGCAGGTCCCAATTTTATCCCTCAAAATGTTTTCAAGTGTTTATCCACTCCCACAGACCTTCCATGTCACTCTTGGTATTCAGGTTTGTCGCAGCCTTTAAAGGTATCTGCTGACGGTCTTCAGAAGTCCTCCATCCGGGTCAAACTCTCAGTCACGTCTCAGAGCTTCAAGCTGCCGTCCTCGATAAGAGCGTCAGTCAGAACCAAAGGCTGCTGCTGAATTTCTTTGTTCTTCCTCTGTGCTCCTCGTCCTGGAGTTATGGGTTTGGTTTGTGTCTGTCATCTGCATATCAGAGGGAGTCTGGATGAAAACATCTCTGGGTTTGTCTCCACTTTCTGCTGACGCTGCAGCTCCACAGAACAGCTGCAGCACATTAACATTTTTCTGACCTGTTGTCATTTCTCCTGAAAGCGGCGATAACGGCGGCCGTGTTTGCTTTGGGAACTTTCTGTCGACTCTGGACCGTCTGGGGGCTTATCTAGTGCGGTTTTCTTTGCTTCCCGTGAGCGCGACACAATGGGAGCTAACAAACGGCTTCCTCCTCGTTTAGAATCTAAAGAGCGGCAGAGAGGAGGACAAAAACAAATTCCCGATTTCCTTGGCAGCAGTGGGGTAACAGGGTAGCAACAGGGTAGTAACTGTCACAACCAAGGTCAACCGTCGGTGGTTTGTCTGCATGTCTCTTTGGTACCAACATCTATTAGATATAGACACTCGCCCACTTTACAAGCTTCTCCTTGACTGAGACACTTTCTGCCTTCAGGACGTCTCAATTAAGAGTCAAAAAGTCATTTGGGCTCGTTTTCTACTGATCAGAACCTAGAAGGAGCCGCATTGACTTACGTTAGCCTTTAAGAAATTTGCATTCATAACCTTCTTTTTGTTTTATTTTTAATAAATGTGAATAATGTCTATTTTTGGCACGAACAAAAGCAAAAAATATATATAAAAAGAAACTAGCATCTCTCAAAAAGGTATTTTTTTATGTTTTTAACTTTAGTTGCAAAAAAGCTAGCTCGTTGCTTAATTACTAGCTGAACTTCAAATTAGCATAACATTTCTCTGTAAATTAAATCAGACAAAAATGTTAGCATGTTATTGAAATAAAAGCTAAACTCAAAATTTGCCTAAAACCCCCAGCAGATAACAAATTAGCTAAAAATGTTAGCATATATGCTAAAATATTAGCTAAATTCTAAATTAGCATAAAAGACTAATTAGAGGCCAAATCTGCCAAAAAAAGCTAGCTTGTCGTTAATTACTAGCTGAACTCCAAAATAGCCTAAAATTCCTCATGAAACAAACCTAGCCAAAAACGTTAGCATGTTGCTAAAATAGAAACTGAATTCTACATTATACAAAAAAAAACATCAGTAGATAACAAATTAGCTGAAAACATCAGCATTTTACTAAAATATTAGCTAAACTCCAGATTAGCATAACATTTCTCAGAAAATGTAGCCAAAAACGTTAGCATGTTGTTAAAATATTAGCTAAACTCAAAATTAGTATAACATTTCTCAGAAAACTTAGCCAAAAACGTTAGCATGTTGTTAAAATATTAGCTAAACTCTAAATTAGCATAACATTTCTCAGAAAACTTAGCCAAAAACGTTAGCATGTTGTTAAAATATTAGCTAAACTCAAAATTAGTATAACATTTCTCAGAAAACTTAGCTAAAAAGGTTAGCATGTTGTTAAAATATTAGCTAAACTCTAAATTAGCATAACATTTCTCAGAAAACTTAGCCAAAAACGTTAGCATGTTGCTAAAATATTAGCTAAACTCAAAATTAGCATAACATTTCTCAGAAAAGTTAGTCAAAAACGTTAGCATGTTGCTAAAATATTAGCTAAACTCTAAATTAGCATAACATTTCTCAGAAAACTTCGCCAAAAACATTAGCATGTTGTTAAAATATTAGCTAAACTCTAAATTAGCATAACATTTCTCAGAAAACTTAGCCAAAAAATGTTAGCATGTTGCTAAAATATTAGCTAAATTCAAAATTAGCATAACATTTCTCAGAAAACTTAGCCAAAAACATTAGCATGTTGCCAAATTATTAGCTAAACTCAAAATAAATTAGCATAACATTTCTCAGAAAACTTAGCCACAAGCGTTAGCATGTTGTTAAAATATTAGCTAAACTCTAAATTAGCATAACATTTCTCAGAAAACTTCGCAAAAAACGTTAGCATGTTACCAAAATATTAGCTAAACTCAAAATAAATTAGCATAACATTTCTCAGAAAATTTAGCCACAAACGTTAGCATGTTGTTAAAATATTAGCTAAACTCTAAATTAGCATAACATTTCTCAGAAAACTTCGCCAAAAACGTTAGCATGTTGTTAAAATATTACCTAAACTCAAAATTAGCATAACATTTCTTAGAAAATTTAGCCAAAAAGGTTAGCATGTTGTTAAAATATTAGCTAAACTCTAAATTAGCATAACATTTCTCAGAAAACTTAGCCAAAAGTGTTAGTATGTTGCTAAAATAATAGCTAATCTCCAATTTTTTTTACATTTACTATTTTATTTTTCTTCATCCAGAGAGCCACTATGGAGAGATAAAAGATCCACATGTGGCTCCGGAGCCGCAGGTTGCAGACCCCTGGCATAGATGCAATAAGGTACTGGAGACATTGCTCAGAGAGTTTGGTCCATGTTGACATGATAGCGTTCATGTGTCAGCTGTACATCCATGATGACGATCCCCCGTCAATCCCTGATGGAGATCTGGTGATCGTGGAGGCCATTAAGGAGTGGTACTGTCACAAATGGTTCCACGTGCAGCAGGTCTGTTAGTGCAGACAGTTAAATCAGGGTCAGAAGGGCAGAGGTCAATCACGAGCATCAAAGAAGAGAGTAGAGACGTCAGAGTCCAGGCGTGGGTCGGGGCAGGCGGCAAGGAATCAGAGATAAAGCAGGAGATCAGGTCCAGGTAGAAACGCTCAGTAATGCAGGCAGGGCGGCTCAAACAATACTTCACACAGAGTGAGGCAAATGAGAGTCAGCTGAGCGGCATCCAGGAACTGTGCGCTGGGGTTGCTGGGAGATGTAGTGCAGTCAGTCTTCTGGTGGCCAGAGAGGGAGACAGAGCGCCGACTCCTGACGGGTCCAGTTAATTCTGGCAAACGTTTCCACTCAGTTAAGACTCGGTTCCACAGAACACATACGGAGTGTAGACTGCTAGCGCAGAACGCTAGCTCACCCTGTATCACACCGTTGCCAAAGGATAGCAAAGAACTTTTGCAGTTCTACCGCAGACTCGGCCTTGCTGTTGTTTTCAGGTATTTTCAATTTAGACTCGTGACCAAAAGAGGACACAGGAAACCGCAAAAACCCGAATGCTTACAAACGTTAGCTTAAATGTGTGCCCTATTGGTGCTTTCTATTGTTGTCGTCACTTTCTGCCAATCGACGGGTGGCTACAACCACATTTTACTTTTCAACCGATAGGGGCCCCCAAGAGTTACGGTTTAGTGGGTCTATTTTAAAATGGAAATGCCCAAATGCCGGGCCGGACCGCTCAGAAGCTTTAGAGTCCAGAGAACTCAAGAAACCAGTCTGAGATGGTTCCAGCGTTATGACATCAGTGGATGGAACACTGTGGTCAGAAAGGGATGGACGTGGTCAGCAACAGTACTCAGGTAGACTGTGGGGTTGGAACCGTATCCCCCACACCATGACACCACCACCGCAGCCTGAACCGTACATACAAGGCAGGACGGATCCATGCTTTCATGTTCTGACCCTTCCATGAATGTAAAGGTCAACGGAGTCTCATCGGATCAGACAACACTCTGTCAGTCTTCCGTTGTCCAGTTTTGGTGAGTGAATTGGAGACTCGGTTTCCTGTTATTGGTTACATAGCATCAAAACAGACTTTTGGTACAATTGTAGGTATTTCTCAAACCAAATGAGCCTTAAAAGGCCAGAATCATCTGGACGAGTGTTGGAAACCGTTTTGGCTCTCTTGCAGATTACCCATCCATCCATCCATCCATCCATCCATCTTCTTCCGCTTCATCCGGGACCGGGTCGCGGGGGCAGCAGTCTAAGCAAAGATGCCCAGACTTCCCTCTCCCGGGCCACTTCCTCCAGCTCCTCTGGGGGGACCCCGAGGCGTTCCCAGGCCAGCCGAGAAACATAGTCTCTCCAGCGTGTCCTGGGTCTTCCCCGGGGCCTCCGCCCAGTGGGACATGCCCGGAACACCTCTCCAGGGAGGCGTCCAGGAGGCATCCGAACCAGATGCCCAAGCCACCTCAACTGGCTCCTCTCGATGCGGAGGAGAAGCGGCTCTACTCCGAGCTCTCTCCGGGTGACTGAGCTCCTCCCCCTATCTCTAAGGGAGCGCCCAGCCACCCTCCGGAGGAAACTCATTTCAGCTGCTTGTAATCGGGATCTCGTTCTTTCGGTCACGACCCAAAGCTCATGACCATAGGTGAGAACTGGAACGAAGATCGACCGGTAAATCCAGAGCTTTGCTTTCTGGCTCAGCTCTCTTTTCACCATAACGGACGGGTACAGCGACCGCAAAATGGCGGACGCCGCTCCAATCCGCCTGTCAATCTCACGCTCCGATCTTCCCTCACTCGTGAACAAGACCCCAAGATATTTAAACTCCTCCCCCTGAGGCAGGAGCACTCCACCCACCGAGAGAGGGCAAACTACCTTTCTCCGGTCGAGAACCATGGCCTCAGATTACCCGTTCTCCAACAGATGTATTCCTTTCTGCCTCCATCAAGGCCAGTTCGAGTCACTTGGAATGACTTTGAGACAGTTTGGAGAGAAATTTAGATTCTTTAATTAATTGAGTATCAAAAAGTTTCAGAAAAATGACAGTGAACATCTAAAATAGGGGTGTTTCAGGAGCCACATTCAACTCGTCTGATCTCAAGCGGGCCGGACTCGTAACATAATAGCAAAATAACCTTTGGTCAACTTGTTACTTTGATTTCTAGTAGCCTAATTACTTATTATTATTATTCTGTTGAAAAAAATTTGGTAATTGTTATGCCACACCTGATCAATTTAATAAGCGGTGGCACGCCCTTGCAAAGATATGCTGTTTATTTCTTGATCTCTTGTTATGCCGGTACTTCTTTTCCTTTGCTCCCCCTAGTGGCAGAACTGCGTATTGCAGCCACTTCTGTAAATAATCATAACTCTCCACAGGAATGGGAAAGACGCTTACTTTTTTACCAACATTTTTTCCTTATATATTTATTCTCTTCATGGCTGGGCCGGATTAAACCATCTGGAGGGCCGGATGTGGCCCGCGGGCCGGACGCTTGACACCCCTGATCTAAAGTGATCATTTGAACTCTTAGATGTGTTTCAGCCAATCGAGACCTGAACTGGACCAACTTCCTGTCAAAGTCCTCTGAAAATTTTCATATTTTCCACTTAGATTAGAAGAAAGTTAAGAGTTTTGAACATTTAAGTGTGCGGCCTGACAGGTCCAAAGGTCACAGACGCCATTACACCCAAAAAAAACTTCAAAGTGCAGATATATATGTAAATTCTGATCATCTCGGAGGACCCGGAGCTCAAAAGTGGACGAAGATACAAGAAGGAAGTGTCGGGTCTGGAGCCAAAGTGTCATTTGGGCTCAATTATTGGCTGAGTGGAAGCAGAAGGATTCCAATTAGTGCTCTCATTTGACGCTTGTGTTTGTCAGAAAGTTTCCTGTTGAGCACACAAAGCTCATAATTGGTTTCAAAGTGCCAAAGATGATCGTCCCAGTCCAGCTTTTACAGAATCTTTTTGGTTCTCTTCATCCGTGCAGTGGTGTCGCTCTCCAACCTCGTTTTAAAAGGACATTTGAGGCAGTAATTATAGTTAATATATAACTTTGATCTCTTTTATGCATTAAAACAGTAACTACATATATGGCATTAACTGTGATAATGCTAGTGAGATGCTGTAAACTGAAGATTCTAGCGCTGATAGTTAAAAACGTTGAAACCTCGTGCTAGCAAAAATGGCTAATTTTGCTAAAACAGCTAACATTATAGTAAAATATTACCTAAACTACAAATTATCCTAAAAAAAGGGAAAAAAAATCTAATTTTGCCAATATTTTATCATATTACTATTGGCTAAACTCCAAATTAGTTTAAAATATTTTCAAATTAGCAACAAACAGCTAGCATGTAGCTAAAATAAAGCTAAACTCCAAACTGCTATCCAGTAGCTGCTGAACAAGTTTCAAAGTTCACAAAAGTTTTTGAAAGATTTGAGCGATTCCTCATTTTCATATTTCAAAAACAATAAAGTTTATAAATAACAAAATATGAGCAATAATGTCCTGAACGTTTTAAAACTGAGGAACGTTCAGAAATGAGCAGGAGAATCACTATAGTGTGAATACTTACTAAGCAATCACACAATTGGACTGATTTAATTTCATAAAGTGACACAATCTGCATTTCGGTTTGGTTTGCGTCTGCAGACTGAGAATTACCACAGCAGGTTGGATGCTGCCCCACGCTGGAGAGGGAAAAAAATAAAAAATATAAAGTTTTATGCATTTATTCAAGCTTTTTCATTGAATTTTCTTAGGGAAAACATACCGATTTGGGTCATTCATTTCTGCATGTTTTCATTTGAAATGAAATTGATTGTTTGCAGAAGAGAATGAGACTCCAGTTTGAAATAAAAGAGTAAAAATTCTCACTAAAATGCTCAGTTCTCCACCAGAGGAGGGAAAAAAGCCTTTTAGCACATTTTTATTAAAAGATACATCATTTAAGACCGTATTTGTGAGGTAGAAAAGACGGTGGCGGGGCCACAAGCTCCCTGCTCCAAGCTCTTTCCAATAGGGGAGGGAGTGGGGTGGGGTTGCCCCGCCCACATCTCAGAGGTGAAATTTAAAGCAGTCCTACAGTTTTATTGATAAACTGTATCATCCTAAACCACTTTGAAAATACATTTTTAAAGATAAATGTGGTTGTTTATACCATGAAAATGAACAAAAAGCATCAAAAGAACTAAAAGTGCATCTTAAAAGTCACTTTTTAATTTTTTTCCAGATATAAACTATTTTAGAATATTATTTGTCCTCTTTAATTTTAAAATTATTTTTTATAATTAATAAATATAGTTTATTTTATATTAAATTACACTTTTAAGTTGAATAAACCACCAATTCAAAATTTTAATTTGATAGAAAACTAATAATTTTTATTGATCAAATGTTTTACTTTTTTTTTTATGTATTCTATTACAATTCTATAAAAGTTTGGACCAAATTTAAAACATTAAAAAACTGTCTTTTGGCTTGTATGTTATGCATTTGATGTATATGGTGTCTTCCACCACCATGCTCAACATTTGCAATGATCTTGTTTTCAAATTCTAAATTGAAAATAAAAAGAAATTTGAAAACTTTAAGCATTTTTCCTTTTAAAGGTGCCAAATATAAAACTCCCTGATTGTTTATTTTTCTGATATATCTCATAATTTACTCATTTTAGCTAAAATAGTTACTGAAACGGAGAGATCTCATTAACTTCAGCTGCAGCCTGATGAAGACGGAGAACTGTCTCCACTACAACGCAGTGATGGATTCGCTCGTTACACTCTAACATTCATGGAGCTGAATCCATTAGAAGAATGTCATCTGGAGAATTATTCTTGTTCAGCTTCTCTGTCAGAATTATCTTTCTAAAAGGACACAGAGGAATGAGGTGGAACGCTCCCAGCTCTGTCCATTAGTGAGATCCAGTCTGATTTGAAGTGATGAGCCTTTTTACTGAAGCTAAAAGCCATCCCAGAACTTTGACAAACAAATCTATTTTTTTTTTAAATAAATATGGGATAAATATATATATATTTAATTTAGAATATCATATGGCATCCAAAAATGCAGAAATATTAATTTAAAACGCAAAGAAAACCTTAAAAAATAGACATTTTCAAAATAACTACATTTCCCAGAATGCCTCTCGGCCTCTCGTCAGCGCTGCGTGAGCGCCCCCGGACGGCCGCGGGACGAAGTGCAGGTAAAGGTGCCCATTCTGACCGTGAGCCATGCAGACGGGCTCTGCAGCGGCGGCAGACATGTAAGGCGGGAAAAGGATCAAAGGCGGGCCGCAGGAGAATGTGTCATCCTCGCCATCATGTTCCCGGGAGTTTTCTATGCACTGCTGGCGGGCTTCCTCGGAGCCGTGGCGTCGTCGTCGGCCAAGCTGTCCCTCGGAGCGGACTACCTGAAGGGGGTCTGTGAGAGCGGGCTCCGGACGTGGGGGGAGCAGCGGAAATTCAGGCACGCGGATGAAACCAGCGCGTGTGTGTGTGAGCTGGAAGTTCTGTTGGGCGCGCGCGCGGGGCGGACGGGACCGGGGGGGTGGGGGGGAGGGGGGTGTCCGGTTCAGCACCGCGGACAGAGTCACGCGCGACAGCTGAAGGACACCGCTGCAGTGACGGTCTGTCCCCTGCAGGGGGCGGGGCGCAGCGGGTTTCTACCAGCCTATGACCTTCACCCATTCTGATTACGTCATCCAGGCGCGTCAGAAACATCTGCAAACGGAGGAGGAAGAATCCCAATAAACATGAATAAAATTAGACTGTTTGTTCACAAAATTCACCATAAATGACAATTAATAAATGAAATTTAGATTAAAACGAATTTATGTTGGATATGCCTTAAAAATAAAGACAAATAAATTGTAAAAATAAAAAAATAATAATAAATAAATGAAAAAAAAAACTGTGAATGCTGTTTACTGAAAGTATTTAGACTTTTTCCTGAATATGGTGACACAATTTACTTTAATTTCTAAAGTGATTTACTGAAAATGCTAAAACAATTTGCAAAATGTTACATTTTATTACAGAGCGCTCAAGTTGACCTGAATTTCTGAAAAATGTATAGTAAAATTGCCTAAAAAGTCAATATTACATACCAATGAAATTTTTAGTGTTGCTTAATTATGACCTAAACTCAAAATTAGCCAAAAAACCTCAGTACAGGCCAAATTATTAAAAAAAAAAAAAAAAAAAGTTTTGTTGATTAAATACTAGGTACATTCCAAAATAGCCTAAAATTCCTAAGTGAACTACATTAGGCAAAAACGTTAGCCTGTTGATAAAATTTGAGCTAAACCCCAAATTGGCATAAAAAACCTCAGTAGATGCCAAATTAGCCATAAAAGCTAGCACATTGCTTAAATGCTAGCTAAACTACAAAATAACAGGATTTTTAAAAAAATTTTTTTAATTTAAAAAAAGTATACAAACAGTATACAACAAAGAACAATATGAACACACTTGAACAAAGCCAGGGGATGTTATTGACAATCAATTAAGCCATAAGTTGTACAAATATTAATTGTTTTCAGTGCCTTTTTGTTAGTAGAGTCATTCATGTGGTTAAGGTAAAAAATAAAATCGTTATAAAAATGTACAAAAGCAGGTTTCTGGTTACTGTATTTACACTTGTGAATATAGGTTTTTGCCATTTTGATTAATACATTTATTACAAAATAAAAATCTTCTTCATCTTTCCCATTTTAAGGAAAAGTTCTGTTCAAAATGATCAATAACATATCTGCCGAAGTCCCTCCAAAAAGTGTGAAATAGCTGGAAATTCCTTGGTAAACTAAACTAGTTAAAAAGCTAGCCTGTTGTCAAAATAAAAGCTAAACTCTAAATTGGCCCCAAAAAAAAAACTCCACTAGATAACAAATTAGCTTAATCGTTAGCACGTAGCCTAATGTTGACATGTTTATATTAAATAGTAAAAGGAGCACAAAAGTAAAAAAAAAAAAAAAAAAATCAATTTTTAATTGGTCTTTTTGAATTTGGAATGAAAGTAAATCCGCTGCAGGAGGAGGAGCTTATTTGACTCCAGGTTTATTTTATTGTAAAAGGAACTGGATATGCTGCTGTCAAAGGTCAAAAGGTAAAACTGTTTTAAAAGCTATATTTTTAAATAAATGGCCAAAAAACTTAAATAAATGTATTTTTCTTGATGGCGAGGATCGACTTTGTGTCTCTCGGATTGAAAACTCCTGATCGGGTTTAACTGCTGCATTAATCAGTTTATGGAAGCATTTATGACTCATAATTCAGAATAAAAGTCAATACTGGAAATGCTTTTTCATTTTCACAATGTAACTGCATTACTTGTCTCTTTAATTACTTTTTCTTCTTCAACATTATATTCTGTAACTTAATTAAACTGATCAACAAAATGCCATTTGACTTTTCATTTTATTATTTTAATTATGTCTAGTGTTAAAGAAGAAAATGGAAAAGCCGTTCAGAGAAATGCTTTTTCATTTAATTTTTTTTAATGCTTTTTCATTATTTAAGAGACAAGCAATGCAGTTACATTTGTGAAAATGAAAAATAATTTCTGTTTATGCATTTTAATTCTCCAAAATTTGAGATTTCTATTTGATCTTGTAAAAATTCACCTAAAAGAACTTTTGAAATTGAAATGTTCAAATGCCTTTTTCTTTTTATGCTAATGCAATTTAAGAGAATGAGAGGTATTTGAAGAAGAAAAATCTGTTGGAGAAATTGTTGTTATTAATTTACTCAGACAAATAATGCAGTTATATTGTGAAAATGAAAAAGCATTTCCAGTACTGACTTTTATTTTGAATTATGAGTCGCACACGCTTCCATAAACCCGTTCAGAATTGGAAATGCTTTGATTTGTCTGCAGCTCCACATCCCCCTGAGGCTGCTGTGTGGTGGGCTGCTGTTCACCTGCAACGCCGTGATGTGGACCTTCCTCGCCAAAGCGCTCAGGTACTCCTCCTCCTCCACCCGAACCACTGTGACCACCACTGCCTCCAACTTCATATCTTCCGTAAGTAGACGCTCTTTTTTAAAAATCTCATTAACTGAATTAATCTGAAGGATCTTAAATCCCGTCTCCCTTTTGCACGCTGCTCTATTTTAGAAGTAGGCTGGACTATTTCAGACGTCCCTCTCCGTCTGTCTGTCGTAGGCTTTCTTGGGCCAGCTGATCTTCGGAGAAGCCCAGATAAAGCTGTGGTGGGTCGGCATCTCCCTGACCTTCTCTGGTTTGCTGGTCCTGCAGAGGGTTTCTCCTCAGGACGGCCGGCGGAGCGCGGCCCACGCCAAGGACGAATGACCCTCCGCCAACAGGCTGTCACCTCCTCTGATTTCAGGCAGAACCAAAGACATCCAAAACATTCTGCATCTTTTATTCTGAAAAGCAAAAAAAAAAAAAAAATGTCTTCCAGATAGAAGAGAGGTTCCGTTTCTAAATCAGACGAAGTTCTCAGCCTGTCCCGTTGAAGCACAGTCCTGAGCCGGGTTCAGCCGCCGGCATCAGAGACGAGCAAAAACGATTTACTGTACGTCACAAACGGCACAAAAATGAAACTTTATATCCGTCAGCAGGAGGTTAAAGTCCCACTCGGATCATCTGGTTTAGTTCAAACTAGGGCTGCCACGATTAGTCGACTAATCGATGACTAATCGACTATTAAAATAGTCGACAACTAATTTAATAGTCGATTAGTCGTTTCTTTGTAATATATGGAGTCAGGCTGTAGTAAAGTTGAAAGTTATGACATTCTGCTAGCTTTTTAGACTATTTTGGCATTTATTAAGGGTTTTCAGGCTATTTTGGAGTTTAGCTAATATTTTAGCTTCATGCTAGCTATTTTGGCTGATTTAGGCTTTTTCAGTTTTTTAGGCTAATTTGAAATTAAGATAATATTTCAGCTACATATTAGCTCTTTTGGCTAATTTAGGATTTTTTCAGTTTTGTAGGCAAATTTGGAGTTTAGCTAATATTTCAGCTACATGCTAGCTATTTTAGCTTATTTGGGATTTTTTTTACAGTTTTTTAGGCTAATTTGGACTTTGGCTAATATTTCACTATTTTGGCTAATTTGGAATTTTTACAGTTTTTTAGGGCTAATTTGGAGTTTAGCTAATATTTCAGCTACATATTAGCTCTTTTTGCTAATTTAGGATTTTTTCAGTTTTGTAGGCAAATTTGGAGTTTAGCTAATATTTCATTACATGTTAGCTAGCTAATTCTAAATGTTTTACAGTTTTTTTAGGCTATTTGGAGTTTTTCTATTATTCCAGCTACATGCTACCTATTTTGGCAAATTTGGAATTTTTTACAGTTTTTTAGGGCTAATTTGGAGTTTAGCTAATATTTCAGCTATATGTTAGCTATTTTGGCTAATTTGGAATTTTTACAGTTTTTTTCGGGCTAATTTGGAGTTTTGCTATGTCTTCAGCTACATGCTAGCTATTTTAGCTAATTTGGGATTTCTTTTTTACAGTTTTTTAGGTTAATTTGGAGTTTAGCTAATATTCCAGCTACATGCTAGCTATTTTGGCTAATTTGGAATTTTTACACTTTTTTTAGGGCTAATTTGGAGTTTTGCTATTATTTCAGCTACATGCTAGCTATTTTAGCTAATTTGGGATTTTTTTTTACAGTTTTTTAGGCTAATTTGGAGTTTAGCTAATATTCCAGCTACATGCTAGCTATTTTGGCTAATTTGGGATTTTTACAGCTTTTTAGGCTAATTTGGAGTTTTGCTATGTCTTCAGCTACATGCTAGCTATTTTGGCTAATTTGGAATTTTTACAGTTTTTTTAGACTAATTTGGAGTTTAGCTAATATTTCAGCTATATGCTAGCGATTTTAGCTTATTTAGGATTTTTTTGTTTTAAAGCTAATCATATTTCAGATTTTCTTTACATCCACTTTGTCCATGATCCGATTAGTCGACTAATCGGAAAAATTAATCGATGATTAGTCGACTATTAAAATAATCGTTTGTGGCAGCCCTAGTTCAAACAGAAATTATGAACAATAGAAGATTAAAAAAAATCACAGATTTTTCAAACTCTACAGAAATAATGAAATGCATTGATGAGAAAAACAAACAGTTATGTCACATTTAATTAATTAAATATAATAATTATTAACGGAAGTCAAGTAAAGAAAATCCCAAACTGTCGTTTTCCAGAACAGAAGTTCGTTAGAAATTCACCCTCGTTACTGAGAGCTCTCTGTTCACACTCTCTCCCACTAGAATAAAACAGAAATGGTGAGAAAAACCAGAGTTTGGATCCTAGATCACAAACATTTTATTAACGGCACTTTTTGGTCTGAAGTCCGACTGGAAAAATCCCAGGATTCCCTTTGATTTGGTCCGAACCGAGAAGCGGAAAATAATCGGAGAAAAAGGAATTCTGGTTGATTTTAAGAGAACTGTCCAGTCTGGAAACTTTTTGCCGTCTATTATCCGAAAAATCCCACAAGAATCTGTTGGAAGCTCCGGAGCTTTAACCTTCTGACTGCACGAGTGGAAAAAGTTCTAGAAGTTACTGTCAGAAGTTCCTGTGGACGAACATCGTTTGTGGTCAGTTATAGAAAACAAACGACTAAACTTTAGTTTCTAATATTTCAGCTTCATGTTAATTTACTCACAGAGTCGAGGAGAATCCTTCAGGAAGCTGAAATCTGCTGTTGTTTTCCTGAAGAGTTCAACCGTCAACCTATTCCTGCTGCTGCTGCGGCTCTAAAAGGTTTTTCTTCAACTTCCTGTGTCAACAGGAAACACACAAAGGCTCTTATTTTGAAGGGGGAGCCCTTCCATAGATGGACTGTTTTTATTTATGTTTTTCCACATTTTTTTTAAAATATTTTTTCTTTTTTGCAATAAGACTGAATTTTCTCACTACACTGTGATCTGTGAAGTGTAAATATGCAGACATGAATCTAAAAATAGCTTCTGGATTGTTTGGTAACATGTAAATGAAGGCGTGGTGGTAGCTGTAGCGTCCCGGATCGCATCAATCAGCTGATCTTCATGGGATTTCTGCATGTTTCCCTGATAATGTGACATTCTACTGCAACCACAATCATTTGAATTCTCGCTTTCGGTTGTGAATTCTGCATAAATCGTGATAAAATACATAATAATAGAAACGCACTTATCCGAACGTCCACTTAACAGAAGAAGAATTCACTTTTATGACACTTTTTACTGATAAAATCAGAAAATTGCTTCACAATCTACAAGCGAAATGAATCAAAATGCATAAATGAAACTAAATCCAAATATTTTTTAAAGAATCCAGGAACCGAGTTTTCTGGGTTCTGTAAATAGTCTAGAAGTTCAAACAAAAATGACAAAATTAAAATGTATAAAACAAACATTTCTGGGAGGATGAAAGGATTTCATCTCTCCTGACTTCACAGATTTCACTTTCCAGGTTTGTCCCGTTTGGCTGGATTTGGGAAAAATCCTCGCAGCTTCCTCGGCTTTAGTGAACGCGTTCCCAGCATGCAGCTGCAGGGTTTTCCTGCTGTAGCTCCGCTGAAGCCCAGAAACGTCTGGCTGCGCTCCAGCGGGACGTCATCACTGTGTGAAGCGGACATTTGTGGAAGGGCGGGACGATTTCTGAGATGAGAACGAGCATTTCTGGAAAGAAAAGACAGAAAGCACTGTTGAATTATTCAATAAACATATCATCCAACAAACATGGTTCTGCTGTGGTGTGTTTGTCAAAACACTTTTAAAGTTTTAAAACCTCAAAATATTTCTGATTTGGAGGAAAAAAGTTGTTTAATTCTGACTTTTTTAGCCAAAAATAAACAGTTTTCTAGGAAATAGTTTCTGTAAAAGCGGTAGGAGTTTGTTAGAAATTCATCTCTGGGTTGTGGCAACCCCGCCCCCCTTCCCATTCTCATTCCTGAGACTATTTTCTACAATTTTTTTCAAGCAGTATTTTTGAGGAAATGTAATTTTAAGCTTAATTTTCTTTTCCCATCAAATGAAGGCATTTTTAATTAAAGCTAATTTTAAAATGGCCTTTACCTTTAAACCCTTTAATCCCTTTATTTAGGCTCTAGCATGTTAATGAATTTTATTTAAGTTTTGTCATTTCTGTTTAGATTTTGAACATTTTAAGCATCTAAACAAAAAAAGTTTCATTCTGTAGAAATTTTCATTTAAAGTTTGGCAAATAAAAGTCTCTTTTTTTTTACACTAAAGTTGTTACAATTTGTAATAAATGTGGTTTAAAATTATTAAGAGTTATAAGATTTAAATAAAAAACTTAGGTTATTCTAAATATTTTGAGTTTTTTTTAATAAATATATTTTACTACAAACTTTTATTTTTAATATTAAAAGGAAAAAAATCCTAAAAATATCATGTTTGACTGTCTTGTATTTTTAATTTAAGCTTTTTTTTGACACACAGTGGGTTTTATTTTGAAAGAAACTATATAGTGTGTGTTGCTGTCAAAAGTAAAATAAGTTACAGCTGTTATATATAGAAACATAAAGACACTGTTGTAATCAATTATTGTAATATTTAAAAACTAAATTTATAAATAAGGTACATTATTGAATGATTAGACAGGACTTTGTGGTTCTGGGTGGGTTCTGGTCTGTATGGAACACTTTTAGTGTTAAAGGTTGCAGACCCCCAACCTGAGCTTTTAAGTGTTTTATAATGTTTCTTTCCTCACTAAAAAACAACCCTAAAGTTGTGTTTTGATCCATTCACAGACTCTCTGCAGCAGAGATTCTCACGTGCAGGTTGATGTCACAGAGTGAAACCGCTCCTTTCGGCTATCAGCCTCAATGATTTCAGCTATCAACTTCAGCTTTTTTTGCTATCAACTTCAGTGTTTCCAGCCATCAGATTTAGCATTTTCAGCTATCAATTTTAGCATTTTCAGCTATCAGATTTAACGTTTTCAGACATCAACTTTAGTGTTTTCAGCTAACAACTTCAGTTTTCAGCTATCAACTTCAGCGTTTCAGCTATCAAACTTCAAGTCTTTCAGCTAACAACTTCAGCGTTTTCAGCTATCAGATTTCAGCTTGTTTTCAGCATCAACTTTGCATTTCAGCCATCAACTTCCAGTGTTTTCAGCATATCAATTTAGCATTTTCAGCTATCAGATTTTAGCATTTTCAGACATTCAACTTTGGCATTTCAGCACATCAACTATCAGTGTTTTCAGCTATCAATCTAGATAGCTTTTCAGCTATCAGATTTAACGTTTTCAGACATCAACTTTAGTGTTTTCAGCTATCAACTTCAGTTTTCAGCTAACAACTTCAGCGTTTTCAGCTATCAAATTCAGTGTTTTCAGCTAACAACTTCAGTATCTTTCAGCTATCAGCATTTCAGCAACTTTTTCCAGACATCCACTTTCAGTGTTTTCAGCTATCAACTTCAGTTTTCAGCTAACAACTTCAGCGTTTTCAGTTATCAGATTTAGCGTTTTCAAACATCAACTTTGGCATTTTCAGCCATCAACTTCAGTGTTTTCAGCTATCAATTTTAGCATTTTCAGCTATCAGATTTAACGTTTTCAGACATCAACTTTAGTGTTTTCAGCTATCAACTTCAGTTTTCAGCTAACAATTTCAGTGTTTCCAGCTAACTTCAGTGTTTTCAGCTAACAACTTTAGCATTTTTCAGACATCAATTTTAGCATTTTCAGCCATCAGTTTTAGCGTTTTCAGCTATCAACTGATGCATCTTCAGCTATCAGTTTAAGCATCTTCCGCTATCAGCACTAGCATCTTCAGTGGCCAACTTCAGCTTTTAGCATTCACACAATATAGTTTTAGAGTGTTTAATAAATGTTTATCCTAAGGTGTGTTTTGGATTTTGGCTGCTTGTGCGATTGAGTTTGACACTGATTTAGATTCAACAAAAATATGAACTAATACATAACATTTTACACAGTGCAAACGTTTTTTTGGTGCAGGAAAGTAAATATATTTTTTTTGGGGGGGGGGGGGGTTCTTATTAAATCAAGAATTCTCCTGACAATTTAAATACTGTTTTCATTTATAAAATATGATCAAAATGAAGAATAATGACTAATTATTAACTAAAACTGGACATATATTTGCATTAAATAAAATGTTGCAGCAAAACATCAGAATTATCAACTTAAACCAAAAATACTCAAAATCTTTTATTCGTTTTTCATTTAAAACAGACAGAAAGGAGAAAAAAAAGTTTCAGTTGGAGAAAAACACAAAGCTGGTGGTGTTTGTGTAAACCCGACACATCCCCTCCTCTTCCTCCTCCGTCACCACGGCGCCCGTCCGCCGGTTTGGCCGCAAACGCATCACATGACACCAGAATCCACTTTAAGGCTTTTTGAACACAAACGGATAAAAGGCTCCTCTCGGGTCCGCGAGCTTCTCCTTCATTTCAATCCGGCCCTGAAGGATCCGTGAGGTTTCATCGTGACTCCGCCCCCTCAGGTAAGAACTTCCATATAATATATTGCTTTGATCTCAGCATCTTCACCTGAGCTGGTGATCATTTAAAAGGCTTAATGACCTCCTGATGGTTCTCCAACCCGCTTCACTTTTCAAAATAAGGTTCATTATCGCTCATTTTAATTTGAAAGTCACTTTTTTTTATCTATTCCAATAAAAAAATCCTCATAATTCTGAAAAAAACCTAAATAATTTCACCACAAACACGGACATTTTCTGATAAAAGAATAGAACATTTTTTCATTGTTTTTTCCTAAAATCTGAATTTTTCGTGTAATTACTGATGGTTGGTTTGGCTTCGACACTCTGAAGTTTGAATCTCTTCCCATTTCCAGAACGACAAACAAATGTAGAAAAATAGTGTCACATTAAGGCAAATAAATACAATTATTTCTAACTAAAAAACAAAAATTCTGACTGTTCTAAGGCAACATCCAGAAAAGACACTTGAACAGCAAAAGGAGGAGATTCAGGAGAAACGGACGCTTTCGGCTCCTCCCCTCTAAATGTCAGCAGAAGCTCTGTCCAATCAGCACCAGGAGAGACCAGCAGCAGAGCTCCGCCCCTTTCCGGGCCTCACACGATGTACTGGTACAGGTCCGCCTTGCCGTGGTCGGGCGACGCAAAGGGGCTGAGCCAGGCTATAGAGAAGGGGTGTCCGAACACCACCTTCATGTTCATCCATGTCCACTTCGACCTCTTGGCCCAGCGTCTCTCCTCCTTCTTTAGCTGTTCGATGCCCTGCGGAGACGGAGGAGGGAAGAGGATTGTGGGTTTATTACTGTGGAATTCAGAGGACCTTGAACGCCTCACGGACCGGATTGCAGGAAAGATAAAAGCTAGGCACAAATAAAAGCAAAAAAATATATAAAAAGAAGCTAGCATCTCTCAAAAAGGGATTTTTTTTATGTTTTTAACTTTAATAGCAAAAAAGCTAGCTTATTGCTTAATTAGTAGCTGAACTTCAAATTAGCATAACATTTCTCAGTAAATTAAATCAGCTAAAAATGTTAGCATGTTGCTGAAATAAAAGCTAAACTCAAAATTAGCCTAAAACCCCCAGTAGATAACAAATTAGCTAAAAATGTTAGCATATATGCTAAAATATTAGCTAAACTCCAAATTGGCATAAGCAACTAATTAGAGGTCAAATCTGCCAAAAAAAGCTAGCTTGTTGTTTAATTACTAGCTGAACTCCAAAATTCCTCAGAAAACTAATTTAGTGAAAAACGTTAGCATGTTGCTAAGATAGAAGCTAAATTCTAAATTATCCAACAAAAATTTCAATAGATAACAAATTAGCTGAAAACATTAGCATTTTACTAAAATATTAGCTAAACTCCAAATTAGCATAAAATTTCTCAGAAAACTTAGCCAAAAACGTTAGCATGTTGCTAAAATAGAAGCTAAAATGCAAAATTAGCCTAAAAACTCCAGTAGGTAACACAATAGCCAAAAACGTTAGCATGTTGCTAAAATAGAAGCTAAAATACAAAATTAGCCTAAAAACTCCAGTAGGTAACACAATAGCCAAAAACGTTAGCATGTTGCTAAAATAAAAGCTAAAATTCTAAATTAGCCTAAAAACTCCAGTAGGTGACAAATTAGCCAAAAACGTTAGCATGTTGCTAAAATAGAAGCTAAAATACAAAATTAGCCTAAAAACTCCAGTAGGTGACAAATTAGCCAAAAACGTTAGCATGTTGCTAAAATAAAAGCTAAAATTCTAAATCAGCCTAAAAACTCCAGTAGGTAACGCATTAGCCAAAAACGTTAGCATGTTGCTAAAATAGAAGCTAAAATACAAAATTAGCCTAAAAACTCCAGTAGGTAACAAATTAGCCAAAAACGTTAGCATGTTGCTAAAATAGAAGCTAAAATACAAAATTAGCCTAAAAACTCCAGTAGGTAACACAACAGCCAAAAACGTTAGCATGTTGCTAAAATAGAAGCTAAAATACAAAATTAGCCTAAAAACTCCAGTAGGTAACACAACAGCCAAAAACGTTAGCATGTTGCTAAAATAGAAGCTAAAATACAAAATTAGCCTAAAAACTCCAGTAGGTAACAAATTAGCCAAAAACGTTAGCATGTTGCTAAAATAAAAGCTAAAATTCTAAATTAGCCTATAAAACTCCAGTAGGTAACAATTAGCCAAAAACGTTAGCATGTTGCTAAAATAGAAGCTAAAATACAAAATTAGCCTAAAAACTCAGTAGGTAACGCATTAGCCAAAAACGTTAGCATGTTGCTAAAATAAAAGCTAAAATTCTAAATTAGCCTATAAACTCCAGTAGGTAACAAATTAGCCAAAAACGTTAGCATGTTGCTAAAATAGAAGCTAAAATACAAAATTAGCCTAAAAACTCCAGTAGGTAACGCATTAGCCAAAAACGTTAGCATGTTGCTAAAATAATAGCTAATCTCTATTTTTTTTTTTTTTTATTATTTTATTTTTCTTCATCCAGAGAGCCTCCATGGAGAGATGAAAGAGCCACATGTGGAGCCGCAGGTTGTTGACCTCTGGTCTAGAAGAACTGGACTAATGCTAATTCTCCTTTTTTTTAGGTCTCCAATCTTAAGGTTCAGGAACGTTGGTAGCGGGCCACAGATTTGGGGGAAAAAAAAAAAAAAGTTTTCTTTATTTTCTTTATAATCTGATTCTGCAAGAACTTTTATTTTGAAAAACTATTGGATTCCCTAAACCACATCCAGGTCGTTCTTTAAAAATCCATCTCCCACCGCTAAACTAAAACCTCCGAGCTAGCATAAGTAACGTTTCTGTCAGCAGGAAGAAGAGGAAACAGAACTTCCACTTCAAAATAAAAGAAATCTGCACTTCACAGACAAAAAACGGAACCATGTCTGATCCCATTCTGTAGCCCAAGAAATTTCCCAGAAGTCTTTGCAAAAAAAAAACAACGTGCATTAGCATAAGGCTACGATGCGTATCCCGATGTGTATCTCGCAATATGATACGAGGGGGCGGAGCTCCGGGGGTGGGGGTGGTGTCCTCTGATTTTAGAGTCAATATTAGAATCATGACTGATTCTAAAAATAAAAGCTTTTTTAAGAACATTAACAAAAGTTTTATTTTGAAAGGAAACTTGAGCCCCTCAAATAATTTGTTACGGCCCTGGAACGCTCAGCAGCTTTAGCTGAAATTCGCACGGTTTCCACGCTACGGCAAGAGGAAAGATTCATTTTTAGGAAAACTCCTTAACATCTGATCACATTTGCATCAGATGTTATTCTTTTCTTGGTTGTGATTTCTGCATAAATCATAATAAATACATAATAATAGAAACGCACTTATCTGAACGTCCAGGTAACAGAAGAAGAATTCACTTTTACGACACTTTTTACTGATAAAATCACAAATTGCTTCACAATCTATAAGCGAAATGAACCAAAATGCATAAATGAAACTTAAAAACCTGCGAGTGTCTCATCCTTCAACACACATGTGTTAAAGTTACGGCCTTGGGGCCGGATCCGGCCCTCCGGGTAATTCTATCCGGCCCCCCAGATCATTTTATTTTATTATTATTAATGATTTTTTTTGTTATCTTGAACTTATTTCTAACTAAAACATATTTTTATGGAGAGTAAAATATTGAAAGTTATTTAAGGTTTTAGTTGATTTATTCTGGAATAATATTCCTGCTTTTTTATTATTCATATTCATGTTAAGTTACAGTTTTAAAAATTGTCATTCTGAAGCTTTTTGGATATTTTACTAAGATTTTTTAGGCTATTTTGCAGTTTAGCTAATATTTCCGCTACATTGAATTTAATTTAATTTATTTGACAGAAGCTGCGTTTCCATTACACTTTTGCGCAAAACTTTATCAAAATTTCTAGAATTTCAATAAAACACTGTTTCAAAAAAACAGCGTTTCCATTAAACCATGATTATGCGAAAAACTCGAAGTAATTCCCGCGATAAGTCATTAAAAAAAACATGGCGACGGATATAAACACTATTTTGATGTGCAGTAGATTCATTCACATTTCTGCCACGGCGCTAGCTCTCATCCTTGCCATTCAGAGAAGACGTCTACGTCTGATCCGAGCCTCGGAGCGGCAGGCTCCTTATACGTGGGAGCGACGTAGAGTCAAACATTTTTGGGAAATCGTGGTTGAAGAATTCACCGAAGAGCTGTGGATTCAGCATTTTCGCATGACACGCTCAACTTTTGATGAGCTGTGCGATGCTGTGTCTTTGACCAGCTTTTCCTGCTTCCTGTCCGAAACGTCATATGTGGTTAATGGTCACGTGACTCGTTTGTTTCAAAAAAAGTGTTTCCGTTACAGTTTTTCGAAAAACTACTGTTTCGATACGGCCCAAATACACCTCCTCTAAGCGCAAAAACTTTATTTCGAAAAAGGCGAGTTTTTTCGAAATTGTGGTGTTTCTATTAGGAGAATTTAATATCGAAATTCCGTTTTTCGAAATTTCAGAGTTAATGGAAACGCGACTAGTGACAGTGCACATCAATAGCATCTCTGCAATGCGCCAGAATTAGCTAAAAGCTAGTTTTCATCCGTTTCCTGGACAGGAGTTAAAAAATTGTCAACCTAAAAATCTCAAAACATCAGTTAAATACACAAGTAAAAATATAGAAATACATTTAAAAGATAAAATCAGTTCTAATACATATAACAATAATAAAATGCACACAGTAAGAAACAATCAAACTATTCTAAAAGTCACAAAGGTGGTATAGAATGGACAGAGAGTGGCAACCATTTAAAACAGTTCAATGTAGACGTGTTTGTTGTGATATAAACTGGTTCTTTAAGTGTGTTTTAAACACAGTATGTGGTGATGGACGGAGTTCTACTCTTGTGCTGCTGCTACATGCTAGCTGTTTTAGCTAATTTAGGCTATTTTGTATTTTAGCTATTTTTTTCATTGTTTTTTAGGTTGTTTGGATCATATTTCAGCTTCAGTGTTTTCACTGTTTAACTTCACTAACATTAATGTTATTTATCTACTTCATAGTTATGTTAAAACGTTCCGGTTTTAAAGTTTTAACGATGCGGTTCTGGAGTGTTTGATGAATCCGTGTGCGGTGGAGTCTCGGACCGCCGGTTCTCTCACCGTTTCATCAGAACAGATGGAGTGGACCTGGGTTCCGAACATGACGGCGGTGAAGATGAGGAAGAGGAGGCCCTCGAAGCAGAGGAGGATGAGGAGGACGACCGTGGCTGGTGGAGAGAAGCTGCTGCACTCTGAGGAGGAGGAAGAGACACGTTTAGACTCCACCCCCTCAGAGGGACGGGGGTCGACCCGCTGGCGTCTGTCGGGGAGCGTCTTCTAATCACACGCAGAGTTTGTCCGTTTCTCGGATTTGTGACCATAAATTCACCAAATGGAAACATATGGAGCCAAATCAAAACTATAAAGATTTGAAACCCAAAATAAAACTAATATAAGATCAAATATTGGAGTTAAGATTAAAAAAAATAATAATTCTATCAACTTTATGAAATTCTAATATAAACTTCAATATTTTCAGCTTCCAGTTTTCTCTTTTTCAGTTTCAAAAGTTCTTTCCAGTTCCAGGGGCCCGTTTCAAGAAGCAGGTTCAACAAATTTAGAGTTGAAACCTGAACTTCGAGTCACTGGACTCAAAATTCCTGAACTTAGAGTTTTCGGTTTCAGAACAGCTGAAAATGTTTGATTTAATCAACTTGAAGTTGTTAGAACCAGAATCAGGTGTCACGAGCATTAAAAGCCCTGATCAATGGAGCAAAGACAGCACGATTCACCATGGCAACGGGAACACACGAGACTTCCGGCGACGGAAATTGATAAGTTCCTCCAAGCATATGAGACTACAAGAACATTTTCAGCAAGATAATAAACCCAGCTGCAGCGATAAAACAGAGAGAAAACATCTGCAGAGTTAATGCATACGTCTACATTTGAATCATTTCAAATAACAAATAAATAATAATATCAGGAAGGTTATTTAGTCACTTGTAAAGTAAGGAATGGTTCTTGATCTGTTAATAATCTAACCAGTAATCTCAGTAATCTCATGAATGACCGTTTTCCTAACCCCACCCCCACCCCCACATACACACACGGATATCACTGCACGCTAAAACGAAACACTGTAACTGCCTGAGATATATTAAAAATAAGCATTTATTTAAATTTAATTCTCAAGACTTAAAAAATTTTAGCTGAAAAGTATTATTTTATTACATAAACGCAACGTGTCCAGACCGGGATTTGAACTTGAGGCGTCAGAAGCGAAGGCAGCGTCGTTGACAACCGAGCTAATACCTGTTCTGTCTTGCCTGTTGTATACGAGTTCAAAGCCCCTACCGGTTTTTGAGATTTAATGATTTCGATTTTCAAGGGTTTCAAATGATGAAAATAAAACTCTTTATTTTTAATAGCAAATCCCTGGAATAACTCACTATTTATAATGTCGCTCAAATAAAAATGAATCGTAGAAACTGCATCAATCGACTCGTGTCCTCAAATTCTCTCCCGACATAAATAACATTTCCTCTGGATTAATCCCGCCTCCTCTCTACATGATCCTCTATGAATAGACATGTCATTTTGGTTTCTGCTGGTGGAAACGTGACATCTCTACTGTGAATGTTCTCTAAATGTTAATGAAGAACTCAGATTTGAACATCTTTCACTTTAAAAAGGGGCGGAGACCGCAGAGAACTCTAAGTTTCCTGAAGAAAACCTGCTCCAGACCAGGTTTCGTTCACAGACTCAGTTACCACAGTGATTGATTCTGAGTTCAGCTTAACCCGCTTCTTGAAACGGGCTTGGTTTAACCCACTTTCACGGGTTTGAGTTATCTCTCTTTCTGAAACCGAAAACTCTGAGTTTAGCTGAATCTGGAGTTCATGAACTCAGAGTTCCAACAAAACCTGCTTCTTGAAACGGGCCCCTGCTCTGAGGTATTTGATGTATTTTTGTCATTTCTTTTATTTTGATCCGTCAGATTTTGTTGTTGATGTATTTATTTTAAATTACAAAAATATATATTTATTAAAGGGGCAGAGATACTAAGTCTTATCTTTATGTCTCCTTTAATTTTCACCAAAAAGACGAAAAAATGAAGGCATTTACTGTTGTGTGCTGTAAAAATTAAAGAAATAAGTAAATAAACAAGTAAATATGCAAACAAGTAAATAAATAAATAGATAAATAAACAAATAATAAAAAGACAATTAAATAAACAAGTAAATAAATAAGTAAATAAATTAGTAAAAAAAAAAAACAAGTAAATTAACAAATAAGTAAACAAATAATAAGAAGACAAATAAATAAGTAAATGAATAAACAAACAAACAAGTAAATAAATAAGTGAATAAATAAGTAATTAAATAAACAAGTAAATAAATAAGTAAATATGCAAATAAGTAAATAAATAGGTAAATAAACAAATAATAAAGACAATTAAATAAACAAGTAAATAAATAAATAAGTAAATAAATTAGTTAAAAAAAATTAAAAAAAAAACAAGTAAATGAACAAATAAGTAAACAAATAATAAGAAGACAAATAAGTAAATGAATAAACAAATAAGTAAATAAATTAGTAAAAAACTTTTTTAAAAAATGAGTAAATGAACAAATAAGTAATTACATTAATAAGTTAATAAATAAATAAATAATTCCCTTTTTTCAGTTTTGAATCTGACATTTTAAGGTTTTAAACTTTTAGGCCCCATCATGGCGCGTAGGGGGCGGGGCAAACCCACTTCCTGGATAAGTTAGTTTGTTTATATATTAAGATTAGAAGGAAATTGTTGTTTTTTTAGGTTTTGTTTTTGTACATTTCGGTAAAGTTGTGCGTTTGTGTGTAACGGAGTAATCTAAACTTCTCTCCGTGTAAATACAAACACTTGCTTTTCCAGTCTTCCTCGAAGCAGAAGACGAAGTGGAACGCCGCCATGAGTAAAGCGTGGAAGGAGATGAGCGCGATGTACATCTGAAACGACAAACACGATCACGTCGGGGTCAAACGGCGCCTTCGTGACCTTTAGAGGGTTCACGGTCAGGACTCACCGTGAAAAGCACAAAGTACTTCTGGTTGTTCTCCCCCACACAGTTGTTGACCCACGGACAGTGGTGGTCCATCTTTTTGATGCAGCGTTTGCAGACACTGAGGGGAGAGTCAGGAGGGGGCGGAGCCAACCAATTACAACGAGAAACAAAGGCGAGCGAGCGAGCGAGCGCAGACGGCGTTCTGGCTTCACCTGCAGTGGTGGGCGCGGTCGGGCTTGATGCTGCAGCATTTGGGGCATTTGTAGACCACCTGCCCCGGCTTGAGCTGCAGACTCTCGATGAACTCTTTGGTGGCGTTCCCTTTGGGCACGGCGCCCTGAAAGGAGGAGGACAATGAGCGCGAACGCTCCGACCGCGCGGCGTGAAGGCGGCGGGCGGGACTGACCGGGTCGGTGCACATGGCTTTGGCGTGCGACGCCAGCGCCAGGAAGGCGAGGCCGCTGAACAGCGCGCCGTTGAAGAGGCTGTACGCCGCGCTCCCTGGCCGGCAGCAGCATGACGAACACGACCACGAACTCGGCGTACAGCACCAGGAACCAGGTGATGACGGCGCAGGTGATGCCGCAGCCGTCGCGGATGAACCACATGGTCCCGGCGCCGCTGCGGGGTGGGGGCGGGACGCAGGTGCTCGCCTCTCGAGTGTGCAGCCAGCTTGCCTCTGCGATGCCCGGCCGCCTGGTGCGCTGCGCCGGACTCATCCTCCTACTGGCGGCCTGCGGCTGCGCCTGCGCCTGCATGCTGGTAGAGACGAACCAGCAGTTCTTACGTACGAGTCACTCGGGTCGCAGACCGAACTAAAGTTTCTGAACCCTTCTTAAAGCAGCAGCTGAATGGAACGCTAACAAAGTTTATGAAAGACTAACTTTTTTAAAGCTTAATTGATCAGAAAAGAGTCAGACAGGAAACAGAAAGAAGAGCTTTTGACTTCAAAATAAAGAGAAATCTGGATTTATTTATTATAAATAATAGGATTTTGTTTATTGATATTACATGTAGAAAAACTACTCGTTTTTTGACGGTATTAGGGGCTGCCACAAACGATTTGTTATAATAGTCGACTAATCATCGATTAATTTTTCCGATTAGTCGACTAATCGGATCATGGACAAAGTGGATGTAAAGAAAATCTGAAATATGATTAGCTTTAAAACAAAAAAATCCTAAATAAGATAAAATCGCTAGCATATAGCTGAAATATTAGCTAAACTCCAAATTAGCCTAAAAATTGTAAAAATTCCAAATAAGCCAAAATAGCTAACATGTAGCTGAAATATTAGCTAAACTCCAAATTAGTCTAAAAATTGTAAAAATTCCAAATTAGTTAAAAAATAGCTAGCATGTAGCTGAAGTAATAGCAAAACTCCAAATTAGTCTAATAAACTGTAACATTTACAATTAGCTAGCTAACATGTAGCCAAAATATTAGCTTAACTACAATTAGCCTAAAAATTGTAAAAAATTCCAAATTAGTTAAAATAGCTAGCATGTAGCTGAAGTAATAGCAAAACTCCAAATTAGCCTGAAAATCTGTAAAAATCCCAAATTAGCCAAAATAGCTAGCATGTAGCTGAAATAATAGCAAAACTCCAAATTAGTCTAATAAACTGTAAACATTTACAATTAGCTAGCTAACATGTAGCCAAAACATGTAGCCAAAACATTAGCTTAACTCCAAATTAGCCTAAAAAACTGTAAACATTTACAATTAGCAAGCGAACATGTAGCTGAAATATTAGCTAAACTCCAAATTAGCCTAAAAATTGTAAAAAATTCCAAATTAGTTAAAATAGCTAACATGTAGCTGAAATATTAGCAAAACTCCAAATTAGCCTGAAAATCTGTAAAAATCCCAAATTAGCCAAAATAGCTAACATGTAGCTGAAATATTAGCTAAACTCAAAATTAGCCTAAAAAACTGTAAAAATTCCAAATTAGCCAAAATAGCTAGCATGTAGCTGAAATAATAGCAAAACTCGCAAATTAGTCTAATAAACTTAAACATTTACAATTAGCTAGCTAACATGTAGCCGAAATATAGCTTAACTACAAATTAGCCTAAAAATTGTAAAAATCCAAATTAGTTAAATAGCTAACATGTAGCTGAAATATTAGCTAAACTCAAATTAGAGCCTTAAAAAACTGTAAAAATCCCAAATTAACCAAAATAGCTAGCATGTAGCTGAAATAATAGCTAAACTCCAAATTAGTCTAATAAACTGTAAACATTTACAATTAGCTAGCTAACATGTAGCCGAAATATTAGCTTAACTACAAATTAGCCTAAAAATTGTAAAAATTCCAAATAAGCCAAAATAGCTAACATGTAGCTGAAATATTAGCTAAACTCCAAATTAGTCTAAAAATTGTAAAAATTCCAAATTAGTTAAAAAATAGCTAGAATGTAGCTGAAGTAATAAAGCAACTCCAAATTAGTCTAATAAACTGTAACATTTACAATTAGCTAGCTAACATGTAGCCAAAATATTAGCTTAACTACAAATTAGCCTAAAAATTGTAAAAATTCCAAATTAGTTAAAATAGCTAGCATGTAGCTGAAGTAATAGCAAAACTCCAAATTAGCCTGAAAATCTGTAAAATCCCAAATTAGCCAAAATAGCTAGCATGTAGCTGAAATAATAGCAAAACTCCAAATTAGTCTAATAAACTGTAAACATTTACAAATTAGCTACTGTATGTAGCCAAAACATGTAGCCAAAACATTAGCTTAACTCCAAATTAGCCTAAAAAACTGTAAACATTTACAATTAGCAAGCGACACATGTAGCTGAATATATATAAACTCCAAAACTCTAGCTAAAATTATGTAAAAATTCCAAATTAGTAAAATAGCTAACATAGTAGCTGAAATAGCAAAACTCCAAATTAGCCTGAAAATCTGTAAAAATCCAAATATTAGCCAAAATAGATAACTGTAGCTTGAAATATAGCTAAACTAAAATTAGCCAAACCTCAAAATGCCTAAAAAAAACTGTAGAATTCCAAATTAGCCAAATAGCTAGCATGTAGCTGAAATAATAGCAAAACTCCAAATAGTCTAATAAACTGTAAACATTTACATTATGCTAGCTAACATGTAGCCGAAATATTAGCTTAACTACAATATAGCCTAAAAATTGTAAAAATTCCAAATTAGTTAAAATAGCTTAAGCTAACATGTAGCTGAAATATTAGCTAAACTCAAAATTAGCCTTAAAAACTGTAAAAATCCCAAATTAAACCAAAATAGCTATAAGCATGTAGCTGAATATAATAGCTAACTCTCCAAATTAGTCTAATAACTGTAAACATTTACAATTAGCTAGCTAACATGTAGCCGAAATATTAGCTTAACTACAATATTAGCCTAAAAATTGTAAAAATTCCAAATTAGTTAAAATAGCTAACATGTAGCTGAAATAATAGCAAAACTCCAAATTAGTCTATCTAATGAAACTGTAAACATTAACATTGCTAGCTAACATGTAGCCGAAACATTAGCTTAACTCCAAATTTAGCCTAAAAAACTGTAAACATTTAGAATTAGCTAGCTAACATGTAGCTGAAATATTAGCTAAACTTGAAATTAGCCTAAAAAAACTGAAAAAATCCTAAATTAGCCAAAAGAGCTAGTTCTAAAATACACCACTAGGTGCTACTTGGACACATCATCAGTGATGAACCCGAGGTCATGGGGTGTTTCGGGTCTTTGATCATCAAAACACCTCGCTCGGGCGACCCAGCCAGGGGTGATCAGCCCCTGACTTGTGTCCAAGTGGCCCACTACTCCATGGATCCCCCTCCGAATCCAAAGCCATCCTTGAGGCTTTCTCTGCAGCCTCAATGATGCTTTTTATTGCTCTTCTGCACAGCTGACCTTTTCCCCAAGGAGCTTGAGGGTGCGTGGTAGGGACTGGCCAGCAAAACCCGGCTCCCCACTTCAACTGGTTCACAGCGGGCTTTCCAGCCCCTGCTGCGGCATTCAGCTACTAGCTCAGCATACTTGCCCTCTTGCGTTCATTGGCCTCCTCCATCCGGTCTTCCAGGGGACAGTGAGCTCAATCAGAACTACCTGCTTTGAAGACTCTGATGTTAATACCATGTCTGGGCGCAGGGCAGTGGTCGCGATGTGTTCTGGAAACTTGAGTTGCCTTCCCAGGTCAACTTGGAGCTTCCAGTCCGTGCCGTGGTGAGAAGCCCTCCTGTGAGACTTGGCTGCTGCCATGTTTTGTCCTGCTCTGACAAGGTGATGAACTGTTTGGAGGTGTGCTGGTACTTGCAGTTGGTGATTGCTGTGCTGACTGTGTCTGCCAAAGCCCTGAGGACTTGTCATGACGCCAGCGGTACCGTCCTTCCACCAAAGCCTTTGAGCAAGAGCTAAGGATGTGTTCCAGGGTGCCTCTCTTCTGGCACAGTTGGCATAACGCGGTGTCTGATAAGCCCCATCGCTGCAGATTGGTTGGACTTGGGAGGACGTCATATACTGACTGGATGAGGAACTTGATGTGCTGTGGTTCGCATCTCCAGAGGTCTGACCAGGTGACTCTACGTCTTCGACGTGATCCCATTTTGTCCAGGCACCTTGCTGGTACATTGCCACCATCTTGATCCGACGCTCTTCCTCCACCTCTGCTCTGATCTCGTCTTGCACCATTTGCCTAATATGTAGCTGAAATATTATCTTAATTCCAAATTAGCCTAAAAAACTGAAAAAGCCTAAATTAGCCAAAATAGCTAGCATGAAGCTAAAATATTAGCTAAACTCCAAAAATAGCCTGAACCCTTAATAAATGCCAAAATAGTCTAAAAAGCTAGCAGAATGTCATTATAACTTTCAACTTTACTACAGCCTGACTCCATATATTATAAAGTAACGACTAATCGACTATTAAATTAGTTGTCGACTATTTTAATAGTCGATTAGTCATCGATTAGTCGACTAACCGTGGCAGCCCGAGACGGTATTTTTTATTTTTAATTTTGTCACCTGAAGAGCCGGATGCAGCTGAAGTCGGCGTCCGCCTGTTAGCCTCGACTTTAACCTTTAAAGGAACACTTTTATCTTTTAACGGATCCAACGAGAGTTTATTAAAGTTTAAACCGGCTGAAAATAATTCACGTAGAACGAAGATTCGATAAAACGAAGAGGAAACTTGTCAAAAAACCATCGACGGGGGTTTGTTGAGACAGTTTAGATAAGAAAATACTCGTCTGAGAAATAAACAATCAACTAAGATTTAAAAAAAATATGTTTAATTGTTTTATCATTAAAAGAAATTAAACTTTAATGTTGGCTTTGTTACATTTTTACAAATCAACAACTTTGCTTTGTTGAATTTTAATCCTCTGTAAAATATTTTATGAATAATATTCATGTAGCAGTATTTTAATTTAATAAACAGATTTTAATAAACAAATGAATCCGTGAGAATACTGAGATCGGACTTAAAATGTCAAGAAACTCAAAATACATTTGAGGCTGATGTGACCACACTTAGACCGACTCATGACAAATTCATGGCTTTAAGGTAAACCGTCTCGACCAATCAGCTTTCTCTGCAGCTTTACATGATGTTAAACTCCATAAGAATACATTTCCAGCATTTAAAGAAGCCAAACTCGGAGTGAAACGGCGTCACAATCCTGACGGCAACCGAATCCGTCTGTAAACACCCCCGTCCCGGGTAGAAAAGGGGTTTGGAATCTTCCACCTGAGGTGAGAGGCTCCACCTGGAGTCTCCTCTCAGATCTCCCTGGTTGCACATGCAACAGTGATAACACAGGAAGAGGAAGTGGGTGGCGACTAGGGCTGCCACAAACGATTATTTTAATAGTCGACTAATCACCGATTATTTTTTCCGATTAGTCGACTAATCGGGTCATGCACAAACTGGATGTAAAACACACATCTAACCTTATTAGCTTTAAACAAACTAAAACTAAATATTCTCACACAAGCATTATCTGTGTGAATGCTGTAAGCTGAATTTTGAAGCTGAAGCGAGTGACGATAGCGAAGATGCTGAAATTGATAGCTAAAAACACTAAAGCTGATAGCCACTAAAATATTAGCTAAATGCCAAATTAGCCTAAAAAAGAATTAAAAGCCTCAGCTGGCCAAACTGCTAGCATGTAGCTGACATGCTAACTTAACTCCAAAATAGCCTTAAAAACTGAAAGAAATCCTAAATTTTTCCAAAATAGCTAACATGTAGCTTAAATTATTAGCTAAATTCCAAAACACCTAAAAAACTTTTTTTTAAAAAAAGCTAAAGTTAGCCAAAACAGCTAGCATCTAGCTGAAATATTAGCTAAACAACAAGTTAGCCTAAAAAACCGAAAAAACCTAAATTAACCAGAATAGCTAGCTTGTAGCTGCAATATTAGCTAAACTCCAAATTAGCCTAAAAAATAATTTAAAAGCCTCAGCTAGCCAAAACTGCTAGCATGTAGCCGACATATGAATTACCTAACTGAAAAAAAATCCTATAATTTTCCAAAATAGCTAGCATGTAGCTTAAATATTAGCTAATCTCCAAAACACCCTAAAAAACTTTTTTTTCAAAAAGCTTAAGTTAGTCAAAGCCGCTAATCTAGCTGAAATAATAGCTGAACACCAAGTTAGCTTAAAAAACTGAAAAAAGCCCAAATTAACCAGAATAGCTAGCTTGTAGCTGAAATATTTGCTAAATTCCAAAGTAGCCTAAAAAATAATTAAAAGCCTCAGCTAGCCAAAACTGCTAGTATGTAGCTGACATGTTAACTTAACTCCAAAATAGCCTTAAAAAACTGAAAAAAAATCCTAATTTTTCCAAAATAGCTAGCATGTAGCTTAAATATGAGCTAAATTCCAAAACACCCTAAAAAACTTTTTTTAAAAAGCTTAAACTCCAAAATAGCTTAAACAAACCTTGATAAATGCCAAAATAGTCTAAAAAGCTAGCATATGTTTATTATAACTTTCAACTTTACGACACTCTAACTCCATATATTATAAAGTAACGACTAATCGACTATTAAATTAGTTGTCGACTATTTTAATAGTCGATTAGTCGACTAATCGTGGCAGCCCTAGTGGCGACGGGAAAATCTTGTTTCGTGACGACGACGAGCGGCTCGCCGCGTCAGCGAACAGACGGGCCGAGCGGATGAGAAAGAACCCGAAACGTGAGCCGCGCTTCTTTCAGAGATCGGTCAATAATTGATGAGGATGTTCGGAGCGAGATCCTGCAGAAACTGAAAGAGTTGAAATAAAAGTCTTTCAATGATCATTCAGCCCAACGTCTATAGATCAAAGCAGGAGTGTCAAACTCAATCCCACAAATCCAAAACACTTGTAAGAAAATAACCTTTCTGACAGACGTTCCTTTCAAAATAAAAGACACGCTTCCACATATGATCATCTCAATGCAGTAAAAGCAGTAGTAGCAAGTGTAATTAAATAATCAGCAGTGATTAAATAAAAATAGTGAATTTCACTGATGTTGGTGCATCTCTGCCAGAAAAGAACAAAAGGAAATCAAAGCTCATTAAAGGATCTCTCTAATATTTTTTAAACACTTAAAGTTCCGTAATTTTTCAAAGATAGATAATTTACTTAATAATCTGTTGCGCTTTAATACTGGTTGTTAGAGCTGCCACAAACGATTATTTTAATAGTCGACTAATCACCGATTATTTTTTCAGATTAGTCGACTAATCTGTTCATGCGCAAACTGAATGTAAAACCCACATCTGAACCATCGTTAGCTTTAAACTAACTAAAAACTAGATATAAACAACTACCTGCGATAATGGTATTGTGAATGTTGTAGACTGAAATTGATAGTTGAAGATGCTGAAATTGATAACTAAAATTGCTGAAGCTGAAAGCCAGCTGAAACATTACCTAAACTTTAAAATAACCTAAAAATCTAAAAAAAAACGCCTAAATTAGCAAAATAGCTAGCATGTAGCTGAAATATTAGCCTAAAAAACTGAAAAAAAAATCCTAAATTAGCTAAAATAGCTAATATTTCAGCTGCATGCTAGCTAAACACCAAAACAGCCTAAAAAACTAAAAAAGGCATAGATTTGCCAAAAAACAACTAGCATGTAGCTGAAGTATTAGCTAAACTAAAAACTGAAAAAAAAATCCTAAATTTTCCAAAATAGCTAGCATGTAGCTTAAATATTAGCTAATCTCCAAAACACCCTAAAAAACTTTTTTTTCAAAAAGCTTAAGTTAGTCAAAGCCGCTAACATCTATCTGAAATAATAGCTGAACACCAAGTTAGCCTAAAAAACTGAAAAAAGCCCAAATTAACCAGAATAGCTAGCTTGTAGCTGAAATATTAGCTAAATTCCAAAGTAGCCTAAAAAATAATTAAAAGCGTCAGCTAGCCAAAACTGCTAGTATGTAGCTGACATATGAACTTAACTCAAAAATAGCTTAAAAAACTGAAAAAAAATCCTAAATTTTCCAAAAATAGCTGCATGTAGCTTAATATGAGCTAAATTCCAAAACACCCTAAAAAACTTTTTTTTAAAAAAGCTTAAACTCCAAAATAGCTTAAACAAACCTTGATAAATGCCAAAATAGTCTAAAAAGCTAGCATATGTTTATTTATAACTTCAACTTTACGACACTCTAACTCCATATATTAATAAAGTAACGACTAAAATCGACTATTAAATTAGTTGTCGACTATTTTAATAGTTGATTAGTCATCGATTAGTCGACTAATCGTGGCAGCCCTAGTGGCGACGGGAAAATCTCGTTTCGTGACGACGACGAGCGGCTCGCCGCGTCAGTGAACAGACGGGCCGAGCGGATGAGAAAGAACCCGAAACGTGAGCCGCGCTTCTTTCAGAGATCGGTCAATAATTGATGAGGATGATCGGAGAGAGATCCTGCAGAAACTGAAAGAGTTGAAATAAAAGTCTTTCAACGATCATTCAGCCCAACGTCTACAGATCAAAGCAGGAGTGTCAAACTCAATCCCACAAATCCAAAACACTTGTAAGAAAATATCCTTTCTGACAGACGTTCCTTTCAAAATAAAAGACACGCTTCCACATATGATCATCTCAATGCAGTAAAAGTAGTGGTAACAAGTGTAATTAAATAATCAGCAGTGATTAAATAAAAATAGTGAATTTCACTGATGTTGGTGCATCTCTGCCAGAAAAGAACAAAAGGAAATCAAAGCTCATTAAAGGATCTCTCTAATATTTTTTAAACACTTAAAGTTCCGTAATTTTTCAAAGATAGATAATTTACTTAATAATCTGTTGCGCTTTAATACTGGTTGTTAGAGCTGCCACAAACGATTATTTTAATAGTCGACTAATCACCGATTATTTTTTCCGATTAGTCGACTAATCGGTTCATGCACAAACTGGATGTAAAACCCACATCTGAACCATCGTTAGCTCTAAACTAACTAAAAACTAGATATAAACAACTACCTGCGATAATGGTATTGTGAATGTTGTAGACTGAAATTGATAGTTGAAGATGCTGAAATTGATAACTAAAATTGCTGAAGCTGAAAGCCAGCTGAAACATTACCTAAACTTTAAAATAACCTAAAAATCTAAAAAAAAACGCCTAAATTAGCAAAATAGCTAGCATGTAGCTGAAATATTAGCCTAAAAAACTGAAAAAAAAATCCTAAATTAGCCAAAATAGCTAATATTTCAGCTGCATGCTAGCTAAACACCAAAACAGCCTAAAAAACTAAAAAAGGCATAGATTTGCCATAAATTATCTAGCATGTAGCTGAAGTATTAGCTAAACTTCGAATTAGCCTAAAAAACTGAAAAAATCCTGAATTAGCCAAAGCAGCTAGCATGTACCTGAAACATTACCTAAACTTTAAAATAACCTAAAAATCTAAAAAAAACCCGCCTAAATTAGCAAAATAGCTAGCATGTAGCTGAAATATTAGCCTAAAAAACTGAAAAAAAAATCCTAAATTAGCCAAAATAGCTAATATTTCAGCTGCATGCTAGCTAAACACCAAAACAGCCTAAAAAACTAAAAAAAAAAAAAAAAATTAGCCAAAAAAAATCTAGCATGTAGCTGAAGTATTAGCTAAACTTCGAATTAGCCTAAAAAACTGAAAAAATCCTGAATTAGCCAAAGCAGCTAGCATGTACCTGAAACATTACCTAAACTTTAAAATAACCTAAAATCTAAAAAAAAAACGCCTAAATTAGCAAGAATAGCTAGCATGTAGCTGAAAAAATATTAGCTAAAAAAACTGAAAAAAAAATCCTAAATTAGCCAAAATAGCTGTAATATTTCAGCTGCATGCTAGCTATAAACACAAAACAGCCTAAAAACTAAAAACCAAAAAAAATAAATTAGCCAAAAAAAATCTAGCATGTAGCTGAAGTAGTATTAGCTAAACTTCGAATTAGCCTAACCTAAAACTGAAAAAAAATCCTGAATTAGCCAAAGCAGCTTAGCTACTTATGTACCTGAAACATTAGCCTAAACTTTAAAATAACCTAAAAAATCTAAAAAAAAAAAAACGCCTGAACCTAATTTAGCAAAATATCTAGCATGTAGATGAAATATTAGCCTAAAAAACTGAAAAAAAAATCCTAAATTAGCTATAGCTAATATTTCAGTGCTTGAAAGCCTAATGCTAACTAAAAGAAAACACCAAAACAGCTAATTAACAAAATAAACTAAAAAAAGGCATAGATATTAAGCCAGCTAAAAAAAATAAGAGACATGTAGCTGAGTAGTATTAGTGCTAGAACTTAAAATTAGCCTAAAAAATTGAAAAAAATAATGACCAATTTCTTAAATGTAGACTACAGATGAAAAAATCAAGCTAAATTAGCCAATAAGCATGCTCTAGCGACAGCTTGAAACCATTACTCTAAAACTTTGAAAAAATATACCGAAAAATTCTAAAAATATATGAACGCCTAAAAAACTGATTCAGCAAGAATAGCTAGCATGTAGCTGAAATAAATATATTAGCCTAAAAAACTGAAAAAAAAAAATTCCTCAAATTAATATATAGCTAAGAAAGTAGTAATTATTATTCAGCTGCATAAACCTATGCTAGCTAAACACCAAAACAGCCTAAAACTAAAAAAGGCATTAGATTGCCAAAAAATAACTAGGCATGGTAGCTGAAGTGATAGCTAAACTTAAAATTAGCCTAAAAAACTGAAAAAATCCTGAATTAGCCAAAGCAGGCGTAGCATGTTACCTGAAACATTACCTTAAACTTTAAAATAACCCGAAAAAATCTAAAAAAAAGCCTCAAAATTAGCAAAAAATACGCTAACAGTAGTAGCTGAATATTAGTGCCTAAGCCTAAAAACCGAAAAATAAAAATCCTAAAATTAGCCAAAATAGCTAATTTTCTTTAGCTGTGCTTAAGTTTTCTATTATCTAAACCAAAAAAACAGCCTAAAACAAAACAAAAAAAAAACAAACGAATAAAAATTTAGCCAAAAAAATGAAAACTAAGGAATGTAGCTGAAGTAGTAACTGAACTTCGAATTTGCTAAAAAACTGAAAAAAATCCTGGAATTAGCCAAAGCAGCTAGCATGTACCTGAAATATTACCTAAACTGTCAAATAGCCTAAAAACAGAAACAATCCTAAATTAGTCAAAATAACTAGCATGTAGCTTAAATATTAGCTAAACTCCAAATTAGCCTAAAAAATCCAGAAAGCTAGCATAATGCCATTATAACTTTCAATTTTTCAACACTACTCCATATATATAAAGTAACGACTAATCATTATTAAATTAGTCGCGATTACTTTAATAGTCGATTAGTCATCGATTAGTCGACTAATCGTGGCAGCTTTACTGGTTGTCCATTAATTTTTTTTTTTGTATATAACAGGACGAACAAAAAGTGTCAAATTGTCGTTGGACTTGTGCTGCAAACAAAGCTTCAACTGTTTGTTAAGGAGTTAAAGTTAAGTTAGGTTAACTTTTTTGCTCCTTTGTTACCTTCTCCCTTCTTAAGTTATAGTTACGTTTAAGCATTTAGAAACAAAACAGCCTAAAAAAAAAAAGCCTAAATTAGTCAAAACAGCTAACATGTAACAGAAATAAACAGCTAAACTCCAAAATCAGCATAAAATATCTTAGTAAATGCCAAAATAGTCTGAAAAACTGGCATAATAACTATAACTTTTTAACATAATCGTGAATAATAAAAAGGCAGGAATATTATTCCAAAATAAATCAATTTAAACCATAAATAATTTTAAATATTTTACGCTCCATAAAAATATATTTGTCAAAATTATGCAATGGAAATGAGAGCAAGATAACATCGGCCATAACAGAGGCCGGATCGGCCCCTGGGCCTCGATTTTGACACGTGGTAGATTTTAGTGATTTTTGAAAATATTTTCATTTAATGTATTTATTTATTTTCAATTAAAGATCCACTTTTGTTCAGTTTATTCGACTAGACGTGTTAAATCAATTCATTCAACAATGTTCCTGTTGTGGGATCAATAAAGTTTTTTCAATTCAAAACAGCCTCCTGTTTAAATAAAGTTGAATTGGAATTGAATGGAAACTCAAAACTCGTGAATCAAAATTTAATCGATTTAGTATTTTTTGGCAGAAATATTCAGCACTAATAAATAATGAAAATAATAATTATGTAAAGTTGACGGATGAGAGAACACAGCTGGTCGAAATGATGACAAGAATTCAGGATTTTTAACTGTGATCGCAGTCAGATTAAAGAAAAAGAAAAGTGATTTCTAGAACTTTAAAAACCAACTGAACTTCATATGTTTAAATAAAGAGATGAAGGCTTTATTGACCACAATCAATTCAGCTCCACGGGATGTCGAGTCAACCCGGAAGTTGCCTCTGGCAGCAGGAGCGCGAGCTCGGGAAGCTAAACACAAAAACACAGCTGACGTTTTCAGCTAAAACCTTTCACCGGCTCGACCAGAACCCACCTCTCGCCCTCTTAGCTTTGCTGTCAGGAGTCCAGAAGACCTCGAGTTTCCTGAAGCCTTCAGGGAATCGAACCTCGTCCGCCCCGCCCGCTGTGCTCGTTAGCTAAATCCCGGCTAGCCTCACTGGTGTCCTGACAATGGCTTCTTCCTGGCTCCTGGTCTCCGTTTAGTTAATGATCTAACTTGCTAACTAGTTCATTAACTTAAAAAAAAGTCAATGTGTTTGTTGTTTTCTTGTGGTTCTCATCCAGAAAGCTCTGCGGCAGAAAAACATGCTCAAACGCACAAATTTCCAACCAGGAAGTTTGATAACCCGCGGTCGATTCGCCCTGAGTTTGGTCTGTCAGGAGCAGAGCCGGGAACGGCTTCCTGCCAGCTGGCCAATCAGATCGTTGTCTAGGGTTTGGCCCACCCCTTTGGCCAAAAAAGAGGGTGTATTTTCTTCCATTTAAATTATTTTATTCTTATTCTTTACTCGTATGTTAATTTAATTTAATTTAATTTAATTTAATTTAATTTAATTTAATTTAATTTAATTTAATTTAATTTAATTTAATAATTAGCAGAAAAAATAAAATAAAATAAACCAAAATTAAATTAAAATAAGTGGAAGGAAATGAAATTAAATGAAATAAAAATAAATAAATAAATGAAATGGGCGTGTTTAACAATATAGCGCAGTCGTATATAAAAAAACGCAAAAATATTTAGATTTCAGTGAAATACTTAAGATAAAGCCAGGGAAATCTGCAGTACCAATGTACTTCAAAACTCTCTTTATGCTCTCTATGATTAGTAGAAATATGGCACACACTTTAATAATCCTATATTGGCAGAGAAAATTGCTCATCTCAATGTCAAAGTGGATTAAGAAAACTACAATTAAAGTTTACATTAGATATACTTGAGTTTGAGTATAGTATGTATACTCTTTTTACTAACTGACTATTTCTTCAGACTAAATTAGAACATTTTAGTTTAAAACTGAGTAAAATGTAAACCTTTTGTATATGTAGCACTTTGTGATTAAGAACTTTTTGTTCACATCGGCTAGTTTTGTAACCAACTGGGCTGAGGTGTCTTTCAGAAGACTCACTAGAACGTCTACTGAGCTGAGGCAGTAATTACAAACACAGGATTGCTGGTACCAATAGATTATATATAAACAAAGCAAACAAACAGAAAGTTTCACAAAATAGAAAAAAAAGAAAGAAGGCTCATTCAGTTCATTGAGTCCGAATTTGAGTTCATCAGAATGATGTGATGTGTGATCCACAGGGTGTTGGAAAGGTGCAGTTACTTTGTCCCCGGTCAATAGCAACGCAGGGTCGCTCAGTGTTCAGGGCCTGTTTAGGCACGTCTCGCTTCGTAGCTCGCCATTCTTTTATGCTCCTCTCAGTGTCTGTGCTCCTCTCCGGCACCTGGCCTGCACCGCAACATAACATAACTCAAAGCAACTCAGAAAATACAATACACACATCAATGAACAAAACAGAAGCTCTAGGTGATGCTAACGCTAGCCCGCTAGCATTAGCATCACTTGGCAACTCACCAGTCCTGGTAAGATCGTGGAATCAAACCAACATAAATCGTCCACGAATAATCTTTCAGCTCTAACAGAGTCTACAAAACAATTGATCATCAACAAAAAAGACAAAACAAAAAAGTATACATTTAAGTTACGCGCGTTCTACCTGTAGGCTGTAGGCTCCGGCATCCACCCAGTTGTGTATTTCCGGTGGAAGCTGGGCCAGCCCATAAATACAAAAGTCACATGGTCCAGCGGACCGTGTGATTGGTCCACGAGACCAAAACAATCAGCTGAGGGAATGCTGACGTGTGCTACACCCTCCCCCCTTAAATCTGTGCATGTCCCGATGCAAGTACCTTAAACTACATGTATAGTAGAAATTTTGGCTTGCGTAGATTGGACTAATGAGTCTGATAAACTATGCAACAATGTTTGCACGACAGAGATCAGTGGGTTACCTAAAGACTCGTATTGCAGTCTTTTGGGTGGGGCCCTATGTCGTGTGGGTCGTTGAGAAACAACGTCACTACATGGACTGTCAAGTGTTTGTTCTGATGAACATGTCTCAGATGTGTCTGCAGTGATGGGAGGTACACTCACAGGAACAGGCAAGAGTTCTGGTTGGTTCTTTTCTCCTGGAGTCACAGGTTTGTCCTCCACAAAGGGTTCCTCAGACGTTCTTTGCTCCAAGTCTTTGTTTGTTGTGGACACATCCGCCACAGAAGAGTGGTCCATAGTTGAGTGCTCCGCCACAGTCCTGGAGGATATATGTTTTGGGATTTCAGGCAGTCTCTCTGTTCTGAATCTCACCTCCGGATGGGGATCAGCATAGATGAGGGGTCCTTCCAGTCGATACTCCTCTGGAACAGAATCTTCCGGGTTTAGTTGAGTTTTGCAAGTTTGTTGTGTTGGTGGTTTTGAAACCAAGGTGACAGCTGGTGGCTCCGTCTCTGCTGCAGGAAGAAAACCACATGGCAGGAGAAGGTCTCTATGTAGCGTACGAATGGGGCCGTCTTTGCATTCTGGCTTTACTGTATATACTGGGAGGTCCCCAGCGCGTTTAACCACAACGTAGATGTCTTCTTCCCATTTGTCGCTGAGTTTATGTTTCCCTCTAAGTCTCACACTGCGCACGAGGACACGGTCACCGACTTCTAGCGTTGATGGAACAACATTTAGATTGAACCTGGTTTTATTTCTGTTGGCAATCTTTGCAGCGTTCTTTGTAGCGATATCGTAGCTTTCCTTTAATCTAGTTTTTAGATTCTGCACATACTGTGAATGCGATTGTGAGGTTCTTTTTGACACAGGTAAACCAAACGCCAGATCGACTGGAAGACGAGGAGAACGTCCAAACATTAGTTCATAAGGGGTGAATCCAGTAACATCATTTTTTGTACAGTTGTACGCATGAACTAATGGCTTTACATGGTCTTTCCATTTTGATTTTTGCTTCATTTCAAGAGTGCCCAACATGTTCAATAACGTGCGATTAAAACGCTCTACTGGGTTGCCTCTTGGGTGGTAGGGTGTAGTCCGACATTTTTTTATTCCAGCCATTACACACAGTTCCTTTATTAGCTTGGACTCAAAATCTGCGCCCTGGTCGGTGTGAAGGCGTTCTGGAATTCCGTAGTAAACGACAAAATTCTCCAAAAACACTTTGCGACAGTTTGCGCCCTTTGGTTTGGTGTTGGTATGGCTATAGCAAACTTTGTAAAGTGGTCTGTCAATACAAGAATGTCCTTAGTGTTGCTGGTATCAGGTTCGAGGCTGAGGAAATCCATGCATATAAGCTCTAGCGGTCGAGAGGTTTGAATGTTTACTAGCGGTGCCGCTCTTTCAGGAAGGGATTTGCGACGAACGCAACGTCCACAAGTTTTTATTTTGTGCTCTACATCGGCAGCCATTCGGGGCCAATAGAAACGTGTTCTAACAAGATCTAAAGTCCTATCGATCCCCATATGTCCCATGTCATTGTGGAGACTTTGCATTACATCTGGACGCAACTCTTTGGGTAGGACCAGTTGATATGAGAACTGTTCGTTTTCTTTGCGTTTCCTGTAGAGTACCCCATTGAGGAGTTCGAATTCACTTAGCTCTCTTAGCAGCAATGGAAGTTCAGGTAATTCGTCCCTCAGCAACGGGATGATCTTCTCTCCACTCTCCATGTGTTGTATAACCTCATTGAGGCTTGGATCAGCCCTCTGCTTCTCTTGGAGTTCCAAACGGGACAGCTCTGGAATTATAGGTAGATCCTGTGATTCCTCCAAGTAAGCCACTGGGAGTGCGTCAATGGTCATACATAATGATTCACATAGAGTGCTTGGTGTTTGAGTTCGGATTAAACAACTCTGACAAATTGCATCAACAACCTCAGATGATATTATGTTGTCATATGGAGGCAGTTCTGTGAAAAGGTGGAGATACTCATCCTTTGGAGGGACAAAGTTGGAAGGAGAACAGTCATGAGGGCGTCTGGACAGTGCGTCAGCATCCAGATTCTGCTTTCCGGCTCGATACTGCAACTTAAATGAAAAGGTAGAAAGAGCAGCCAGCCATCTGTGACTGGTTGCATCGAGTTTAGCTGAGGTCAACACATAGGTGAGTGGATTGTTGTCTGTCACCACTGTAAAGTCAGCTCCATACAAAAAATCATGGAATTTTTCAGTCACACTCCATTTTAATGCTAAAAATTCGAGTTTGTGTGCTGGATAGTGGCTTTCACTGGCTGACAGTCCTCGGCTGGCATATGCAATAACTCTTAACTTGCCTTCTTGCTGCTGGTAAAGGGCTGCTCCCAATCCAGTAGCACTCGCATCAGTATGGAGAATATAGGGTAAAGCAGGATCTGCAAAACCCAGAACTGGAGCAGTGGTTAGTTTGTTGATGAGAGTTGTGAAAGCTTCTTGACATTCAGTCATTTTTTCGAACCATTTAATGCGGAAAATGATTCTTCCAAGTTTGGCAGTGCGTATGCGTCTTTGATGGTTTGAAGGTTAAGTTTTCGATAATCGATACATAACCGAATATCACCATTTTTTCTTTTAACAACAACGATTGGGGATGAAAATGAAGATTCTGATTCCCTTATTACACCGGCATCTAACAGTTCACGCAAATGTTTACGAACTGCTCCTATATCTCGCGGATGAATGGGTCTAGCACGATGTTTAAAGGGTGTATTGTCATGAAGATTAATATGGTGTTTGACATGAGAAGTGCAACCAAAATCCAAATCATGCTGGGAAAAAACGTCGGACATTGCACTTAGCTTTGTTGTCATTCTCTCCTTCCACTCTGGGGGAATTGGTGAACTGTCCAGGTTGAAATTAAGTGTGACTGGTTTCTCAGGTGACTGCTTGGCCACCTGGTGCTCAGAAATAATACATTCATAAGCACCAAGTTCTGCAATAATGCTCAAAGGTGAAAGAAAGGCATCTTGCTCTGATCTGTTTGAAATAACAACAGGGATTTTGTAGGGTACCTGCACTGGAAGACTAACCAAGCAGCTGCTGACACACAGACCACCCGGCAGGCCTGAATCCGGGTGCTGAAGAACAGCGTATTGGCTGGTAGGAGCAAGGATTTTTGCAGAACCTTCAATCACAACTGTGTGGCCAGCAGGAACAATCTCTGGAGTTTTGCTGAAGAGGGTCACCACCCCGATGGAGTCATTCTTCTTTTGACACATCAACTGTAGAGTTTTCAGCACAGTTCTGTAACCATAAGAACATGGGTGAAATTTTGAGAACTCACTTTGGTCATATTGTTCATATAGAGCTTCGAGTGTGTTCATTCCAACAAGAATGGAACTGGGGAAACCTGGTCTCATATCTGGAACAATAAGTGCAAGTGTTGGAACAGAAAAGTTACTGCCCAAGAAGTCTTTGGGGAAAATTACAGTAGTTTCTATGTAGCCAAGATACGGCACATTTTGACCTGCAGCTCCTTCCACGTGGAGTAATTCATTGAGTGGTTGAACTGGCTGATTTGAAAGGTGTTTGTTGTAAAAGGAAACGGGAATAGTAGTCACCTGGGATCCTGTATCTAGGAGACATTGACATTCGTGACCGGCAATGCTGACCTCTGCTGTGCACCTGGACCCTATTAGTCCTTGTGGAATCTTAATCTTTGAATCTGACAGTAATTCTGCACAACGAACTGGAGTTTGATTCTTTGAAGGGCGAATTTGACTTGACACAGTTCCTGTTTGCCCCATAACAGGAACCAAATCTAGTTTAAATAGTCGTTGGCTTGAGTGCGGTTTTGTTTTTTTCTCTGCTTAGCTTCAAACTCTCTTTTCTTTGCATTAACTAGTGGCGGTTGGGTTTAGAAGAGCACTGCGGTTTAATATGCCCATCTTCACCACAGCGAAAACAAAATCCAGGCTTCAAACTGGACGAAGCCGGTTTCAAAAATGTTGCGTTTTTTCTTTCTGGTCTTTGAGTAGAGCTTATAGCTGCTGTTTGGCTTCTGCTGTTTTGATTTGCAGTCAGAATGGCTAACTGCTGCTGTATTGCTGTCATTTGTTGTGAAAGTTGCTTTGTTAAAGTTGTTAAAGCGCTGCATAAATTTGTTGTTTCAGCATCTGCAAACTGAGCTTGAGAAGTGACTTTTTGTTTAGCTCCTCCTAAGTGCTGCTTCATCCTAAGATGTTTTGCGGTTTCTTGATCTTCTTCGGTGCGCAACAACAATAAAAAGTCAGCAAAATCAGGTGGATTTGACTTTTTCTGTTTAAGTTGCAGCTCAGTTATCAAATTGTTGTCCCAGCACCCTCTGCAAAACTGCATCAACAGACTTTTGTTCATGTCTCGCTCTGCTACTCCACCTCTTTTTGCGGCGTGTCTTAATGCTACCTGAAGGCGTTGCAAATAAGCAGATGGTTTTTCACCACTATCTTGGAAAGTATCCATAAATTTTGCATAAAGCTCTTCACCGTCCTGCACGGTGCCAAAAGCTGAGTCGAGTTGCTGTAAATACACGTCAGGTAATGTGTCAGGGCTTAGATGCTTCACCATTTCACATGCAGGAGGCAATAAGCTATCACGGATCAGTCTGGTGCGTTGAAGATCAGAGATTGCAGGATCCCGCAAAGCTAATTCGACTCCAGACCGCCATGTGTCGTAATCCGTTTCATGAGTTGGTCGTGGCACTTTACCTGAGAAGGTTCTCAGTCTTTGGGCAGCGTGCATGAAGGTCTCACCACTCCTGACGACATGTTCCACAACATAACGCTGGACTCCAGGGGGGTTGAGGTCACTGGCAGCGATTGGTTGCCTTCCATTTTGCCTGTCAGCACGGTTGGGTTCAGAAGACCTTACTGGTGATGAAGGAGAAACAGAGTCATCTGTGTGTGATGGGTTAGGAGGAACCTTTGTGTCTGCAGCTTCATCTGACTGTTCAGTCTCAAGTTGAAGCTCAGAGACAGACTTTTGGATTTGGGACATCATTTCTTGCAGAACCACAGCATAATCTTTTCCTGATAGTCTTGAAATTTTCTTTAAGTCAGATAAATAAGTATCTGTTTTACTACCACCCAGTGCTGACATGTATATTTGTGATAAGCTCTGTACAAAAAATTTGTTTCCTGTATCAGACACTAAGGTGTATGGGAGAATGGGATTTAGGGATTGTAATGCAGAACCTGACTCAAATTCTACAACAAGCATGTTGTGAAACTCAGACTCAGAACAATCAATGACAATATCACGATTGACATCACCATAGCTTTCAAGAAAATCAAGCACTTCAGATGAGCTTTCTTCATCTGCTCCGCTTACCAAGACCGACTTAGGAATGTTGATACTGTGGCGGTCAAAAACATCCATGACTGCATGAAACAAAAAAACAATCCAAGTAATTACTGCACCAATCAGCTCCTGGCTAGCTCGCCACTAAATGTAGCACTTTGTGATTAAGAACTTTTTGTTCACATCGGCTAGTTTTGTAACCAACTGGGCTGAGGTGTCTTTCAGAAGACTCACTAGAACGTCTACTGGAGCTGAGGGCAGTAATTACAAACACAGGATTGCTGGTACCAATAGATTTATATATAAACAAAGCAAAACAAACAGAAGAGTTCACAAAATAGAAAAAAAAGAAAGAAAGGCTCATTCAGTTCATTGAGTCCGAATTTGAGTTCATCAGATATGATGTGATGTGTGATCCACAGGGTGTTGGAAAGGTGCAGTTACTTTGTCCCGGTCAATAGCAACGCAGGTCGCTCAGTGTTCAGGGCCTGTTTAGGCACGTCTCGCTTCGTAGCTCGCCATCTTTTTATGCTCCTCTCAGTGTCTGTGCTCCTCTCCGGGCACCTGGCCTGCACCGCAACATAACATAACTCAAAGCAACTCAGAAAATACAATACACACATCAATGAACAAAACAGAAGCTCTAGGTGATGCTAACGCTAGCCCGCTAGCATTAGCATCACTTGGCAACTCACCAGTTCCTGGTAAGATCGGTGGGATCAAACCAACATAAATCGTCCACGAATAATCTTTCAGCTCTAACAGAGTCTACAAAACAATTGATGCATCAACAAAAAGACAAAACAAAAAAGTATACATTTAAGTTACGCGCGTTCTACCTGTAGGCTGTAGGCTCCGGCATCCACCCAGTTGTGTATTTCCGGTGGAAGCTGGGCCAGCCCATAAATACAAAAGTCACATGGTCCAGCGGACCGTGTGATTGGTCCACGAGACCAAAACAATCAGCTGAGGGAATGCTGACGTGTGCTACATATACTACCACACTTTTAATACATAGTATATTTGTAGTACACTACAAGAGAATATTTTTTGATTTGACTATCAGAACCCTTGTTTTTTTATTAAAACAGATTGAAATAAGCAAAGAGTTCTAAATTACTTGTGCTTATTTAAATTTGTTTATTTTTATTTATTTAAATCACGTGTCAAAGTCAAGGCCCGGGGCCGGATCCTCCGGGTAATTCTATCCGGCCCTCCAAATAATTTTAATTTATTGTTATTAATGGCCCGATGTTATTTTGGGCTCATTTCTAACTTGTATATTTTTGACAAAATATATTTTTATGTAGGGTAAAATATTGGAAGTTATTTAATATCGAAATATATTTATTCTAGAATATTCCTGCCTTTTTATTATTCATAATTATGCTGAAAAGTTATTGTTTTTAAAGTTATTTAAAGCGACTACTTGGCATCTACTAAGATCTTTTTAGTCAATTTTGGAGCATGTATTTCAGTTACATGCTAGCTATTTTGGCTAATTTTGGCTTTTTGCCCATTTTAAAGTTTAGCTAATATTTCAGCTAAATGTTAGCTGTTTTGGCTAATTTAGGCATTTTTTATGCGGTTTTGGAATTTAGCTAATATTTCAGTGGCATGCTAGCTGTTTTGGCTAATTTGGGATGTTTTCAGTTTTTAGGCTAATTTGGTGTTTAGCTAATATATTAGTTGGATATCAGCTTCAGTGTTTTCAGCTATCAACTACAGTGCTTTCAGCTTTCAACTCCAATGTTTTCAGCTATCAATTTCAGCAATTTCTGCTACCAGCACTAGCATTTTCAGCAGCCAAATTCAGATTACAGAATTCACACTAGCATTACCGCAGTATCTAGTTCATAATTATGTTAAAAATTTATGGTTTTGAAGTTTAAAAATGTCAGTTTTAGAGTGTTCAGTAATTGTTTATCCCCTTCCACCCGCGACCTAAATTGTGTTTTGGATTTTGGCCCCTTGTGGGATTGAGTTTGACACTCCCGATTTAGAGTGTGTATTTATTACACATATGTGAAGACTGTCCTCCACAATCATGTATCTAATCATTCCTCGTCTTAAGCTTTAATTATTGACATAGAAATGTTAACATTTCATTTATTTAGGCACTAATCTGCAGCCTTCAACATAACTGAATGTGAAACATGTTTTTTATTTCAAATTATTATTAATATTATTGCTGTGGTAGGAGTAGTAGCGGTGGTGCTTAATAGCAGTTCCCATAAGTCTCCAGATGGTGGCGACATAACACCTTCTTCGAGAATGCGATACGGAAAAACCGTAGAAGAAGAGCCTCCCAGCACTTCTTCTTCTTCTTCTGTTTATTTAATTGCATCAACATGGCAACAGTCAAAGTTAGCGAGGCTGAAAAGGTGTATATTCTACACGGAATAAGAGTAAGTGCTTACGACGATTCGAGCTCTATTCATGATCGTTTATTTGACACCTAAAGATGGTCACTCCGGATGTTTATTCTGACGCGCGCTTTGTCCTCAGGATGATTTACGGGTGGATGGAAGAAGCTGTGAGGACTACAGACACATGGAAGTGGAGACGGATGTGGTCTCCAACACGGATGGATCTGCCAGAGTCTCTCTGGTAAATTCTACATTTCTGTCTCGTTTTCTCCAGAATGTCAGCAGAGAGTGACTTCTTTCCCCCTCCACGTTTGTCAGGGACACACCGCCGTCCTGGTTGGGATTAAAGCAGAAATTGGAAAGCCAAGACCCCTGGTTCCAGATGAAGGGTACCTGGAGTTCTTTGTTGACTGGTAGGTTTACTGAATCTAGAGCAGACCTTCCTTAAGTCTCACTGTTCATAAGTTGGGGTTTAATTCAATTCTATTTGATCAAAATAAGGAAAAACGTTTTTAAGATTTTTTTGCGTTAAAAAATAGCAAACTTTTTCAACTAAATATAAATAATAGAAATTATATTAAAAATAAACATTTTATCTATTTGGTGTTTAGTTGGAGAGTCTCTTTTTATATTTTTTAAGTTATTAGATGTTATAAATCTGGAAAAACAATTCCTATCTTTGTCTTTTATTGTGAAAATCTTTTTTATTCATTTGTTTTTTAAATTGAAAGATATTTTTTTTATCCTGTAAATCATTTTTAGTTATTTGGAGGATGCAGTTATTTGTTTTGGTTTTTTTTTTATAATAAATTTGTATTTTATTTTTCTAAATTTTATCATCATGTAGGAAATAAAACTTTGATGAATAACTGTTGTGTCATTGGATCAGTTTCTTCATTCTGATTGGTTGAACACACTTGATCCAGGTATTCAGCGAAATTGACTGTATGTGTATTAGTGCTGTCACAAACGATTATTTTAATAGTCGACTAATCATCGATTAATTTTTCCGATTAGTCGACTAATCGGATCATGGACAAAGTGGATGTAAAGAAAATCTGAAATATGATTAGCTTTAAAACAAAAAAATCCTAAATAAGCTAAAATCGCTAGCATATAGCTGAAATATTAGCTAAACTCCAAATTAGCCTAAAAAACTGTAAAAAAAAATCCCAAATTAGCTAAAATAGCTAGCATGTAGCTGAAATATTAGCTAAACTCCAAATAAGCCTAAAAAACTGTAAAAAAAAATCCCAAATTAGCTAAAATAGCTAACATGCAGCTGAAATATTAGCTAAACTCCAAATTAGCCTAAAAAACTGTAAAAAAAAATCCCAAATTAGCTAAAATAGTGAAATATTAGCTAAACTCCAAATTAGCCTAAAAAACTGTAAAAATCCCAAATTAGCCAAAATAGTGAAATATTAGCAAAACTCCAAATTAGCCTAATAAACTGTAAACATTTACAATTAGCAAGCTAACATGTAGCTGAAATATTAGCTAAACTCAAAATTAGCCTAAAAAAAAATTGTAAAAATTCCAAATTAGCCAAAATAGCTAACATGTAGCTGAAATATTAGCTAAACTCCAAATTAGCCTAAAAAACTGTAAACATTTACAATTAGCAAGCTAACATGTAGCTGAAATATTAGCTAAACTCAAAATTAGCCTAAAAAAAATTGTAAAAATTCCAAATTAGCCAAAATAGCTAACATATAGCTGAAATATTAGCTAAGCTCCAAATTAGCCTAAAAAACTGAAAAAATCCTAAATTAGCCAAAAGAGCTAATATGTATCTGAAATATTATCTTAATTCCAAATTATAAATAGCTAGCATGAAGCTAAAATATTAGCTAAACTCCAAAATAGCCTGAAAACCCTTAATAAATGCCAAGATAGTTTAAAAAGCTAGCAGAATGTTATTATAACTTTCAACTTTACTACAGCCTGACTCCATATATTATAAAGTAACGACTAATCGACTATTAAATTAGTTGTCGACTATTTTAATAGTCGATTAGTCATCGATTAGTCGACTAATCGTGGCAGCCCTAATGTGTATGTCTATATACAGTCAATGATCAGCCAACTCTCAGAATCAGAACCAAATGAGTCATTCTTAATGTTGTGGTGAGACCCCGTCACTAGGAGGCGCTATCACTGTTGTCGATAATTTAAAATAAAGTGGTTTTCCAAACCCCGCAGTTCTGCCAACGCCACCCCCGAGTTTGAAGGCCGGGGAGGCGAGGAGCTGGGGATCGAGCTGAGCAACACTCTGTACCGAGTCTTCAACAACAAGAGCAGCGTGGACCTGCAGAGCCTCTGCATCAGTGCTGGGGAGCACTGCTGGGTTCTGTATGTGGATGTTCTGGTGAGCCTTTTGGACTTTCTATTTGTTTACAAGACAGAATTAGCTTAAAGGGTAACCAAACCCTAAATTAATATTTTTTTTGTCTGTTGACATCTATAAATGGGGCTTTAAAAGTTCTGTCTGTTGGTCACAGCCAAATTCTTGACAAAATGAAATAAAACTGTTTAATTTTTCAAAATATAGTCAAAAACCGCGTGTTTGCTGCCCCCTACAGGTTGAAATGAGGTATTACGGTTGAATTTTGTGATTGGTCAAACCATGAAAGTTTCAGAAGTCTGATGTCATGATCTGCAGCTCCAGTAATGATAACAGTCCCGCCTCCAAGCCCCGCCCCTCTGACTGGATTTTCACATTTCTGCTGTGGGTGGAGTCAGACTCCATCTTCCCTGTTTGGTTACCCTTTAAAGGAAGGAATAAAACAAATAATACATATGAAAGTTGTTATTTTTTTACATTTTAAAACTGAGTAAATTACACATTGGAAACGTTAAAGAAATATTGAAAATGTGAAGAACAGATTTTAAATTTGAAAAGTAAAATTTAAAAAACCCTCAAACTGTTTCCAAATGAAAAATAATATTTTTAGTAAAAGCTGCGATTTTATATTTTCAATTTTAATTTTTTGTGTTTCTCCCTCTTCTCTTTTTAGTTCTTCATTACAGTTTCAATTCAGACTTTTCATTTTCGGAGTTGAACCAAATTTTATGCGGGGGTGGGGCTTTAAGCCCATTGGCTACTGGGACATGACGAGCCCCACCCCCCGGCTAAAACAGGATCGACTGAAAAGTCTGAAGAGAAACTGTAGATAAAGACTTGCAAAGACGAGAGGGAGGAAAATGGAACAATAGAAAATACAAAACAGCAGCTGCTAATAATAAATGTTATTTTTCATTTTTGTTCCAGTTTTAGGTTCAAAGTTTGTTTTACTGTAAACGTTTTAGTTTTTGAAATATTGAGAAAAATATTCACCATAGGAAATGAATGGGAAATTCCTCACTTTTAAAAATTTTAACAAGTATTTAAATATATTAATGGGTTTTGTTTTGATATTTATAGTAAAATTCAAACATTTTAGAGCTTAACTTCTACGTGAACTTCAACGTTTTTAACTCATTTTTTATATCCTAAGGGTTTTATAGACTAATTTACAGTTTAGCTTCTATTTTAGCAACAGGCTAACATTTTTTGAATAATTTAGTTCACTGAGAATTTTAGGCTAATTTGGAGTTTAGCTAGTATTTAAGCAACATGTTAGCTTTTTTGGCTAATTTGGTATTTACTAAGGTTTTTATGCTAATATTCTAGCCACATGCTAACGTTTAGGCTATTTTGTTATCTACTGATTTTTTTTTTTAATGCTGATTAAGAGTTTGGCTTCTATTTTAGCAACATGCTAACGTTTTTGACTGATTTAGTTTACTGAGGAATTTTAGGCTATTTTGAAGTTAAGCTAGTATTTAGGCAAAGAACTAGCTTTTTTGGCTAATTTGGAGTTTAGCTCATATTAAAAAAAACACTAAATATTTTTGCAAATTTGGCATATACAGTATTAGAGATTTTTAAGACATTCAGGACAACTTCAGCGCTCTTTCATAGTTCTTAAATGAAATTTCCAGTCTTTTAGTAACTTTAAAATACAAATAACTTTTGCATTTTCAGCAATTTAAGTAAATTGCGTCACTATTTTCAGCAAGAAGCTTCAGCATCTTTAGCGACTATTTTCAGCAAAACGTATTCACACTAGATTATCACAGATAATGCAACTTTTCTAGTTATTTAGATTTAAATTTCTAATATTTTCTTTTAGTTTATTTATATATATATATATATATGCAAATTTATAATTTAAAAAAATGTTCTTTCAATTTACAGTGTGTAATTTTGAGTTTAAATTTTATTTATTAATTTATTTCATATCTGCAATCTGGTTTTTCCTTTACTTAAATCTGATAATTATTGATTGATTTCACAGTAACATCCCAACTTCTTAATGTATCAAGAAATATTTTATTAATTTATTTATTCTTTGATCCACTAAACATCATACCAGCCTGCAGTGGATGCAGTTTGTTGTTCATGGAGGTTCTGACTCTGATCCTAAAACACAGAATCTGTCATGAGAAAGTTGAGTCTATTTATTCGTATTAGAAGAGTTTGAAGGAATTGGGTCTGAAAATGGGCGGAGCTTCAACTAATGTTGTGGTTTCGTTTGCAGCTGCTGCAGTGTGACGGGAACCTGTACGACGCCATCTCTGTTGCCATCAAAGCCGCTCTCTTCAACACAAAGTGCGTTTTTGTTTCTCGCTTGTCGTGTTTGTGGCGCTCTGCTCATCCTGCGCCGTCGTCGCCTCGCCCGCAGAATCCCCAGAGTCCACGTGTCGTCGGACGAGGAAGGCGGGAAGGAGGTGGAGCTTTCGGACGACCCGTTCGACTGCGTGCGGCTGAACGTGGAGAGCGTTCCCTGCATCGTGACGCTGTGTAAGGTGAGGCGCTGCTCGGCGGCGACGGCTGCCGCGAGCGTGGCGGTTCGTGACCCGGCGCTTGTCGTTGAGCAGGTGGGCCACAGACACGTGGTGGACGCCACGCTGCAGGAGAAGGCCTGCTCGGTGGCGAGCCTCATCATCGCCGTCACGCACAGGGGAACGGTGACCTGCGCCAAAAAGGTGGGCGGCGGCAGCCTGGATCCGGAGAGCGTCTTTGAAATGACAGAGGTGAGAGCAGACGACTAGAAACGATGGTTTTTATTTTTATTTTGGGTTTTAATGATGTTTTTGTCGCTCAGGCGGGTAAACGAGTCGGGAAAGCTCTCCACGCGCCGCTCATGAAGCTGCTGCAGCAGGAAGAGAGTCTGGGAAAGAAGAGACAGAAAGTTGGCTTTCTCGGTTGAAATGAATCCTCGTGTATTTTCTAATAAAACTCTTTTCATATTTTCTATAAATCCTCGTCTGGAGTCTTTGCTGCTCATAAAGAAGATGTTTTTATTCTATTTCATCTTGAAGTTTCACTATTTATCCAATAAGTCTCATTTTCATGAGACCTTCTCCTATTTAGTCTGAATATTAATGAATTCCATAAAAGATCAATTTGATAAAAAATGAGAAAAAACACATTTTTGATATTTATTGCCTTAAAAGTATCCCAAATATCGTTTGCCACCATAACAGCTTGACACTTGTTAATAATAAATGTTTTTTTATAGTTTAAGTTCTGAGGAGTTCCACTCTTCCACAAGTTCTGCAGGTCACTTAAATATGGAGAGAAAATAGTCTCAACACAATTTGTGTTTGATTTGTAACTCGTGCATTTCGTACTTATGTACAAAAACTTATAAAATTCAAAAAACATAATTTACAAATGCACAAATTAAAACAACAGCTTCAAGCTATCTTCACACGCAAATCTTTAAAAATTACGCATGAATCGCTTGTTATCCACAACCATGTTATCGAACAAATCAGAAACGTAGTTAGCTTCAAGCTGTTGTAGATTTTAAGATTTGTGTGTGTACGTTGCGTTTTTAATTATTTTTATTTTGTAATTTTTGTACAAATGTATAAATTATAAATTAAGAATGACGCACACGCACATTGGCATGAGTCTATTTTCTCTCCATACTTGAGGGTCGGATCATCCAATCTCTGCTTCAGCTGATCCCAAACATGATCTGTGGGGTTCAGGTCAGAGGTCACGGCCTGTCGTACCATATAGGAGCCACTTGAAGTCCAGCTGTCACAATTGTGGCGGTGCAGCGCTGTCATCCATGAACAGGAAGTTGGGGAAGTTCTGGTGGAATTGGGGGGATGGTTCTATGATGTCTAAAGTAACCGGATCGTGTGAAAGATCCAAACTGGTCTTGAGCTGCCAGATTGAAGCTCCTCCTCCACCAAAGACAACCCTCGGAACCATGTTGACTTTGTCGTATCGACCATCATTTCTATGCAAAGTGGCCCAAATGTTGACCAGTGCAACATTGTCCAGGTCACATGGTCTCGAGTTTGACATCTTTAACAAATAAAGTTGATTACTACTTGATAATTTTTGAATTTTTTCTTAATGAGAATGTTTAGATTATTGTTGATGATTAATATAAATGATTTGTCTATGGATGTTTTTGATATTCTATTACATCACTAATATTAATGATCTTTTATAACCGGAAACTATATTAATATTTGATTTTAAGTCCTGAACCGGATATTGATAATTCATGTAGAGAAAATGGTCGAGTCGGGGTGGGATTATATAAGTTCACTTGCTTCCATTCCCTTTTACGCGATCTACTTGTGATTTATTATTTGATTGTTATTTTATGTATTATAACCTGATTGCTTGAAATAAACCATTTCATTCATTCATTCATTCATTCAAACGTCCTTGGCGTTGTCTTGGTGTCAGTGGAGTTGAATGGTTTGTCCGTAAACCTTTTTGGTAAACGGGCCTGCAGCTGTGTGGCGTCCCGAGATTCTGGACATGGTTCAGTTCAATTTTATTTTTATAGTCCAATATCATCAAAAATAAATGTCCTTATTGGGCTTTTAGAGAAGAAGAAAATATAAACGACAGCTAAACAGACAAATTAAAACTGGTTACCGCGGCCCTTAAAACTCCTAATAAACTTGATTCAGGAAAAAAAGAAGAAACCTCAAAGATCCCCAGATGAAGGCGCGATTCTTTCCCAGGATGGACAGGAGATTTACCAGGATTGTTAAAGAAGAATTAGCTTGTCTAACTCTACAACTACGTTTAAAATAGTGTAGCAGACGGGCTTCATCCAGATGGGGACAGCTGGGGATGCATGCCGGAGGCGAGGTCCACTTCCGAGAACAGAAGAACCATCTGGAATCTCTTCCACTCCGAGACGAGCCGGAGGCAAGGTCCACTGCCAGGATGGTTCTGGTGAGGCTCCCCTCCCGACTTTGTCACAAACTGACTGTTTTCTGTCTCGATTTAAGTCACTTTGAGAATCACCTGACTGTCTCCAACCAACCAGAAGACGCTGTTCGGCCAGCTGCTTGTCCGTTGAGCGGCGTGGTGTTCGTCTGCTTGAATGATGAACTTGGAACACCTCACTGGTAGAGTCTGCTCTCTATACCCACAGAATGTTGACATTGACGCCACATTAAAAAAGTTTTTCTGTTAGAATTTGTTGGTTTTGGCTCCAAAAAGTTACAGTAAAACTCAAACTGAGGAGTTTCTAACAATGACCTTCCAGTCCTGGAAAATCCGTGACATCAAACAAACGCCATTTTTATGATTTTCCAAACTTATAGTGAGTATTTCTTGAGTTGATTGTGTAAACTCTGCATTCTCCCTGCAGCATCCCCGTCCTGCAGCGTTTGCCACGTGTCAGCCAGGACTCCGCCGCAGCTCGCACAAACGCCAGATGTGACTGGACGGCTTCCACGGGGCGTGTGCGCGAGCCGACAAACACCAAAAAAAAACGTCTCTGCGAGGTCGTGCCATGAAAATGAAGTTATATAATTGCATAATCAGTGCTGGCAAACTACAGAGCTGAAAGAAAAAGCCTCCTTTTTTCTTTCATGATGTAAACTCACATTTAAGCCAGAAAAATGAGGAATAAAGTCGAATTTTGAGGAGTTATGTAACGGCGGCTCCATCCTGCCCCACCCTGTCTGCACCTGCCCCCCGGCCTTGGCTCCGCGGAGCACCTGGCGTCCATGTGAGCCGTCTGGAACGCCATCCCCAGACAGGACAGCAGGAGTGAAGGGGAGGGCCTGAAGGGAGAGCATAAATTGGGAGCGTGGGCGTTGCTGCAGCCTCATTCGGGACTCAACATGGAGCTCAGGGGATTCTGCGTGATCCTGGGAATTCTGCTTCTCAGCCGGGGTTCGTCCCAGCAACTCTCATCCAGAAAGGCGGCGAAGAAAGGTAGATGGATGGAGGGAGGAGGAGGAGGAGGAAACGTTGTTGTTTTGAGCTTGTGGCCTCTGACCTCTGTGGGTTTGTGTCAGACACGACGAAGGATCCTGCGATGGTGGAGCTGCAGAAGCAGATCAAAGACATCGTGCAGGAGCTGAACCTGCTGAAGGAGCAGCAGGCCCTCCAGACAGGTGAGACCAGCAGAAACAGCAGGTCTCTTCATCACCTGCAGGGGGCGGGGCTGTCTGCTAAACCCATCGGTCAAATTAAGGTTTTTTAAATTATTTTTTTCATATTTGTGAGCTTGATTTCAAACTGATTTTAGGGAAACACATTTAATCTGAAGTCGGTTCAGAACTCTGCAGCGTCTCTGTAACGGGTCTGAGCGTGCTCAAACAATGACAGCGATGCACCTCAAATGATGCATGAGGGTTATGTAATAACATACAAACCTTATAAGGTCACCTGTTCAATATTTAGTTTAAAAATATTGAAATTTGGAGATAAAACACAGATTTGCAGGAGTGCATATTCACTTTTTCTGCTCCTGGACGAATTTTTTATGTTTTGTTCAGTGAAAATTATTAAAAAAAATGTTTAGTTTTCTTTTTTATTTCAACTTTTTCAAACAAAGTGGAAGAGAGTGAATGGAAGAAATGTATCTTTGTTCATGTTTCTGCACCCAGACGAGTATCGGCGCACCAAGAACAGCAAAAAAATGCAAAATATATTGAGAAAAAGTTGTAAAAAAAAGGAAGAAAGTCACAACTAACAAATTTAGCTGTAAAATAGTAAAATGTAAAGGGACGTCATTTTTCATGGACTAAAAAAAAAAAAAGTCCAAAATAATTTAAAAATACGATTTAACTGTCACAAAACATGCTTCATAGGTTAATTGGTGACTCTAAAATTGCCCCTAGTATGAAATGTGTGAGTGACTGTGTGTGCAAATGAGGCCCTGCGACAGACTGCGAACTGTCCAGGGTAAACCCTGCCTTCGCCATCAGCAGCCGGGATAGGCTCCGGCATCCCCGAGACCCCAAAAGGATATAAGCGGCAAGGAAAATGGGTGGTAATTTAACTAAAATAAAAAACAATTCAATGGGAATGTCTACAAAATAATGAAACAAGAAATGTTTTTATTGACTTTCTTCAAACATTTTAAAAGCTAAAACTAACTTTTTTTTGAGAAAAATTAAGACTTTTTCCTTATAAAATGACAACTTTTAGTAGAGGAAATTGAATACTTTAGTCTTGTAAACTTTTACATTTTAAAAATTATTTAAAAACATTCTTGTAAATTTTTGACTCATTTTATGACTTTAATTTCTGTAATATTTCATATTTTTTACACATTTGTTATGGTAAAATTGTGACTTCCTCATAGTTTTACAACTTTATTCTTGCAAATTTAAAAAAATGTATTTCACAACTTTACGACTTCTTCTTCTAATTAATTTTTCTTGGAAAATTACATCCTATTTTTCAGAATTTTAACAACTTTATTTTAGTTGTAAGCTTTTAAAACTTGTAAGTTTTTAAAAATGTTTTTTTTTTTATTTTGCCCTATTCTGATAATTTATGACTTTTTTCTTGTAAAATTAAATTTTTCTTTTTGGAATTTCAAAACTTTTAAAACATTTTTTAGAGTTCAAAAACTTTATTTTAGTAAAATTAGTAATTTTTTAAAATAATTTTGCAACTAAAAATTTAGACTTTTCTGATAAAATTATGACTTTCTCCTTGTAAAATTTCATTTTTTCTTTTGAATTTTACAACTTTAATTCCTGTTAAAATGGTTACACTTCTCTGATAATTTAACTTTTTTTTAAATTGACGTCTTTCTGCTGATATGACTTTTAATTCCTTCTCTTTCGGTCACCTTAAAACTTCATCATCGTCATTTATATATACAATATAAAAATATAAATTAAATGTAAAATTAACAATAATTTTTTTGTTTATATATACGTTTATAAGTTTAAATTATTTGTGTTGATATTTTTAATAAATAAATAACAAAACATTCAATTTACAGTTTTTTTAAACTGACCATATTTGATCGGTGGACGCTCTGGGGTTAATAAAGAAAACGTTGGAATTTCCCCCAAAAAGGTCAAGATTTGACTAACAGAAAACTAAAAAGATATTTTGTTTTTGTAAAAAAAAAGTTACTTTTCAGACAAAATATTCAAGACTAATCAAAAAGTTTCCTGTAATTTAGGGAACTTTAAAATGAAATTCTGCACTTTTCTTTAGTCTAAGTGCAAAAAAAAGCCCATTTTGAGGAGGAATTGGTCAAATGATTGGATTTTTTCTTGATTTTCTGCGTCTGCTTAAAAGGCATGAAGATCCACAGGAAGTGCTATTTGGCCGACCCGTGAAGAAGCGCTACACACCGCCAGCGACGACTGCAACGCCCTGGGCGGCGTTCCTCGCGCGCGCCGTCTCGCCGACGAGAGCAATCTTCCTCCGGAATACCTGGAGCGTAAAACTCATTGCAGCTAACCTTGCTCCGGGTCGGTCCAGGAGACCGGGGCTCTGACTCTGGACGGACCAGACGGGCCTCGCATCTCCTACACAAACTGGGACACGTCCAACTTCCGGGCCCGTCAGCCCGACGGGGCATGTCCGAGAACTGCGCCGTCCTGTCGGGGGCCTCCCAGGGGAAGTGGTTTGACGAGAACTGCCGCGAGGAGAGGCCTTCGGTCTGCCAGTTCAACATCGTGTGATCCCTCCATCACAGACTCTTTTCTTCCCGCTGCTCTGTCCTCTAAAACCAGTGGTTCTGAACCAGACGGTAACGCCCCATATTTTAGACAAAAGTGATGTGCTGGTGTGTCATTTGCAGAAGTTCCTGTGGTTGTCATAAAAACCAGGTGGAAACAAATCTAGAAAAAGAGAGAAACTGAAGGAACCTGTAGCTGTTTCAGCCATTTCTGTAAAAGTCGATGGTTAGCTGGTACTGACCACGAGCTTTCAATTTGGATGAAAGTGATTTTTTTTTTTAAAAAAGAGCCGCTGGTTTATTAAGCTTTATGTTATTCTAAAGAGAGCTGCATGATTGTTTCTGCAAATCTTCTTTCCTGTGACTTTGAGCTAAAACTGCACCCCCACCCATACTCAAAAACGCCCCAAAATTTGACCCTCCCCTCCCCCAAAAAATGACGTCACAGCGGAAGAAACCATTAAGAAAATGAATGAGGCCAAAACCTTATATAGGGTTCAAAAAATAGGTCAAACTCACACAAAAACACGCATTTCCAAAGGAAGTCTTGAAACTATTATGGGATGGCCACAGGATAGCTTGGCGGCCAATTTTTGCCAACGTGGGAAATCTGGTTGTTGTCCCGTTTTCCCACAATATGGGATAATAATCTTTTGTTTGGGCGATCCTCATAAAATTTCACACTCATATCAATAGGTTAAGACTTGACCTTTGACCCCAGGGAGAGGCAGCCATTTTGAATTTTAAAAAACGGGGAACGGTGTTAGCGTAGCTAGCTCGCAAAAATGGCGTTCTCCTGTTGCGCGCACAATTTTTACCGAAAAGTTGTGAAAGTTTAACGCACGTGTCCCTGACTCAAACCGAATCAAACAATATGACATATGATATGATATGCACACAGCAGGAATGTGGGCGTGGTTAGCAAAAAAAAACCTGTGTTGCCAAGGAAATTCAAAAATTTACTATTTCCGATTCCTCTAAAAATGACATAAACCTGTTTGTCTGGTCTATGTCATTGACCTATGACCTCAGGAAGAGGCAGCCATCTTGAATTAACAAAAACAGCAAACGTCATTAGCGTGGCTAGCTTGTAAAAGTGGTGTTTCCCTTTTGCTCGCACAATTTATTCAAAAATGTTATGAAAATGTAATACATGTATCCAAGTTAACCAAAAGATATGACATTTGATATGCACACAGTAGGATAGTGGGCGTGGTTAGCTAAAAACCTGCGTTGCTAAGGAAATTCAAAAATTTCCGTCTCAGATTCTTCAAAAAATGATGTAGACCTGTTTATCATATCTAGGTGGGCAAAAAATAAAGTGGTTGCTATGGAAATAACATCAACACTGAGCCACCATTTTGAAAAAACATGTATTTATAAAAAAATGATTGTCATATGTAGCTTTGACTGGGGTGAGGGGCGGGTTGCAGCCAGGAAGGGTGGGGGTGGGTAGAACTTACTACCCCACCTGTGCCTTTCATTTCCCAAATCTACCAAGTAACCAGCTTTGTATTTTTCTGATTCATTTTGTGGGATCTAACCTGCAAAATCACCTTTCAATAAACCTCGAATGGACCCTGCTGTTGTCAATTTTAGAAGGAATCTTTGGTCAGAGGAGAAATTGGTGAGAAAATGTGGTTAAAATGTTTAGGAATGTGACTTCAGCCGCTTCCCTCCTCTGTACTTTTCCATGGAGAGCTCCTTCACGCCGTTTTTGTGGCTCCACCTCCTGTGTTTGGACTCGCTCCCACCCTCCAGGAGGGATAAGGTCAGCGTCTCGGCTTTGGATGGAAAATTGCAGTATAAGGCTTTGGCGGTCGCCTGAGTGAGTCTTTCTTCCTCTAAACTATTTTTATGACTTTATTTCAGAGAACAATATTTACAACAAGTGAAATAATCATAAAAAAAACCAAACACATGAAACAGTCTTAGAATATTCCTCAAAATGAGGACTCTAAAAATTAACAGATTTCTGTAAATGAAAAAACCCACAAGATTGAAAATTTATGAACAAAGATGTATTTAGCAAAACAAAACAAAATATTAATAGACACTAATCTTAAACGGACAGGGAATAAACATGAAATAAAAAAAAACCCTTTAGAAAATCTCTAACTTTGTAATTTATGATTGATTTTACGTGTTTCAATCATAAAAACAAGTTAGTCAACATTAACTCATAAACTTTTCTTTAAAAAAAATTCTTTATTGTTTCCAAATGCAGAATTTTTAAATTCATTTGTAGCTTGAGAGTGAAAAAAATCTCAAGTCCTTTCACAGATCCACGTTCAGAAATCTGTTTCTCCCTTAAAAAAAAAAAATGCAGGATTCAAATTCTCTGTAAAAAAAAAAAAAAAATGAAAATATTCCTGCAAAGATGCGGCTCACAGTTTTTAGGATGAAGCTCTGGGACGAGGCCGAGTTCTTCACCGACGGTGATCCAGGCACGAGCGTCGGGTTTGGTGGCGGCGGTCCACCCCACCGACACTACAAGTACTCGTCTGACATGGAGGACTCCGGCTCCACAGCAGACAGTCGGATGGTGTTGATATCTCCCGTGTTCTTGAAGGTGTAGAGTTCATTGTCGACCATCCTGCGGTCCTGGTAGTCCAGGCTATCCTGGGCCTGGATCGGAGTATGTGGACGAGATGGGACGAAAGTCTCAGAGGGGGCCAGGAAAGCTTTGTATTGGCCCGTTTCGGGCTCCGGGTCCGGTTCATTAATGACCGGCAGGGCCGTCTGTGGGGCCAGTGAACGTTTGGTAGCTGTCCACCTGCATTTTATTGCTGGGTAGGGAGTCGGAATAGGGGGTCTTATCCAGCAAATGGCCGTAGACCAGAAACTCATCGATGGAGTCATACACGTGGGAATCGTTATCGGATCTGGTCTTGGTGAAGTGCCGGTCACTCGGGCGGAAGATGTTTCCTTTAGCCATGTAGGCGGAGTTCTCCTTATTCAACTTCTTCTTTTTTCTGTTTGAAAAGACGAAATGCAAGAACAAGAAGTGAGACTTGGGCAAACATGGACGCACAGAGTCGAACCCGCAGCCGTCAATAAGTCACAAAACTTTAGACATAAATTCATGGAAATAGGACCAAAAACATCAGTTTATGATTTGGAGCCACTATAATGTTAAAACTCACTCCGATGAAAATGTGTTTAACACGTTCTTGTGGCATTCTCATGATAGAGGACGTATATGAGTCTATATATCAATATGGACATTTGTAAGTGAATGGAACAAATGGATCTTTGCTATGTTTCTGCACCTCTTCTGAATATTACATCTAAGTACTGGGACAACGAAAACATAAAATAAATACAAATAAATATGACATTAAAGTCATCAAATTATTAGGAAAAAAGTAAGTTTTACAAAAACTAAACTTAAGGAACTCAATTTTTCAAGGAAAAAAAAACTGTCATAATTTTTTTAAAATAACGTACATTTGACCAAAAATGTAAAGCTGATTCCTGAAACAAAAATTAAACGAGTAATCCTCAATTGACTTTGATCAACTAGTTTAAAAGCTAAATTTAACTTTATTTTCTAAAAAAAAAAAAAAGAGAGATAACTCCTGTAAACTTTCAATTATGTTTTATAATTTTACAACTCTATTCTTGTCAAATTTTAACGCATTTTATGACTGTCAATTTTGTAATATGTCATATTTTCTTTCAGACTATTACTTCTTTACACCTTCTTTTCTGGTCAATTTTCAAAGTTTGTTCAAGCAAAAATATTAAAATATTTTAAAATAATTTAAATCCTTTTTTCCAACTAAAAATTAACTTTTTTTTTTCTTTCTTTCTTGTAATTTAATATAATTCTTCTGGTAAAATTTTATATATATATATATATATATATATATATATATATATATATATATAATAAATATATATATATATATATATAAGTTTAAAGTATTTACATATGTATTTATAATAAATAAATAAATAAAATATTTCTGAGCATTAAAGAAAAAAAATTCCTCATACAATGTTTACCCGCATATCTGCGTTTTTTTTTTGTCGCGGTTTTACGTATTCGCAGATTTTTTTTTTGTCCGTGACTCTTGTCACTCTGACAATTCAAGACAATTGTATGAAACTTTTTGTGTCTGAAAGAGGAGCTGCGCTGCTCAGCGGAGCCCTCTCTGGAGCGCGGAGGAGGGAAGTCTCTGGAGCGCGGAGGAGGGAAGTCTCTGGAGCGCGGAGGAGGGAAGTCTCTGGAGCGCGGAGGGGGAATGCTCGTCCGCGCTCCCCCTCCGCCAGAGGAGCTCTCCCGCCTCTCTCTATTCCCCTTGTATGGAGAAATGGCATCAGCTGACTCAGAAAAGGCAGAAGAAAATCCTGATATGCTGAAGGAGGTAATCTCAGAGGTAGGGCTGGGCGATAAAACGATAATTATTGATATCGCGATAGAACATTTTTCGATAGAAGAATGAGTCTATCGCGATAGACTTATTTTGAAGGGTCCGCAAATAACACTGCTAGCGAACAGTTTCTCCTATTTGACGAGTAAAAGTTAGACGTAATCGGCCACAAGGCAGTAAAGTTTGTATCTAATTATTGTGTTTCTGAGCTCTCATTTGGGTCATTTTTTGGACTCCACTCCGCGTCCTTCGTCTACATGAAAGGTAAACAAACGCGCACGAGCCGACTTCTACCGGCAACCCCCGCTGCAGCTGCGTACCTCGCGCGCTTTATTACAATCAATTCTCTGTCCACGCTGAATGCATTTGGCGTCAAAATAATTTACTGTACACTGTATTAGTTTTAACAAGCGTCTGATTTGATGCTTTTCAGTCATCAGAAAGTCTGTGGCTCTGAAGCCCCGCTGAGTGTGGGAGAAGCTTCCGTCAAAACTTTTCCGGAACTCTTCATGAAGAACGTGGATACCGAGAGATTGATTTATTTTGAAGAGCTGAATAAAAACATCGGTACACATCTCTGTGTCGGAGTTCAGGAGACCTTCCAGTGAGGAGCGGCTGCTGTCGCACACACATCCAGCTTCTGCACCCAGCTGGCAAGAGCCGACAGGTTGAGCTATGGCAAGCCATTAGGGTCAAAATTAACCAGAAAAAACGCAGGTATGGCAGTGCGTCACCTGGACAAGTGCTATGGTTAATAATACTTATTTGACATATTTAAATGTTGCTCCTGTTAATTTCAATACAATAATTAATACCAAAAATAATGAAAGTTTAATTTCAAAATTGCAGTTTAATTTGGTGGGATAACATATGAAGCATTCCTTTCTCTCAGTTTTTGCAGACTTGTCTCCAAGACATGTACATGTAATCAGAAAATATGCGTTTTGTTTATGTTCAAAGCTCCAAATGTGTGAGTTAATGCTTTTAAGTACTTTTTTTTAAACATATATTTTTAACTTTTTAAAAAAAAGTAATTTTAGGCTTTTATCTTATTTTTTCTTGTTGTTTTTTTACTTGTTACTGATCCGAAAAATGATCCGAACCATGACCGTGACACGATCCAAGCCGTGTGTTTTGTGATCCGTTACACCCCTACTAAATACAACAAAAATAATTTGTAGTATATTAATACATTTTTATTACATGAACCCTGAAAACATTAGAATTTATTTGTAGACTTAATGCTTTGTTTTTTTAATGGAACTGAAGAGTTTAGTAGTCTAATATAAATAAATATAGTCAAATATAGTTATTTGGTTTATATCGTGACCAATATAGTTATCGCGCAATATGTAAAAAGCTATATCGTGATATCAAAAATCCCATATTGCCCAGCCCTACTCAGAGGATAACTATCATCCAGAGCAGGTGTTTTATTACTTGATGAAGGCAGAAGCTCGGGCTCCTGGTTTAAGGCTCCTCTTTACTTAAACACCACTCCGCAAATAAGCGTCTGGTGGTTTCTGTACAATAAATAGATCAGAATCTAAACTTCCCACAGCAATGGAATGACCACCGCAGCTCGCACAGCAGCCTCAAATGCAATCTTTGAAAAAAGCCTGAATACTGAAGCTTTTTTCAACTCCCTAAGGACAAAATAATACTTGGAAAATATTAAAAGAATTTTTCAGTTACTTTGCGTGAAAGCATCTGCTAAATAAACCAAAAAAGTTTTACTGCAAAATCAAAAACAAACCAAATTTGTCCATCAATGTAAAAAGTGTTTGTGCTCTTACCTTGTGAGGACACAGACAACTGCCAGCACTATGCCCAACACCACAAGAGCTCCTACTAATCCTAGCACGATGGCTAACAGAGCTACAGAGGGAAAAGACAGGACAGAGCGTTTATTTTAAGGAGGATTGTAGTCTTTATAAAGAATAAAGACAAAATACATTTTAAAGGAATGCTTACGGAGCTTTTTTTGAAGAACAACTTCAGTCAAAAGACTTAAATTCCCGGTTTCTGGCTTGCAGTTGATCATGTTGAGATTAAAAGGTTGGGAAACCAATAATTCCTTCTCCATTTGCTCCTTCTCTGTGCGGCTCAGCATCTCCTCCTCTCGCCCCATCATCTTCACCGAGATGATGGCGTGGACTTTGTAACATTTGGGCTGACTGACGTTGACAAACTTGAGAAGAGCTTTGTACTGATCTGGAACGTGGACGATCCAGGATATGGTGGACAACTTTTTCATTCCGTTGGGCCAGTTGGGGGAGACCAGCGTGGTGGGAGACGACACTTCTGGGATGATTGTGTAGATGAGTCCCTCTAAAAAAGAAAAAGAACAAGGACATCATTAGAGCCGCCAGTCTGGGAAAAGAAACCCTAAAGTCCCATTATGTGAACAAAAAACAGAGTTTGATCTCAATAAATGATTCTTTACTAAAGTATTTTTCAGGAAAATGGAAATATTTTATAAAAACACATCCATCCATCTTCTTCCACTCATCCGGGACGGGGTCACGGGGGAAGAAGTCTGAATAAAGATTCCAGACTTTCCTCTCCCTGGTCACTTCAACTCCTCGGGGGAGACCCCAAGGCATTCTGAGGTCAGCCGAGAGACGTTGACCCAATCCGAATTCTTCCCCTCTCCCTGGCACTTCTTCCTTCCTCCCATTTGAACGGGGAGTTCAAGTGTAAGTGTGTCCAGGAAACCGAGGGGGATAAAGTCCTCCCCCGTGAGGCCAAACAACGCTAAAGCTAGCGGACTGGTGATTATTGATGACGTCACTGACAAAAAGATGTCCAAAGATATTAAACAATTTCCTCATAACTCTCTGTTTGGAGGTCCAAATGGAGGGGAAGGGACAAGGGCTAGGGAGAAGGGAAGAATTCGGATTGGGTCGTAGTCTCTCTAGAATGTCTTTGGTCTTCCCCGGGGTCTCCACCTGGTGGGACATGCCCAGAACACCTCTCCAGGGAGGTGTCTAGGCATCTGCAGCAGATCCCTGAGTCACTTCAACTGGCTCTTCTGGAGGTGGAGAATCAGCGGCTCTACTTCAAGGTGACTGAGCTTCTCACCGTATCTCTTATGGAGAGCCCGGCCACCCTCTGGAGGAAGCCCATTTCAGCCGCAAGTAGTCGGGATCTCGTTTTTTGGGTCACGACCCATTGTTCATGACCATAGGTGAATACTGGAATGAAGACCGACCAGCACATTGACAGTTTTACTACCTGGCTCAACTCTCCTCACCACAACAGACCGATGCAGCGACCGCGAAACGGCGGACCTCACTCCAATACATCTGTCAATGTCACACTCTGATCTTCCCTCACTCGTGAACAAGACCCCAAGATATTTAAACTCTACTCACCGAGAGAGGGCAAGGCCCAGTTATTGAAAAAAAATTAAGTTAAAATGAAGCAAAAAAATTGGATTTTGTGTAGATTTCAGGATCCTAATTCAAGTCACTGACAAACCTAGGGTGGTGTTTGGACTTTCACTTCTTGGAGTCCACAGATACTTCCTATTAGGAACACGAGGGTCATGCTGTCCAGTGGTTATACAGTCTATGGTAATACCACCTCACTGTCACTGCACTGGAGCAGGAAAAGCAGTGAGTAGAGTCGGCAGTCCTCATTCTTAACTCTTTTTTGTTTTGTCTTTTTCCTAACTCCCTCGTTAAGTCACATCGTGATGATGAGATATAAAAAATTAAGACCCATTCACCCAATGTTTATTTAATGCTTTTTAAGACTTTTCAAGGACCCGCGGTCACCCTGTTCCTTGGAATGGGTCTTTAACAACTTGATAATAAAGCGATGACTTCTCTTACCTGAGATTTCCTCAGTGACACTGACATTGAGCAGAGCCATCGTCGACCTCTTGAAGTCCCTGCCTGGGGTTGTGATGGAAGCATTGGTGTGGACCTGGATTTTCTGGATCGTTCCGCCAAAACAGAAATCTCCGATAGGAAATCCGTCAAACTCAGCCAGACGGAACGACGAAGCCCGACTGCACTCCTGTCCTGGAAGGGATTGTTTAAGGTTCCCCACGGGGGCGACCAGGTCCAACGTGCTGTTGTTGGGGATGGTAAAGTTCCAAGTGAAACTGTGAAGAGGCATCGGCAGAGACAAGTCCAAAACCGGCACGGAGAGGGCCGTGGACGGACACGGCTTCCTCTGGCAGTCTGCGGGGACAAAAGGAAAGAATTGGTTAAAATATAATTACATTGATGTCACTGACCTTTTACCAAGGATTTCTCACCGATTACTTTGGTGGCAGTCAGGCGGACGTCTTCATTCGGACAGTCAAGGAAGGAGAGGCTGGCTTTTGTTCCTGCTGCCACCAGAATCTTCTCTTTGACCACAGAGTTTATGCTCATTTCACAAAATGGGTCCTCAGATATTTTCTCAAGTAGCAGAGATATTCCTTCTTGTTTGGTGAGATCCACAGTGCTGAGAACTAACAGGGAAGACACATAAGTCTGGGGAAGTTTGGACTTTTTTTAAATGCAAAATGATCAATAAATATGTTGTTTAATCTATTTATATGTCCTGGAGGCGCGCTCATGTTTAATCCTCCGGCAACCAGAAAAATTCGCCGTGCACGCGAGAAACTGTCTACTTCTGCGTGCATGAGCTAGTCCCTCGGGCACTAGTAGAATCTCAGTGAGTGCGCGCACGCGCAACAATTTGCCATGTGCACTCGCGGGGGCTCTAGCTCCGCTTGCGAAAAATTTGACAATTGGGGAGTTAGCAGCATTGGCTTTCTAAATCCACCTAGACATTAGAGCTGCCACGATTAGTCGACTAATCGATGACTAATCGACTATTAAAATAGTCGACAACTAATTTCATAGTCGATTAGTCGTTTCTTTGTAATATATGGAGTCAGGCTGTAGTAAAGTTGAAAGTTATGACATTCTGCTAGCTTTTTAGACTATTTTGGCATTTATTAAGGGTTTTCAGGCTATTTTGGAGTTTAGCTAATATTTTAGCTTCATGCTAGCTATTTTGGCTAATTTAGGCTTTTTCAGTTTTTTAGGCTAATTTGGAATTAAGATAATATTTCAGCTACATATTAGCTCTTTTGGCTAATTTAGGATTTTTTCAGTTTTTTAGGCTAATTTGGAGTTTAGCTAATATTTCATTTACATGTTAGCTAGCTAATTCTAAATGTTTACAGTTTTTTAGGCTAATTTTGAGTTTTTCTATTATTCCAGCTACATGTTAGCTAGCTAATTGTAAATGTTTACAGTTTATTAGACTAATTTGGAGTTTAGCTGATATTTCAGCTACATGCTACCTATTTTGGCTAATTTGAGTTTTTACAGTTTTTTTTAGGCTAATTTGGAGTTTAGCTAATATTTCAGCTACATGCTAGCTATTTTGGCTAATTTGGGATTTTTACAGCTTTTTAGGCTAATTTGGAGTTTAGCTAATATTTCAGCTACATGTTAGCTATTTTAGCTAATTTGGAATTTTTACAATTTTTAGGCTAATTTGGAGTTTAGCTAATATTTCAGCTATATGCTAGCGATTTTAGCTTATTTAGGATTTTTTTGTTTTAAAGCTAATCATATTTCAGATTTTCTTTACATCCACTTTGTCCATGATCCGATTAGTCGACTAATTGGAAAAATTAATCGATGATTAGTCGACTATTAAAATAATTGTTTGTGGCAGCCCTACTAGACATCGAGTTTACGTTTGCATCAGAGTATGTAGTCTACCATGTCGAGACCATTGACTGTATATAAGAACTGAACTGAGTAAACCCCCCTACATCCATCTTCCAAATAGGAGTGGGTTGCAAGAAGGCCAAAGTCCCAAACATATTTTTTCTAATCCTATTTTTTTTTTAAGTTTTTTTTCCCTTATTGCAAGTTATTCGAGTTATAAATTGACCAATCAGAGGCCTCAATAAAAGGTATGTGGGTCGTAGAACGTTTGACAGATTTTCGGTAGCCAATAGCAGCAGACTTAATCAATGCAGTCCGTGAAGACCTTTTAACACCTTTAAAATTCAACAACTCATTGTCTGTACTATTGTTCTTGTTAATAGAATGTACCGATGCAGCAACAACAAGAGGCGCATGCCGTCGACATTTTTAGATGTAGATTTACATGGCATGGCAGAATTTTGGTTTTATAGTTTGTAGATTTGAACAGCGTTAGTGGCGAGCTCATAAAAGTGGCGTTCCCTTGAGTTAAATATTTACTATACCAGTCAATGGCTTAAATTTGGTTACCTAAACATTACTTTAAAAAACCACTTTTGTTCTTGAGAAGTACCACGGGTTTAACACATTTTTTTATTGATGTAAACCTGACCATTAGTCTTTTACTAGATTTCTAAGTCACTAATTGTTTTTTCTTAAGCGGTCATATGAGCCTTCATGGAAAAAAAAAATTGGGAGTGAGCATACAATTAACTGAAAAAGTTGATTTACATCAGTTAATTAAATTCGCTAGTAAAAAAAAAAAAAAAAAAAAAAAAAAGTCATCTCAAGTCAAATCCCAGTTTAGAAAACTTATTAATTTTGACCTGAAGGAAACGAATTCCAGTTAAAATGATGTGTGACTCTACCTGGATGGCCGCTCCTCATTACTGAGACCTTGTATCTTAAGGTGAGCCCTGGAAGCGTTGTGTTGGTTTGACAATTCTTCAGCACCATCTCAAAGTTGCCTTGCTGGTGCTGCGGCTGTGGATCTGTCAGAGACAGCTGCAGACTTTTTCCGTTTTCTTTCTGATACTCCACCACCACATCGTCCTGGATACATTCTGGATATGTCTGATCCAGGAAGGACACGGAGTAGTTGTGCATGCCGGGCGTATTGAAGCTCCACTGCATCTGCTGCTCATCAGGGAACTGTCTGAGGTAGTTTGCTGAGAAGAGGACGGTGTCCGACACACCGCGGGGCAGGTCCACTTTTGCTATGGCAATCACTGAAAAAATGAGAAGTGGGTTAGTGGGTTACAAATCGCTAAACTGAAAATGCATCAACCACATATACACATAAGTGTGTGTGTGTGTATATATATATATATATATATATATATATATATATATATACACATACACACACACATACAAACATATACATATACACATACATATATATATACACATATATACATACATATATATATATACATGCACACACACACACATATATATACACATACATATATATATACATATATATATATATATACTGTACATATATATACATACATACACATATACATATATATACATACATACACATATATATACATACATATATATATATATATAATATATATATATACATATATATATATATATACTGTACATATATATACATACATACATATATACATATATATACATACATACACATATATATACATACATATATATATATATATATATATATATATATAACATATATATATTATATATATATATAAATAAATAAATATCTATGTTTTCTTTAATTATATAATTTTCAAGCTGATCTTCATTACAATGAAATATATATATTTATATACACACACACATACATGCATTATATATATATATATATATATATATATATATATATACATACATATATATATACATATACATATACATATACATATACATATCATATATATATATATTATAATATAATATAATATAATATATATAATATATATATACACACAACGGTTGGCGCTGTTCGAACGGCTGCGTGTTTTGGCATCTCCGCGTTTTTTTTTTAGATCATTTAGATTTTTTTTTAGATTGTTTTTTCTTGCTGGTTAGAGTTTTTGTTTAACACTTGTGGCTGGGATAATTTTTTTGCCACCTTTATTTGTTTTGTATATATTAATTTACTGTTTTTCACCCTATTTCTTACTTTTTATCGGTACTTTTTTTGGTCATCTTTTTGTGGCTAACGGACACATGTATATGTATGTATGTATGTATGTGTGTGTGTATATATATATATATATATATATATTATATATATATATATATATATATATATATGCATACTGTATATGTGGGGGTGTATGTGGGGGGTGTGTATGTATATATGTATATACATACATATATACATACATACACACCCCCCCACATATACAGTATGCATATATATATATTATATATATATATAATATATATATATATATATATATATATATAAATAAATATCTATGTTTTTCTTTAATTATATAATTTTCAAGCTGATCTTCATTACAATGAAATATATATATTTATATACACACACACATACATGCATATATATATATATATATATATATATATATAATATACACACACACATACACACATATATATTTCATTGGAATGAAGACCAGCTTGAAAAATACATTATCAATAGAAAAAAAAAAAGATATTTTACAGTTAACCAGTAAAACACAAAAACGCACTTACTTTTTGTCTCGGGGCCAACACTGACTTTGAAGTCGACCGGGTCCACCTTCACCTTCCCAGGTACCTGCAGCGCCACGCGGCCCTTAAAACGAACCTGCACCGTGGTCACAGATCCTCCTTTACAAAAGGTACCGATTGATGTTGGCCCTGTGCGCAGATATGTCACCACAGAGTAGGTATGGTCATCCGGGCAGGTCTCTTCTTCAGGGATCTGTCGCATTCCCGGTTTTGGAAAGTCCAGCTGGAAAGTTTGGGATTGCCCGACTTTCAGGTCCCACGTAAAAGTTCGGTTGAAGTTAGAAAAAATGTCCTTCGTCTGAACGCTGTTGCCAGAGCAGACGGTTTCTGTGCAGTCTGGAGACGGGACAACAAACAAGAAAAAGAGATTCCATCTTTGCGGGATGTTTGTGACACAATTAAAGACTTGATGACTTGTTGATTAATTATTAGATGATTCTAATTTCGAAATCTTCTAATGAAGACAAAAGACGCGTGTCGGAAATATCCGATCCCTACAAGACCTATGGCTCGGCGGCCATTTTGAAGCAAAGTGTGGAATATGTTGATTTTCGCACATTGCGTAATTATTGAGTTATTGTCGCGAAATTTTAGATACATGCCACTAAATTAAATCTACAACCACAACTGAAGTTGTTTTCTTGACCTTTGACCTTGGAAGGAGGCTGCCATCTTGAGAGTTGCTCAAATGTTAGCATGGTAAGCTAACGAAAAGTGGCGTTTCCCTGTTGCTCACAATTTTTTTTATTAAAATACTGTGAAAATGTAATACGCGAATCGTTACCGATGGGAAAAAGATAAGAAAAAGATAAGAAAATATCAGGAGTGGGTAACAAAACATCCGTGTTGCCAAGGAAATCCAAACATTTACTTTTGTAAAATCTTCTAATAATGACGTCGACCTGCTCGTCACTCCAAGGCAACCAAAAAATAAAATGGTTGCTATAGAGATAAAACCTTTATGAGGCCACCAGTTTTGAGTCTTTTTACCAATTTACCGTGTGTAGCTCTGTAGGGGTGGACTGAGGGGCATGTAGCAGCTGATCAGGCAGTGAGGGCAGGTAAAAAGGAGGTTTTGGGGGCAGGTAGCGCATTGACAGGGTTCCTCACCTAGTTCTCTGTTGATGTCCATGTTGAAGATTTCCTCCGGTTTAGGGCACGTAAACTCCACGGTGGTGTTGGGATTGTAGGGCAGCCTCTGGTAACTGGGGTCACACGTCTGTCGGGGACCTTCACCCTCGCACACGTCGCACTCCGGCTCTTCGGCAGTTCTACGAATGGTGACGACGATGCCCTGGTCGACGTTCACGGACATTTTTCTACTACCTTAAGGCAGAAGTTTCATGAACATTTAGAAGCTCCTTTTAAAGAGACAGCGAGAATCAAAACATCAGAGCGTTCTGCACCTGTTGGTCTGGCGTTAATGCTGAAAACTTTTCCGGTCAGTTCTGCTCCCCGCGGGACGTCAACTGTCAGAGTCGTGGCTCCCGAAAAATCCAGCTGAGTCACACTTCCGCCTTTGCAGTATCTATCAGTCTTAGTGTCTCCATTCTTCTTAATGAAACTGGTTGTGTACTGGTAAGCATCCTGGCAGTTATCTCCGTCACCGATCTCCTCGACTCCACCAACAGGAAAGCTCACGTCTAAAATTGTCCTCGGAGGGACGCTGACGTCCCACGTTAGGATTCTTTTAAAGTCCTTGAAGAAGTTTGGATCCACGTCTGCTGCAGCAGGAGTGCAGGAGGTCGGCGTGCAATCTGGGTGGAAAAACATGGAAACATGTCAAAGAGTTATCCAAAAAGATTAGCAAAACCAACACGCTTTAACACATAAATATAAGCGTAATTCTGTGACTAGTGAACATTTTCCTGGTTTATGCATTTGTAACTTGTGCAGTGCTGCTGTCACTCACCCATTTTGGTCTCCATGGTTACACTGAACACATCCTGCGGTCTGAGGCATCTGAACTCCAGGTGACCTTTTTGCCGCCGGTCAGGGTTTTCCCTGTCGGGCTGCAATCCGCCTCTGAGCCGTCCAGAGTGCAGACGCTACATTTGGGCCCCCCCTGGTCGTTCCTCAGGACTACTGTTGAACCGGGACCAACGGTTATGTCCATTTTGGGTCCCTCTATAAAGATTAGACATAAAAGTAACATTAAATCGACTCAAAGACTTCACAAAGAAGAAGTTTCTGACATTTTTCATGCTAATGCAGAAACTGAGAAGGCAGTAGATGATCTAAGCAGATTAAAAGATTTGCACCAAGTTAACGAAACTCTAAAAAAATTGATTTGTTTGATTAACAGGTCGCAAAAAGCACACTATACAAATAAAAGTAAAAAATTGCCCTATTTTCTTTAAATGAGATTAAAATCTGTCAACGTAGTAAGAAAAATGGTTCTTTTATGAAAAAAAATTCTAGTTAGTAAGAGATATTTTCTAAAAATGATTATTTTGATGATAAAAATCTTTATATTAATTAATCTTTATTAATAAGATTATTTTTCTTGCAAAGCAGAAAATGCCATTTTTTTCTTGAAGCAAGTGTCTTCTTAATTTGTAAAGATTCAGTTTTTGCAGTTTAACGGTTAAAACTTAGTCACATGGACCCGTACGAGGGGGTGACCCGTTTAGATTTTTGGATTGTTTTGGTCCGAGAAGGGTCGCAGAGGGGAGCACAGGCGTGTCTTGCAGTCTGGCTCATAATACCACCAAAGAACGCCATAAAATGGAGTTTACCATTGTCGTATGAGAGGTTCAGTGTATTGTGAAATATTCGTGAGACTGATGGAAGTTACACGAACTTATGGTGTATAGATGATGCTGTCATACGGTGTCCTTACCCCACACACTAGTCCAAGGTTTTTCAATAAGGTACGCTTTTTCCTTGAAAAAAATCCTGCTGCCCACTAGCATCTAAAAATGTAAAGAAGAAGAACCTCTATAATCTGATCTTATGTAGTGCTGCCACAAACGATTATTTTAATAGTCGACTAATCGGGTCATGTGTAGAAAAGGATGTAAAACACACATCTTAACCATCATTAGCTTCAAACTAAAAAACTAGATAAATAGCATTACCTGCAATAATGCTAGTGTGAATGCTGTAAGGTGAATTTGGCCACTGAAGATGCTGAAAATGATAGCTAAAAACATTGAAGTTGATAGTAGGGCTGCCACACACGATTATTTTAATAGCCGACTAATTACCAATTATTTTTTCCAACTAGTCGACAATCGGAGTCGTGCGCAAACAGGATATAAAGATGCTGAAGTTGATAACCAGCTAAAATATGAGTTAAATGCCAAATTAGCCAAAAAATAAAAAGAGCCAAAGTTAGCCTAAATAGCTAGCATGCTGCCGAAATATTAGCTAAACTCCAAATTAGCCTAAAAACTAAATGACCAAAAAAAGCTATCATACTGCTGAAAAAAAGAAAACCTTAAGTGAGCCAAAACAGCTACCATGTATATTAAATATTAGCTCAACTCCGAAATAGCCTAATAAAAACTTAATAAATGCCAAAATAGTCCAAAAAGCTATCAGATTGCTGTTGCAACTTTCAACGTTACTACACTCTGACTTCATGCAATTTAAAGTAATGATTAATCACTGTCGATTATTTTAATAACGATTAGTCATTGATTAGTCGACTAATTGTGGCAGCCCAAGTTGATAGTTAGCTAAAATATTAGTTAAATGCCAAAATAGCCTAAAAAAAAACAAATAAGGCTAAATTAACCAAAACAGCTAGCATGCAGCTGAAATATTAGCCAAACTCCAAATTAGTCTTAAAAAAATAAAAAAAAATCCTAAATTACCTAAACTGGCGAGCAAGTAGCTGAAATATTAGCTTAACACCAAAAATGCCTAAAAAACCGAATGCCAAAATAGTCTAAAAAGCTAGCATAATCAGCTTTCAACTTTACTACACTCTGACTCCATTTAATATAAAGTAATGACTAATCGGCTATTAAATTAGTCATCGACAATTATAATGGTTGATTAGTTGACTAATCATGGCAGAGGCAGAAAAAGCTGAAAGCATCATTACAGCAAAGAGGCGCTGTCACTTTAACCCAATGAATCATGGGGGATGTAGTGCAAAAAACTGACGCTGATCCTGGGCAGACTCGCGTCCCTGAGCTTCATTCTTTTGTTCACTTTTTAAACGCTCTGACATCGGATCCCGCAGGAAGCTACATCGCTAAACACGAACTTTAGCGGCTGTTTTGTTGGAATTGAGAGACATTATGAGCCAAATCAGAACTAGGAAGTGAGGTCGTTAACCACTTCTGATCAGTCAGATGGATGACACGTGATTAAGCCTCCAACAATGATTGGAGGAGACGGTTGAAGGGGCGGACTTTCCTAAAGAGCTACAGCTAGCGGCTAGTTAAAGAAAAACGTCTTTTATGATCTTGATCGTGTTTGGATGAACACAGAACTGCTATCCTAGCGATGTTAAACGCTTTCAGTATAACTATTCACTACGACATGTCGCCCGCAGCACACCCGTAGGAAAAAATGTCCATGATCATTTTCCCTCTACAGGCTCAGAGCGGTCTATGATCTTAATATTTTATACGGGTCACCCTCGAACAGGTTCGTATCCACCTTTTAATGCCATATTCAGTCTATTTTACTTATTGTTATTCTATTTTATTTATTTTGTTATTTTACTCCGTCTTTGTGCTGTACGGACGCTGGTACCTGAATTTCCCTGAGGACTTCCAAAGGGATTAATAAAGTATTTTCTATTCTATTCTATTCTAATGCTTCAACCCTGTAACACCTGAGGCGTCGCCGATGACGCCTAAACACAAAATCTTTAACTTTTCAACCATTATCACGATAATTCCAGTAGATTCAGAAGGAGAAAAGCGGCTCGACGAGATGAAAAACTTACACTTAGTCAAAGAACATAAACATGGGAGCTCCGGTGGTAAAATGTTCAGCAGCTTTACCTTGAATAAGATTTTTGCTAAAATAGTCACTGCCACAGCTCAAACGACATTCTCTGCATGTTTGTGAGAAGTTCCTGTTGTATGTGCTGCAGTTTTTCTCTCATCTGTCAATTAGTGCTGCCACAAACGATTATTTTAATAGTCGACCAATCATTGATTATTTTTTCCGATTAGTCAACTAATCGGGTCATGCACAAACTGGATGTAAAGAAAATCTTAAATCTTACATGATTAGCTTAAAAACTAAAAAATCCTAAAATAGCTAACATATAGCTGAAATATTACCTAAACTCCAAATTAGCCTAAAAAACTGTAAAAATCCCGAATTAGCCAAAATAGCTAGTATGTAGCTGAAATAATAGCAAAACTCCAAATTAGCATAAAAAACAGTAAGAATTCCAAATTAGTCAAAGTAGCTAGCATGTAGCTACTGTAAAATATTTGCTAAACTCAAAATTTGCAAATTAGCTTGCTAACATGTAGCTGAAATATTAGTTAAACCTGAAATTATCTTGAAAAACTAATTTAAAAAAACTGAATTAGCCAAAATAGCTAATATGTAGCAGAAATATTATCTTAATTTCAAATTAGCCTACAAAACTGAAAAAGCCTAAATTCGCCAAAATAGTTAGCATGTAGCTGAAATATTAGCTAAACTAAAAATTAGCCTAAAAAACTGAAAAAAAAACCTGAATTAACCAAAATAGCTAATATGAAGCAGAAATATTATCTTAATTCCAAATTAGCTTACAAAAGCCAAAATTAGCTAGCAAGAAGCTAAAATATTAGCTAAACTCCAAATTAGCCTAAAAAACAGTAAGAATTCCAAATTAGTCAGAGTAACTAGCATGTAGCTACTGTAAAATATTCGCTAAACTCCAAATTAGCGAATTAGCTTGCTAACATGTAGCTGAAGTATTAGCTAAACCTGAAATTATCTTGAAAAACTAATTTAAAAAAACTGAATTAGTCAAAATAGCTAATATGTAGCAGAAATATTATCTTAATTCCAAATTAGCCTAAAAAACAGTAAGAATTCCAAATTAGTCAAAGTAGCTAGCATGTAGCTACTGTAAAATATTTGCTAAACTCAAAATTAGCGAATTAGCTTGCTAAAATGTAGCTGAAATATTAGCTAAACTTGAAATTATCTTGAAAAACTACTTAAAAAAATGAATTAGCCAAAATAGCTAATATGAAGCAGAAATATTATCTTAATTCCAAATTAGCCTACAAAACTGAAAAAGCCTAAATTAGCCAAAATAGCTAGCATGTTGCTGAAATATTAGCTAAACTAAAAATTAGCCTAAAAAACTGAAAAAAAACCTTGAATTAGCCAAAATAGCTAATATGTAGCAGAAATATTATCTTAATTCAAAATTAGCCTAAAAAACAGTAAGAATTCCAAATTAGTCAAAGTAGCTAGCATGTAGCTACTGTAAAATATTTGCTAAACTCAAAATTAGCGAATTAGCTTGCTAACATGTATCTGAAATATTAGCTAAACTTGAAATTATCTTGAAATTATAAAAAAAAATGAATTAGCCAAAATAGCTAATATGTAGCAGAAATATTATCTTAATTCCAAATTAGCCTACAAAACTGAAAAAGCCTAAATTAGCCAAAATAGCTAGCATGTAGCTGAAATATTAGCTAAACTAAAAATTAGCCTAAAAAACTGAAAAAAAACTTGAATTAGCCAAAATAGCTAATATGTATCAAAATATTATCTTAATTCCAAATTAGCCTAAAAAACAGTAAGAATTCCAAAATTAGTCAAAGTAGCTAGCATGTAGCTACTGTAAATATTTGCTAAACTCAAAATTTAGCGAATTAGCTTGCTAACATGTATTGAAATATTAGCTAAACTTGAAAATATCTTGAAATTATCTAAAAAATGAATTAGCCAAAAATAGATAATATGTAGCAGAAATATTATCCTTAATTCCAAATTAGCCTACAAAACTGAAAAGCCTAAAATTAGCCAAAAAAGCTAGCATGTAGCTGAAATATTGCTAAACTAAAAAATTTGCCTAAAAAACAGTAAGAATTCCAAATTAGTCAAAGTAGCTAGCATGTAGCTACTGTAAAATATTCGCTAAACTCCAAATTAGCGAATTAGCTTGCTAAGATGTAGCTGAAATATTAGCTAAACCTGAAATTATCTTGAAATTATCTAAAAAAAAAAAAAAATGAATTAGCTAAAATAGCTAATATGTAGCAGAAATATTATCTTAATTCCAAATTAGCCTACAAAACTGAAAAAGCCTAAATTAGCCAAAATAGCAAGCATGTAGCTGAAATAGTAGCTAAACTAAAAATTAGCCTAAAAAGCTGAAAAAATCCCAAATTAGCCAAAATAGCTAGCATGTAGCTACTGTAAAATATTCGCTAAACTCCAAATTAGCCTGAAAAACTGTAAACATTTCGAATTAGCTTGCTAACATGTAGCTGAAATATTAGCTAAACTTGAAATTATCCTGAAAAACTAATTAAAAAAAACGGACTTAGCCAAAATAGCTAATATGTAGCTGAAATATGCTTTCAGAAATAGAATTTACAAAATGTTTTATTCAGAAACATATAGACACGGTTTCATCATTTTCATACGCAAATATATATTTAATAAATATATATTAGGGCCTCTGGCTCCTGACAGTATTAGTCAAGTGTTTCAGTTGGAGAACCAACAGTTAATGTCATAAAAAAAAGGACTAAATTACAATGTTTATATTCAAAACACCCTTAAACACGTTAGACTTTCACTCTTCTCTCTTGACGGTTAAACAGAAATATATTAACATCGTTAGAGCTCCACTCTGGTAATCTGTTTGATGTATTTTCAGTGTACACAGTCGTCTTTTAATAATGGATATACTTTTCTTTTTCAGAAAATAAATCCTCAAAATAATCCTAAGGCACAGTCAATTAGTCCTTACTTTATATTATACGGAGTCAGAGTGTAGTAAAGTTGGAAGTTATAATGGCATTCTGCTTTTTGACTATTTGGCATTTATTAAGGTTTTTTAGGTTATTTGGAGTTTAGCTAATATTTCAGCTACATGCTAGCTGTTTTGGCTAACTCTGGCTTTATTAAAGTTTTTCAGGCCATTTTGGAATTTGGCTAATATTTCAGCTATATGCTAGCTGTTTTGGCAAACTTATTTTTAGGCTAATTTGGCATTTAACTAATATTTTAGCTGTCTATCAGCTTAAGCGTTTTTAGCCATCAATCTTCAGCCATCAGCACTAGCATCTTCAGCGACTAAATTCAGCTTCCAGCATTATCACAGGAAATCGTATTTATCTATTTTTTAGTTAGTGGAAAGCTATTGAATGTTTAAATGTGTGCTTTACATCCACTTTATGCAAGACCCGATTAGTCGACTAATCGGAAAAAATAATCGGTGATTAGTAGGGCTGCCACAAACGATTATTTTAATAGTCGACTAATCACCGATTATTTTTTCCGATCAGTCGACTAATCGGGTCATGCGCAAACTGGATGTAAAGACGCTGAAGTTGATAATCAGCTGAAATATTAATTAAATGCCAAATTAGCCTAAAAAATAAAAAGAGCCAAAGTTAGCCAAAATAGCTAGCATACTGCTGAAATATTAGCTAAACTCAAAATTAGCCTAAAAAAAACAGAAAAATCCTAAATTAACCAAAATAGCTATGTCGCTGAAATATTAGTTAAACTTAAAAATAGCTTAAAAAACTAAAAAAAGAAACCTTAAGTTAGCCAAAACAGCTAGCATGTAAATTAAATATTAGCTAAACTCTATAAAAGGCCAAAGAAACTTATTAAACTTATTATAACTTTTAACTTTACTACACTCTGACTTCATACAATATAAAGTAACGATTAATCGACTATCAAATTAGTTTTCGACTATTTTAATAGTCGATTAGTCATCGATTAGTCGACTAATCGTGGCAGCCCTAGTGATTAGTCGACTCTTAAAATAATCATTTGTGGCAGCAATATTTTACATTAACGATATATATCACGATATACAACAAAAATGATGACTTACTTTTCTCTGACTTTATTTTTTCAAGTAACTTAACTGAATCGTCACAGTTAGTAGGAAAATCAGTTTTTTCACTAAATTTTAGCAATTAAATCAAAACTATAGAAGAGGAATGGCATCAGACGATGCGTATCGTCATATCGGCACGCACTCTAGAGGAAAGTTTTCCTTACTTTGGACCGAGTCTGAAGTAAAGATTTGTACAAGACGTCTTCGTTCGTCCGCTTGAATGTCGAACTCACCGATGGATTGGTGAACCGTCACTGTGAACGCCGTCTCCAGCGGCTGGGAGCAGTTGAACAGCAGTGTGACCTCGGCTTCAGGCACCAGAGACAGGAGCGAGTGACAGGAAGTGGCGTTGGCCTCGTCGACCGTGCACACCGCGCACTCCGCCGGGGCCAGCTCGGTGGACACCGTCACCGCGGAGCCTTTGCTCGGCTGGACCGCGGTCTGAAAGCATCCTGAGGGAACGGATTCAGCATGAGGGAGTGGTCACCAGGAGCCACACACGGTTACTCATGGAGACTTAAATGAAGTCAGGTTAGGAAATCTGTGGATTGTGCAACAAGTGAAGAGGCTAAACGGTGTTTAAATGTTTTATTTTTAATCAGGGAGGAGACTTTTCCCTGATTTTGTGCTCCGTGTGGTTAAAGTTACAACACTTTCAGTGCAGACTCATCAGCTGATGCTACATCTGAGGCTGGAGAGAGAATAGGAACGTTCTTTCCATCAAACTCATTTCCACAGGTGACCTTTGACCCCACACTATCAATCAACCTAGTTTGACAGATGACCGATGGCTTTATACAAGTGTTTTATATATAAAGTTTATAAGAAAATTATTTTGATAGCAAGAGCACATGTGTCAAAGTCAAGGCCCGGGGGCCGGATCCGGCCCTCCAGATCATTTTATTTTATTATTAATTTCCCGATGTTAGCTTAGCTTTTTTAAGCTTATAGAATTTTGACAAAATATATTTTTAAGGAGCAAAATATTCAAGGTTATTTAAGGTTTAAGTCGATTTATTCTGAAAATAATTTTCCTGCATTTTTAATTATTCATAATTATGTTAAAAAATTACAATTTTAGAGTTTGGGAAAAAAATAAATTTTGCTAGCTTTTTGGATTATTTTAGCATTTACTATGATTTTTTTGGCTTTTGGGGGGTTTAGCTAATTTTTTAATTACATGCTAGCTGTTTTGGCTAGTTTAGGCTATTTGAGAGTTTAGCTAATATTTACACGCTAGGTTTTGGCTAGTTTGGAGTTTGGCTAATATTTCTACCACATATTAGCGGTTTTGGCTAATTTAGGCTTATGTTTTTTAGGCTTTTTTGGAGTTTAGCTAACGTTTACACGTTATCCGTTTTGGCTAATGTAGGCTTTTTTCAATTTCTTAGTCTGTTTTGAAGTTTAGCTATTTTTTCAGCTACATGCTAGGTGTTATTTTTTTAGGCTAATTGGCATTTAGCTAATATTTTAGCTAGCCATCAGCTTCAGCTGTTTCAACCATTAATTTCAGTGTTTCAGCTATCAATTTCAGCATCTTCAGCTATCAGCACTAGCATCTTCACAGCAAAGTACAGCTAATGCTATATATCTAGTTCATAATTATATGAAAAAGTTACAGATTAAAGTTTTAGAAATGTAGTTTTAGCGCGTTCAATAAATGTTTATGCTGTTCGGCCCGCAAACTCAGGTTTTTTTTTTATTCTAGCCCCCTGTGCGGTTGAGTTTGACATCCAATGAACATATAAGGTCAAAGGTCACCTGTCAAAATGAGTTTGATGGATGGTATATTCCTATTTTCTCTCTGGACTCTGAAAACGTTACACATTTAAATTTATGCAAATAAGGACGAACATTTGGACGTGCTGCAGCAACAGTGAATGGAGTCAATAGTTTCTCTTATCCACAAAAGAAAAAGGTGGAATGAAGACGTTAAACCTGTTAGGACTTTAAAAAAAAAAAAAAAAACATTATTGGTTTTAAGAAAATAGGAAAACTAGGAAGTAGAAATGAGTGAAAGAATCAAAGAAGCTGGAGCATTTTAAATTGGATTTCATGGTCAGAAAAATGTAAAAACTCAAATGTGACATCACTTTTTTTCCCCCAAAACAGGTTAAATTTGATGTCAAAGGAAGCTCACTGGATTTGCCAGTTTGCCAGTAGAGCAGCAGATTGTTGGTCAATCATTAATGAGTTCCTGCTTTTCACAGATAAACGCCTCATAAACCGTTTGAAAAATGAGAAGCCAGAGCTGAAGGCTTCGATGTGAGGAGGTCAACTCTGGTTTCTCCTCCTTCCTGTAGCTCTATAGAACGTGGAAGCAGGAGCACAGCCTGGCTCGGTTTGGATTGGAATGAGATCACCCCGCCCGCCCGCCCTTATCTCAGCTGTTGGGGCAACTGTTGGACTCGCGCTTTTCTTTTCCTTCACCTTTTTTTTTTTTACACATTTCTGGAGCAGAATAATCAAATGTCTTCAGCACACAAACAAAATCAGCTTTCTTTGTGTCTGACAGATTTAAGTTTCTCACCTGATGAATCCAAAGAGGCCAAAAATAAAAGCGTCGACAGCAGAAACGCGGTGCGTAAAAACATACTTTCATTAAAAAATATATATATATTTAGATTAAAAAAAATACTGTAGTCCTGAGCTCGTGTTTCCTTCAAACCCGCGGCTGCATTTTCAGTCCCTCCACAGCATCACGCATCGGCGTTGACAGCCACTTCCTGATTACCTGCGCGCGCGCGCGCGGCGGAGGGCGTGGAGGACGTTACCTGTCCAAACTTGACAGGAAAATCTGGCCCTGCCGCCGCTGCCTTTATCGGGGGAAAACTAGAGGAAGTCCACAGTCTTTGTGAGGGTCCCCATGCTGGGGGGGGCGGGGGTGGATGGGGGGTACAATGGGCGCCCTATTTATACGATTGTTGGCACGGAGCTGCGCGCGCGCGCTCCCCCAAACGTGGTGGAAGCTGATTTTTTTTTTTTTTTGTCACTTTTGATGCTATAATTTAAAATAAGACGTTTTTTTTGCTTTGAATAAGATAAAACGATATTTTTGTTGAGCATTCTGGGTGTTACAGAAGTGCCTTCCTGCCCCCACATGCCTCCTGACTCAAACATTCCTACATTGAAACTTGCCCCAGGGGGGGCAAACACACACAGCAGTGTTAAAACGTGAAACTTGCTGAACGTCCGTCCCCTTTAAGCTGCTTCATCCTAAATGAACAGAAACTCTAAAAACAGGAAGTCTCATTTTGATCCTTTGGATCACAAAAACCCACAAACCGACCCAAACATCAGGTGAGAGAGGCTGGAGGAACACACCTTGAGGCCTGCTGCGTGTTTTTGTTGAACCAGTCTGACAGCATGCAGAGTGTGTGTTGTGTGGAGTTTGTGTGTGTCCTCTCAGTGAAGAATCACCAGCTGTCACACTCCTCCACCCCTCCCATGTAACTGTAGAGCCCGTCCTGCCAGCAGCGGGCCGTCCCGCCGCAGTGGGGTGTTCCACGGCCCGGGGAGGGGGAATTAACTGTAACCGTGACGAATCCCGGCGGCAGCTTCCCTCTGATCCGGAGCATCTGTGGTCCGACTGGGATCAACGGTCGATAGAGAGGGTTCACGGGTTCTTAAGGAATACTGTCCTGAACACGTTTTATTCTGGTGATGGAGAACATCTACACAGAAAATGAAAATAGAATGTCTGAGGATTTGTTTATTCAAATGGTCGTTAAGAAACAAATTCTACTTGAATAAGATCGTATTTGTGATGTAGAAAATACGCTGGGCGGGGCCACGAGATCCCTGCTCCACCCCAAACTGATGCATTTGGATTAGATTAGATTAGATTAGACTAGACTCGACTCGACTCGACTCGACTCGATTCGATTCGATTGGATAGGACTAGATTAGATTAGACTAGACTAGACTAGACTAGACTCGACTCGACTCGACTCGACTCGACTCGACTCGACTAGACTAGACTCGATTCGATTCGATAGGACTAGATTAGATTAGACTAGACTAGACTCGACTCGACTCGACTCGACTAGACTAGACTAGACTAGACTAGACTAGACTAGACTAGACTAGACTCGACTCGATTCGATTCGATTGGATAGGACTAGATTAGATTAGACTAGACTAGACTAGACTAGACTCGACTCGACTCAATTCGATTGGATAGGACTAGATTAGATTAGATTAGATTAGATTAGATTAGAATAGATTGGATCGGATCAGATCTGATTTGATTAGATTGCATTGGATTAGATCGGATAGGACTGGATTAGATTAAATTTGATTGGATTAGATTTATTGGATCGGATCAGATTATATTAGATTAGATAACATTGGATTTTATTAGATTACATTGGACTAGATTCCAATAAATTATACTGGATTAGATTAAATTAGATTGGATTAGACTAGATTACATTGGATTATATTAGATTGGACTGGATTAGATTAGATTGGATTAGATTATATTGCATTGGATTAGATTAGATTACATTGGACTAGATTCCAATAAATTATACTGGATTAGATAAAATTAGACTGGATTAGACTAGATTACATTGGATTATATTAGATTGGACTGGATTAGATTAGATTGGATTAGATTATATTGCATTGGATTAGATTATATTACATTGGACTAGATTCTAATAAATTATACTGGATTAGATAAAATTAGATTGGATTAGACTAGATTACAATGGATTATATTAGATTGGACTGGATTAGATTAGATTGGATTAGATTAGATTACATTGGATTATATTAGTTTACATTGGACTAGATTCCAATAAATTATACTGGATTAGATAAAATTAGATTGGATTAGACTAGATTACATTGGATTATATTAGATTGGACTGGATTCGATTAGATTGGATTAGATTATATTGCATTGGATTAGATTATATTACATTGGACTAGATTCTAATAAATTATACTGGATTAGATAAAATTAGATCAGATTAGATTAGATTACATTGTATTATATTAGATTACATTGGACTATATTCCAATAAATTATACTGGATTAGATAAAATTAGATTGGATTAGACTAGATTACATTGGATTATATTAGATTGGACTGGATTCGATTAGATTGGATTAGATTATATTGCATTGGATTAGATTAGATTAGATCACATTGGACTAGATTCTAATAAATTATACTGATTAGATAAAATTAGATTGGATTAGACTAGATTACAATGGATTATATTAGATTGGACTGGATTAGATTAGATTGGATTAGATTAGATTACATTGGATTATATTAGTTTACATTGGACTAGATTCCAATAAATTATACTGGATTAGATAAAATTAGATTGGATTAGACTAGATTACATTGGATTATATTAGATTGGACTGGATTCGATTAGATTGGATTAGATTATATTGCATTGGATTAGATTATATTACATTGGACTAGATTCTAATAAATTATACTGGATTAGATAAAATTAGATCAGATTAGATTAGATTACATTGTATTATATTAGATTACATTGGACTATATTCCAATAAATTATACTGGATTAGATAAAATTAGATTGGATTAGACTAGATTACATTGGATTATATTAGATTGGACTGGATTCGATTAGATTGGATTAGATTATATTGCATTGGATTAGATTATATTACATTGGACTAGATTCTAATAAATTATACTGGATTAGATAAAATTAGATCAGATTATATTAGATTACATTGTATTATATTAGATTACATTGGACTATATTCCAATAAATTATACTGGATTAGATAAAATTAGATTGGATTAGACTAGATTACAATGGATTATATTAGATTGGACTGGATTAGATTAGATTGGATTAGATTATATTACATTGGATTAGATTAGAGTACATTGGATTAGATTCTAATAAATTATGCTGGATTAGATACAATTAGATCAGATTAGATTAGATTACATTGGATTATATTAGATTACATTGGACTATATTCTACTAAATTATACTGGATTAGATTAGATTAAATTAGATTGGATTAGACTAGATTACATTGGTTTATATTAGATTGGACTGGATTAGATTACATTGGATTAGATTACATTGCATTGGATTTGATTTGTTTCGATTACATTAGATTAGATTAGATTGGATTGTGTTAGATTCAACTTTATTGTCGTTGTTCACGTACAGAACATCAAAATGCAGTTACCATCCAACCAGAAGTGAGCAATAAATGCATAATTTACAGTAGAAATGAAAGCTGCAGAAGGACGGGTAAAATAGGCAAATTCACATTATTGTCTGGGGGGCAAATGTAGATATAGTGGGCGGTGCAGTGGCGTGCAGCGTTGGGCACCGATTGGGTTTTATTCGGTTCCGGTGTCAAAGCGGTTCTTTGGTTTTGGTTCCATTTCAGTACCTAAGTCATAAAAAATGATGCCTAGATCTTCCCAAATCAACACATTTTCATTCCCGAGTCATCACATATTGACTCATGGTTAAGATCTCCGCGTCAAAATTTGGCGTTTTGGGTGTGGTCGTTTTTGGCCGGCACCTCTTTCATGCACTGTGAATTTGCTGCTCGCCGCCTGTCAAACATGAGATCTTGAACTAGTCTGAGGAGTTATCAGAACTTCTATCTCACTCTGGGAATGTGTGATGACAGCCGCTTCTGCTGTGTTTCTGTGTCTCTGTGACGGAGTTTGAAGGCTGTTAACCCTTAATTAATCAACCCTTTTATTGTTAGCACATTCATTTTTATTTTCTCAATGAAAATAAGTAAAACATCACAGTTCGGGAGACCTGAGCAGGCTGCCTCCGCTCCCTGCAGCGGCTGTCTGTCTGCCGCCGTATTTAGTGAGCGAGCTCCGCTGTCGTCATGTGTCCAAACCTGAGTTCCTGATTGGCTGATCCGATGCAGCGACCTGTCAAACTTCTGTGATCTGCAGCCAGACATTCGAGTGTTGGGCGTTCTCGTGCTCGCCTCATCGGCAGTCTTATTTGAGCCCGCCCACTATCACAGGAGAGGCTGAAGGATTGGCTAGAACTTCAACACACTGAACAGAAGTGATTGACACGTCCTAAGAGAAATAGTTTGTGTCATTTTTGTTGCTAGATTGGGAATGTTAGGGGCTGTAAGCTAGTGGGAAAAAGTGTAAAAAACTTTCGACGGGAAGTGGGGTCGGGCTTGCTCCATGTCAACGATCCCGCCCACAATTATGAGGTGAATTTCTAACAAACTCTTGCCGCTCTGCAGGAAACATGTCCTAGAAAATCACAGGTTTTTTTTATTTTGGCTAAAACGGCAAAATTAAGATGAAAGTCGTTGAAAAATAGGAAAAATTGTTGTTTTTGTTGAGAAAAAAGTCGTGGCATCAACAAATGCTTTAAAGGCGGATTTTAAATCATCTAGAGTCTGTTGGCAATTCGTGTAAAATATACATAAAAATAAAAATTCTCTGTTATTTTTGAACCACTTTTGTATGTTTTTGTATGTAAAAGAGTTTATATAAATTCATTTTTGCAAAAATTTTTAATCTAGTTCAGTTTCTGGATCAAAGTTTCTGGATCTGGATCAAAGTTGTACAGCTGGATAGCTCTAGTATTGCTAGCAATTTTTGTACCTAGATTGGGAATGTTGGGGGCTGTAAGCTAGTGGGAAAAAATGTAAAAAAAACTTGATAGGAAGTGGGGTCGGGCTCGCTCTGTGCAAAGTCCGACTCCATCTTGTTCCAGAAACTGAACTAGGAGGCAACATGTTCCTCAAAATATTCTGCTTTTAATTAACTTTTGCTTTTTTTTTTTTTGCTTTTAGCTAATTTGGCATTTTTAAGCTATAGTTTTAGCTGCTGTCAACTTCAGTGTTTTCAGTTTCAGCTTCAGCTTTGTTAACTATCAATTTCATCATCTTTAGCGTCCAAATTCACTTTCACACCATTGCAGGTAATGCTAAATATCATAACTATGTTAAAAAGTTACGGTTCTGGAGTTTTAAAAATTGGCATTCTGATAGCTATTTTAGCATTTACAAAAAAAAAACCCCGCTATTTTAGAATTTAGCTAATATTTTAGCTACATGCTAGCTGTTTTGGCAAATATAAGCTTTTCTTTTTAATTTTTGAGGCTGTTCTAGAGTTTAGCTAATATTTACATGTTAGCTATTTTGGCTAACTTGTTTTTTTTTAAAGTTTTTTAAGATATTTTGAAGTTTGGTTATTTTTTTCATCTACAAGCTAGCTATTTTGGCTAACGGTTTTTTTTTTAAAGTTTTTTAAGATATTTTGAAGTTTGGTTATTTTTTTCAGCTACATGCTAGCTATTTTGCTAACTCGTTTTTTTTTAAGTTTTTAAGATATTTGAAGTTTGGTTATTTTTTCATCTACATGCTAGCTATTTTGGCAAATATAAACTTTTCTTTTTAATTTTTGAGGCTGTTCTAGAGTCTAGCTAATATTTACATGCTAGCTATTTTGGCTAACTCGTTTTTTTTTTAAAGTTTTTAAGATATTTTGAAGTTGGTATTTTTTTCAGCTACATGCTAGCTATTTTGGCTAACTCGTTTTTTTAAAAGTTTTTAAGATATTTTGAAGTTTGGTTATTTTTTCATCTACATGCTAGCTATTTTGGCTAACTCTGTTTTTTTTTTAAGTTTTTTAAGATATTTGAAGTTTGGTTATTTTTTTAACTACAAGCTAGCTATTTTGGCTAATTTTAGGTTTTTTCTGTTTTTTTAAGTTTTTAAAAATTTAGTTTGACATTTTTTGCTTCTCTGAAGAAAATAAAAAACACTTTTGAATAATTTTATTTGAAAATAAAAGGTGATTTGTGTGATAATAATGTCCAAACAGCTCGCTTTTATTTTTTTTCAAATAAGAATTTGGACTGTGAATTAAAACGAAATTAGGGGGAATTTTTGTAAAAAGAAACTTTAGCAACAATTAAGGTTTTAAGGAAAATCTAACAAGCAGCTTTCAAAATAAAGCTAAACCAACTTAATTTGATGTTTCTTTCAATGTTTAACTTTGAAAATATATTTAAAAGAATCCTTTTTTCATCCCTTCTTGCTGACAGTCTTTCGGTGTGACTGTGCGCCAGCGTCCCGCCCCTCGTCCGTCTGTTGCCATGTCTGCAGGAGCCACCAAGGAGTCAGGAGCGTCTGCAGCCTCGCTGGCCTCTGAGCTGCAACACTCGGCTCCCCTTACAGCGTCTGCATTAAAATTAGACCTGACGCAGTCTCCCCGCTGTCTGCTCCGGAGACGTCAGACGATCCTGGAGGAGATGATCAGGATCAGGATCAGGATCAGGAAGGTGCTCCGGATCTGCTTGGTAAAGGTGGAAGGATTTATATCATGTCTGAGAATCTTGATTTGGACATGGAGGTCTATGTTTGTTTTAGGAAAGCTGTTCCAGCTGCAGAGAGGCGGTGACCGCAGCAGAAGGAGCCTGTCAGGCCATGACAGGTTCCACATCAGTGCTTCACTGCAGCGTCGGCAGTGAGTCCCTGAACTCCCTGACTTATAGTCACACCTTAACTTCATTTGTCAATTTCATTTATATTATATTGTACAGTTTTACCTACTTAGTTTATTGTAAACATACAATTAAAATGTTCTTGTATGGTAATCTTCCAAAAATGGGTTCATCATAAAATGATAATTATTTTAAGCTCTTCTATATGTTGAAAGTTGAAATTTAAAGTTAAAAAAAAAAAATATAACATTAAATAAAGTTAAATAGTATTGAAATATAAATTATTATGACAGAAAACATGAAGATGTCCTAATAATTCCATTCACAAATCATTATTGATGAACAAATTGAAAATCTGCAGTGAAGGAAGTTTGATATTACATGTTAGCTATTTTGGCTAACTTGTTTTTTTTTAGTTTTTTTAAGATATTTTGAAGTTTGGTTATTTTTTTCATCTACAAGCTAGCTATTTTGGCTAACGGTTTTTTTTTTAAAGTTTTTTAAGATATTTTGAAGTTTGGTTATTTTTTTCAGCTACATGCTAGCTATTTTGGCTAACTCGGTTTTTTTTTAAGTTTTTTAAGATATTTTGAAGTTTGGTTATTTTTTCATCTACATGCTAGCTATTTTGGCAAATATAAACTTTTCTTTTTAATTTTTGAGGCTGTTCTAGAGTCTAGCTAATATTTACATGCTAGCTATTTTGGCTAACTCGTTTTTTTTTTAAAGTTTTTTAAGATATTTTGAAGTTTGGTTATTTTTTCAGCTACATGCTAGCTATTTTGGCTAACTCGTTTTTTTTTAAAAGTTTTTTAAGATATTTTGAAGTTTGGTTATTTTTTCATCTACATGCTAGCTATTTTGGCTAACTCTGTTTTTTTTTTAAGTTTTTTAAGATATTTTGAAGTTTGGTTATTTTTTTAACTACAAGCTAGCTATTTTGGCTAATTTTAGGCTTTTTTCTGTTTTTTTAAGTTTTTAAAATTTTAGTTTGACATTTTTTGCTTCTCTGAAGAAAATAAAAAACACTTTTTGAATAATTTTATTTGAAAATAAAAGGTGATTTGTGTGATAATAATGTCCAAACAGCTCGCTTTTATTTTTTTTCAAATAAGAATTTGGACTGTGAATTAAAACGAAATTAGGGGGAATTTTTGTAAAAAGAAACTTTAGCAACAATTAAGGTTTTTAAGGAAAATCTAACAAGCAGCTTTTCAAAATAAAGCTAAACCAACTTAATTTGATGTTTTCTTCAATGTTTAACTTTGAAAATATATTTAAAAGAATCCTTTTTTCATCCCTTCTTGCTGACAGTCTTTCGGTGTGACTGTGCGCCAGCGTCCCGCCCCTCGTCCCGTCTGTTGCCATGTCTGCAGGAGCCACCATGGAGGAGTCAGGAGGTCTGCAGCCTCGCTGGCCTCTGAGCTGCAACACTCGGCTCCCCTTACAGCTGTCTGCATTAAAATTAGACCCTGACGCAGTCTCCCCGCTGTCTGCTCCGGAGACGTCCAGACGATCCTGGAGGAGATGGATCAGGATCAGGATCAGGATCAGGAAGGTTGCTCCGGGATCTGCTTTGGTAAAGGTGGAAGGATTTATATCATGTCTGAGAATCTTGATTTGGACATGGAGGTCTATGTTTGGTTTTAGGAAGCTGTTCCAGCTGCAGAGAGGCGGTGACCGCAGCAGAAGGAGCCTGTCAGGCCATGGGACAGGTGTTCCACATCAGGTGCTTCACCTGCAGCGTCTGCAGTGAGTCCTGAACTCCCTGACTTATAGTCACACCTTAACTTCATTTGTCAATTTCATTTATTTATTATATGTACAGTTTTACCTACTTAGTTTATTGTAAACATACAAATTAAAATGTTCTTGTATGGTAATCTTCCCAAAAATGGGTTCATCATAAAATGATAATTATTTTAAAGCTCTTCTATATGTTGTAAAGTTGAAATTTAAAGTTAAAAAAATCAAAATATAACATTAAATAAAGTTAAATAGTATTGAAATATAAATTATTATGACAGAAAACATGAAGATTGTCCTAATAATTCCATTCACAAATCATTATTGATGAACAAATTGAAAATCTGCAGTGAAGGAAGTTTGATAATTATTGATTCAATCGACAAAGTATTAGAGCCAGTTTACAAACAATTAAAATTTTATTTTCAACTTTAAGTTATGAAAAATTTCCCAACATGACTTTTTTTTTCCTCATCAATGTAAAAGATTTAAAGTAATACATTTAAGACTTTAAAAAATGTAAATTTACCAGAAAAAAAGTATAAATTTGACCTCTGACTTTTAAAGACTTTTTTCTCGTAAATTAAAAATATTTAAAGTAATCAATTTACGACTTAAACAAAAAACATAAATTTATGAGAACAAAGTCATAAATTTTGGTTATGACTTTTAAAAACATACAATTTTACCCTTGTAATTTAACGGTTAAGACTTTTATCTCGTGAATTTAAGAGATTTAAAGTAATATTTTTTGTATCTTTAGAACAAATACATTTACCAAAAAAAAAAAAAAAAAAGTCCTAAATTTAGTTCAAGACTTTCATGACTTTATTCTCATAAATTAACAGTTACAACTTTTTCTTGTGAATTTACAACATTTAAAGTAATACATTTAAAACTTTGAAACAATTAAATTTACAAGAAAATAATCATAAATTTAGCCTAAGACTTTTAAGGTCGTAAATATACAGATTTATTCTTGTAATTTAACGACTTTGTCTTGAAAATGTACGAAATATAAAGTAATAATTTTGTGGCCTTAGAACAAGTAAATTTAACCAAAAAAAGTCATAAATTTAGCCTTTGACTTTCAAAGTTATAAATATATGATTTTATTCTTGTAATTTTAACAGTTAAAACTGTTCCCACTCAAATTTACATGACTTAGAGTCAGAAATTTGCGACTTCTAAACATTTAAATTGACGAGAAAAAAGTGATAAATTTAGCCAATGACTTTTAAATTAATAGATTAGATTAGATTAGATTAGATTAGATTAGATTAGATTAGATTAGATTAGATTAGATTAGACTGGATTCGATTTGATTCAATTGGACTGGATTGAGTAGATTAAATTAGATTGGATTAGACTAGATTAGATTATATTAGATTACACTGGATTAGATTTGATTACATTTTACTGGATTAGATTATATTAAATTAGATTGGATTAGACTAGATTACATTGGATTCTATAAAATTGGACTGGATTAGATTAGATGAGATTGGATTAGATTAAATTAGATTAGATTGGGCTGGATTACATTATATTATATTAGATTAGATTGATTGGATCGGATTAGATTAGATTACATTGGATTAGATTAGATTAAATTAGACTGGATTAGATTAGATTAAATTAGATTGGGTTAGACTAGATTACATTGGATTAGATTAAATTGGATTAGATTAGATTGGATTATATTAAATTAGATTAGATTGGACTGAATGAGATTACATTGGATTTGATTCTTTTCAATTATATTACATTAGATTAGATTCATTTTGATTAGATTACATTGGATTTGATTCATTTCAATTAAATTAGATTAGATTGGACTGAATTAGATTACATTGGATTTGATTCTTTTCAATTATATTACATTAGATTAGATTACATTATATTAGATTCATTTTGATTAGATTAGATTAGATTGGATTGTGTTAGATTCAACTTTATTGTCATTGTTCACGTCCAGAACATCAAAATGCAGTTACCATCCAACCAGAAGTGAGAGCAATAAATGCATAATTTACAGTAGAAATGAAAGATGCTGAAGGACGGGTAAAATAGGCAAATTCACATTATTGTCTGGTGATAAAAGTGACAAAAGTGATAAATTTAGCCTATGACTTAAAAATTCATAAATATACAATTTTATTCTCGTAATTTAACTGTTACGATTTTTTTCTTGTAAATTTACAAGATTTAAAGCAATAAATGTACGACTTTAAAACATCTAAATTTATGAGAAATAAGTCATTAACATACCTGAAGACCTTTAAAGTCATAATTTTACATCTTTATTTTCTCGATTTAACATTTACGAATTTTTTTCTTGTAAATTTATGAGATTTAAAGTTATTTTTTCTCTAATACTCCGTCGTAAAACACGATCCAAATGGATGAAAAGGATCTTTTTTTATATTAAAGCTAGTTCCATCATCATAAATTTAATCTCGTGTGATCAAAAATACTTTTTAAACTTCAATTTGTGAGTATTTCTCTTTTTGTCTGTTTTTTTGTCAGACAAACGGCTCAGCGGAAAGCCCTTTTTTACCGTCTCAAACCAAATTTACTGTGAAGAAGATTTTCTGGTGAGTTTTTAAGTCCTAAATGTGTTTTTTCTGCACAACGTTGTGACCGAAATGCTCGTCTGTCCCAGTTCTCTGGAGTCCACCCGTCTGTGGAGCTGTGCAGCACCTGTGGACGCTCACTCACTGACTTGGTGAGTGTTTGTTTTCTTGTTTACACGTAAATAAGTGAAAGTAAGAGAAGTGCACGATCAGGTTCTGCAGGCTTGTGGGAGGTCGTACCACCCGTCCTGCTTCCGCTGCGTCGTCTGCGGCCGGGAGCTTCAGGGTCAGGCGTTTGCCGCCGACTCCGGCTCCAGGGTGTACTGTATCGGTGACTACCACAGGTGAAACTGCCGCATTCACGCCCACTGCGCCGCGTTTCAGTTTCACCGAGACTTCCTGATGCTTTCAGGGTCCGGGCTCCTCGCTGTGCCGCCTGCCGTTCATCCATCGTCCCCACAGAGGTGAGTTTATGTCTCAGGAAACGGCGTGAATTCAATAGAAACTAGAAAAGTGCATTACCTCCGATAATGCATGTGTGAATGCATTTTGGAGAATGTGGTTGCTGAAGATGCAAAAGATTTTTCTTTAAGATTAGCCCAAAAAACCTCAAGAGTTACCAAATTAGCCAAAAAAGCTAACACGTTGCTAATATGTTAGCTTAACTCAGAATTAGCCCAAATACCCTAAAAAGTTGCCAAATTAGCCAAAAAAGCTACACGTTGCTAATATGTTAGCTTAACTCCAAATTAGCCCAAAAAACCTCAAAAGTTGCCAAATCCAAAAAAGCTAACACGTTGCTAATATGTTAGCTTAACTCAGAATTAGCCAAATACCCTCAAAAGTTGCCAAATTAGCCAAAAAAGCTACACGTTGCTAATATGTTAGCTTAACTCCAAATTAGCCAAAAAACCTCAAAAGTTGCCAAATCCAAAAAAGCTAACACGTTGCTAATATGTTAGCTTAACTCAGAATTAGCCCAAATACCCTAAAAAGTTGCCAAATTAGCCAAAAAAGCTACACGTTGCTAATATGTTAGCTTAACTCCAAATTAGCCCAAAAAACCTCAAAAGTTGCCAAATCCAAAAAAGCTAACACGTTGCTAATATGTTAGCTTAACTCAGAATTAGCCCAAATACCCTAAAAAGTTGCCAAATTGCCAAATTAGCCAAAAAAGCTACACGTTGCTAATATGTTAGCTTAACTCAGAATTAGCCCAAATACCCTAAAAAGTTGCCAAATTAGCCAAAAAAGCTACACGTTGCTAATATGTTAGCTTAACTCCAAATTATCCTAAAAAACCTCAAAAGTTGCCAAATCCAAAAAAGCTAACACGTTGCTAATATGTTAGCTTAACTCAGAATTAGCCCAAATATCCCAAAAAGTTGCCAAATTAGCCAAAAAAGCTACACGTTGCTAATATGTTAGCTTAACTCCAAATTAGCCCAAAAAACCTCAAAAGTTGCCAAATCCAAAAATGCTAACACGTTGCTAATATGTTAGCTTAACTCAGAATTAGCCCAAATACCCTAAAAAGTTGCCAAATTAGCCAAAAAAGCTACACGTTGCTAATATGTTAGCTTAACTCCAAATTAGCCCAAAAAACCTCAAAAGTTGCCAAATCCAAAAAAGCTAACACGTTGCTAATATGCTAAGCATAAGTGCAGAAAGTTTTATAACGATTTGAAAAATGTTCCCATTGACTTAACATAGGGTTAAAAATTAGCATAAATTGCGCAAAATCGCAAAAACCGTAAAGTTTGCGAAAACCAAAAATACTAGCCATAATGTCCTCAACGAGCTGATCGTTTTGATACCAATATTGCACAAGTGTAAAAAGTGCACAAAGTTTTATAACGATTTAAAAAATGTCCATTAATTGTCAATGAGGCTAGTAAACTAGCATAGATTGCGTTAAAATCGTTAAGTGTACGAATTTCAAAAGTACAAGCACGAATGTCCTGAACAAGCTGAACGTTTTGATACCACTGTTGCATAAGTTGTAAAAGTTTCTAAAGGATTTGAAAAATTCCCATTCATTTCCAATGAGGCTAGTAATTAGCTCAATTTGCGTAAAAAACGTAAATTTTGAGAATACCAAAAATACAGGCATGAATGTACTAAATTTGCGGAACGTTTTGACACCAATATTGCATAAGTTGCAAAAGTGCAGAAATTTTTATAATGATTTGAAAAATTTCCCCATTGACATGGGCTAAAAATTGCGCGAAATCGTGGAAACCGTAAAATTTGCGAAAACCAAAAATACAAGCAGTAATGTCCTTAATGAGACAAACGTTTTGATACCAAGATTGCATAAATTGCATGAAGTGTGCTTGAGTTTTTACGTGTCAAAAAACGCATTCAATGCATTCACACAATGAAGCTTTGTGTTTGATTCTGTCAGGGGTCCACAGAGTCCATCCGAGTGGCTTCATCAAACCAATATTTCCACGTGGAATGCTACGCTGGAGAGGTCAACCTCATTTGAAAATCGAACGTTTATCAGAATAAACTAGAAAAGTGCATTACCTCCGATAATGCATGTGTAAATGCATTTTGCCGAATGTGGTAGCTGAAGATGCTAAAAATATGATAGCATAACTCCAAATTAGCCCAAAAAAACTCAAAAGTTGCCAAATTAGCCAAAAAAGCTAACACGTTGCTAATATGTTAGCTTAACTCAAAATTAGCCCAAAAAAACTCAAAAGTTGCCAAATTAGCCAAAAAAGATAACACGTTGCTAATATGTTAGCTTAACTCCAAATTAGCCCAAAAAACCTGAAAAGTTGCCAAATTAGCCATAAAAACGAACACATTGCTAATATGTTAGCTTAACTCAAATTAGCACCAAAAAAACCCTCAAAAGTTGCCAAATTAGCCATAAAAGCTAACACGTTGCTAAAATGCATAGTTTTTAAAGGATTTGAAAAATTCCCATTCCTTTTCAATAAGGCTAGTAAGTAGCATAATTTGCGTAAAAAACGTAAATTTTGCGAAAACCAAAAATACTAGCCATAATGTCCTCCACGTGCTGAACACTTTGATACCAACATTGCAGAAGTGTAAAAAGTGCACAAAGTTTTATAACGATTTGAAAAATGTCCATTAATTGTCAATGAGGCTAGTAAACTAGCATAGATTGCGTTAAAATCGTTAAGTGTACGAATTTCAAAAGTACAAGCATGAATGTCCTGAACAAGCTGAACGTTTTGATACCACTGTTGCATAAGTTGTAAAAGTTTCTAAAGGATTTGAAAAATTCCCATTCATTTCCAATGAGGCTAGTAATTAGCTCAATTTGCATAAAAAACGTACATTTTTAGAATACCAAAAATACAGGCATGAATGTACTAAATTTGCTGAATGTTTTGACACCAATATTGCATAAGTTGCAAAAGTGCAGAAATTTTTATAATGATTTGAAAAATTTCCCCATTGACTTAACATGGGCTAAAAAATTGCGCGAAATCGCGGAAACCGTAAAATTTGTGAAAACCAAAAATAAAACCAGTAATGTCCTTAATGAGACAAACGTTTTGATACCAAGATTGCATAAATTGCATGAAGTGTGCTTGAGTTTTTACGTGTCAAAAAACGTACGGAAGAAAACGTAAATAGGTGAAAAACAATTGTGTGAATGCATTGAATGCATTCACACAATGAAACTTTGTGTTTGATTCTGTCAGGGGTCCACAGAGTCCATCCGAGTGGCTTCATCAAACCAATATTTCCACGTGGAATGCTACGCTGGAGAGGTCAACCTCATTTGAAAATCGAACGTTTATCAGAATAAATGAACTGAAAATGTGGTTGGATCTTTTTATTTATATGAGACGAAAAAGGTAAGAAGCAGGAATGAAATCCGGTGTTTATTCCACGTGGTTTCCTGAAAAAAAATGTGCCCAAACATGATGAAACAATACTCTCCTTTAAGGTTACATCTCTTTTTTTCTACGTTTCCTCAATAAAAGCCGCAGAAATGGTGACGAGAAAACCAGAAGAAGACCCAACCCAACCTGAAAGAACCAAACTGACACCAGAACATGTTTAAAATCAGCTGGACATCTGTCGGATCTAAACCCAAATTTGTTTGAGTCCCAGAAAAACCAGTTTACACATGGAAATAATGGAAATCCTCCTATATGTGGATATGTTACCTCCCACATCAATGCAGAGAAACGCGGAAACAGACGATAGTTTGTCCTTACTCCACATGATAGTCAGGAATCCAAACATTGACAGCAATAGAGGACTGGACCAAGTGGATGTGATGTCATCTGTAAAAATAAGAGTCGCTCGATCTTGGCTAGCTGAAAGAGGCCGCTAAAAGCATTGGATGTGACCATGAAGACTCTCTGGGAATTTATATCACAAAGAAATGCAGAGGACTGACTCACTTGGGGGTTGTTATAAATAAGGTGCTAACAGCGCCACCCGGAGGCCAAAAGTATATTACAGCAGTAGAGTTTTGGAACACCATAGAGCAGGGGTCCCCAAACGTTTTCGTCTGAGGGCCACATAACAGTTTTCTTCTTCGATAGAGTTCCGGGGTCGATTTAAAGGCTAACAGAAAAAGCGTAATAATCACAGCCTAAATTTCAAAATTTATGGTTTTCCAGACAGTCACACATAGCCAAATTTTAAATAATTCATTTCTGTAATCTTCACAGAAAAAATAATGCTAAAACATTTTAAAAACTAGATATATAGCATAACCTGCAATAGATTAATGGCTGAAGATGCTTAAATTGATAGCTAAAAATGCGGAAGCTGATAGCAAGCAAAAATATTAGCGAAGTGCCAATTTAGCTGAAAAAATTAAAAAATTCTAAATTAGCCCAAACAGCTAGCATGTTGCTGAAATATTAGATAAACTTCAAAATGGCCTAAAAAACTCAAAAAGCCTAAATTAATTATGTCGCTCAAATATTAGCTAAATGCCAAATTAGCCTAAATAACTGGAAACATGGCTAATTTAGCCAAAACAGCTAGCATAAAGCTAAAATATTACCTAAACTTCTAATTAGCCTAAAAACCAGAAAAAAGCCTAAATTAGACAAAACAGCTAGCATCAAGCTAAATTATAAGCTGAAAATCCAAACTTCCCTAAAGAAACGAAAAAAGCTCAAATTAGGCAAAACATTAGCATGTCACTCAAATATTAGCTAAATGCCAAATTAGCCTAAATAAATGGAAACATGGCTAATTTAGCCAAAACAGCTAGCATAAAGCTAAAATATTACCTAAACTTCTAATTAGCCTAAAAACCAGAAAAAAGCCTAAATTAGACAAAACAGCTAGCATCAAGCTAAATTATTAGCTGAAAATCCAAACTTCCCTAAAGAAACGAAAAAAGCTCAAATTAGGCAAAACATTAGCATGTCGCTCAAATATTAGCTAAATGCCAAATTAGCCTAAATAACTGGAATCATGGCTAATTTAGCCAAAACAGCTAGCATAAAGCTAAAATATTACCTAAACTTCCAATTAGCCTAAAAACCTAAAAAAAAACATAAATTAGCCAAAACAGCTAGCATTAAGCTAAATTATTAGCAGACCTCCAAACTTGCCTAAAGAAACGAAAAAAGCTCAAATTAGGCAAAACATTAGCATGTCGCTCAAATATTAGCTAAATGCCAAATTAGCCTAAATAACTGGAAACATGGCGAATTTAGCCAAAACAGCTAGCATAAAGCTAAAATATTACCTAAACTTCCAATTAGCCTAAAAACCTGAAAAAAACATAAATTAGCCAAAACAGCTAGCATGTAGCTGAAATATTAGATAAATGCCAATTTAACCTTTAAAACTGGAAAAAGCGAAAACAGTTGGGTGGGCGGACCAAATGTGGAGGAGGGCCAGATCCGGCCCGCGGGCCGTGGTTTGGTGACCCTTGCCATAGAGAATCAATGAGAAAAAGGTAAGGGGTTTAAACTAAACACTGTGGTTTCTGCAGCCACGACTTGGTTGGCTACATGTGTTGCTCAGTCCAGTTCTTTCTTATACAGTCGATGGTCGGAACCAATCAATGTCAAATGATTGGTCCAAGTCTATAAATCTTTAACAACGGCTCTCCAAACAGGAGTGATCATGTTAGAAGACCACACCCCTTACACCGAAAGCGGGATCAGGAGAATCTTTCAATCAAGCACGTTTGATATGAGGCCACCTACTTTTAGTGGCATCTGATTGGTCAGTTTAAAACTGGTATAATTTGAACTACAGAAAAAACAATATTTGTTAAAAAAAAAAAAAAAAAAAAAAAAAAGTATCAGAGCGAGAATGGTTATTTTGACCAATAAAATGGCTGAATAACCGCAGGTTATTTCTCCATAGAAGTCTGTGGGCTTACTTCCTGTTAGGAGCGCCAGGGGGAGGAGTCACTCAGTCCAAGTTAGTTTGCAAATATTCAGCGGGGAAACAGCGCCCCTGCGTGTCCGTTTTTGGTACCGCCGCAGAAACTCTTCTTCCGGAACTATTGTGAAATGAACATAAACTCTTTTTGAAATGGCGGCAGCCACTGTTCGCTGCTGGGCTCTGTGCGCAGCGTCTCTGCTCAACTCGCTGTTTGTGTTCATCTCCGGCGCGGACTTCATTCGCTTCGTGTCGTTTCGAGCCATTTACCACAACATCACCGGAGAGACGCCGTTCTGTCAGGGTAAATTGACGCAGGAGTGGCGCGCAGCCAATAGGGCTTGAGGTCACTGCGGTGTAGGAGTGGTTTGCCGTTTTGATAAGTGTTAAGTTATTTAATAAACTTTCTACTCTAAAACACGCAATTTAAAACACTACCTGTTCCGATTGAAGTATGTACCGATTGACGACTAAATTGTCTTGGGATGTGGGCAGCGTCACAGCCCGGCTAGCTCAGTCGGTAGAGCATGAGACTCTTAATCTCAGGGTCGTGGGTTCGAGCCCCACGTTGGGCGACAATCGTTTTTTTTCCCTAGTACTCACTTAAATATGTTTTGGCGACTTCCTACTTGCACTTCTGATGGATTATATTTTTAAAAACGATATTTAGGCTCTATTTGATTTCTGTTGTGTCTTCAGACACCATACCGTGGTCCGTGGCTCTTTCGGATGGCTCAGTCCAGAAATCTCTCCTGGTGAATCTGTGCCTGCTGGCTCTTTTCGTCACACAGCACAGTCTGCTTGCCTGGTCTCCAGTCAAACAGGCTCTGCAGTCAGTGCTGGGGCCCCTCAACCGGACTGCATACTGCTTCACCACAGCTTTGGCCCTCCAGGTACGGCCCTATGTACTCTGTCCCGCAGCAGTCGTGGCCTGAAGGACCTTTGAGTGAAAAATTGACCTCCGCCATATAAAAAACTTGCACACATCTAGTGCACAGTTAAAATTAACTTGGGGCAAAAATGTATGGAGAGAAAATAGACTCACTCTGATCTGTGCGTGCGAATTTTTGATTTGTGCATGCATAATTCTTGATTCGTGCATAACTTTGGATTTGTGCGTGCATAATTCTTGATTTGTAACTAATATAATACATTTTTTGCAAAAGTAAAAAAATTACAAAAATTAAAAAAATACAAAATGCAATTTACACATGCATAAATTAAAATTACAACAGCCTAAAACTAATTACACAAAAAAATCTTTTTAAAATATGCACGGATCACCTCTTACGCACGCACACAGCCTAAGTTACGTCTGTGAATGATGCGTTCAAGTACTACCATAGTTTTCTTGTCAGCCGTTTTAAACTTCGATTGTGAATAACATCCGGTAAAAGTAGACATTTTTCCACTTTCTTAAAAATATATTCCCAATAATTAATACAAAAAGTCTAAAGAAGTGTTTTTTTTAAACACTTATTAGTTATTATTTTGGCTGTTGTAATTTTAATTTGTGCATGTGTAAATTGAATTTTGTATTTTTTTTATTTTTTTACTTTTGCAAAAAATGTATCATATTAGTTACAAATCAAGAATTATGCACGCACAAATCAAAAATACGCACGCACAGATCAGAGTGAGTCTATTTTCTCTCCATAAAAATGAGTGAAATGATGATATCACATTAAAAAAAAAAACAATATTTTTTAATCTACAAACAAAACCAAGATTTATATCCAAAAAAAAACGACAGTATTGTCTGAAAACAATCGTCACAAAATGTCACACACATGCCACCAGGTTGGCCTACAACCACCACCGTTGACCTTTGATCTCAGAAAAAGCCACCATCTTAAATTAAAAAAAAAGTCACCTTTAGTAACTTATACAAATTTAAACTCCTCATAGGGATTTCAGTCTACTACCTACTAACTCATTGATCATCATTCATTAGGAAGCTACTTTGGAAAAAATCTCAGTTTAAAAATTTGATTCTGAACAGCGTTAGCGTGGCTAACATGTCCAATTCCCGCCAAAATATTGTCAACACATAAATCGTCCACTCAAGTTAAAAGAAAAGATTTAACATAAGCTATGAAAATATTAGGAATGTGGCTGTGTTTAACAAAAAACCCTCCGTTGCCAAGGAAAACCAAAATTTTACATTTGCAGATTCTTCTGAAAGTTACTTAGACCTTTTCGTCACCCCCAGGCAATCAAAAATTTAAATGGTTGCTATGGAGATAAACCCACAGAAAACTGCCATTTTGACAAAAAAGTGTTGTTTTTTTCCACACAAATTTAGTCTTTGACGAAGCAGCCACTTGACCAGTGAGGGTGGGGGAGGGTAGCCCCTGATGGCCATGCATACATTTTTTATTTATTAATTTTAATATTTACGGTTACAGACAGTTTGAACCTTTTATTTGAAGCTAAAAACATCCAAAATTTGTCTTCTGTTAATTTCTGTCCTCATTCAGTAGTTTTTGTTTTGACTTTGTTGTATTTTTTGTTTTTTTATAAAACACTAATTCATAACTATTGTAAGAAATGCCCCAAAACATTTTAATTTACCTTTTTTTACAATCTTTTTTGTAATTTAGATTTAAATTGTGTTGTTCCAGTTATGCTTTTTTAGATATTTTTGTCATTTGTTGTCATTTTAGGATTCAATCTTTTGTTTAATGATTATTTTTTGTGTCTCAATTTTAGTTTTCTTTATTTAAAAAATCAACTTACCTTCGAGTGTACTTCCTATCTCTTCTTTTTTTTTTGTTTCAGGCTTTGATGCGCCTGTGGCAGCCCGTGACCGGCGCCCCCTGCCTGTGGTCGGTGCGGCACCCCCCCTGGAGCGTCTGGTTCCCCCTGCTCTGCTTCACGCTGCACTTCCTTTGCTGGGCCATCATCTGCAGCATCCTCATGATTTTCGATTATCCAGAACTTCTGGGTATCAAGCAGGTTAGAAACCTCTTCTCCTGTGTGTTTATGCGACTTTAATTTCATATATTTCCAAGTTTCTGGTGGAAAAATCTTTACATTTTGTGAATCGTTATTTTAATTTGCATTTTAAAGTTTGTATTTGTTAAAAAATAAAAATATAAAAGTTTAATTTGTGCTGCCTCAGGTGTATTATGACTGTCTCAGCTTGGGGGACCCCCTGTCCCACAAGCCCTCTCGGGCGCGGCGTTTGCTGTCCCACTACCGCCACCCGGTGTGCGTGGAGCTGGCGGTGGTGCTGTGGCTGCTGCCCGCCTTGTCTCTGGACCGGCTGCTGTTGGCGGGGACTCTGTCGGCGTACCTGGCTGCGGCGCACTCTCTGGACAGACAGGACCTGGCTTACGTCTGCGGGCAGATTAGCGGCAGGCTGCAGCTCCTTTCAGAGCCGCACGGCGGCGCCGGCGCCGAGCGGGAAGACGACGACTACAAGGAGAAGTGAGGTCTAAGTCAGGATTTGACCTTCAGTGGAACCACTGTTTGACCTTCATTACTGTTAAAGCGGGCCGGGAGGGAATTTTTTATTTTTACAAGTAACATTTCATACAAAAATTTTAAATAAATATATGAGAATAAAATCATGAAATTATGAAAAAAAGTCAAAAATGTTACCAAAAAATAAATGATACATTTATGGTTTAAAAAAATCATGCTTATTTAAAATAAAATATAGCTTTTGAGCATTAAACGTTGTGTGTAGCAGGACATCCCAGCGCTCAAAAGTCTCACGGAATTTATTTGAAGGAAATTACAATTTTATATTTTTAAAAAACTTCACTTTTTCCTTGTAAAATCAAAACTTTTTAAATCATAAATTTACACCTTTATTCTTGTAAAAAATAATGTAATTCAGTTAAATTGAATTCCCATTGAGGCACTTGCTTTATGATATTGGACTACATGAACAAAATAGAAATTAAATAAAAAATTGCATTTTTTTCATAATTTTTTGTATTTTGTTTTTATTTATTTATTTACTTTCTTTTATGGTGACCCTGATACTGATACTAAACATAAAAACCACTTTTAACATTTCTGTTAGTGAATAAATGTTTTAGATTTGTTAAAATTCTCTAAAAGTGTTTCAATCTGGTGACATTTTTGTCTGTTTTTCTAAACTGTTACGTTGCTACACTTTTGTCACAGATAAAAAAAGATTTTTACCTTGTTTATTTTTTACAGAAAAATTAAGTTTATCTGATTTATCTAAATACTTCCGGTTTATTGTGATGTTTTTATGTCATTTTGTAAATGTAAAGAGATTCAAGGAAATCTCAGTATTTTGTAGGAATTTGAAATAAATATATTAGATTAAATTCATTTAGCCTCTAATGTGAATTTTTGTGTGTGGTCACATGACCGCATTAAATGTGGAGAGTTGGACCGTTGATGTTTGGAATAATACTAATAAATCATAAGAGCCACTGACTGTACATAAAAAACTGGACAGAGTGGCCCCTCCCCCTGGTGTTTCCAACAGGAAGTGGTTCCAAGTGGCCAAAATCCCATAGAGAAATAAAGAGTCATTCTATTGGTCAGAATAACCGTTCTTTCTCTATAATTTTTTTCATTGTTTTTTTTCTGTATTTCAAATCAGAAACTGACCAATCAGATGCCTCAATATAAAAGTGGGCGGTCTTGCATCAAATTATTAAAGTGTTTCTGCCAAGCTCACGTTCAGTGAAAGAGGTGTGGCTTCCTAACATGCTCACCCCTGATTGGAGAAAATGGTTGCTATAGAAAAGGTAAACAGAGACCGACATGGACCAATCACAGCTCACGGCGGACGTCTGGTTCCAACATGGCGACGGATATTTCCCAGAAAAATGGCGACTGAATTGACTTCATTTGGTTGGAACGGGAAGTTAGTACATTTTCTAAGGGGGACGTCTTACTTACTTCGACCAGTTTTCACATATTTCACCTTTTTTCAAATTTTAGTAATTAGTTGCGTAATAATCAAGCATTTTAAAGATGTTTATAGGAGATGAGTTATTTAAAAAGTTTTAGCTGCTAAAGTATATTTGTATTTTTTTTTTCCAATTTTCTTATATTTGTATTTTTAGATTCTTACGTTTATTTAGTATTTTTGTACTTTTAAATTCTTATATTTGTAATTTTCAAATTCTTATTTTATTTTCATTTTGTGTTTGTGTTTGAAATAAAGAACAACAAAAAAAAAAGTATTTAATGTGCTGAAAAGATAAACATAAACAAAACATAAAAGGAAAAACTCACAATTAAACAGAAGTTTAGGGATGAGGGGGGGCCTGTTCATCTGCTGGCCCTGGACCCTGGAACTGTTGGAGCCACCCCTGCTGGTTAAAGGGTAACCAAACAGGACAGTTGGAGGCTGACTCCATTCTCAGCCCAGATTTGAAAAATGCAAGAAGGCAGGAGGAGGGGAGGAGGTGTGGTCTGGATATGTGATTGACAGTGAGGTAAGCTTGAGGTAACTAAAGGATCTTTTTATTTTTGTGACAATTAAAATAATAATTTTAAAATATCATCCGGTTCAGGAGGCCCAAGCTGGATTCTCTCAAGGTCGCGGGGCCAACTCTGTGGCTCTCTGTGTCACGGGGTAAACTGCGCCGCTCTCTGCGTTGTGGGGCCACATCCGCGCTCTCTGGGTTGTGGGGCCACATCCGCCACTCTTGGCGTCGCGGGGCCACATCTGGGCTCTCTGGGTTGTGGGGCCACATCCACCACTCTTGGTGGCTCGGGGCCACATCTGCGCTCTCTGGGTTGTGGGGCCACATCTGCGCTCTCTGGGGTGGGGGCCACATCCACCACTCTTGGCGTCGCGGGGCCACATCTGGGCTCTCTGGGTTGTGGGGCCACATCCGCGCTCTCTGGGTTGTGGGGCCACATCCGCGCTCTCTGGGTTGTGGGGCCACATCTGGGCTCTCTGGGTTGTGGGGCCACATCTGCGCTCTCTGGGTTGTGGGGCCACATCCACCACTCTTGGCGTCGCGGGGCCACATCTGGGCTCTCTGGGTTGTGGGGCCACATCCACCACTCTTGGTGGCTCGGGGCCACATCTGCGCTCTCTGGGTTGTGGGGCCACATCTGCGCTCTCTGGGTTGTGGGGCCACATCCACCACTCTTGGCGTCGCGGGGCCACATCTGGGCTCTCTGGGTTGTGGGGCCACATCCGCGCTCTCTGGGTTGTGGGGCCACATCTGCGCTCTCTGGGTTGTGGGGCCACATCCGCCACTCTCGGTTTCGCGGGGCCACATCTGCGCTCTCTGGGTTGTGGGGCCACATCTGCGCTCTCTGGGTTGTGGGGCCACATCCGCCACTCTCGGTGGCTCGGGGCCACATCCGCGCTCTCTGGGTTGTGGGGCCACATCCGCCACTCTCGATGGCTCGGGGCCACATCTGCGCTCTCTGGGTTGTGGGGCCACATCCGCCACTCTCGGTGGCTCGGGGCCACATCTGCGCTCTCTGGGTTGTGGGGCCACATCCGCCACTCTCGGTGGCTCGGGGCCACATCCGCGCTCTCTGGGTTGTGGGGCCACATCCGCCACTCTCGATGGCTCGGGGCCACATCTGCGCTCTCTGGGTTGTGGGGCCAAATCCGCCACTCTCGGCGTCGCGAGGCCACATCCGCGCTCTCTGGGTTGTGGGTCCACATCCGCCACTCTCGGCGTTGCGGGGCCACATCTGCGCTCTCTGGGTTGTGGGGCCACATCTGGGCTCTTTGGGTTGTGGGGCCACATCTGCCACTCTCGGCGTCGTGGGGCCACATCCGCCACTCCCGGCGTCGCGGGGCCACATCTGCGCTCTCTAGGTTGTGGGTCCACATCCGCGCTCTCTGGGTTGTGGGGCCACACCTGCCACTCTCGGCGTTGCGGGGCCACATACGCGCTCTCTGGGTCTTGGGGCCACATCTGCCACTCCCGGCGTCGTGGGGCCACATCTGCGCTCTCTGGGTTGTGGGGCCACATCCGCGCTCTCTGGGTTGCGGGGCCACATCTGCCACTCTCGGCGTTGCGGGGCCACATCTGCGCTCTCTGGGTTGTGGGGCCACATCTGGGCTCTTTGGGTTGTGGGGCCACATCCGCCACTCCCGGCGTCGCGGGGCCACATCTGCGCTCTCTAGGTTGTGGGTCCACATCCGCGCTCTCTGGGTTGTGGGGCCACACCTGCCACTCTCGGCGTTGCGGGGCCACATACGCGCTCTCTGGGTCTTGGGGCCACATCTGCCACTCCCGGCGTCGTGGGGCCACATCTGCGCTCTCTGGGTTGTGGGGCCACATCCACCACTCTCGGTGGCTCGGGGCCACATCTGCCACTCTCGGCGTCGCGGGGCCACATCCGGGCTCTCTGGGTTGTGGGGCCACATCCCCCACTCCAGGCGTCAACTCTTGAGAATTCAAAGATGGGCGGGGCTTTTATACTGCATGATGACGTGAAAGTTCTGAGACTTACACCAATCAAAAAAATAAAATTCAACCATAATACCTCTTTCTTATCCTGTAGGGGGCAGCCCACAGACAATCTCAGGAATTAAACAAGTTAATTTTAAACTGTCAAAACAGACGGAAGCGTTTGTGAACAGCCAAAAAAAGTTGTTTGGCTTGCCTTTAAGCTTTCCCTCTGACACACAAGGAAACCTTTTTCCTTCCATTTAATTTCATTTAAATTCACAAATTCTTTATTTACTACTAAGTGGAAATAAGAAATGTATGTTTTTGTGATCCTATAGTCATAAAACTGTTGTTTTTTTCCCACTTTTAGGATCGAAAACAGCATAAATCTGAGTAAAAGTTACACATTTTATTCATTATTTTAACTTTATTTAAATCCTTTTGACACAATAGAGTCAACTTTGAGTGAAGAGATGGATCCTCATGGCCGTCCTGTTGCAGCTTTGTGGGTTGGCAAATCTGGCATCACAGGCCGGTCCTCCTCCTCCTCCTCCTCCTCCTCCTCCTCCTCCTCCTCCTCTCCAATCAGTACTAAAGGATAGGGAGATTTGCTGGGGGGGGGGCTGGTGGCCCGGCAGACATATGGGCTTTAACGCCTTTTCTTAGGTCCGACAATATGCCGTGTGCCACTAAACTCTCTTGACGGAATTGAGTGTAATTATCGGATTACAGCCTCGCAGCTCTCAGGTTGGAGGTAATTACTACCACGGCGAGGACGGAGGCGTCTGGATGCCCGGGCGCACACGCTCACGTCTCTGGGTGATGGGAGTCACAGTTTCGGTTTGCTTTCAAAGCAAAAGCAGCTGCACTGAAGGGGAAATGTGAAGTTTTTTCTTACGAAAACTGCACGTTTGGGTGAGTTTAACTCCGTTTGATTCAACATTTGTCGTCGTAGTTGAAGTAATTTTGATTCTTTTTGAAGTTTTTCAATGTCTAAACTGTGCTTGGCTTTCGCAGGAACGCTCTTGTGTCCGAAGACCTTCTCTCTTATGTCTGTCTCCTCCCTGCCAGAATGGAAGCAGCTCCTTCTGGAGAAAAAGAGGAGAGAGGAGGTGGAGCGAGGGAGGAGGGAAAAAGAGGAGGAGGAGAAGTTAGCCAGCATGCCGGCCTGGAAAAGAGGGATCATCCAACGTAGGAGAGCCAAGCAGGAGACGGCGGAGAAGGACAGGGACTTCTGCCTGCCGCAGGACTCCAGATCTCCGTCTGACGGTCTGAGCGACACCGACAGCTCCGTCACCGTCAACCTGGGGAGCGATGTGTCCCTCAGTCCAGACCCGGGCCAGTGGCTGGACCTGGAGCCCAAAGCGGCCGGTCAGGTTTCAGTGGAAACCATCGTTCCGGTGCACGAGAACCCGTTCATGCGGACGCAGAGCGGCTGGAACGGGAGGAAGGGGAGAGACGGAGAGCCCGGCAACGAGCCGGAGGTCAAGGAGAGGGAGAAGATGAGCCCCAGAGGTCAGGATGCAGAGACCAGACGAAGGTTCAGAGATCTGAATGAAGGATGCGAAAAGGAGAAGGACTTTCTGAGAATCCGAAAAGACCCGGAGGAAAAGGAGAGCCAGCCGCCGAGCGCTCCGTTCTCCCCTGTCGTCCCCTGCCTCCGGACCATCCACGCCGACAACATCATCATCATCGAGCAGGACCGGAAGGGCGGCGAAGACAGGAGAGGGAAATGGACGGACGCCGACGGGGAGAAGCTTCAGGAGGACCAGATCGGGAAACGAGGGATGAAAATGGACCTCAGGGAGATCCTGGCCGGAGGCGGGAGCGTCACCGAGATCCGAGCTTCGGAAGTTCTCATCATAAAGCCCGTCTCGAACCCAGAAGACAGGTGCTCGGAGGTGAGAACAGACGTGTCCAGGATGAGAGAGAAGGAGAAGCCGTGGGGCCACGCCACGGTCATCAACAAGGACAGCCGGAAGGACAGCTGGGACGATAACGTTTTGTCGACAAGGGAGGACGAGTCAGCCAGCTGAGGAGCAAATTTGGAGAGCACCCCAAGCCTCCGTCTCGATCCAAAAGCTCGGACAACTTCCTCCAGCCCGACAGGAGGAAGTACTCAGGAGACGAAGACGACAGGCCGAAGACGCTGCTGAAGATCCCCAAACGCTCCTTCAGCTTCTCGGATCGGGCGTCGGAGCAGCTGAAGGTCGGGTGAACCCGGAGGACGCCGCGTGGAAAGATAAATCCGCAAAGCTCAAACCGGGCTGTGCCAGACTTCTACAGAGAGACCGCTTTGCAAAACTGAGGGACGAGAAAGAGGAGGATGCGGACGAGGGGTTCACCCGGGCCTCGGTGAAGAGCACGGAGGGGGTTTCGTTTGCTAAAAGAGTTCCAATACGGCAGGACGGGAAAAGCAGAGGTGACAGGGAGCAACCAGCGGAAGTTGATGCTTGGAGAGAAGTTGCAAGTTCTGGTGAAGGAGCTGACCTCGACTGCAGACGGGATTCGGCTTTCACAGAGACCTCCTGCATGGGGAGGGCCCCCCACAGAGGGCCGGAGTGGAGTGGGACGGGACCACAAGGGCCGTACCTCACCGTCCTCTCCCCCCAGACTGAAGATCTGATCAGCAAAATAGAAAAACTCGGAGATGCAACCGTTCATCTAAATGAACCTCTGACAGACGGCGACTGCGGGCCGAGATCTCCAAAAAAGATTCCCGCTTTTGGGACCTCGCAGGCGCCTCTTACCATTCAAATTCCAAGGACCGTCTTCTACGTGGCGGAAGAAACGAAACTCGGCCGCGACGTCCAGGACTGGGACGCGGGACGAGGCGTGGAGAGGACGGACAGCTGGAGAATCGGGACGTCCTTGAGCCGCATCGAGTCCCTGCGGGAGAAGATGAGGCAGAAGGAGGCGGAGAAGACGAAACAAGGAAGGGGAGAGGGTGCAGAGGAGACCCGGGACCCCGAGGACCGGTACTGGGAGAGGGCAAGCGAAACGCAAGAGGAGCAGAGGAGGCCCACTGAAGGAGACGCACTACAGGAAGAGACAGCCGAGCCGACGTCCACGACTGCAGCTGACGTCAGGCAGGAAGTCTGCGCGCTGAAAAGCTGCCCTCAACTTCCTGTTTCTCTCACACAAGCCGACACGGTGGAGGAAGTGTCAAGCGACTGTGCCACCGCCGCCGCCGAGGTTATCTCTGACAGCTTCCAGACATCCGAGCACGAGGAGGACTCCCCGCAACATGTAGGAGACCAGCTGAGTCACAGCGAAGAGGAGGAGGAAGAATACTCTTCATCTTTCGATTCGGAGCCATCCCTGTCCCCCTCGCCGCCTCATCCCAACTCCCTCGCAGCGATGAGCCGGATCTACAACCTGGAAACGGTGGGCTCCAGGTCGGGTTTGTGTCTGCGGGAGAACGTCTCGTCGTCGGTGCACCTCGTCAAGGTGAAGCCTCTGGTTGCGAGCTCGCCGCCGGCCGACGGCGTTCAGCTGAAGGAGCAGGAAGCGCCGAGGAGCATCGAGGGGAAAGGCCTCCACAGCCCCAAAGCCGGACCGAAGCACCAAAAAAAGAACGACGAGAAAGTTCCTCCGACGCCTCAGCCCAAGCAGACCGTCACCATCGTCCCGTCGTTCCTCAGGAACCCGTCCTCGGAGAACTCTCTCAAACCCGCAAACTGCGCCCCGACCCCGGCCTCCTCCCCGATCTCCCAGTCCCCCTGCGCCTCCCCGTCCCCTACCCCGTCACCCGTCCTCTTCTCCATCAAAAGTGCTTCCGGAGGTCACGTGAAAAGAGGCGCCACCATCACAGTCACCCCCAAAAAGCCCTGCGCAGGAGGGGGCGTGACAACAAGGCCGACCGTCCCCCAGCAAACGAGCCCCGCCGCCGCTGACCCCGCCAGGAAGAAGTACCCAACCGTGGAAGAAATCGAGGTGATCGGCGGGTACCAGAACCTGGAGAGGTCCTGTTTGATCAAAAGCAAAGGAACGCCAAAGCGGGTGAGTTCCACTGCCTTCAAATCTCACCTGGAGAACATCCCGTGTGAACGGCAGACAGGCGGCTAAGCCCTTTAAAGCCTTATCAAGCACGGCATCTTGATTCCCAGCTGCCGTCATCTCCGCCGCCGTTTGCGCTCCTGATTCTGTGGAGCGACGCTCGTCCGCAGTGTTTGTGTGCGGACGACGATTGGTGGTTCTTGTGTGTAGATTCCCACAATCCCGAGTGTGCCGCATCGTGTGTTTGCATGTGTGCAAAATGCAAAACCTCACTGGAGTCAAATTTTCAGATTTTGGTCCGTCTACAGAAATAAGTCGCTCTTAAGCAAGAAAGGGAAGATGCCAGGCGGAGCAGAAGTGAACTTGTCTGTTGCAAAATCCTGTAAAAAGTCAAGCTGACGGTTTTAGTGGATTTATCTGCTGATAAACGAGGTGGCTGCTGCTGTTGCTGTTGTTTTTGTCAAACTGCCGCTTCCTCGTTTCCACCTCCCAATTCTCTCCTTCTGTTGCCTCAGACAAACCGCCCTTTGTGTTTGTTTGTTTTTGCATGCCTGCTGGTGCGAGTCCTGGTTGTTAGGCGTGCTGTCTGTCAACGCTCTGACCTCCCACGATGCCAGCGAGTTCGTCTGCCCACGTTCGGTCTGGAAACAGAGAGCAGAAATCGGTTCAGGGGCAGAGCGGTGGGGGTCCGGACGACGATTATTAAAACAGTCCTTACTTTATATTACATGGAGTCAGAGTGTAGTAAAGTTGAAAGTTATTTTGGAGTTAAGCTAATATTTCAGCTGCATGCTAGATATTTTGGCTAATTTAGGATTTTTTTCAGTTTTTTTGGGTGCTAATTTGGAGTTTAGCTAACATTTCAGCTACATGCTAGCATTTTTTTTTAGCTAATTACAGATTTTCTTTTTTGTTTTTTAGGCTGTTTTCAAGTTAAGCAATTATTTCAGCTACAGGCTTGCTATTTGTGCTAATTTAGGATTTTTTTCAGGTATCTTGAAGTTTAGCTAATATTTCAGCTACATGCTGGCTTTTTTTTAGCTAATTATAGATATTTTGTTTTGTATTTTAGGCTATTTTGAAGTTAAGATAATATTCCAGCTACTGGCTCGCTGTTTTGGCAAATTTTGCCTTTTTTTCTTTGTTTGTTTGTTTTTTGGCTGTTTTCAAGTTAATCTAATATTTCATCTAACGGTTAGCTATTTTGGCTAATTTTGTATGTTTTCAGGTTTAATTGGGGCGCCAATTTAGAATTTAGCTAATATTTCAGCTACATGCTAGCTATTTGCGCTAATTTAGGATTTTGACAGGTTTTTTGGTGCCAAATTGGAGTTTATCTAATATTTCAGGGACAAGCTAGATTTTTGCTAATTATGGATTTTTTTAAAAGTATTTTAAGCTATTTTGAAGTTTAGCTAATATTTCAGCTGCATGCTAGATATTTTGGCTAATTTAGGATTTTTTTTCAGGTTTTTTTGGGGCACTAATTTGGAGTTTAGCTAATATTTTAGCTACATGCTAGCTTTTTTTTTTTTTAGCTAATTACAGATTTTCTTTTTTGTTTTTTAGGCTGTTTTCAAGTTAAGCAAATATTTCAGCTACAGGCTAGCTATTTGGGCTAATTTAATATTTTTTCAGGTTTCTTTGGGGCACCAATTCAGAATTTAGCTAATATTTCAGCTACATGCTATCTTATTTGCTAATTATGGATTTTTTAAAGTATTTTAAGCTATTCTGAAGTTTAGCTAATATTTCAGCTGCATGCTAGATATTTTGGCTAATTTAAGATTTTTTTCAGGTTTTTTTTGGGGGCACTAATTTGGAGTTTAGCTAATATTTCAGCTACATGCTAGCTTTTTTTTTTTAGCTAATTACAGATTTTCTTTTTTGTTTTTTTTGGCTGTTTTCAAGTTAAGCAAATATTTCAGCTACAGGCTTGCTATTTTAATATTTTTTCAGGTTTTTTTGAGGCACCAATTTAGAATTTAACTAATATTTTAGCTATAAGCTAGCTATTTGTGCTAATTTAGGATTTCTCAGTTTTTTTTGGGTAACAATTTGGAGTTTTTCAGCTGCAGTATTTCAGCTACATGCTAAATTATTTGCTGATTACGGATTTTTAAGCATTTTAAGCTATCTTGAAGTTTAGCTAATATTTCAGCTACATGCTGGCTTTTTTTTTAGCTAATTATCGATTTTTTTTTTTTTTTTTTGTATTTTAGGCCATTTTGAAGTTAAGATGATATTCCAGCTACTGGCTCGTTATTTTGGCTAATTTTGCCTTTTTTTTTTTTTTTTTTTTTTTTGGCTGTTTTCAAGTTAATCTAATATTTCAGCTAACGGTTAGCTATTTTGGCTAATTTTGTATGTTTTCAGGTTTAATTGGGGCGCCAATTTAGAATTTAGCTAATATTTCAGCTACATGCTAGCTATTTGCACTAATTTAGGATTTTGACAAGTTTTTTGGTGCCAATTTGGAGTTTATCTAATATTTCAGGGACAAGCTAGCTTTTTTGCTAATTATGGATTTTTTTTAAATAATTTTAAGCTATTTTGAAGTTTAGCTAATATTTTAGCTGCATGCTAGCTATTTTGGCATTTTCCAGTTTTTTAGGCTGTTTTGGAGTTTAGCTAATATATTTAGTTGGTCATCAGCTTCGGCGATTTTAGTTATCAATTTCAGCCTTTTCAGCTATCAGCAATAGCATCTTTAGTGGCCAATTTAGCTTACAGCGTTCACACTAGCATTATAACAGGTAATGCTTTATATCAAGTTTTACTTGGTTTAGGCTAATGATGGTTAAGATGTGCTTTACATCCACTTTGTGCAAAACCTAATTGTAAAAAATAATCTGCGATTAGTCGACTATTAAAATAATCGTTTGTGGCAGCACTAGTCATTACTTTATATTATATGGAGTCAGAAAGTTGTAAAGTTGAACAAAGTTATGACAATTCAGCACCAAAAATGCACTTTTTTTTCGTATTTGAGTCAGTGAGACCAAAACTTTATCTCTTGTATAAAACAGTTCCTTTTTTTCTCATTAGAGAGATAAGGAATATACTTTCCATTAAACTCATTTTGACAGGTGACCTTTGACCCTATATACCCTTCATGTATAAAAATTGGTATTTAATTATTGCGTCATCTTGAGGAGTTTTATGGATGGTGTGGGGTCAAAGGTCACCTGTCAAAACGAGTTTGATGGAAAGTATATCTCTTATCTCTCTCATTTGATTTAATCTTGTTTAAATCCCAGAAACTAATGAAGGACAGAAACTGCACAATTCATTAAAAGTTAAATAAAATATCATCTTAATTGTCTTTATTTTTAGTTAGTTTAAAGTTGAGTTGTGAGCTTTGTGCATGACCCGATTAGATGACTAATATAATAATTGTTTGTGGCAGCACTCGTCCAGATGAAACCGTTGACAGTTTTACAGAAAAGGTTCAACCCTCGTCTCTCAGTCTGATAGAAACTGCTGCGGCCCTGAAACTTTTCACTCGTTTCCTACTTCAGCTTCCTCCATCTCAGAGTCTGTCAGGAGGAAGTCCCTTTTTAGATCCCTTCTTCAGCTGCTCGGTTTAAACAGTTAAAAAGAAAAAATGTCTAGAGGCATCGATATAAAAATAACCCCAACTAAGATTATCCATAAATTAAAGCGTACAGAAAAATCCCATCAGTCCAGGTAAATTCTTACTTTTTATATTTTTAGAGATCTATATAAAAAAACTTGTTTTAAAAAAAACAAAAAATTGGGACTCTTTTTCAAAAATCGACACAAAAATCCCAAAGTTGTTGAATCAATATTTATTTTGTTTTTCTTTGTCAGTACAACCAAATTGAATATTAGAATAAAAAATGTATGGAATTTTATATTTTTTTAAAATGTTGATATCAACATTGCAATGATAAAATAGATGCTGTATCATTTTTACGCATTTGATATATATTAAAGGGACCCTACCATGAAAATTCTACTTTTTGAGGTTTTAAATGCATTTTACTGTTCATTCCTTTCTATAAAAAACTCCAAAACTGTATTTTGATCCGTTCATGGATTTAAGAGTAATCCTCTAAAAATCTGCAGAGTCGCAGCAGCCCCTCCCATACCCACGAAAACGAGCGGTTGGAAACGTGCTGACTTAAGATCGATGCCGACAGCTCCCTACAGGAAGAGTCTGTGCTGCAAGCTCCGCCTCCAGACTACAACGAAAACACACCCACTTTCTCCGTAGAGCTGTGGCAGGACAGAACTACCGTCCTGTACCAGGAACCGTCCCGGACCCATCTTTCAAGGTGGTCTCGGTTCTGAACTTCGGTTCGCTCTGAAATTCCTCAGGCTGAATATGAAAGGAACCGAGAGCGGAACAACTGAACCAAAACGGCCACCGTACCCGACAGTCATCCTGTTGAGTCTGGCCTTCATCCAGACGCTCAAAATCCATCAGCAAAATACAAAGTTTGAAAAAGGGAAACGTTCTGACAAGATTTTGCAGACCGTCCATCTTTAATCACGTGGTTTTGTTTACATAGATGAGGAGGCCGGCTAAAGGATGACGTAGTAAGATGGGCGGGACCGACAAGGAGTAAAAGGCGGAGTCTCAGAAATCGAGTCGTTTTACTTTTGGGTATTAAAACGGGAGACAAAAATAACTAATTTTCATAGATAATTTGTTTTTTAGTCATATCGAATATATGATCATATATATGGATATAGTTTACTCTGAAAGGCTAAAGAAAATCATGGTAGGGTCCCTTTAAATCAGGGGTGTCAAACATACGGCCCGCGGGCCGTATCCGGCCCGCTAGATGATTTAATCCGGCCCAATTATGAAGAAAAAAATATATAAGAATTTTCAAAAAAGAAAGCAAGTTTCTAGCCCATTCCTGTGGCGAGTTATGGTTCTTTAAAGAAATGGATGCAATGCGCGATTTAACCACTAGGGGGAGCAAATGAAACTCAAAAGATCAAGAAATTAACATTAACATTGCTGTGGAAACCCCCTCAATATTTAACAAACTGTTTTTACAACATAAAATGACAGTTTTGGGTGTAATTTCATAAAAACCACTAAACTAAATTTAGTCAACAAACTAATAAACATATTTTTGACTGAAAATGCAAAAGAAAATTTCAGGTGAAATTCCCAGATTCCTCATTTGGGCCACAAATATGAAGAGTTTGTGTTGGTAGAGGAACATGACACACCTCACAGCTCCATGATGTTTTTGTCCAAAAACTAAAAATAAAAGCCATATTTTGCTTTTAATTCAATAAAATATCAGTTCCAGAACATAAAAACTTTTATTTTATCACGTTGATCTCACAGCTGCACAGCAGGACGTCTGAGGGCGTCCGTCGGTTCCAGAGGGTTCATTTAGTTTAATTTTTCATTGATTAAAACATTTATATTTTTTCCGTAGCCCCATTTTTAGTTTACTATTGGGATTGCTTTAATGTCAGATGTAAAACATTCAGTCTGTATAAAATTAAATAAACCTTTTTTCTTTTTTTTTTTTTAGTGAAATCCATTTTATTTGAAATGCTTTGGACTCAGTAAATAAAAATGTAATAATAAGTGATTAGACTACTAGGTTGTTTGAAACAGTTTTTGCAACTAAGAAATAAACAAAACAAAAATAAAGCTAAAAATAACACGTTAAACAAAGGTTATTTTGCTGTTATGTTTCTGGCCCGGCCCACTTGAGATCAGACGGGTTGAATGCGGCCCCCGAACCAAAATGAGTTTGACATCCCTGCTTTAAATGTAAAAATGATTTGCAGGAATGAATATTCCTTGATTTTTCGCAGAAGGGGAAATGAAATTAGATTTGATTTAATATTAAAAGCATCATTTTTTGAAAAAGATGGTGACTCCTGGCAAAAAAAAAAAAATGTAGCAGAGCGGGAAGACTTTGGCTCCGCCCATGTCAGTTGCTGCATCACAAACCCAAGATTTTTCAAAACGCTGGATTCTGTTAGCTCTGATCCAACACGATTTGAATAAAGAAATACTCAGAAACAGTTTTAATCATGCCTGGATTGATTAAGCTAAAGTCCGCTAGTTTGATGCTAACATTTATGGATTTCTCATAGGACAGCTAATGCTAACGGCCGGCCGACCTGAACATACATGACTGACTAAATAAGCATCATATAGTATGATATAGTATGAACTGTTTAAGATTAATATGAATGTATTAAAAACATGTATGAATTATTAATGTATTTCTAAAGAAATGTGTCTAAATGTGTGAACTCAAAATTAAATTGAATTGAGAGGATTGAAAGAATAAAAAATAATCGGAATCGATTCTGGAAATTATTGGCTATAACCAGAGCTAGTTCTGATCTTAAATTAAAGACCTAATCTGGCAAAAGTGTTTTGTTTTTAACATGATCTTGTGGCAAATATAAGACAATTCAGCTCAAAATGGAATTTCTGAGTATTTTTTTATTGAAATTGTTTTGGATCAGGAGCAGAAATAAAAGAGATATTTGAAAAAGATCGTATTTATGGCAAATAAAAATTGATCCGTGTCTTGTGTGAGCTGGAATCTGGATCCAAACTGTACGACTTGACGGCTAAGAACTAGACCGGGAATCGATAAAAAACCTGGAAAAAATACATCAGGATTTATCGCCATCATTTTTTTTTTTTTTATTTACAGTATTAACCAGCCATTTGTTATCTGAGAACAGTATGAATTCACACACGAAACTCTACATTCACACATTTTTATTTAGTGCTCTCAATGAAGTTAAATAAATTATCTGATTAATTGCACTGTTGTGTTGGGATTGATCACAATGTTTCTGCAGGTTAAGGTTTAAGTTGATTTCTTCTGGAATAATATTCCTGCCTTTTCATTATTCATGTTTTTGTTACAAGTAAAGTTTTAAAATTTGGCATTTTGCTAGCTTTTCGGACTGCATTGGCATTTGATAAGATTTTTTAGGCTATTTGAGACTTTTTTTTTCGGTTAATTTAGAGTTAGGCTAATATTTACATAGTAATAGTTTTGGCTAATTTAGCTTTTTTCTGTTTTTTGGCTATTTTGGTGCTAGGTTATATGTACACGCTAGCTGGTTTGACTAGTTTAGACTTTTTTCTGTTTTTTTAAGGCTATTTTGGAATGAGGGCAATATTTACACACTAGATGTTTTGGATAGTTAAGGCTTTTTTTTCATTTTTTATGCTATTTTGAAATAAGGCTAATTATTTTACATGCTAACTCTTTTAGCTAATTTAGGCTTTTTTCAGTTTTTTCAAGGTGTTTTGAAGTTTAGTTCGACTTACACAATAGCTGTTTTTGGCTAATGTAGACTTTTTTTCAGTTTTTTAGGCTATTTTGGAGCTAGCTAACATTTACATGTGCTATCTTTTAGCTAATTTAGGCTTTTTTCAGTTTTTTATGCTATTTCTCGAACTATGGCTAATATTTACAGCATTAGCTGTTTTGGCTAATTTAGACTTTTTTGTAAGTTTTATACTATTCTCAAGCTAGGCTAATATTTACACACTAGCTGTTTTGCTAATTTTTAGACCTTTTTTCAGTTTTATGCTATTCTCAAGCTAGGCTAATATTTACACACTAGCTTTTTGGCTAATTTAGGCTTTTTCAGTTTTTATGCTATTCTCAAGCTAGGGCTAATATTTCACACTAGCTGTTTGGCTAATTTAGGCTTTTTTTCAGTTTTTATGCTATTCTCAAGATAGGCTAATATTTACACACTAAGTTTCATTGTTACAAATGCTCAAAAGGCTAATTTTACTTTAGGCTTTTTTTCAGTTTTTATGCTATTCTCAAGCTAGGCTAATATTTACACACTAGCTGTTTTGGCTAATTTAGGCTTTTTTCAGTTTTTGTGCTATTCTCGAGCTAGGCTAATATTTACACACTAGCTGTTTTGGCTAATTTAGGCTTTTTTCAGTTTTTATGCTATTCAAGCTAGGCTAATATTTACACACTAGCTGTTTTGGCTTATTTAGGCTTTTTTCTGTTTTTTATGCTATTCTCAAGCTAGGCTAATATTTACACACTAGCTGTTTTGGCTAATTTAGGCTTTTTTCAGTTTTTTATGCTATTCTCAAGCTAGGCTAATATTTACACACTAGTTTTTTAGCTGTTTTGGCTAATTTAGGCTTTTTTCAGTTTTTATGCTATTCTCAAGCTATGCTAATATTTACACACTAGCTGTTTTGGCTAATTTAGGCTTTTTTCAGTTTTTTATGCTATTTTAAAATAAGGCTAATATTTACATGCTAACTCTTTTAGCTAATTTAGGCTTTTTTCAGTTTTTTCAGGGTGTTTTGAAGTTTGGTTTAACTTACACAATAGCTGTTTTTGGCTAATGTGGACTTTTTTCCAGTTTTTTTTAGGCTATTTTGGAGCTAGGCTAACATTTACATGCTAACTCTTTTAGCTAATTTAGGCTTTTTTCAATTTTTTATGCTATTCTCAAGCTAAGCTAATATTTACACACTAGCTGTTTTGGCTAATTTAGGCTTTTTTCAGTTTTTATGCTATTCTCAAGCTAGGCTAATATTTACACACCAGCTGTTTTGGCTAATTTAGGCTTTTTCAGTTTTTATGCTATTCTCAAGCTAGGCTAATATTTATACACTAGCTGTTTTGGCTAATTTAGGCTTTTTTCAGTTTTTATGCTATTCAAGCTAGGCTAATATTTACACACTAGCTGTTTTGGCTATTTAGGCTTTTTTCAGTTTTTATGCTATTCTCAAGCTAGGCTAATATTTACACACTAGCTGTTTTGGCTAATTTAGGCTTTTTTCAGTTTTTTATGCTATTCTCAAGCTAGGCTAATATTTACACACTAGTTTTTTAGCTGTTTTGGCTAATTTAGGCTTTTTTCAGTTTTTATGCTATTCTCAAGCTAGGCTAATATTTACACACTAGCTGTTTTGGCTAATTTAGGCTTTTTTCAGTTTTTATGCTATTCAAGCTAGGCTAATATTTACACACTAGCTGTTTTGGCTAATTTAGGCTTTTTTCAGTTTTTATGCTATTCTCAAGCTAGGCTAATATTTACACACTAGCTGTTTTGGCTAATTTAGACTTTTTTCAGTTTTTATGCTATTCTCGAACTAGGCTAATATTTACACACTAGTTTTTTTTTGGCTAATTTAGACTTTTTTCAGTTTTTATGCTATTCTCAAGCTAGGCTAATATTTACACACTAGCTGTTTTGGGTAATTTAGGCTTTTTTCAGTTTTTATGCTATTCTCAAGCTAGGCTAATATTTACACACTAGCTGTTTTGGCTAATTTACGCTTTTTCAGTTTTTATGCTATTCTCAAGCTAGGCTAATATTTACACACTAGCTGTTTTGGCTAATTTAGGCTTTTTTCAGTTTTTATGCTATTCTCAAGCTAGGCTAATATTTACACACTAGTTGTTTTGGCTAATTTAGGCTTTTTTTCAGTTTTTATGCTATTCTCAAGCTAGGCTAATATTTACACACTAGCTGTTTTGGCTAATTTAGGCTTTTTTTAGTTTTTATGCTATTCTCAAGCTAGGCTAATATTTACACACTAGCTGTTTTGGCTAATTTAGGCTTTTTTCAGTTTTTATGCTATTCTCAAACTAGGCTAATATTTACACACTAGCTGTTTTGGCTAATTTAGGCTTTTTTCAGTTTTTATGCTATTCTCAAGCTAGGCTAATATTACACACTACTTTTTTTGGCTAATTTTGGCTTTTTTCAGTTTTTATGCTATTCTCAAGCTAGGCTAATATTTACACACAAGCTGTTTTGACTAATTTAGGCTTTTTTCAGTTTTTTATGCTATTCTCAAGCTAGGCTAATATTTACACACTAGCTGTTTTGGCTAATTTAGGTTTTTTCAGGCAAAAACCTGGCGAAAAGTTTTAACGTACACAGTAGAAGCCTGAACCGCCAAGTTAAAGTGAAGGACTGTTTCTTTGATTAATTTACATTAATAAATATTAAATCATGATTTTTTTGGATTAATCAGGTGTGCTAACTCGTTAATGTTCACAGCCCTGCTAACAACGCTTTGAAAATGGATAAAAAAAGGATCAAAGGGGGGTTTTTCCTTTTGTTTCTTTGTTTGAGGGCTCCTCCTCTGATGCAGCAGGAGGCGACCGCAGGCTGGTTTTTTGACCATTTGCTCCCCCCAAATCACTTGTTGCGGGGCGAACAAGTGATTTGGGGGGAGCAATCACTTTATTTCCACTTTCTGTGTTTGTAGTTCTCAAGTGGCATTAAAGCCAAGCGTCTGCTGCCCCCAAAGCTGGAAACTTCCTCCTCAAACTGAGTCTGGTCTCCTCCCGCCGCCGTGCCTCTGCCCGTCCCGCGGCGTCGGCCTCGGCTAATCGGGGTCAGGGCAGGAGGATTAGCCTCCCGGGCCTCGGCGTGACTCCGCCATCCTTTCTCGATCAGATCCCTGCACGGGCGCAGTTACTGCTTGGACCCAACATCTGCACAAAACTGGCGTCTTCCTGCAGTTTTTTTCAGTGCAAAGTTTTGCGTTTAGCTTCTGCTAAACTCTTCTCTCTCTTCCATCTCAGTGAGTTCATGAAGTTTTCGGTCAGTAAGAGGAGAGTATTTCTGTCACGTTAAGCCCCAAGACTGTCAGTTGACATTACAGTGAGACTATAAACAACACTCCTGGACAGAGGGAGACGCTCTCCAATGACAGTTTACTAGTTTAAAGACCCACTCTGATTAAAAAAAATGATGTTTTTAAACAATCTTGTGGAGTTTTTCTGATGGAGGACATTTATAAAGAAAATTCAAATTAAATGAGCATTTTGGAGTATATTTTTATTTAAATTGTTTTGAAAGTTGATAAAAAGATTGTAGAAAATACGACTCAGCTCCATTCTGATGCATCCACTTGCAGACAAATAGATCCATGAACGTCTTTGATTTTCTCATCTCAGCTGGCATTATGACTTAAAACTGGATAGAAATTATATTGGTCGCCATTTTTGTTGCGCCGTACCCAGCCAGCAAGACCAAGTGGGCCCCATGGGGTTCATAAGTGGGCAGAAAATGTGGACCCCTATCACGTTTGTCGGCAGTTTCCGCACCTGTGTTTGTCCACATTAGCTTAAGTGGGCGCTACGTGGGCTAGCTTGCTATGCTAGCCAGTTGGACAGCGTGGCGAGCTAGCACGCTGGCCGGTCCCGGCCCAAATTTTCTGCCCACTTTTAAACCGCAAAACCTGGCCTTGCTGGCCGGGTAATGCTAGTTTAGACGTTGTGAGGAGCTGTAAGCTAGCAGGACTGCGTGCTAACAGAGAGCTCTCAGTTATAAGGAAGGGGGCGGAGTTGCCCGCGCCAGTGGGTCCACCCATAGCTCATTTTCTAATGACCTCCTACCGCCCTGCAGACACTATGTCCTAAAATGACACAGGTTTTTGTATTTTGGATAAAAACGTTGTGAAAAAAACAACTTTGAAAAATAAATCAAAGGATGACGATAAGAATAAAAGTGTTGAACTTTAACCATTATTTTTTTCATCTAAACATTCAAATTCTTTAAATGTATTTTTAAACTATTCTAATAAGAATTTTTAAGTGAACAGTGTCAATTTGTTTTAAAATGCTAACTTCCTGTTAGCCAGGAAGTTAGCGATCCGTTTTCAATGTGAATTAAAATAAGAAAGCAGCAGAAGAGTCCGATCATCATCATCATCATCATCATCATCACGGTTTTCTCCCACAGGGGAAGGTCTGCTTCCACGAGGACCAGCTGGAGCAGGTCTGCGAGTACCCGTCAGAGACCTCCATGCTGACGTTCAACCCCCTCCTGCACGACGGGGGCAAGACGGACAAGCCGCCGACCGAGGAGGGGCAGGACGAGGAGGGAGAGGCGGGCTTGCTCAAGAGCACGAGGGGCCTGGGGATTGCACCACGTCTGAGAGTGGGTCAGTGTCGCCCCTCCCCCGCTATCGCTCACATGACCGCGTCGTCCTTAGAAAACCGAGTCGAGGCCCGGGGGCCGGATCCGGCCCTCCGGGTAATTCTATTTATTGTTATTAATGACCCGATGTTATCTAACGTGTATAATTTAAAAAAATATATTTTTATAGAGAGTAAAATATTGAAAATTATTTAAGATTTAAGTTGATTTTAATTATTCATAATTATGTTAAAAAGTTACAGTTTTAAAAAAATTGCATTCTGATAACTTTTTGGACTATTTTGACTTTTACTAATATTTTTTAGGCTATTTTGGCGTTTAGCTAATATTTCAGCTACATGCTAGCTGTTTTGGCTAATTTAGGCTTTTTAAAAGTTTTTTGACTGTTTTGGGGTAAGCCCAGGAGTCTGCAACCTGCGGCTCAAATAAACAAAGAAAACAAATAATCAAAGCCCACAAATCAAGACTACCAAGATCCAAACTAAAATAACTAAACCCAGCTGTATAAGACTGCTGAGGACAAAGAAGGGAAAAATAACAAAATAAATAAATAAAACAAAAACAAAATAGCAATTTTTTTAAATTAAGGATTACTTAATTAGCATTTAGTTACATTTATAAATTGATGGCTGAGGTTCACATAGATGATAAACTCCGTAGGTTTTTACTCAACTCTACCTCCAGAATGAACAGATTTTATAAGAAAAGCAAAACTTTAGTAAAAAAGTTTGATCTTTTAAGAATTAAACGCACATTTTGTCTGCACAACATTGGTTACTAGCTGCACAGAGCATCTTTTATTTTGAAAATATGTTATTGTTATTATTACACATTTAAAAAAAAACATATTTTTTCTTTAGTTCGTGCCAAAAAAAGACATAATTCATATTATTAAGAAAAAGAAGGTCATGAATGCAAATCTAAATTTCTTAAAGGTTAAAGTAAATCTCTGTGGCTCTTAATAGATTTTGATCAGTAGAAAATAAACCCGAAAGGCTCTTTTACTGTCAAAGGTTGCCGACCCGAGAGTTAGGCTAATATTTACATGCTAGCTGTTTTTAGCTAATTTAAGTTTTTTTCAGTTGTTCAGGCCATTTTGAAGTTTAGCTATTTTTTTCAGCTACATGCTAACTGTTTTGGATAACCTAAGTTTTGGTTTTTTGGGCTAATTTCCAGAGGTGGAGACTCGAGTCACATGACTTGGACTCGAGTCAGGAATTTGACGACTTTAGACTTGACTAGGACTTTTAAACTCCCGACTCGTGACTTGACTCGAACTTTGATACACATGACTTGTGACTTGACTCGGAAAGAGTCAGAGGGCTAAATAATATAAAAGTATATTGAGAAAGCCGCGCGCCGCGGTCACTCTGTCCGTGCTTGTTTACGTCCATGTAAGGTGTCGGCCTAACTCATCTTACCGCATTCCAAAAACTCGGTTTTTATTCTATTGAAATCGATTTGGATTTTGAAGTGAGTATCAATGAGCTCAGTGGCAATTTAGCTAACATGCTCGCAAAATACAGTTAATAAAAGCACACATAATCTGTGTAATTAATATTACACTGTTTTTGAAATGACTTGTTAGGACTTGAAATACTAGGACTTGTGACTCGACTTGAGACTTGTTGTGTCATGTGTTTCCCCTGGGCTGACTGCCACTCCTCCCTGACGGGCTACACCTGTGTCCTTTGTTTTTTTTTTTTTTTCACTCCCCTTTCTGTATATAATGGGTTCCTCCCCTCACTTCCTTGCAGGTTTGTCTTGTCTCCCTTACCCACTAAACTTGTCTCCCATTCCAGGTTCTTGTGTGGTTTTTTTGGAGTTTGGCCTTAGTTAGTTATGGACTTTGACCTTAGTGACTGTTCCTGTTTTTTAAGCCTTGTGCTCTTCCTTCGTTTTGGATTTTGTTATTAAAAGACGATTTGATTTGGAGCTCGCAGCTGTCCTGCAATTGTGTCCGCACACCAAAGCCTGACATGTTGGTCTTGACTTGTGACTCGACTTGAGTGCTTTTGACTTGGGACTTGACTCGGACTTGAGGACAAAGACTTGGGATTTGACTCGGACTTGCAAAACAATGACTTGATCCCACCTCTGCTAATTTCACTAATATTTTAGCTGGTATCAGCTTCACTGTTTTTAGCTATCACTTTCAGCATCTTCAGTGACCAAATTCAGCTTACAGCATTAGCATTATTGCAGCTAATGCTATGTATCTTATTCATAATTATGTTTAAAAGTTACAGTTTTAACGTTTTTAAAATGTAGTTTTAGAGTATTCAATAAATGTTGCGACCTCAGCTGTATTTTGGATTTTTGGCCTCTTGTGGGATTGAGTTTGACACTCAAAAATTACATTTTTTTCCAAAACTTTATTGACAATGCAGACAGAACAGAGTGGATCACAGAAATAACATTTTGACTCATTTTTTTGTGTTTTCCAGACGAGTCCTGCCCTCGATAGACGCCGGCCAATGAACTTGCCGTCATGACGAGTCCACCAACATAATCTTGATTTTTTTTTTTGTTCATTTCTGGTTATAATTCCTGTTTCATTTATTTTAGCTTTGCAACTGAAGGACAAAAAGCGAACTGTTGGAGACAGCTGTGAATGTTTGTGGTGTGTAAATGAGAAAATTAAACCTCAGGAATGTTTCAGTGAGAGACGAGCGTCAGGGAGAAGATGGCGTTTTATCTGTTAGTCATGATAGATCTTCTTGTGTTTGCTGTTTCGGGGATGGAGGCCACCTCTGAGCAGGTGCTGGTCCAAAGCCGTCCTCCTGTGATGTACGCGACGGGCGCTGGTGCAATGTGTGACGTGACGTCATCTGTTCTCATCTGGGTTTGGTGGACGGTCCATGCAGCGGGCGTGGACTTTACATAAAGACTTTATTTTTCCGTGTTTTCCTCACGTCACGTGATGGAAGAAGTCAATCAGTTCAGTGAGCAGAAGAACAACTGACTCGGCACTTTCCCCTCCAGATCTACGGTACCGATACTGTTTCTCATGTGTAGAAAACGATTATTGTTCGGATATTTCAATTAGATAAAGATTCTGTGCATGTTTTTACTTTGGTGGTCGAAGAAGCTTCAAGAAAAATCCAATAATGGATCATAAAACTGTTTAAAAACTCATTAAAGAACTGTTTTTTGGCCTTTTATTTAAACATTTCTTTATGTTTCTTTTGGTTTGGGTTTTGACTCAAAAATGACGTTTTGAGAGAAAATAGTTTCATCCGATTTGTGTGCCTATTTACATTTAAAATACATTTTTTACATAACTGTGTGTTGACATCATTTACGCACGAATCGAGACAAGACGTTAAAGAGTCTCACGTCTAATTTGTGCGTAAATGTGATTTAGTGATTTAGTACTTTTAAAGATTTGAACGTGTAGTCGGTTTTAAGATGCTGTAATTCTGAGTTATGTGTGTGTAAATTGTATTTTTATAATTAAAACTGCACAGTTAAACACAAAATGTACTTTACGAGTTACAAATCCATAAAAACGCGCGCACAAATTGGATGAGACTATTATCTCTCCGTAAGGATGAGCCGAGCAGACCTCAAGAGTTTATGAAGACGGCTGCAGAAGCGCCACGGAGAAGAAAGATGGAGGTCTGGAGCCCTCGAGGACCGAGGACATAGACTACAGCAGAGACACCGCCGAGAATTCCTGCTGATTCAGCAGTATGCACAGGCTACTACACGTATTCAGATATGTACCCCGTGTACTAATCACTGGGAACGGGTTAACAAAATCGATTAATCCATCTAAGTTTAATAGATCAACAATTGATCCATAAAAATAGAGATCGGTTTGATGCTAACATATAATGGAATTTCCCATACATTACTGACTAAATGAACATCTTTATTTGAATTTTTTAAGAAAATATTTCTAAAGTAACCATTTGTGGCCTAAAACACAGTTTTTTGCTAATTCTTTCTTCCTCTATTGGAATAAGGTGTAATGTAATTGTGTGATCGCCACCTGTTGGCCAAACTGAAACGTCGTCCAGGAGAAGCAGAATAATGAAACACTGTATGATCTTAACAATCTCATCGATCTAAGCTTAATAGATCAACAATTGATCCATAAAAGTAGAGATCAGTTTGATGCTAACATATAATGGAATTTCCCATAGGGCGGCTAATGCTAACGCCCAGTCAACATAAACATATATTACTGACTAAATGAACATCTTTATATGAATTTTTCAAAGAAAATATTTTTAAAGTAACCATTTATGGTCTAAAACACAGTTTTTTGCTCATTATTTCTTCTTCTATTGAAATAAGGTGTAACGCAAAAGAGTGATCGCCACCTGGTGGACAAACTGAAATGCCCTCCAGGAGAAGCAGAACAATGAAACACTGTATGATCTTAACAATCCTATTGTTTCACTAATACATTTTATAATATGTGAACTGTATCAGATTAATTTAAATATTTTCAAAATACATATAGATTATTAATGTATATGTAAACCAAAATGTCTAAACGTGTAAAAATTAAATCAAATTGAGAAGATCGAAAGAAAATTATTATTGGAAATTATTTGCGATACTGAACCCGACTAATCAACCCATGATAAATATAGAAATCACAATACTTTTTTATCTAAATATTTGGAAACTGTTTTATATTTACTTCTTTCTTTTCTTTTAGTATTTGGAGCTTACTGTCCCTCATTTAACTTTTATATCCTATCATCACACCAAAACTATTTTGTTTTCTCACACTGTTACATAACCTGTCATGTAAATTCTGGATTGGCTCATAAATCCAAACCTCACATTCAGAAATGACTGATTCAAACTCCTCATTAATATTTTTACGGTTCCGTTGGTGACACAAACAAAAACTTCTGTGTGATTTTCCACAGATTTCTCCACATCCGATCAAGCACGGAGCGCGGTTCAGTCCGTGTTTGCTGAAATGTTTCTTGACATTTTGTTCAGTTCATGAGCGATACGCTGTTTCCAGGAAACCTGTTGTCCTCCCCACAGACTGGATTTGATTCAACAACTTTGGTCAACATTGGAGGCGAGGGGGCGGAGCTTTCATAATCCAGGAGAGAAGGAGGTTTGAGACGCTTACGGAGAGAGAAAAATGATTAGAATTAAAAAAGAAATATAAAATTTGAATCAAGAAAATATAATTGTGTCCGGACAGAGAGAATATATAAATGAAATTTAAATTAATGTAAGAGACAATAAATGTGGGAAATTATGTCAAAATGATGAACATTTCAGCTGATTGGTCAAACACTTTTTACATTTAAAATAGAAAGTTCTGTTTTCCTTACTTGGTTCTACCTGTTAAGCAAAGACTGGATAAATGATGGTAAACATCCCTAAAACTGTGAACTATTGGATTTTGTGATTTAGAACAAAAATTTTTTTTTAAAAATGAGTAGAAAAGCCAAAATATTAGGAGGGAAAAAGTCTAGATTTATAATAGAAAAATTCCATAATTTACTAGTAATAAAGTGATACAATTATGAGGAAGAAATCCAATAAATTGTTATAAAAAAGTTGTACATTTATGCATCTATCGATGCTTTTTCAAGAATAAAAACGTTACGTTTAGCTTTTAAAGTATTTCAGCAGAAATAATTGAACATTACCTGTTTAATTTATGTGAATATCCCCTCAAGTTTTTTGAAACTTCAACTTTGTTTTCATACATTATTGCTTTATAAAACATTACTTTTTCTTTCCAAAATTATACATTTATAACTTATAAATTTAACATTTTATTCTTGTAAAAAGTTGACATTTTCTCATTATCAGATGACTTATTTGTTCTCATAAAATTTTGACTTTTTTTCCTCATAATTTTTTGACTTATTTTCTTATATTTATTTAAGATGTTTGCTTTAATTCTCCATCATAGCTTTATTTATTATTGAAAAATTACAACTTTTTAACTCATAATTTACATTTCTATTGTTGCAAGAGTTTTACATTTTTCTCTCAATTTAACAACTTTATTCTTGGAAAAAAAGGTTTCTCACACTTTTGTAATTTCATTCTTGAGACATGTTTTTTCAGAGTTTTAGAGTTTATTCGTGTAAATATTAATTTTTTTGGGTCATAATTTTACAACTTTGTTATCACACATTTATTTTTGTTTTTTTAAAGATGCCCCAAATACTCCAATATATCTTTATTTATCTAATTAATTTTTGTAAAATAAATAAATAAATAAATAAAAAACATGATTCTTGTATCCATTGAAAAATTAAAACTTTTTAACTCATAATTCTAAATTTTACCTTTTTATTATTGTGATATTTAGACATTTTCTCTCAATTTTACGACTTTACTCTTGAAAAAAACATTTTTTACCCACAATTTTATTATTTTATTCTTGTTATTTTTTTTTTAATTTTCTCATAATTTTATATCTGTATTATTACGTTTTAGTTTGTTTTTTAAAATGGTTGCCCTAATACTCCATCGAAGTTTTTTTTTTATTTTTTATTTTTTTATCATAGACCTTAATATAGGCAACAACTATATTTTTGGGGGAAGAAACGTGACTTTTTACTTATGAAAAGTTACAACTACTAAAACCTAATTTTACGTTGTTAGTCTCATAAAATTATCTCTTGTTTCTCTTAATTTGTTTCTCCCATAAAGGTGAAATAATCTTGTTATCGTATTAAAAACAGCAGATAAATAACAAACTGCATTAAAATTACATTAAAACAATAATATTAGCAAAAATGATTGCCCATTTATTACGGCTTTTGGGATCATTTATAGATATCTATTTAATGGCGGCTCTTCCTCGTTGTCTGTCCTGTATTTTTTCAAAACTGTCAATAAAGGTTTTGAAAAAAACAGGTAAACATTCGAAGCGCCCCCTCCTGGTCAGACGCGGAACTGCAGCCTGAGCTCGGCGGTCACGTCGCTGTTTACGGAAACGTTCTACGTCAGCACGTGTGCAGCTTCTGCTCCGTACGTGAGTCTCTGCATGCTCGTTCCCGGACGAACAAAAGTCCGAGGCGGGTTCTGGGTCGACTTTTCGCGCCTCCTTCCTCCCCAAAACTCCACTTTCCTTCAAACGCAGCTCCGCGGGCGATGAGGAGCCGCGCCTCGGGCCACCGAGGAGAAGCAGGAGGAGGTCGGGGCCTCACGCTGGAGGTCTGAGGCGGAGCGGATTCCCCCAAACTTCTGTTTTCAGCGCCTCGCGTGGAGGAAAATGATTCTGAGGAGGGTTCCCGCGAGGACGTGCAGAGCGTGGCTGCTCCGGGTGAGTCTTTTGTTCGACCCGCCGTCGGTTGGGACCGACGCACGCGGAGGCAGAAGGCGGCGCGCGGCAGTCACACCCAGCTCTGCTCCCCTCGCAGGTCTCCCTGAGGCGGGAGCCGTGCTTCTTCTCCTCCGCGCCCCCGCAGCCCGTGCCTCCTCTGGCCCAGACCCTGCAGGGGTATCTGAAGGCGCTGGAGCCCTGTTGCCCCCGGAGGAGCTCAACCACACCCGCAGGATGGTGCAGGAGTTCAGCAGGCCGGGGGGGCTGGGGCCACACTTGCAGGAGGGGCTGGAGAGGAGAGCCAGACTCACCAAAAACTGGGTGGGTGTTCCTCCTGCAGACAGATGGAGGTGGAAGATAAACAAAGACTCGAATATGGAGAGAATAAAAACAAAACATTTGTTTTTTATTGTTCAAATACTTATTTATATACGCAGGACAAAATATAATAAACTAAAGAAAGTCAGAATCAAACTTTTACAACAAGGAAATAGTAAATTTATTATTTAAAAAGTGTAATTTCACAAGAAAAAACTCGTGTTTTTTTTTAAACCAAAAACTTTATTTAAAACATTTTCGTAACACAAATTGTTGGCAGTGTCATCATGGTCACCCAAAAAAGATAAATATACCAACAATAAAATAAGAAAAAGTCCAGATTTGATCAGAATACAGTAAAATTCTTAGAAGATTTTATTTTTAAAAAATTGTAACTTTAAAATTAGACTTGTGATTTAAAAAGTTTACAGATATTAAGTCGTGGTGTTTTAAAAATAAAGTATTAGTGAGACTACAGAGTTTCTTGTATTCTACGGAGCTCCTAAAGAGACACGGAAGTAAAAAAAAAAAAATCTGGCTGCTAACTATTGTGCACACCAGTTACTACCACAAAAATATATAGATTTTTATACTTCTGTTTTATTTTTAACTTTGATGTCCCTTTAGGGCCTCCGTAGGACACCAGGAAAAAAAAAGTATGAATATACAAGAATAAAGTGAAAAAAATATGCAACAATTTACAAGAATAAATTCATGATTCAAAAAGCTTTTTTTCCCAAAATTTAATGATTGGATTTTGTTTTTGAAAATTAAAAAATTCCCTGTCTTATTTATGTTAAATCTGGTTTATTTTTGTTGTAAATAAACAAATTCATATTTGCAAAATTACAACTTTTATTTTGAAAAGCAGCATGAATTTATGGATTCTTAAAATGTATAAAAATATGAGAATAAAGTCGTGAAATTATGAGAAAATATGCAACAATTTACCAAAATAAAGTTTTGATTCGTGATTCAAAAAGTCAAATTTTACAAGGAAAAAGTTTTTTTTTTTCTCAAAATAGTGTTTAATTTAGCTTTTGAAAATTGAACATTCCCTGTCTTATTTATGTTAAATCTGGTTTATTTTTGTTGTAAATAAACAAATTCATATTTACAAAATTACAACTTTTATTTTGAAAAGCAGCATGAATTTATGGATTCTTAAAATGTATAAAAATATGAGAATAAAGTCATGAAATTATGAGGAAAAAATTCAGCAATTTACAAAAATAAAGTTGTGATTTGCGATTCAAAAAGTTTTTTTTCTTTCAAAATAGTTTCATTTAACTTTTGCAAAATTTCACATTACCAGTCTTATTATGTTGCATCTTTTTTATAAATCAACAACTTTATATTCACAAAATCACAACTTTTATTTTGAAGAACAGCATGAATTTATTGATACTAAAATGTAAGTGAATAAAGTCGTACAATTATTAGAAAAAAATTCAGCAATTTATAAAAATAAAGTTGATTCGTGATTCATAAAGTTTTTTTTCTTTCAACTTTTGCAAAATTTCACATTACCAGTCTTATTTATATTGCATGTTTTTATAAATCGACAACTTTATATTCACAAAATCACAACTTTTATTTTGAAGAACGGCATGAATTTATTGATACTAAAATGTAAGTGAAAAAAGTCGTACAATTATTGGTAAAAAATTTATGAGAATGTAGTTTATGATTGAAAAAGTTTGGTTATCTAGAATGTCTGTTGACAGGTAAACAAAAACCATGTCTCGTGGCGTTCCCCAAGGTTCTGTTTTAAGACCCATTTGATCTATTGGGGGACCTATCAGCCAATTTGTATAATTTTCTATGCTGATGACATTCAGCTTTATTGTTCCTTTAGTGGTTACAATAATCTGTCTTTACCGACTTGGTTGGTTGATTGACCAGCATCAAAGTTGCTAGTTCTAAACTTTTTTAGTTTTTTTTTAATGAGTTGCTCTCTTTAAAAAGTACGATATAAATTAAGACTTACACTCTCATTTACACTTTGATGTTTTTTTTTACTCTTGTGAGTGAGATCTGCGCAGGATTTGTTGATTTGTGTTGTTTTACCTGCAGATCACGGACTGGTGGGTGCAGTGGGCGTACCTGGAGAGCCGGCAGCCTCTGCCCGTCCACTCCAACCCGGCCATCTCTCTGCCCAGGAGGGATTACAATGACTGGAGGAGCCAGCTGGTGTGAGTCCTCGCATTCAGATCATTGTGATGAAGGTCACGGTCGAGCTGCGGAGCTTAAACTGATCAGTCATCCTTTTCCTCCGCTAAAGTGTTTGTGCTTTGATTTTTAGCGCCCTAAAGTGACGTTTTGCTTCCAGGTTTGCGTCCAAACTCATCGCCGCCGTTCTGGACTTCAGAGCCAAACTGAAAACGTGAGTGTGAGCTGACCTTCTGGCGCTTTGTGTTTTCCCGCGGCGTGGAGCGGAGGCGCTCAGCGTCTAAATCTGTAAACACAGAGAGTAACTGGATCTGCGGCCCGGACGCCATCAGGAATGAGTCGGGGGGGCAGCTGCTCAGCTTTCAGCTGCGATCGGTGTCGGCGGCGCTTCTCTTTAGTTTGGGAGGATTCTCACATATTTTCCTAATTTTCTGCGTCTTAAAATGAAAAATGTTCAGTAAAAAAGGAAGAAACTTTTATGCTATTTTTTTTTTTAATTTTTGCCATTTTAAGCTCAAAAATGAAAAATAAAGTCAGATTAAAATAAAAAGAAATTAGAGAAATAATGTATATCTGCACAGTAAAGTTTTGCATTTAGAGCTTCATTCATCAGCAGCTTTTAAAGAACTTAGACATCATCATTTTCACAAAAAAACAACTTTATTTTAACCTTAGCAGTTTACAGTTTGACACATTTTAAGCTTTGATACGTTTTTGTACAATTCTGAACACTTGAAAACAAATTTTTTTTTTTTTTAGCTCATCTCTTTCACCAAAACATTTATAATGTACTGGCAACAGTTACAGTTTATTTTTACATTTTAAAGCTTTAATACAAGTTTTTTTGTATAAATTTGAATATTTTTGTTAATGTTTAAGTTGAAAACAATGAAACAAAGACATTTTTTGCTCCTTTTTCTCAGTAAAACTTTATTTTGTACTGGCGACTGTAACAGTTGCAGTTTATTCACAATTTTAAGCTTAAATTAACATATTTTGCGTTAGTGTGGAATTTGAAAGCATTTATAGTTACTTTTTGTTCATTATTTGCCCATTTTTCTCACTTAAACTTTACTTTGTACTGGCGGCTGTAACTTTTACTATTTAATTCTTATTTTTAATCTTTAATATATATTTATTTTTTTCATTTATGAACACTTTTGTTGGTGTCAAATTTGAAAATAGTAAAGGATTACAATTTTTGCCCCAACGTTAGCTCGTCTTTCTCACAAAAATACATTTTTCACTGGTAACATCTGCAGTTTATTCTCATTTTTAAGCTTAATAAAAGTTTTTTTTTTTGTCATATTTGAAAAACAATATAAAAAAGAATTCTTTTCCCATTTTTTTAATTTAGTTTCTTTCTCTAAAACTTTATTTTGTACTGGCGACTCTAACCGTTCACATTTTTAAGCTTTTATAATTCTATTCTATTATAATTAAGATTCTGAAAACCTTTTAAATGTGAATTTCAAAAGAGTTAAACCTTTTACCTATTCAATCCCAGTTAGTTCTTATTAAAAGTGTTCAAATATAAATTTGGTTGAAATATAAATGTTATAATGAATGATTTATTGTAGTGGAACAGGATAAAGCAAAATTAAATCCACTGAGTTAAAGTAATTAGTTATCAGGACAAGTGACCATTTAATTGCTGTTTATTCTGTTTTTCTGATTAATTTGAACAAGTCGACAAAAATGAGTAAAATAGACGTCATTTTTATTAAAGTTTTTATATTTATTATATCCGAAGAATTCTGTTTTCTGCAAAAATTAGCATTTAAATGAAATAAAGAGTGTTAAGCTAATGCAAATGCATTATTTGTTCTTCTTCTAAACAGTTTAAAACCTATTAAATGTTCCTAAATACCTGTAGATCATTAAATACATCAAACTCTTCCAACTTCTTTTATTGAGGCTTCTGATTGGTCCGTTCATAACTTGAATTGCAAAAAATTTGACTAAAAGAAAATTATCAATAAGTTAAAAATAGAAATGTTAGATTTAAGCTGAAAGCTGTTGATCAGAGATGTAGGGCTGCCACAAACGATTATTTTAATAGTCGACTAATCACCGATTATTTTTTCCGATTAGTCGACTAATCTGTTCATGGCCAAAGTGGATGTAAAGATGCTGAAGTTGATAACCAGCTAAAATATTAGTTAAATGCCAAATTAGCCAAAAAATAAAAAGAGCCAAAGTTAGCCTAAATAGCTAGCATGCTGCTGAAATATTAGCTAAATTCCAAATTAGCCTTAAAAAAACGGAAAAATCCTATATTAGCCAAAACAGCTAGCATATAGCTGAAATATAAGCTAAACTCAAAAGTTGCCTAAAAAACGTAAAAAAAAGCTAAAGTTAGCCGAAATAACTAGCATGCTGCTGAAATATTAGCTAAACTCCAAATTAGCCTTAAAAAAATGGAAAAATCCTACATTAGCCAAAACAGCTAGCATATAGCTGAAATATAAGCTAAACTCAAAAATTGCCTAAAAAAACTTTAAAAAGCTTAAGTTAACCAAAATAGCTAGCATGCTGCTGAAATATTAGCTAAACTCCAAAATAGCCTAAAAAACCTTAATAAATGCCAAAATATTCCAAAAAGCTAGCAGAATGCTATTATAACTTTCAACTTTACTACAATCTGACTTCATACAATATAAAGTAACGACTAATCGACTATTAAATTAGTTGTCGATTATTTTAATAGTCGATTAGTCGACTAATCGTGGCAGCCCTACAGAGATGTCAAACTCAACCGCACAAAATCCAAAACGCACCTGAGATCGAACAAGAGAAACATTTAGTAAACTCTCTAAAACGACATTTTTTAAAACTTTTTAACGTAATTATGAACTAGATATTTATCATTAGCTGAGAAAATGCTAGTGTAAATGTAAGCTAAATGTGGACGCTGAAATAGAGAGCTGAAAACACTGGAAATGGTTGTTAAAATTAGCGCTGCCGCGATTAGTCGACTAATTGATGACTAATTGACTACTAAAATAGTCGACGACTAATTTAATAGTCGATTAGTCGTTACTTTAAATTGTATGAAGTCAGAGTGTTTTAAAGTTGAAAGTTATAATAGCATTCTGCTAGCTTTTTGGAATATTTTGGCATTTATTAAGGTTTTTTTATGCTATTTTGGAGTTTAGCTAATGTTTAATCTACATGCTAGCTGTTTTGGCTAACTTTAGCTTTTTTTAAAAGTATTTTTAGGGAAATTTTGAGTTTAGCTTATATTTTAGCTATATCCTAGATTTTTTGGCTAATTTAGAATTTTTCCGTTTTTTTAAGGCTAATTTGGAGTTTAGCTAATATTTCAGCAGCATGCTAGCTATTTAGGCTAACTTTGGCTCTTTTTATTTTTTGGTAAATTTGGCATTTAACTAATATTTTAGCTGGTTATCAATTTCATCATCTTTACATTCACTTTGGCCATGAACCGATTAGTCGACTAATCGGGAAAAATAATCGGTGATTAGTCGACTATTAAAATAATCGTTTGTGGCAGCCCTAGTTAAAATCACTGAAGCTGATAGCCGGTTAAATATTAGCTAAATACCAAATGAGCCTTAAAAAAAATAATTTGCCAAAATAGATATTATATAGCTGAAAAAATAGCTAAAGTTCAAAACAGCCTAAAAAAACTGAAAAAGATTAAAATTAGCTAAAACAGCTAGCATGAAGCTGAAATGTTCGCTAAACTCCAAAATAGCCAAAAAAAGAAAATCTTAGTAAATGCTAAAATAGTCCAAAAAGCTAGCAGAATGCTAATTTTTAAAACTTTTAAAACTGTAATTTTTTAACATAATTATAAATAATAAAAAGGCAGGAATATTATTCCAGAATAAATCAACTTTTACTCTATAAAAATATATATTTTGTTAAAATGATACAAGATAACAATAAAATAAAATGATCTGGAGGGCCGGATCCGGCCCCCGGGCCTCGACTCTTACACGTGCTTTAAACTTTCCATCATTCTACTTTGAACTCGTTTTGTACTTTGTACATTGGGGGAAAGCAGGCTCCGCCCACTTTTATTGAGACCTCCGATTGGTCAGTTTATACCTTGAATTATAAAAAAATATATTAAAAAAATGGAGGATTATCAGGAAGATTTTAACCTCACATTCTGGTGAGAATTCTCTCAGAAGTTTATCTATATTTAAGGTGAAAGCTGTAAATCACACGATGTTTATCCGGCATAAACAAATAAACGGAGAGATTGATGACGGGTCAACCCCCTCCCCTCCCCCTTCCCCTCCAGGGCGCAGATCCCCGTGGAGTACATGCGGGGCAAGCCCATGTGCATGGAGCTGTACCCGCTCCTCTTCTCCTCCTGCAGGATCCCCGGCCCCAAACACGACTACGTGGCTCACTACGGCGGCGGCCGCCGGTCGCCCACGCACATCACCGTGGTCAGGAACTACCAGGTATGCCGCGCCGCCGCCGCTGGCGTCTGTTTTCATCAAGTTTGACGAAATATTATATTCTGTGCCATTTTTACGATTCTGCCTCAGAAATCAGATGTTTGACGGTGACAGTTTGCTTCCCGCTCAGAAGCATCAGATGTCTTTCCTGCAGTGACCTCTGACCTCTGAGCTTTTATTGTCCAGGGGAGCACAGGAAACCTCTCGGATTCACAAAGCGAGGGCACCGACCGGGTCGCAGCGGACCCGGATTCCCTCTGGAAGCTGTAAAAATTCTCAGATTTCAAAGGGCCGAGCGCTCGTCCTGCTGGTTGTTGACCCTGGCGACAGCTGCTGGAGCGTCCTGATGAGCCCACGGTGTCCTGCTGCTCCATGTTTCACATACAGTCTCTGATTCGGCTCACCGCAAACCTCCATAACAGTTATTAGAACCAGGAGAGCAGAGCTGAGGACGCTGCTGCCCTCTGGTGGCTCCTCCTGTGTACTGCAGCTGAAACTTTATTGACACCACAGATTTACAAATCGATTCTCTACAACATTTCTTTACCTTTAGCTGAAGTTGGTGTCTTCATCCAACTTTTTAGGTGATTAATACTCCCCCAAGAAAGTCTTTAAGCAACATCCTCGTAACATTAGGCTTTATTATTATGGTCTGCGGGAACGACCGACACAATAAATCCATATTTGGAGTAAAAACTCCTGGTTTTTGCCTGTTAAAGGCTTTTATTTTGAAGTTAAAAGGTTCTTCTTCTGTTTCCTCTTCTCTTTTAGCAGTTTCTGCAACCGTTTCAGGAAAAAAATGATATGAGAATCCTCTAGTTTTTAAAAAATAAAACTTCCTTCAGAATTAGAAGGGAGAAAAAACGGAAAAAATTTAACTTATTATTCCATATATGGACTAATAAACATAATTGCAGAAATAAGAAATAACATGTATTTTTTACTCCATATTTTGGAGTAAAAACCCTGGTTTTGTCTGTTAAATGCTTTTATTTTGAAGTTAAAAGGCTCTGTTTCTTCTTTTTTGCCAGAAACATTTTTTTGTTAACTTTGTTCGTTTGGAGATTTCCGTCTAGTGGTTGAAACAGCTGCTTGAGAAAAAAAAATAGATTTATGACATGAGAATCCAGTAGTTTCTCAAAATAAAACTTCCTTTAGAATCAAAGCAGAGAAAAACAGAAAAAAATGTAGTTCATTACTTCATATTTGGATTTAAAAAAAAAACTCCTGTTTTTTTGTGCGTTGAATGCTTTTATTTTGAAATTGAAGGCTCTTTTTCTGTTTCCTCTTTTCTAGCAAAATAATTTATTTTGTTTTGGTTAATTTTGCTAGTTTGGAGGTTTCAGTTTAGCTGTTTGTGAAACCACTTCAGGAAAAAGATGATATAATGACAAGAATCCAGTAGTTTTTCAAAATAAAACTTTCTTCAGAATCAGATTAGAGAAAATACTTAAAAATGTAGTTTATTAATACATATTTGGAGTAATAAGAATAAAAATGTAGGTTTTTAACAACATATGTGGAGTAAAAAAAAAAAACTCCTGGTTTTTGTCTATTAAATGCTTTTATTTTGAAATTGAAGGCTCTTTTTCTGTTTCCTCTTTTCTATCAAAATAATTTTTTGTTTTTGTTGATTTTGCTAGTTTGGAGGTTTCAGTTTAGCCGTTTGAGCAACCGCTTCAGGAAAAAAGATGGATTAATGACGAGAATCCAGTAGTTTTTCAAAATAAAACTTCCCTTCAGAATCAGAATGAAGAAAAAAACAAAAAAATGTAGTTTATAAGTCCATATTTGAAGTAATAGGTATAAAAATGTAGTTATAAAAAAATTGCTTATTTGTCGTAAAAACTCCTGGTTTTCTGTTAAATGCTCTTATTCTGAAGTTTAAAGGCGTATCTTCTGTTTCCTCTTTGATTTTTACTTGTCAACTTTGCTAATTTAGAGGTTTCAGTTTAGCCGTCGCAGTAACTGCTTCAGGAAAACGATGGATCTACGACACGCGGTCGAGCGACTTGACCCGAGAATCCAGTAGTTTTTTTCAAAATAAAACTGGAGGTGTCAGACTGCAGGCCTGGAGGCCGCCCCCGCCGGTCCCCGGTTTTCGAGTCGTTTGATGCTCCGCGCTGACCCGAGCGTTTTCCCGCCCAGTTCTTCCAGCTGGAGGTGTACAACAGCGACGGCTCGCGTGACGGAGAGTCAGATCCACGGTCAGCTGCTGAGGAGGTTCAGTCTGAAGACGGACAAAGAAAATGGCATCCTGACAGCGAGAAGGCACAAAAATGTAGTTTAAAGTCTGCTGAGAGGTAACCCGGCTCAGACTTGAACTCCTGGAACTTCCTGAAATCTGGGATCCATGGAGGCGTTTGTTTGAACTTCCTCAGACAAACTGAACCAGGAGTCGGTGCAGATGATCGAGACCGGACTGTTCTCCGTGTGTTTGGACTCTCCTGTCATGAGGATTTCGGATGAGAAGTATGTCCCCCCCTCCTATCATTGACGGCATCGAATCGCCACTTCCTGCGTCTGAGCTCTGCCCGTCCCGACAGGTACGCCAGCCGTAAGGCCGCGCAGATTCTGCACGGGGGCGGGACTTACTCCAACAGCGGGAACCGCTGGTTTGACAAAACTCTGCAGGTGAGAATGATTTGTGGTAAGGGAGCTGAATGAGACGCTGGGTCCTAATGCTAGTCCTGTTGGGCAGTTTGTCATCGGCGAGGACGGCTCCTGGGGGCTCCTGTACGAGCAGGCCACGGCGGAGGGCATGCCGGTCACCACGCTGCTGCACCACATCCTGGAGTACTGGTGAGGACGGAGCAGTGATAGCTAGTGCTAGCAATGACAGCTAGTGTTAGCAGTGAAGGATAACACTAACAATGACGGCTAGCACTAGCAGTGAAGGCTAACGCTAACAATGACGGCTAGCACTAGCAGTGACGCTAGCGCTAACAATGACGACTAACGCTAGCAGTGACGCTAGCGCTAACAATGTCAGCTAACTCTAGCAGTGACGCTAGCGCTAACACTGATGGTAACACTAGCAGTGACGCTAGCGCTAACCATGATGCTAACACTAGCACTGACGCTAGTGCTAACAATTACGACTAATGCTAGCAGTGACGCTAGGGCTAACAATGACAGCTAACGCTAGCAGTGATGCTAGCGCTATCGATGACGGCTAACGCCAGGAGTGACGCTAGCGCTAGCAATGACAGCTATTTTTAGCAATAATGACTAGCGCTATCAATGACGGCAAACGCTAACAGTGACGCTAGCGCTAACAATGACAGCTATTGTTAGCAGTAACGGCTAGCACTAACAATGACGGTTAACACTAGCAGTGACGCTAGCGCTAACAATGACAGCTAACGCTAGCAGTGATGCTAGCGCTAACAATGACGGCTAACGCCAGGAGTGACGCTAGCGCTAACAATGACAGCTAGTTTTAGCAATGATAGCTAGCGCTATCGATGATGGCTAACGCTAGCAGTGACGCTAGCGCTAACAATGACAGCTAGTTTTAGCAATGACGGCTGGTGCAACCAGTGATGGCTAGCACTAACAATGACGGCTAACTTTAGCAGTGACGCTAGCGCTAGCAATGACAGCTATTTTTAGCAATAATGACTAGGCGCTATCAATTGACGGCAAGTACGTTGCACGACGCTAGCAGCTAATGAAGAAGACTATGTGATTAGCTAGTAACGTGCGGCTAGCACTAACAATGACGGTAGTAGATAGCATGTGACGCTAGCGCTAGCAATGACAGTTAATTTTAGCAGTGACGGCTAGCGCTATCAATGACGGCAAACGCTAACAGTGATGCTAGCGCTAAAAATGACAGCTAGTTTTAGCAGTGACGGCTAGCGCTAACAATGACAGTTAGTGTTAGCAATGACACCTAGTGTTAGCAGTAATGGCTAGTGCTTGCTTGGATGACAAGCAAGCACTAGACAGCTAGAACCAGAAAAGTAGGCTAGTGTATGCAGTAACAGTTGGCGCTAACAGTGAAAGCTAGTGCTCGCAATTACAACTCATTTTAGCCGTGACGGCTAGCGCTAACAAGGGTGACTATTGCTAGCACTGACGGCTAGCGCTAACAATGACGCTTGAACTAACAAAGACAGCTAGCGCCAGCAGCAACGGCTAGCTCCAGCATTGACAGCTGGCGCTAACGGTGACAGCTAGTACTAGCAATGACAGCTAATTTTAGCCGTCACGGCTAACGCTAATAAGGGTGATTATTGCTAGTACTGATGGCTAGCGCTAACAAAGATGACTAGCGCCAGCAGTGACAGTTAGCGCCAACAGTGCTGGTCTGTCCTCTAGTCTGAGTTGTTTTATTCTTTGACCACTAGGTGGAGCAGGAGTTAGTTTTAGTACAGGATGAAGAAGAAGAGTATAAAACAGTTTATGAAACGATCTCAAAACTTCACTTTACTTTTATTTTTGTTCTGTGGAGCTCAGGGAATCCATGCCTGTAAGTAAAATGTATGAGTCTGTTAGTTCTAAAATGTGTCTAGAGCATGTGGGTGTTAGCAGCTAGCAGTTCTCTGATGGGGTCATCTCTTATCCTTTGTTCTAGAAAGGAGATTCGATGTGTTCCAGCAAATGTCAGATTTTATTTCATTTTTTGTCCTTCTTACGTGTTTTAGAAAAGATCCGAATCACTGCGAGGTACGATGATCGTGTGTAGCGATAAAAACTGTGGACTGTATGTGAAAACTGGACTGAGTTGACTCCTCCCCCTGGTGTTCCAAACAGGAAGTACCCAAAATCCCACAGACTTCTGTAGAAAAAGAAACAGCAGTTCTCAGTCAGAATAAAAATTCTTTCTCTGATATATTTTTTAACATCTTCTTGATCATCCTAATTATTTCTGTACCAATCAGATTTCTTGATTTAAAAGTGGGTGGAGCCTGCCTACAATGTTATTTTCCTCATCCCTATTTTCAAGTCGAAGGGGTGTGGCCTTCAACAAGCTCTCTCCTGATTAGCCAGAGTGGTTGCTGTAGAATTTCAAAATCATGCTTTTTGATTAAATCTGGCTCCAACATGGCGGCGTCCGCGGTTGGAGCAGGAAGTAAACCGTTTCACGCTCAGTCCAGTCTTCAGGTGAAACCCCGTAGGTCACATGACCTTTACAGTCATTAGGGAGCCGTTCAGAGAACAAAACTAACATTTCTGTGTCTGCAGTGAGAACCCCGACCCAAAGAGGGCGCCACTGGTTCCTCTGCCGATGCCCAAAAAACTCTACTTTCACATCGACCGCGAGATCAAGTGGGACATCGAGCAGGCCAAGCAGAACCTGGACATGTAAGCTTCTGCTCGCTCACTGTGGGCGGGGTTTTTGTGAGGAGGCGGAGCCAGGAATAGCTGACCTGAGAGGTGGCTGATGGGTAAAAACGGAAACAAATGTTGCTATTCTGTACGAGTTGGATTTAATTGTAAAATTTAACAAAATTTTTTAATTTATCTGTAATATTTTAAAACTTTAAAGAAAAAAAGTAAAAAAAAAAAGTTAAAGTCACTATTAATAAGATTATTTTTGTAATTTTGGCTCAATTTTTATATAGAAAAATTAAAATAAACCCTTTTTTTAATTGAAACTATCACCTCCTGCGGCTCCAGATCCACATGTGGCTCTTTCATCTCTCAATAGTGGCTCTTTGACTGAAGAAAAATAAAATAATAGTAAATTAAAAAAAAAAAAAATTAGGGGATTAGCTATTATTTTAGCAACATGCTAACATTTTTGGCTAATGTGTTACCTACTGGAGTTTTTAGGCTAATTTGAATTTTAGCTTCTATTTTAGCAACATGCTAACGTTTTTGGCTAAGTTTTTTTCTGAAATTTTATGCTAATTTGGAGTTTAGCTAATATTTTAGTAAAATGCTAATGTCTTCAGCTAATTTGTTATCAACTGAAATTTTTGTTGGATATTTTAGAATTTAGCTTCTATTTTAGCAACAAGCTAACGTTTTTGCTATTTAGTTTTCTGAGGAATTTTAGGCTATTTTGGAGCTCAGCTAGAATTGAGCAACAAGCTAGCTTTTTTGTTAGATTTGGCTTCTAATTAGTTTTTATGCTAATTTAGAGTTGTAATATTTTAGCAATATGCTAACATTTTTAGCTAATTTGTTATTTACTGCGGGTTTTAGGCCAATTTTGAGTTTAGCTTCTATTTTAGCAACATGCTAACGTTTTTAGCTAAGTTTTCTCTGAAATTTTATGCTAATTTGGAGTTTAGCTAATATTTTAGTAAAATGCTAATGTTTTCCGCTAATTTTTAAACTACTGAAATTTTTGTTGGATAATTTAGAATTTAGCTTCTATTTTAGCAACATGCTAACATTTTTGTTAGTTAGTTTTCTGAGGAATTTTAGGATATTTTGGAGTTCAGCTATCTTAACGACAAGCTAGCTTTTTTTTTGGCAGATTTGGCCTCTAATTAGTTTTTTATGCTAATTTAGAGTTTAGCTAATATTTTAGTAATATGCTAACATTTTTAGCTAATTTGTTATCTACTGGGGGTTTTAGGCTAATTTTGAGTTTAGCTTTTATTTCAGCAACATGCTAACACTTTTGGCTGATTTAATTTATCGAGAAATGTTATGCTAATTTGAAGTTCAGCTAGTAATTAAGCAACAAGCTAGCTTTTTTGCTACTAAAGTTAAAAACGTAAAAAAATACCTTTTTGAGAGATGCTATTTTCTTTTTTATATATTTTTTTGCTTTTCTTCGTGCCAAAAATAGACATTATTCACATTTATTAAAAGAAAAAGAAAAAAAGAAGGTTATGAATGCAAATCTAAATTTCTTAAAGGCTAATGTAAGTCAATGCTGCTTCTTTTAGGTTCAGATCAGTAGAAAACGAGCTCAAATGGCTCTTTAACTGTTAAAGGTTGCCGACCTCTGAGCTAGTTTCTTTTTTATACGTTTGTTTTTGACAAATATTTTGACTTTAGTATTTAAGCCAGAATGTAAACTTCTACATTTCTTAAATGTTTTTCTTTCAGATTAATCAATGACCTCGATGTCTACGTCTTCAACTTCAAGAAGTTTGGAAAAGAACTTCCTAAAAAACACAGTTTGAGTCCAAACTCCTTCATCCAGGTGGCGCTGCAGCTCGCCTACTACAGGTCAGGAGACAGTTGGAGCTGCTTCTGTTTATTTACTTCAAAATCTCATTTTTTTTTTTTTTAAGTGTTTTTTTTCTCAAACCTTGTAAAATGTAACTTCTCTGGAAAGCTGTTTTATCCTCAGAGTTCCTAAAGTCCCAGAATTCCTGCTTTTGTTTTGTCCCTAATGGATGCAAATCTGTTTTTTTCCCAGAGTTCATAGCGAGGTGTGTCCGGCGTGCGACATCGCCTCCCAGAGGCTGTTCCGAGCGGGACGGACGGAGTACATCCGCTCCCCCACTAATCAGGCTTTAAAGTTCATTCTGGCCTTCGATGATCGAACGGTTTCGGTAAAAACTGGAAACTTTCCTGAACTGAACGTTGTTTTGGCTTTTCTATACATTCTGATTCTATGTTTTTGCTGCAGCGTGAAGCTAAGCTGGAGCTGTTCCGGGAAGCCGTGGAGGCGTACACGGTCCTGACGGAACAGGTGAGCGGCACGAGCCAGATTTGGTTTTCAAAGAGGTCTTTTGATCATAATGACGTCGTTTTCTAGGACATAGTTTCTGCAGAACGGCAGGAGCTTTAAAATAATCTTTTTCAAGCTGAATTTTTTCATCTATTCCTGATTCACAATGATTTAAAAAACAGAAATACCCAGAAAAACAAATTTAAGCAGAAATTTCTTTATAAATGTCGTCCATCATCAGATAAATATCAGACTCTTCAGAACCGAGCGGCTGAGAGTTTAGAATAATAAAACTGTCTCTAAAATAAATACATTTATTCTATGATTACTATTGTATTGAATGAAATAATGAAAGTAAAGCGATCTTTTATTTTAATAAATGAGGCGGAAGATGAACGTCGATCAGGCGGTTGATGCGGAGGACCTGCTGTAGGAGGCGGAGCTTTCAGCCGTCAGGAATCCAATAACGAGGAAACCAATCATCGGATTATTTTGGGAGGATTTTTCTAGAGCAGAGGTCTGAAACGTCTGAGTCAGCAGCTCCTCTGGACCAGAACTACCGGAAAAAAACAAATAAACAAAGTTCACAAATCAAGATCCAAACTAAAATAACAAAACCCAGCAGTGTAAGACTGTTGAGTACAAAGAGGGAAAGAATTAAAGAGGAAATAGAAAATTTTATAAAAAGGATTACTTAATTAGTTTTAATTTAATTTATATTACTTAAATGTTTAAATTGATGCTCATAGATGATAAACTATGTAGGTTTTTACATCCCTTTTGAGCCGAAAACGTCTTGTTTGCTACTTTCAGAATGAATAGATTTTATATGCATATTTTCCACAAACACAAAAATGAAAATGTATGAGAAAAAAAGTAAAAAAGCAAAAAAAAAAAGAGGATTTCAGGAAACTGTCAAATGAACATGGATGCTCTCATGACTGTCTGTCTAACAGCACATAGAAGGTCTTTGATGTGTCTGTGAATGTGGTTACGCATGTGACCCAAACAAATGTGTGCATTTTTCCTTTGATTAGTTTGTTGACAAATTTTGTTTTTGTTGTTCTAATGAAATGACACCTAAAACTTTCATTCTATGTTGTAAAAAAACAGTTTTTTTGGGGTTTCCACAGCGCTTTTTTCCTGGCAGAATTTTCTGTTTTTGCATGATTTTATCTCTAGTGTGTAAATACAACATGGAAAAATGACTAATTTAAGTTAGTGTCACGTAGGGAAGGTTGTGCTGATTAAAATGCCACCAAATAAGCAGGTCGTCTTTCAAATTGAAAATACATCAGTAAAATCAAAAGTAGACAAAAACTGAGTTTAAAAATAAAAGTTCTAGATGAGCAATTCTGTGTGTGCTTTCATATTGTGATTATTTGCAGATAATAAGTAGCTGACAAATACTGAAACTGAAAAGGAAAAAAAAGGCGATTAATTGCGATACATTTTTTCACAGGCTTGCAATTAATTAGTTAATTTTTTTTTTTTTATTGATTCCCAGCTCTAGTTTATTTCCTTTCCTCTGGTTGTGTTCAGGCTCTTAACGGACACGGGATCGACAACCACCTGCTGGGGCTCAAGCTGCAGGCCATCGAGGAGGGTCTCAGCATCCCCAAAGTCTTCATGGACACGGCGTACGGCCTGGCGACGCACTGGAGGCTGAGGACGGGGCAGGTGGGCTTCCACGCCGCTCTCAGTTTGTTCACATAGAAAAATCCTGAATTTTTTTTCTCCTGTTACCAAAAATATTTCCATAAGAGGTTAAAAAATTCATATAAAGATGTTCATTTAATCAGCAATGTATGTTTATGTCGATCGAGCGTTAGCATCAGCCGTCCCATGGAAAATCCTATTATACGTTAGCATCAAGCTAGCAAGCTTTAGCAATGTATGTTTATGTCGATCGAGCGTTAGCATCAGCCGTCCTATGGAAAATCCTATTATACGTTAGCATCAAGCTAGCAAGCTTTAGCAATGTATGTTTATGTCGATCGAGGGTTAGCATCAGCCGTCCCATGGGAAATCTCATTATACATTAGCATCTAGCTAGCAGGCTCCTGCAATATATGTTTAAGTCGACCGAACGTTAGCATCAGATGTCTTATGGGAAATCCCATTATACGTTAGCATCAGTCTAGCAGGCTTTAGCAATGAATGTTGAGGCCAACCGAGCGTTACCATTAGCTGTCCCATGGAAAATCCTATTATACGTTAGCATCAAGCTAGCAAGCTTTAGCAATGTATGTTTAAGTCGACCGGGCGTTAGCATTAGCCGTCCGATGGAAAATCCCATTATACGTTAGTATAAAGCTCGCGGGCTTAGAAGTGCATATTTAGGTCAACCGAATGTTAGTATTAGCTGTCCTACGGGAAATTCTATGAAACATTAGCATCAAGCTAACTGACTTTAGTATTGCTAGCATTTAGCACGTGCTAGATCAATCTCTACTTTTATGGATCGATTATTAATATATTCAGCTTCAGCCCACCTCTAGTGTTCACACTGGACATGCAGGGAGGGGCTTCCTCTTCCTCTGTTTACTACAGCAGGTCCGCCACCTACAGTTGGAAGGCGGAGCAAATATTCTACCCAAAACCTTTCATTGGAAGTGGATGCTTGAACGTCGTTTTAACGATTCCATCTCCTCATGATTAGCGGTTGCTGATCTGTCTGAATGATCCGATTCTCTGACCTAAAATGGAACCAGGACATAGAACCAGATCTCCTTTTAAGTTATTTATATTTCCTTTACTGCTAGCTAGAATGTATCTGTTGTAAATCAGAGTGTTGTAATCCCTCCGTCCGTCTCCTCAGGTTCCTGCCAACACCGACAGCGTGATGTGTTTCGGGCCCCTGGTTCCCGACGGTTACGCCGTCTGCTACAACCCCCAGGCGGACCACGTCCACTTCTCCATCACCGCCTTCAACTGCTGCGAGGACACCAACGCAGAGACGTTATCTCGCACCGTGAAGGAGACTCTGTGTGACCTGCAGGAGCTGCTGGAGCCTCCCGTGTAGCCCCGCCCCCGCCGCCGCCAGCCAGGAACAAAACTGCTTCTAAAACCTTTTTGTACCGCTTTGGTGCTGTCGTGAGAACCTTTTCTTATGATCCTGAAAAGGGCTGATCTGGTGGCTTTTGAAGTGATTTTGATACTTTTTTTAAGGTTCTCATGAAGCAGCGAGTCTCCGTCTTTCTGCGAGATCAGCTCCCGCGATGGAAGCTGCAGCGTTTTTGCGGCCGAAGGCGACCCGACACTCCAGCCTTACTCGGGACAAACCGCTGTCCTCTCACCGCTCAGGACAGAACCAGCCGCCTGCGACCGTCCCACTAAGAATAAATGATTTTTACCTCTCCTGTGTTGGCTCTTTGTAGATTAAAAAAGCGACTGAAAGGACCAAAGAGGACGAATACGAACGAGAAAGTCTTGAATTTGCTGCTTTGCTCCAACTGCCTCAGAATTGAGATGTTTTTGGATGTGTGGCCTTGTTGTCCTTTCAACTTGCAGGACTGGATAATAAAGTCTGTGATCACTTGAAGGAAAGATTCTGTGTTTACCTGAGGAAAAATATGTCTGAAAAATTCATATCTATGATAAATTAATTTCTTTGACTTCTTTCTCATTAGTATAAGCGAAAATGGCCTTAAATTGATTCTGATTTGGTCCATAATTTCCTCTGCAGGTCATCGTCAGTCCTCTAGGGGCAGTAGAAGAGCTTTTCCTGCTTATTTCAAAATGGCTGCCTCCATGTAAACATTTGGCGGGAAATAGCTAAGATAGTTTTCTAAACTTTTTAGAGCAAATAGCTCATCTATTGTAGATTTTTTAAACAAAACAAACTGTTAACTGTATTGAAGAGTGTAAAATTTGTGACTATTCTTTTTAATTTATTTTCCAAAAAAAAAACATGATTATATCAATTTATATATATGTTAATTTCTGAGAACCCTTTCTCAATAGTATAAGCCAAAATGGCCTTAAATTGTTTCTGATTCGGTCCATAATTTCCTCTGCAGTTCATCGTCAGTCCTCTAGGGACAGTAGAAGAGCTTTTCCTGCTTATTTCAAAATGGCTGCCTCCATGTAAACATTTGGCAGGAAATAGCTAAGATAGTTTTCTAAACTTTTTAGAGCAAATAGCTCATCTATTGTAGATTTTTTTAAACAAAACAAACTGCTAGCTGTATTGAAGAGTGTAAAATTTGTGACTATTCTTTTTAATTTATTTTCCAAAAAAAAAACATGATTATATCAATTTATATATATGTTAATTTCTGAGAACCCTTTCTCATTAGTATAAGCCAAAATGGCCTTAAATTGTTTCTGATTCGGTCCATAATTTCCTCTGCAGTTCATCGTCAGTCCTCTAGGGACAGTAGAAGAGCTTTTCCTGCTTATTTCAAAATGGCTGCCTCCATGTGAACATTTGGCGGGAAATAGCTAAGATAGTTTTCTAAACTTTTTAGAACAAATAGCTCGTCTATTGTAGATTTTTTAAACAAAACAAACTGTTAACTGTATTGAAGAGTGTAAAATTTGTGACTATTCTTTTTAATTTATTTTCCCAAAAAAACATGATTATATCAATTTATATATATGTTAATTTCTGAGAACCCTTTCTCAATAGTATAAGCCAAAATGGCCTTAAATTGTTTCTGATTTGGTCCATAATTTGCTCTGCAGTTCGTCTTTAGTCCACTAGGGGAAGTAGAAGAGCTTTTCCTGCTTATTTCAAAATGGCTGCCTCCATGTAAACATTTGGCAGGAAATAGTTTATTTTCTAGACTTCCTACAGCGAATAGCTCATCTGTTGTTATTCCTTAGTCAAGATAAGTTCTAGTTGATTGAAAAATGTAAAATGTATTGATAATTTGCTTATTTATAATCCAGCTACACCATATTAAAAATCTATAGATCAAAGTTGAAACTGTAGGAAGTAAATAATTATTTTCCAAAAAAAAAAAAAAGAACATGATTATTTCAATTTATATATATAAGTTAATTTTCTGAGAACCCTTTCTCATTAGTATAAGCCAAAATGGCCTTAAATTGTTTCTAATTTGATCCATAATTTGCTCTGCAGTTCATCGTCAGTCCACTAGGGGAGGTAGAAGAGCTTTTCTGCTCATTTCAAAATGGCTGCCTCCATGTAAACATTTGGCAGTATGGACATGTGATTGAGAGGGTCAAAGTCTTCAAGTTTCTCGGACTATGGTTTGACGAACGGTTGACGTGGAAAACACATATTGAAAAAATTGTGATTAAATGTGAAAAAGTTATTAATGTTATGAGAAGCCTGTCTGGTAGCGATTGGGGGGCAGAAAAATATACTCTGCAGTTAATTTACAGAGCCATGATCAGGTCTGTTTTGGATTATGGCTGTCAAGTGTTTGGAGCTGCTGCTAAGACCCTTCTTCTTAAATTGGACAGAATTCAAGCAAAAGCCTTGAGAATTTGCTGTGGGGCATTTAGAACAACGTCGGTTCCAGCTCTGTTGGTTGAGATGGAGGAGTTACCTTTGCAGCTGCGAAGGTTGAAACTGGGGTGCACTACTGGGTTAGGGTGGCAGGGTACAGTGGCGATTTGGCTGCAAAAGTCTTCTTGTTGACTGTTGGGAGTTTGAGGGCGTCCATAAGAAAGTTCATTTTATGACACATGTAGCACAAGTTGTAGAATCTATGCAGTTACAAAGTGATTCTCTGGTTGGACTGGAGTGGCCTCAAATGCCTCTGTGGTGCCTGCCAGAACCGGATGTAAATATGGATCTACTAGGAATGGATAAAGGGATTGCGTGTCAGCAATTAAGATTGTATCTTCATGAGAACAGGGGGCAGTTAAAATATTTACTGATGGGTCAAAGGAGAGTGGGTCACAAAAAACTGGGTTTGGGGTTTTTGTTGATGGGTTGCAGGTCAGTTTGTGCATCAGAGTGACAAACGGTCTCTCTGTGTTCACTGTTGAGCTTTTAGCAATATTATGGGCTTTGGACTGGGTAACAGATAATATTCATCCACGTATACTCATATGCTCTGACTCATCAGCTGCCTTGATGGCCATTCGACACAGGGATTCGGAAACTCGCCCTGATTTGATTTATTCTCTTTTGCAGTGTCTTCACAAGGTAGAGAGTTTGGGTTGTACAGTTCAGTTCATCTGGGTTCCGGCACATGTTGGGATCACTGGCAATGAGACTGCGGATGCTCTGACCAAGAGGTCACTTGCTAAAGATAATCCTGATGTAATAGTTCCTTTAGGGAAACAGGAATGCTTTAGTATTTGCAAAAAACATCTAGATAGACAGTGGCAGGAAATATGGGACAAGGAGCAGCGGGGACGACTGCTATATTCCTGTCAGAAGTCAGTGAAAGTCAGCCGACCAGCTCCGTTCTCTTGCCGTAAAGAAGAGGTAGTCATCAGCAGAATACGACTGGGACACTGTGGACTGGCTGAATACTTATTTAATATTAACAAACATGACAGTGGCCTTTGTGAATGTGGAGAACGGGAATCTATTTCTCATGTCATTTTCAATTGCAGTAAATATAGGGTGGAAAGGAGGTGTTTTTATAACAGACTCAGTGATTGTAACATTTCCACTTTTTCATTTCGATCTGTGTTGCCGTTGTGCGTTACTGATTTGTTGGTTAGAAAAGCACTCCTGCATTTTCTCCGTCAGACTGGTTTATATTTTAGGATTTAGTTAAATTTTACTGAAAACCTGTGGGGGGCAGCATTACACACATCAGTGTACAGCCTGCCGGAACTTATTGGAAGAAGAAGAAGAAGAAACCTTTTGCAGGAAATAGTTAAGCTAATTTTCTAGACTTCCTACAGCGAATAGCTCATCTGTTGTTATTCCTTATTTAAAATAAGTACTAGTTGATTGATAAATGTAAAATGTATTGATCATTTGCTTATTTATAATCCAGCTACACCTTATTAAAAATCTATGGATCGAATTTGAGACTGTAGGAAGTAAATAATGTGCTTTTTTATGGAGTGATATTGGAGTTTGTGCAAAAAATAAAGTAAAATGTCAGAAATTGTTGCTACTCTAAAATAAACGTATCTATTTCTAGCTTCATATGTTCCGTGTTTTAAGTTTCAAATCTTTTTTCACTGTCAACTTTTTTTTTTTATTTTGATTTAGAAATTTTTGAGATTCAAAAAAGGAAAAAAAGATTTGAAACTGAAACGAAATTTTTGAAATTTACATTTTGAATTTTGTAACCTAAAAGGAAAATACAAAAATTATTTTAGAAAAGCAACAGTTAATATTTTTTTTTAAAACAAATATTTTTTCAATTTGCTTTATTTAAATTTGAAATAATATTGGCCTTTATTTAGCTCCGTACTTTGTTTTGCATCTTATGCTAACATTTTACCAAATTACATTACTGATAGTCTTTGTACATCTCTGATGCTGTCAGGTCAGCAAAGGAGGCGGAGCAGATGATCAATTCTGCAGGGTGCACAAACGTTTGCACATTATTTTGTTTTGTTATTTTGAAAGAGGATTTTTCCATCTTTCTTTGGCTTCTTTATGTGCAGCAATATAACATTTGATACACAGACTTTTAATCTAAAAACAAAAGGATATTACAATAATTTTGTGGTTTCAATAAAAGGTTTGAAAAGATCATTTATTTTTGTGGATCTTGTCTGTGCTTTACAGGGTTAATGCTCCTGCAGAGAACATGTTTAAATCTGTACCAGCCAGACTAGTTTATAAAACACTGAGGATTTCTTTAGAAACAGAATTTTCCATGGAAGTAAGTTCAACAGTTTTCCAAACAGCTGTTAGGCTGGGACATATTCCAGTCAAAAAAAAAAGTCATAAAATTAGTGCATTTTTTTTACTCAATAGGACTAAAAAGTGTCAAAACATGAAATTGTTTTAAAAACAGACCAGATTCACACAGCACATGCTGAACTCTCTCACCTTCAAATACTAGATATTTAAAAGTTTGAACAAGCGCCTATGTGTTATTTCAAGATTAATTATTACTCCTGTCTTGATAGCAGAGCCTGAATCTGCAATCCCAGATTCCAACTGAAAAGAGTAAATTTGAAGTTTTGACAGATTTCAAACAGAAAAAACTTTAGAAAAGGTTGAAAAAAATCATGAGATCACAGATTAGACTTTCTTTCAACATGTCAACAACAGACCTCCTTTCCATCATTTACCCATTTAAAAGAAGAAAAACAAAAGAATGGTGACGTGTGCAAACGTTCGGGCCCCCCCGCAGAGTTAGTTCTTCTCCAAACATTCCTTTGCTCATTGGAGCCGGAAAGTTCCATTTGAACCGGGTCGGTCCACAGAACTTGTTTCCAACACGAATCAGGGTTGTTTATATGTTCATTTGTGAAATTGAATTTCATGTTGAGAACGTAGACGAGGTTTTTACCTGATGACTCTTCCGTATTTGTACGAGTGTTGACAGTAGAACAGTGTACCAGGGAGCGTACAGTTTGTTTTTCAAACAATCAGCCGCTCTGGTTCAGACTGAGATTGGTTTAGACATTTTTAAAATTAAATTCTGAACGGAGAATACTGACATCTGAAAACGCTTCCCTATCTTCTTATAGCCTTCTGCTTTGTGAGCATCAACTATTTTCATTTTCAGTGTTCTAGACAGGGGGCCCCAAACTATGGCCCGCGGGCCGGATCAGGCCCGCCTCCACATTTTGCCTGGCTCCCCACACACTATCAGAAAGGTTAATGGAAACCCTCATTTTTTACGCCCATAGCTCTTCAGCTCATTCAGCTATTAAAATATTCAGCTCTTTTTATGCTATCTTAGCAGTTACTGATGATTTTTAAGCTATTTTGGGAAATAGTTAATATTTTAGCCACAGGCTAGGTGTTTTGGCTAATTTAGGCTTTTTTCACTTTTTAGGCTAATTTGAAGCTTAGCATATATTTTAACTTTATGCTAGCTGTTTTGGCTAAATTAAATATTCTACCAGTTTTTTAGGCAAATTTGAGATTTAGCTTATAGTTTAGCTAAGTGCTAGCTGTTTTGGGTTATTTAGGCTTTTTTGTTTTTTTAGGCTAAATTTGCATTTAGCTAATATTTTAGCCTTATGCTAGCTCTTTTTACTAAATTACACATTTTACCAGTTTTTAGGCAAATTTGGCATTTAGATGATAGTTCTAATAAGTGCTAGCTGTTTTGGCTAATTTAGGCTTTTTAGTTTTTTTGGATAATTGGCATTTAGCTAATATTTTTGCCTTATGCTAGCTCTTTTGCTAAATTAGACATTTTACCATTTATTCTAATTTGGCAATTAGCTAATATATTTGCTACAGGCTAGCTGTTTTGGCTAATTTAGACTTTCTTACAGTTTTTTTAGGCTAAATTGGCATTTAGCTGATATTTTAGCCTTATGCTAGCTGTTTTTGATGAATATGACATTTCACTAGTTTTTTTGGCTGATTTTGCATTTAGCTAATATTTTAGCCACATGCTAGCTGTTTATACTAGTTCATTTTTTTCAGTTTTTTGGCTAATTTTTAGCATATCTTACAGTTCAACTACATACTAAATGTTTTGGCTAATTTAGGCTTTTTATCTGTTTTTTAGAATAATTTGGAATTTTGCTAATATTTTAGCTACAATAAGCTTCAGCGTTTTCAGCTATTGGTTTCAGCCATTTTAGCTATCAACTTTAGTATTTTCAACTATCAGCTTTAGCGTTTTTAGTTATCAATTTCAGCCTCTTCAGCTTTTAGCACTAGCATCTTTAGCAGCCAGATTCACCTTGCAGCATTCACGCTAGCATTATTACAGGTAATGTCTAGTTTATATAATGTTTTAGTATTATTTTATCTATGAAGATTACAGAAATGATTTATTTGAAGTTTGGCCGTGTGTGTCTCTCTGGAAAGACGTAAATCTATATATTTAGGCTGTGATTGTTACACTTTTTCTGTTAGCATACAAACCGACCCCGGCCCCCCATCATAGAAGAAAACAGTTATGTGTCCCTCAGAAGAAAAAGTTTGTTTTCTAATATATTGAAAGGTTAAAGGATGGAACAAGAAGGTCTCATATGTAATCTGATACCTTTAGAGGATTTTTCCATCTTTCTTTTGCTTCTTTATGCACATTAATAAAACATTTTACCTGGAATACCCAAACTTTTGAGCCCCACTGTATCCCCTAAAAAGGGATATTACAATATTTTTTTTGGATTTCATTAAATGGTTTAAAAAAAACATCTTGATTTAAAAAATGTAGTTTTTTATGTCAATTATCTGATGTAGTGTACTTTACAGGTTCCTGCAGAAAACAGGTTTAAATCTGTACCAACCAAACTAGTTTCTCAGAGGTTCTTCCGGAGGATTTCTATAGATGTTTCCATGGAAGTACATGAAACAGTTTTCCAAACAGCTGTTAGGTTGGGACAAATTTCAATAAAAAATGGTGGGAAGGTTTTGAACAAAAAGTCATAAAATTAGTGTACGTTTTGTTTGTTTTTACTCAGTAAGACCTGAGTGGGATCAAGTTTGTGTTATCTTCCAGATTAGGAAATGTACAAATATTAGACCACAGGGAACTGTTTGTTCTTCTCTTATGTCACAGCTTCAACATTCATGTCAGAATTGCAGCTTAAACTAAATTCTTCATTTGAACAAAAGATGGATGAAGATCTTATAGAGGCCTTCATCAAACTTTAGATGATTAATCATGACTTGACTGAAAACATAGTTAAAGATAAGGTAGGTTTGTATAATCTTATATTTATGTAGATACATATTTAAATGATCACATTTTGATTACTCTTATTCAAAAAGTAGATTTATTTTTTGCCAATACATTCCAAACGTGACACATTAAATCCATAAAATATTAATGTTTTCATAAACTAGTTGAACTATTTTTAAAAAATTATGGGTGAAGTTTTATAATTCCACCCTTAACCTGTATATTTAAAAAAATATATATGTATGTATTAAATATTTTTTTTCTAATAAAATTATAATAAATTATTTTTAGATTTTTTAATTGTATTTCGATAATATATTTAGTTTGAATACATTTTAAAACAAATATTAATAATTAATAAATGTATATCCAAAAGTAAAAAAAATCTTACTTTCTGAAAAATACATTTGTATGTATTTTAAAAATATACTTGTAGTTTTTGTAAAAATATTTTTATATGTATTTTTAGAAATATATTTGTATATTAAAATATATGTATGTATTTGTATATTTTAAAAACTAATTTGTATAATTTTAAACGTATAATTGTATTTTTTTTATCACATCCACATGCCACATCCGGTTTTTGCTGCAGATGCCCACGCTGCCGGGAAACCTTTTTTTATGAATTACGAATTATTGTACGTTTTGATTTTACTCACTAAGACCTGAGTGGGATCAAGTTTGTGTTATCTTCCAGATGTGGAAATGTACAAATATTAGATTTCACGGAACTGTGACTGTTTGTCCTGATCTTATGTCACAGCTTGTTAGAGTCGCAGCTTAAACTAAATTCTTCATCTAAACCAAAGATAGATGAACATCTATACATACAGAGGCCTTTCTCAAACTTTAGATGATTAATCATGACTTGATTGTAAAATTAGTTAAAGATTATTTTATGTTTATGTACATACACATTATATTTATGTACATATACATGTAAATGATGCCATTTTGATTACTCTAATTAAAAAAACAGATTTATTTTTTACTAATACATAAAAAACATGACATATTAAATCCATAAAATGTTACATATGATGATAGCCATTTGTTTATAAATGATGGGAGTTGGTGAAGTAATATAATATGTGGTTTGACTACAGTTTAAAACAAATATTTTTTAGGCATAAATTTATTTTCCTAAGTTAAAACAAATCCCACTTTATGAAAATATATTTGTATATTTTTATATATAAGTAATTTTTTAAAAAATATGTTTTTTTAATATATATATTTGTATATAAAAAAAATTGTATAATTTTTGAACACATTTTTTATATATTTAAATCTGCCACACATCATATATGTCTATGGCCACATCCGGTTTGTGGTGCACGCAAGAGTACTAAAACCTTTTTTCTTTATTAATCACGAATTCAATATTTTGTCACACTGATAGTTACTAAACAAACCGCGTTGTATGATTTTACAAGAAAAATAAGTTAATACATTCTGAGGAGCCGATAAAAGAATAAAAACATAATTTATATTTAAAGCGCCGCTGTGAAAATGGGAGGCATCTCAGAGCTCCTCGTTGATTGGTGGAGCGGACACCGGAAGTGACGTATCCAGCGGTCGTTTGGTTTCAACACTTATTTGATACCGGAACAAACAAACGCATAAAGTCAATAGTCTTCGCTTCTGCTGGTACAAAGTCAGCAGGTGGAGAACAGTTCTTTATCGGACACCTGCGCCGGGAACAGCCGAAGATTAAGAACAGCGAAGATGGCTGAATTTGTGTTTTAAATTGCGTGTTTTTTTAATTTTGCAAACGGATTGTTTGTTTGTTTTTTATATTAAAAATGAGCGACACGAAGGTTCCCCGTCGGGGAGGAAGATGGAAGCGGAGCACCGGCGCTCTGACCGGGCTCTTCCTCCCGCTCCTCGGTGCGTGTTTCTGGGCTGCAGCCGCTGCGTACAAGCCGGTGATCATCGTCCACGGTCTGTTCGACAGTTCCCTGGATTTATTAAACTTACAGCGGTTCATCAACGAGGTGAGACACGCAGATTAACCCGATAAACATTTACGAGATCCATGTTTATAGAAGAGCCAGAAAACCGAATATTATTTCATGGTATTGAGCAAAAAGCAAAGTTTGTTGCATTTATCAATATAAAAAATCCAGATTTTCTTTTTTTTATGATTAAATGCCTTAATTACATATCATAGAAAAACATGATTAGTTGATTTTAGTTACTTTTAAATAATTATTATTTATTTTTCCACATAATAGTCTTTATTTTTTGTGTTTAAACACGTTTAAATGAATTTTTACAGTAAATGTCAATTTTTCATAACAGTTTGGACCAAACAGGAACTGGAATTCACGTGATTTTGAAGACAATAAACAGTTTTCTTCTCTTTCGTTCTTTCAAAACCCCTATAGAAAGGCGTATTCTATTTAAATTTATATCTTCCCTTAAAAAAGTACATTTTTTTGTTGTTGCATAAACTTAAAATCACTTTTTCTTTCTGTTTTAGCCTCCGCTGCAGGTTAAACACTCGTTTCTGGTTTTCTGTGTTGTTGCAGTCTCATCCAGGCACTAACATCTCCATCATCGACCTGTTCGACGGCTATAAAAGCTTGGACCCGCTGTGGATGCAGGTGGAGGGGTTCAAGGCGGTTATTTACCCAATAATCCAAAATTCTGCAGAGGGCGTCCACTTCATCTGCTACTCTCAAGGTGACGGAGCGCATTCCTGCAAGTGTGATGACGCACACGTGCGGTACAAACAGATTCCAGCTCGGATGAGGAAAACAAAGACGCTCATGGATCTATTTGCAGAATTCCTGCAGGCTCTTAGAAACTCTCTAAACTATGGAATTTATGAATTTGGAGCATTAAAAGCCTTAAAAATGATTTTAATTTAGATGTGTTAGCCCTAAAAATGATGCTGTTCTCCATTTTAACAATAATTATTTTGATCAGATAATGGAAATAAACAATGATGGTAAATAGCAAATCTGAATGCATCAGTACACAGACCACAGATTTAAAAAAAGAACTTCACTAAAGCATCATAACACAGACCACAAACAAGAAAATGAACTTCAGTTTTGATCAGAAAATGGAAATAAAGGATTATTAATGATAAATAATTAACAAAATGGGAAATCCGTCTTAATTTTTGATATGCATGTCCTTTAAAAAGCCTTTAAAACGTCTAAAATTTAACTTATTCCTGATTTGTCTACAGGTGGATGGGCGGAGCACGGAGCTTATAGCCCCGCCCATCGTATTTACTACATCACAAATGCTATACTTTTCCGTCTGCTCCTGATTCCCAACAATTTGAAGAAAAATAAGCTACATTTTCTATATATATATATATGAGAAAAACACAACAAAAACATGTTAAAAATACAAAAAATCCTGATTTCTAGCAGTTTTATATCTGGATAGGTTTTTTTTTTTTTTTTTTTACGAGCTTTTAATTACAAAAAAATGTCAAATGTGTTGTTTTTATTTGCTGTTTGGATTTTTAGCTTTCAGTTTTTTCAGTGAGGAGCTGAATGAACAAAGATCAGATTTTTGATGATCACATGATCACATGACTTGTTTGAAATCTGAAGAAACCTCACATCTTTCAAAGCGAATTTGATCCTTTTTTTACGTCTGAATTCTTTCAGATTTTGTGTATTTATTAAATTTTTTACATTTCATAATATGAACAAAAATATACTGTTAGTGCATTTCTTAATCATTTTTGTGATTTAAAAACTTCCTTTTGTGGTTAAAACATGAACATGTGACACCAGAAGGTTTTATATTTGACCAGAAGTCATTTAAACCTCTCGGATGGAGATCATGTTTCTGATTCTTTTTAAATTAGGATTCAAATTGCATTTGTAATATTTCTTAATTCAAATTGTTGCAAATCAGCTGCAGCAGCTTAAAAAAAGACGTTAGAAATATACCAGGGAGAGTCACAAGAACTCTCAGTAACTCATTAGATCTCGTGTCAAAGTCAAGGCCCGGGGGCCGGATCCGGCCCTCCGGGTAATTCTATCCGGCCCTCCAGACCATTTTATTTTATTGTTATTAATAATCTGATGTTATCTTTTCTAACTTGTATAATTTTGACGAAATATATTTTTATAGAGAGTAAAATATTGAAAATGATTTAAGGTTTAAGTTGATTTATTCTGGAATAATATTCCTGACTTTTTATTATTAAAAGTTACAGTTTTTAAGTTGTAAAAATTAGTATTATGCTAACTTTTGGACTATTTTGGCATTTACTTTTTAGGCTATTTTGGAGTTTAGCTAATATTTCAGCTACATGCTAGCTGTTTGGCTAATTTTAGCTTTTTTCCGTGGAGTTAAGCTAGTTTTTACATGCTAGCTGTTTCGGCTAATTCAGGGTTTTTTTCAGATTTTTAGACAATTTGGAAGTTAAGCTATTTTTTCGGCTGCATGCTAGCTGTTTTGGCTTTGCTAGTTTTTTTTTTTTTTTTTTTTTTTTTTTAAGGTTTCTAAGCTAATTTTGTGTTCAGCTAATAATTTAGCAGACTGTCAATCTCAGCATTTTCAGTGGTCAAATTCACACTAACATTATCTCAGGTAATAATATAATTATGTTAAAAAGTTACGGTTTTAAAGTTTTAAAAATGTAGTTTTCGAGTGTTCCATAAATGTTTATCCTGTGTGTTTGAGTTTGACAGTCCTGCATTAGAGGGTAAGGTAAACAGAGTTAGCCCCGCCCACAACTTACAGGTGAATTTCTAATGAACTCCTGTCGCTCTGCAGAAAGAATATGACACAATGTTTTAGACTTTTGGGCGAAAACGGCATCATCATAATGAAAAGGGGAGGGATCAGATGTTTCACCTGCGTGTTCACTAGGGCTGGGAATCACTGGGTACCTCACGATACGATACGCGATACATGGCTCACGATATCAATAATATCGCGATACTGCGATAGTTGGTAAAAAATCCTCTCTAATAACTAATATTATATAGAAAAACAGTTTTTTTGAGGGGAAATATATCCTCATTAATTTTTTTTATCTTAAACACAATCACAATAAACAACTTATGTCTTATTTTGTGCAACAAATTATAGACACTTTTGTTTAACGTTGCCTATAATCACTAATACTAGAACTTACCACCAATTGAATTGGAATTATTTGTAAAATTCAATGTTAACAATAGTAAACATGATCAGCAGTGCCACAGAATTACTGTTAGCAACAGAACAAAAATTAAATAATTCAAATTGGTGAAAGCTATCTACCTCCAAAGAAACGTCACATCAAAGGATGATGAATATAATGTTTTACAGCCTCTGTCAAGTGTTCAAATTTTTTAGTGCACATTTGAAAAGGGCTGAGCATTCAAAATTGAAGGCTGATTTACTCAGACTGACACTGAGATTATTTCTCCAATCTTTATTTATTTTCTATTTGGTCAGTCAATTGTCAGGTAAAAAGGTAAAACACTCATAATAATGGCAATAAATATTTAAAAATTCAAATTCTATTATAAATTAGCAATAAACAACTTTAATCTATAATAATTTCATACAATTTTAAGTTCTTCAATTAACTAACAACTTCCCTATTTTACCGTGAATTCATGTACTTTATTTTAATTACATTATTTTTAAGTTCATACATCAAATCTGCATTTTTTTTAATCTAAAAATGACTTTAAATTAACATTAGCAAAAAGTTATTACGTTCATTTGAAAACCTTACACCATAAATTTAACAAAGTTACACCAGCAGGGTAAATATCAGTGCATGAAAGCGAAAATTCCGACTGGTCCCTGAAGTACACACAAACAACTACGAAGCACGCGCCTCGTTCAAACAGGAAATAACCGATCGCGGTCATTCTAGCGCTCAGACAAACACTTCTTACCAGCTGACTCTTCTACAGATGGATGATAATTGAGAACAGGTAGACATGATTTATACACGCAATACCGAGCCAGAATCCTGCCGGTGTTTTTTCCTGAATGAGGTCTGTGCGTCGGGAAAATGAGTCCTACGCAGCGCGAGTAACTGCGCATTAGTTCCGGTCCGAGACTCAGATGCAACAGCTTCGTAAAATGAAAATATAATATCGATACTTGGTGAGAATCCATCGAGAATCAACCGTGGGACTAAATATCGCGATATATCGCAATATCGATATTTTGGCACACCCCTAGTGTTCACCCGCGTGCTCACCCGCGTGCTCACCCGCGTGCTCACCCGCGTGCTCTCCCGCGTGCTCTCCCGCGTGTTCTCCCGCGTGTTCACCCGCGTGTTCACCCGCGTGTTCTCCCGCGTGTTCTCCCGCGTGTTCTCCCGCGTGTTCTCCCGCGTGTTCTCCCGCGTGTTCTCCCGCGTGTTCTCCCGCGTGCTCTCCCGCGTGTTCACCCGCGTGCTCTCCCGCGTGTTCACCCGCGTGCTCACCCGCGTGCTCACCCGCGTGTTCTCCTGCGTGTTCACAGGCGGGCTGGTTTGCAGAGGGATCCTCTCCACCCTCCCTCAACACAACGTCCACACCTTCATCTCTCTGTCGTCGCCTCTGGCCGGCCAGTACGGAGGTAGGTGCGATGAAGACTCCGGTCGTGTTTGTCTTCCTCTCTTCCTGCCTGATCCTGTCGTCCTCCAGACACGGACTACCTGAAGTACGTCTTCCCGGAGTTTGTGAAGTCGGAGATCTACCGCGTTTGTTATTCTGGGATCGGTCAGAGGTTTTCCATCTGCAACTACTGGAAAGGTGAGTCCTGAAACGCGTCCACGTCCATGCTTGTGGAGGACTCCTCACCTGTCGTTTCCCCCCCGCAGACCCCCACCACCAAGTCATGTATGTGAACAGCAGCGATTATTTAGCTCTGCTCAACGGCGAGAAACCCAATCCAAACTTGACAGGTCGGTGTTGACTGGAGATGTTGTCTCTGAACGTCTGTAGAAAACGACAGAAACACTTTTAACTCGCGACTTCGATCCTGCCTCTGCAGAATGGAAGGAGAACTTCCTGAAAATCCAAAAGCTGGTTCTGATCGGAGGCCCGGATGACGGCGTCATCACGCCCTGGGAGTCCAGGTGAGGTTTCATCTCTGACCACCGAACCGCAGCTGACGTCCTTCTAGACCCGTTTGAGGAATCCATTTACTTTAGTTTGTTTTAGCAGGAAAAAGTTCTACTTACTGAATTCTTCACTGCATTCCAGAATGATGACATTTATTGACTCTGTTTGGCGAGTTCTTGAGTTTGAACCGATTCCTCACAGCCTGTTTTAAGCTAGCATTGCTCCTCTTGTCCAAATCTTTGACTGTATAGAAGAGACTCAGCCACAGTCTGACATCATCAGTTCACCCGGTGAAATATATCAGTGCGTCTGCTGCTCCTCTTAAATGGAAAAATGCTCCATTTGTGGTTTTTCGGTGTAAGAACAGAAAAAACAGATTTTCTGTACCAATCAGCTGCAGTTTTGCTATAATTATTTACTATAATTAGCTATAGTTACAGATATAACCACCATGAGCAGCTGATTTTTTTTTTCTTAATTGTTGGCGTGATGGTGAATGCAGATGGCAGCAGTCGGGGGCGTTGACGCTGGCTGGATCGCCGGGTCTGATTGGACGATTTATAAATGTCTCCGGACTGCAGCCGCTCGGTAGCCCTGGGCGACGGTCCTCATTCTCAGCACACAAATAAACGTGTAAAATGACATAATATTTACAAAGTTGCAAACTCAAATGGTGGCAGTGGGACGGCAGCACAGGGGGAGGGGCGTGGCTGAAGGGTGGCAGTCTGAAATTGGCCAATCATCCAGATTTTAGGGACCTTGGAGACCCACCGAGCAGTCAGTGAAAACACTGCTTCTTTCCTGAGACCTGACCTCCACTGGACTGGCACTGGACTGACCCTGGACTGGCACTGGACTGCCCCCAGATTGCCCCGGACTGCCCCTGGACTGCCACTGCATTGCCCCCGGACTGCCCCCGCACTGGTCCCGGACTACCCCCTGACTGCCACTTGACTGCCCTTGGACTACCCCCTGACTGCCCCCCTGGACTGCCCCCGCATTGCCCCCGGACTGCCCCCGCACTGGTCCCGGACTGCCCCCACACTGGTCCTGGACTGCCCCTGGACAACCACTTGACTGCCCCCGCACTGGTCCCGGACTGCCCCTGGACTGCCACTGCATTGCCCCCGGACTGCCCCCGCACTGGTCCCGGACTGCCAACTTGACTGCCCCTGGACTGCCCCCGCATTACCCCCGGACTGCCCCCGCATTGCCCCCGGACTGGCCCCGCACTGGTCCCGGACTGCCCCCGCACTGGTCCCGGACTGCCCCCCGCACTGGTCCCGGACTGCCCCCGCACTGGTCCCGGACTGCCCCTGGACTGCCCCTGGACTACCACTTGACTGCCCCTGGACTACCACTTGACTGCCCCCGCACTGGTCCCGGACTGCCCCTGGACTGCCACTGCATTGCCCCCGGACTGCCCCCACACTGGTCCCGGACTGCCAACTTGACTGCCCCTGGACTGCCCCCTGACTACCCCCCTGGACTGCCCCCGCACTGGTCCCGGACTGCCCCCGCACTGGTCCCGGACTGCCCCCGCACTGGTCCCGGACTGCCCCCGCACTGGTCCCGGACTGCCCCGCACTGGTCCCGGACTGCCCCCGGACTGGTCCCGGACTGCCCCCGGACTGCCCCCGGACTGGTCGCGGACTGCCCCTGGACTGGTCGCGGACTGCCCCTGGACTGCCACTGCATTGCCCCCGGACTGCCCCCGCACTGGACTGCCCCCGCACTGGACTGCCCACTTGACTGCCCCTGGACTGCCACTTGACTGCCCCCTGACTACCCCCTGGACTGCCACTGCATTGCCCCCGCACTGGTCCCGGACTGCTCCAGGACTGCCACTTGACTGCCCCCGCACTGGTCCCGGACTGCCCCCAGATTGCCCCGGACTGCCCCTGCACTGCCATAGCACAATATCCAAAAGTATCAATTGTCCGTTCATCGTCAAATTTGTACTTTTTCATAAAACTGCTGCTACCCGGACTGCCCCCGCACTGGTCCCGGACTGCCCCTGGACTGCCCCTGGACTACCACTTGACTGCCCCTGGACTACCACTTGACTGCCCCCGCACTGGTCCCGGACTGCCCCTGGACTGCCACTGCATTGCCCCCGGACTGCCCCCACACTGGTCCCGGACTGCCAACTTGACTGCCCCTGGACTGCCCCCTGACTACCCCCCTGGACTGCCCCCGCATTTCCCCGGACTGCCCCCGCACTGGTCCCGGACTGCCCCCGCACTGGTCCCGGACTGCCCCCGCACTGGTCCCGGACTGCCCCCGGACTGGTCCCGGACTGCCCCCGGACTGCCCCCGGACTGGTCGCGGACTGCCCCCGGACTGGTCGCGGACTGCCCCCGGACTGGTCGCGGACTGCCCCTGGACTGCCACTGCATTGCCCCCGGACTGCCCCCGCACTGGACTGCCCCCGCACTGGACTGCCCACTTGACTGCCCCTGGACTGCCACTTGACTGCCCCTGACTACCCCCTGGACTGCCACTGCATTGCCCCCGCACTGGTCCCGGACTGCTCCAGGACTGCCACTTGACTGCCCCCGCACTGGTCCCGGACTGCCCCCAGATTGCCCCGGACTGCCCCTGCACTGCCATAGCACAATATCCAAAAGTATCAATTGTCCGTTCATCGTCAAATTTGTACTTTTTCATAAAACTGCTGCTACCAGCTGACCATCAGTCTCTGCTCTGGGACATTATTTATTTTTTTAAGAATAATAGAATCGCTGAAGCTTGTTGCTTATTTCCAGGAAACCAAATTTAAACACAAACTTTCTAGTTTTTTTAGATATTCTAAGCTGAATTTCATTTTCCAGTTGTATGAAGTTACATAAAATCCTTTAGTTTTTGTCGTTTTATATAAAAGAGGAGGAGAATAGCATCAATGCAGGAGTCTACATATGCAGGAGTCTGCATATGTAGACTCCTGCATATGCAGACAACCTTCTTAAATTGAGGTTCTAAACAGACGAGAGCCTGAAGATAAACGAGCTCCAGGTTCAGTTTTTCCTCAAAACGTTTTTAAGGTAAAATCAGCCGTCATGAATAAACGCAGAAACCATCAGAGAATCTTCCCACTAACTGATGTTTGCAGAGTTCACAAAGAGGGAAGAGTTCCTCCTGGAGTTCCTGAAGGCTTTTTTAGTTCAAACTCTTTCCTCGTGTTAAAGCATCAGAGAAGAACTTTCCTCTGTGGGAAATCCCATGATTCAAGATGAAGAACAGAGATTATCTTTCATGTGACTCACGGTTCTGTCCTTTTTCTCCACAGTCAGTTTGGATTTTTTGACGACAACGAGACCGTTGTGGAGATGCAGCACCAGGACGTGAGTTCCCGCCCACCCAGACTCCTCCCACGTCCCGGGACCTTCACGCCCCGCTAAAGAAGGGCTCTGCTTGTGCTTCCAGTTCTTCGTGAGCGACAGCTTCGGCCTGAAGACGCTGGCCGCTCGCGGCGACCTGAACATCTGCACGCTGTCCGGCGTCCAGCACACGTCCTGGCACTCCAACCAGACGGTGTTCCGCGCCTGCATGGAGAAGTGGCTGGTCTGACCGCCCAGGACGGACAAGAACGCTCGGCGGCTTCCTGTACCTGAGATTCGACCCATTCTTACTCATTTTGCACGTTACATGTTCTAGGATTGTTTTAGTCTGTTAGTGGGCGGAGCAAATTCAATGCAACAATCATCAGATAAACCCCGCCCCCATTTTATCTGAAGTTACAGGAGAAGAAAAACTACCAGCACCTTTAGAGTCGCGGCTCGACTCTCACGGTTTCACTCTTCAACTTTCTTAAATGAGCTTCGCTCTGCAGATGTTTAAAACCAGAATTATTTCAGGTTTTTAGTGTCAAATACGCAAAAGAGATCAACCGATTCTCTCTTTTTTTAAGCTTTTCTGGGTCCAAAAATGAAAAATTGGACTCAAAGTTACTGAAGTTACTGGAGGAGGATTCCCTTTTCTGAGGACTGCAGGGAATGTTTTTAAATTTAAGGAACGCCTCAAAGTCTGAAAAAGGACAGAAAAAACCTTTTTTATTTTGCCTTTTTGTGATAATAACAGTTTTAGCATCGCCTCTCGGTTGATTGAAATTTAAAAAAAAAAGGGAAATTCAACCAAATGATTTGGATTTTCCTGGAAAATGTGATGTAAAAAAATGTTAAAAACTCTGCTTCCCATGATGCACTGAGGTGGCTACAGAGGAACGTTAAGGGAAAGTGTTGTAAATAGAAGGATTCTCTGAGAAAAGAAGAAAGAAAGAAAGGAAGGGAGCCGAGGTGGAGGTTTATAATTTTGAGATTTTAGAGAGAAGAAAAAGATGGAAAATAATCAGACAGATTTAAAATCCTAGATTTGTAAGCTAGAGGAAGACTGAGGAAAAGTCTTAATGACATAAAACTTTCCTCCTTAGAAAGAGAATTTTATGATTCAGTTTGAGAAGTGACACAGGAAGTGTCTGTAAAAGAAGGTCACAACGGATATTTAGAGCTGGAATTTCTCATGAAAACAGTGAAAAAAAGGATGTTGGATTTGCAGATGTTAACGAGTAGGAAAAAGTGGATGAAAAAGAAGAGCCCCGGATAGAGCCCTGGGGTACACCGCAAAAAATTACTGTTTTAATTTTGAAAAAAATGGTGTGGTTTTAGTAGAAACTGACTCAAAAAATCTTAAATTGGAGCTTTTAAATTTTACTTGACAAGATGTCTTAATTTATGAAAAACAATAGATTGGAAAAATCTTGAAATTAGGCAAAAAAAAATATAAAAATTAAACAATAAGACAAATACTGGGAAATAGGAGCTTGATTCAGTTTTATTACAGATGAGAAGCTAAATCTTAAAATCAAAGTTTATTTCTTATTTCAAGACTTCATTGTGGAACAAATTGTCCTCAGTCAAATCTGATGATCTGAGAAAACTTACTAACATTTATTTGTGATATTTGTGTCACATCAAGTTAAAATGCTGAACAGTTATTCTTAGATTCAGACATTTTCTAGTCCTTAAATGTTTTTTATTTTTTGCATTTTTCGTCTATATTTACAAACTAAATGAGACAGAAAACAAACATTCATAAAACAACTTCAGTCGTTTATTTGTATGAATGTCTAAAATCAAGATTAATAAGATTTTACGACTAGTTTTTAGATGAAATATGTTACATGAAACGCTGCAGACTCGGATACGAGTGGAACTTCTGCTGGGAATCTGGATGATAGTGATGAGGAGAAGTGATGAAGACGGATGGATGGATGGATGGAGAGAGAGAGTGTCAGAAGCAGCATTACAGCATTACTTTTTTTTTTTGTTGGCCAAAGTTGACTTTCCTTTAAGCCTTAAAGCTTTCTGCAGTGAAGCTGAAATCATTCGCAGAATATTTTATTTTCTTGGATAAAAATGCTACTTTTTCACTGAAGCACATTTAAAACTGAAGCTTTATTTATCGAAGCTCCAACAGCTAACAGGAACGGAAAATGTTAGCGGGACGGTCGAAATGACGGAACTCTACAAAATAAGAGCGTAAAAGTAATCTGTAGACTTTTATTTTGAAAGGGCAATGCCGTGATTAGATTATCAGAGGGCTGGACGATAAATCGATTTTATCAATTTAAATTAAGACACATTTAGCCATTGACTATCTCTGAGAGTTGGCCCCTCCCCCGTGGCGTTCCAAACAGGAAGTGGTTCCAAGAACCCAAAACCCCATAAGTAAACATCTGTCATTCTATTGGTCAGAATTGCCATTCATGATAATCCTCATTTTTTTCTGTAGTTTTTAAACTGACCAATCAGATGCTTCAGTAAAAGTGGGCGGAGCCATCCGCCCTTACAGCCAACGCTTAAAAAATGTTTGAAAGAGTTTGTTTAGCCTGTTTTCAAGTGGTAGGGGTGTGGGCTTCCAACAAACTCCCTCCTGATTGGCCAGAGTGGTTGCCATAGAAACGATGGTTCCAATATGGCGGCGTCCAAAGTGACGTTATTTGGTTTTCTATGGATGACAGTCAATGGTTTTCCCTCGAGTTTAGGCCGAATTCCCAGGGAGATTTCAAAATAAAAGCCTTTTTTTGGGTTGTTTGTACATTTTTGCTTAAGAAAGCAAAAAGAGGAAGAAAAAAATCAGAGATTTTACTTTTCGGTCGTGTCGCCCGGCCCTCCATGACGCTTTAGCTCCCATTGACTTTAATTAGAATAAACTGTTGTCGTTAAGGACGGTAGTCACGACATTTACCTCAAGAATCATTTATCCACATGTCTCTTCTAATGCTGCAGTCCTTTCTATATTTGTATAGCTGTGTTTTCTAGATGCCCATTTCCTCTGTGGACGCGTGTGCAGCGCCGTCATCAAGTGTTGTCTGAACCACGCAGTGCTTTGGCGCCGTTCTCCTCGTTTGCTTTCGTAGGTGAAGCCTTACAGTGTGGCATACCCATGACCAAAGTGCTCCGAGCGGCCCGCCGCCGTCAGTGACCGTGCTCAAAGCGAGGGATCGAGTGGAGACGTGTTCACTGACCCGCCTCCCGTTACACGTAGAGATCTCAGGTGTTTCCTTCCTCTTTAGATAAGGGATGCATGCTTTTACCTGTGGGAGGTTTGGGGTTGAAAAAGGGAATAAAATTGATCAAGTAAGTGAATTTTTAAGTGGATAAAGTTCAGATTTCACTGGAAGAATTATTTTAATGTTGAGATTTTATCCTTTCTTTCTTGTTTTCTTGTACAAACGATCTAATTCAGAGCTTCTATCATCGCTTTGTTTTAGGAATTTACAGTTTTATTGTCATAAAAGTGATGTTACAAGAAACTTTTTTAAAACTAAAGCCGATATTTTAACAGTTTCTACAGTGTTTGTCCAGCAAAAGAACATTTCTAGAACCTCATTTCATCAATAAAAGGGAATATTTAACCAAAATGTGTTTGTTTGCTTTTATTTGGTCGATAAAGTTTATTCAGTTTAGATTGTGCAACACTTTTAACACAACAAGTTTCATTTACAATTCATTCTAAAACAACTGAAATCCACAAAATAAAAAGAAATGCATTTTAAATATTGACTAAAGTAATAAAGATTTAAAAATAAACAGGAGTTAAAAGACTAAAGTTCACAAGGTTTTTCTGAAGTCATTCAATTCTCCAGTTCATTTAAATGAGCATTTCAATCAATAAATGGTCATAAATTCCAGACGAGCTGGATGTTTATGAATATTTTTCATCATTTGAACCTTTTAGACATTCCTAAAGTCTTTTAGGTTCACAGAGAACTGATGTCAGAGGTCAAACAGGAACGGTTGTTCTGAAATGGAGGAAAAACACAGGAAAGCTTAAAACAAACGAGAAACAAAAACTATAGATAATCAGAAGTTTGATTAACTTTTTTTTTCTGCAGTTATTAATTTTAGACACAAAGCTAAATCTTAAGGATAGTAGAATCATATATTGAGTTGGGTTTCCTTATATTGTTCAGAATGGTTTTGCACTGAACAAAAGTCAAATTTTACCTTTGATTTTGTGCTGATTTTATCTCATTTTTTGGCTGAATCTTTCAGATAAAATGACTGAACTTGAATGACTGTTCCAGGAACCAGATAATAAATCAGTGTTAGTGCAGCTCGTGTAAAAGATTCATTAATGTGCAGATAGAATGACATGAAGTCAGTAAAATATACAGTAAAATGTAAAAAAATCAAAAACTCAAACTTGTAATATACTAATATACTGCTTTTATTTTTGTAGCTTAGCTTGTAAAAAAGCTTTTTGAATTTGACTTTTCTCCTATAAATATGACATGCAATCTAGAATCCATTAGTACAATAACTTACCTTTTTTAGTAAAGTCTTTATTTCTGTTAAACTTATACATTCAAATGGGCTTTTTCAAATATTTAGTCAAGTTTTCAAAAAATTAAAGTCTTCAAAATGTCTTCATTGTTTTGGATTTGGGTTACAAGTTTCAGATGTAAAAAATCAAAAAAAAATTTACATCATAAATTATGTATATCCTTGTAAAGAAATTAAAATACAGGTTTGTATTTGAAGAAAATTATTATATTTTTTGTGTTAACATTGAAACAATTGGCCATTCATTTTTTAATTTCATATACGATAATTTTTCTAGGAATTTTTTCATTTCCGGTGTTCTTCTAAATGTCATTGTTCGGGTGAAATTAGAAAAAAAATATATATACAATTTTTGATGTAAGTCCCCATAACAGTTATTTGATATCGTTTTTTATCTATAAATAATCCTGGAAAAGCTTTATATTCATAAAAAATCCTTTTCAAAACCTAAACCGCAAATTGTTTATATTTTTAACAAATAAATTAAAAGTGAAGAGAAGTAACTTTTCATATTTACTTTTGTTAAAACAATAAAATAAACAAAAATCTTTTTAATTTATATATTTTTTTATTGTGTCTGTTTTTCTGTTTTCTCTCTTATTTAATTTTTTTTTTTTTTATGTTTTATTATTTATCCTTTGCCTTAAAATGAAATGCATAATCGTTCTTTTTTTAATATTCAGTGTTCAGGACGTTCACGTTAATTAACTTCATTTCCCATCGCGCTTTGCGTCACCGGAAGTACGTCCGTGTTTCACCGGATATCTGGACGCGGCGCCTCGGAAAGGCCCTTTTCCGTCTCAGAAAAGTGTGGTACACAACGGCGGACGCAAGTGAGTGAAAAAATAACATTTTACGTGCTTTAAATGCAACTAAAAGTTATAAAATCTAACATTTAAAATCACAAACTCGTTAGTTTTCCCAGTAAATGGAGTTCAGGACATTACTTCTCCGGAACAGACTTTATTTTTCTCCCCGAGGAGAGCGGCCGTGTGGAGCGTTAGCAGCTAGCTGAGCTCGCGGCACATGTGGATGCGGCTCGTTGAATAGCAGTCGCTCTTCTTGCGTCATTATGGCCTTAATAATGAAGCGTGTCAGAATGAATAAATACATTTTGAAAAATCACTTCTATAATATATAAAGTTATCCACGAGTAACGTTAGGTTGTGTTCGTAAACTAGCTTTTAAGCTATCAGAGGCGACGTATGCTAATGCTAACCGGGACGTTTCTACGTCTCAGGAGTTTTTACTGTGATTCGACACTCATTCAAGTCGACTTTATACGAATTCATCTTCCATTTTAAATGTTATGTTATACTTTATTACGTAGTTCAGTTGTTTAAAAATGTTCATAATATTGTTTTTAATGCTCTTTTTGCTTGACACCTCTACCTGTCTTGGTTTCCATAGTGACTGATTGGGAGACTGCCCCAGCTGTGGCTGAGACCCCAGAGATCAAACTCTTTGGTAAATGGAGCACCGATGATGTCCAGATCAACGACATCTCCCTGCAGGTGAGCAGCGGAGGAGTTACCACACCTGAGCGAGGCTAGAGTCACACCTGGACATGGATGGGTTGTCCCGGTGTGCTAGAGCTCTCGCAGAGCAAAACATCTCTGCTTATTCGTTGACTGAAGTCTCATGTGACCCAGCCAATCACCAGCTCAGATACATCATCTATCAGAACCATGATTGAATTATTCCTAAAAGGTTTTTTTTTTTTTTTTTTATTAACATCGGCTTTGTTGCAGGATTACATCGCTGTAAAAGAAAAGTACGCCAAGTACCTGCCACACTCTGGAGGCCGCTACGCCGCCAAGCGCTTCAGGAAGGCTCAGTGTCCCATCGTGGAGCGTCTGACCAACTCCATGATGATGCACGGCCGCAACAACGGCAAGAAGCTGATGACCGTGCGCATCGTCAAGCACGCGTTTGAGATCATCCACCTGCTGACCGGAGAGGTAATTCTGTCCCACAAAGATCGTTTTACACCCCCAACGTCCTCAAACGCTCAAGATCTGGTGACGATAAATTATGGACAGTTTGACCTCGGGAAGACGCGGCCATCTTGATTTTTTTAAAACTAAAAAAAGAAGCAAACTCCTCCTATAGATTTAGATCCTTTTAACTCTTCATCAAGCAACTTGGGGAAGCTAATTGTAAAAAACGGTTCTAAAGTTTGTAGATTTTGAACGGCGTTAGCAAAATGTGTCGCATATTTTTCATCGGAATATGTGAATTATTATATTATTGTGAATTAAACATATGACTAATAGTTTGAGCGGTCATAGAAATCCTGGCTAAACATCTCTGCGGCCGCAAAAAGGTTAGGGACCGCTGATGTCGATCTGTCGCCTCAAAAATAAAATGGTTGCTATGGAGATAAAACCAAAAATTTATTTAATAATAAATAATATTTTAAAAATTTAGCACATGAATCGTTGGCTGAAGCCGAACAAAATGATACAACATATGTTATGAACAATTTAGGAATGTGGGCGTGGCTAGCAAAACCCTCCGTTGCTAAGGAAATCCAAAAATTTACTTTCACAGATTTTTCCAATAATGACATTGATCTGTTCGTCACCCCCAGACGACCAAAACATAAAATGGTTGCTATGGAAATAAAACCAAAAAAATCTGCCATTAGCGCAAGCTTACATTTTTTACCAGAATATTGTGAATATTTAACATGTGAATTGTTGGCTCAAGCTGAACGAAACATAAGAACATATTAAGAATGTGGGAGTGGCTAACAAAAAACCTCCTAAGGAAATGAAAAAATTGCTTCCCCCTATTATGAAAAATATGTAAATCTGTTCGTCACCCTCAGACTATCAAAAGTTAAAATGGTTGCTATGGAGATAAAACAGAAAAGCCGCCATTTAAAAATATATTTTTTTAAGATAGCAAAATTGTTGGCACTTTTTTTTTACACCAGAATATTGTGAAAATTAAATGCATGAATCGGTCTCAAGCTGAACGAAACATATGTTAGGAATGTGGGTGTGGCTAACAAAAACCCTCCGTCGCCAAGGAAATCCAAAAATTTACTTTCACCGATTCTTCTAAGGGTGACATAGATCTGTCCGTCACTCCCAGACGACCAAAAAATAAAAAGGTTGCTATGGAGATGAAACCAAAAAACAGCAACATTTTTGAAAAAGTTTTTTTAATTTTGTCCAACCGTGGTGGCAGGGGGTGAGAGAGAGAGCTCTACGTTCTATTTAATAAATTGCGAAAACTCAGATTTGAAGTTTAATCAGTGAAGTGAAAATAATCTGAACACATTTGATGCAAACAGTCAAAACATGATTTATTTCTTCCGCAGAATCCCCTCCAGGTCTTGGTCAACGCCATCATCAACAGCGGACCCCGTGAGGACTCCACCCGTATCGGTCGCGCCGGTACGGTCAGGAGGCAGGCTGTGGACGTGTCCCCCCTCCGGAGGGTCAACCAGGTGCGGTTCTCATCCAAACCTGTTGTGAAAGAGGCGCCGATGGCGTGAGGCGAGGCTAGAGTCACACCTGGACACGGCTCGTTGTCCTGGTGTGCTATAGCGCTCGCAGAGGAACCCTCAGAGTTTATTCATTGGCTGCAGTCTCCTCGTGGCCCGGCCAATCACCGACTCTGATACACTCGTACCTGAGGCCAGAATCCCATGTTCTAAGACTGACCCGGTTCTGCTCCGTAGGCCATCTGGCTGCTGTGCACCGGAGCCAGAGAAGCTGCGTTCAGGAACATCAAGACCATCGCCGAGTGTCTGGCTGATGAGCTGATCAACGCGGCCAAGGTGAGCTCCAGCTTCACTCCCTCACTTATTAACCTTTAAGGTGTAAATTAACCGTTCTCCTTTGGTTCTTCAGGGTTCATCAAACTCTTACGCCATCAAGAAGAAAGACGAGTTGGAGAGAGTCGCCAAGTCCAACCGTTAAACCTGTTTGCTTTCTAACAGAATAAATGTGAAGAAATTCCCTTTGACTCAGTTTTATTACACAGATCTGGGGTCCACAGAGGTACAGGTTGGTTTAGGGTAGATCTCAGACGGGACATAGAGGATAAAATGGATTATTTTACAACAAGCGGCTTGAATCCAGAGATCCAACGTTTGAAGTGGTTTAAGATTTAAACGTCTAAAGTACAAAAACATCAAACTAAGTTTCCTAACATTGATGCAAAACTGTAGTTTTAGTGCAGAAACCTCAGTGGTAAACAAAGTGACGAGCTTATCTGTCCTGTGTTGAGACGTCATGATCGGTGGGAGCTGGGCCGGGCCGGGCCGGACCAGAACCCTCTTCAGAAGTAGGCGTGCTTTCTGTTGATGAGGAGGCACAGCGAGGACAGAGACGCGCCCAGTTTGGCCGCCTCGCTGCACGCCGTCGGCAGGAGGCTGTAGTCCGGCAGCTTCTGGAAGGCCTGCAAAAATAAAAGCACAAACGTGCAAGTTTAGCTCACAAAATAAAGTATTTTCACAATAAAATAAAATCAGACTTAAATTCCCCTCTGATCATCTTCTGATTTATTGTTAGTGTTCCCAGAGGTCTTTAAACTATTTACTAGGACAGTGAGCCCAAACCACCAGGTTGTGGATCAGTACCGGTCTGTGGGTCGCTCGGTACCGAGCTGCAGACCGGAATACATGTGCGCTTTTATTTTTATATTCTGAAGGAAGTTTAATATTGGAAAACTACTGACTTTTGTTCACCACATCCATCTGTCTTGAGGCGTCACATGACTTAAGCGCCCCCTGGACCGCCAAATTAAAAGCCTGGAGCTAAATAGTTGATTAAAAAAATCTAAAAAGTTTCCATTGCAGTATAATGTCATTTAAATACGCCTCAAAAGCCACAGAGAAACTTTTTTTTTTTTTTCAATAAATGAAAGTATTTCCATTAGACTAAATTTTTATTAAATTTTGTAGTCAAAGGAAATGAAGCTAGTGCCATATTTATTACAATCTTTTTCAAATAGCATTTGTTGATTAACAACACTTTGAATAAAGAAATACTCAGAAGTGCAATTTTAAGCTTAATTTTGTCTATAAATGTCCTCTATCATCAACATTTCTAATCAGAGTGGGTCTTTAAAATGCTGCAGTCTGAGTCTATCAGTTCAGTGAACTCAAACCATGAAACCAGGTCGTCAACATTTCCTTCTAATGTAATCCTGAGTTTTCTCCTGCATTTGCAGTTCGAACAGATTCAGTGAAGGAGAACAGCTTAGTGAGCAGAGAGGAACCTGAACGATGAAATCCCAACCAGACGATTCTACCAACACTCTATGGGAGGCAGAAACATTTGAGAATTTGACAAATACAAAAAGTATTAGACTTTTTTTTTTGCAGAAACATATCCTGGAGAAACGTTTTAATTTAGTCTAAAAATGTTAAAATTATAACTAAAAGATCGCAGAGAACGCTTTGGAAATAAATCCAAAGATGATCAACTTCAATTTATTTAAAAATAAAATCAACTTTCATTAGAAAGTTGTAATAAATTGACATTATAATCAAAGATAACCTTTAAAAAAAAACTCCAGTAGACAACAAATTAGCCAAAACCGTTAGCTTCCATTTTGGCAACAGGCTAAGTCTTAATTAGCCTAAAAACGTCCAGTGGGTGAAAAATTAGCCAAAAACATTAGACTGCTGCTAAAATAGAAGGAAAACATTAAATTATCTTAAAATCCCCTGTAGATGACAAATTAGCCAAAAATGATACCCTGCTGCTAACTCTAAAAAAATCCTAAAATTCTCCAGTAAACTAAATTAGTCAAAAATATTAGCCTGTTGCTAAAATGGAAGCAAAACATTAAATTAGCTTAAAATCCCCAGTAGATAAAAAAAAAAAGCTAAAAATTTTAGCCCGTTGCTAAACTATTAGCTAAATTCAAATTTAGCATTAAAAAAACTTTAGTGGATGCCAAATATGCTAGCACATTACCAAAATACTAGCTAAACTCCAAAATAGCTTAAAATTATTCAGTAAATTAAATTAGCCAAAAATCTTTAGCCTGTTGCTAAAATAGAAAGTCCAAATTAGCCTAAAAACCACCAATAGATAACATATTAGCCAAAAAATGTTTGCATGTCACTAAAATATTAGCTAAATTCCAAATTAGCATTAAAAATTTTAGTAGATGCTAAATTAGGTAGCACGTTGCTTAAATAATCGTTAAAATTCAAAATAGCCTAAAATTCCCCAGTAAACTAGATTAGTCAAAAACATTAGCCTGTTGTTAAAATAGAAGCAAAACACTAAATTAGCTTAAAATCCCCAGTAGATAACAAATTAGCCAAAAATGTTAGCTTGCTTCTAAAATAGAATCTGACTTTAAATTAGCTTAAAAACCCCAGTAGACGACAAATTAGCCAAAAACGTTAGCCTGTCAATAAGCTATTAACTAGATTCAAAATTAGCTTAAAAAAAAACTTTAGTAGATGCCAAATAAGCGAGCACATTACTTAAATATTAGCTAAACTCCAAGATAGCTTAAAATTATTCTTTAAACTAAATTAGCCAAAAAATGTTTTAGCCTGTTGCTAAAATGGAAGCTAAAGTCTAAATTAGCCTAAAAACCACCAGTAGATAATATATTAGCCAAAAAATGTTAGCATGTCACTAAAATATTAACTAAATTCCAAATTAGCATTACAAATTTTAGTAGATGCTAGATTAGCTAGCATATTGCTTAAATACTCTTTAAACTTCAAAATAGCCTAAAATTCCCCAGTAAACTAAATTAGTCAAAAACAATAGCCTGTTGCTAAAATAGAAGCAAAACACTAAATTAGCTTAAAATCTCCAGTAGATAACAAATTAGCCAAAAATGTTAGCTTGCTGCTAAAATAGAATCTGACTTTAAATTAGCTTAAAAACCCTAGTAGACGACAAATTAGCCAAAAGCGTTAGCCTGTTAATAAACTATTAGCTAAATTCGAAATTAGCATTAAAAAAATTAGCTAGCACATTACTTGAATACTAGCTAAACTCCAAAATAGCTTAAAATTATTCAGTAAACTAAATTAGCCAAAACATTTTTAGCCTGTTGCTAAAATGGAAGCTAAAGTCTAAATTAGCCTAAAAACCACCAGTAGATAATATATTAGCCAAAAAATGTTAGCATGTCACTAAAATATTAGCTAAATTCAAAATTAGCATTAAAAAAATGTAGTAGATGCTAAATTAGCTAGCACATTGCTTAAATACTCCAATTAGAACCCAAAACCCCGACCAGAACTGAACGGTTTGTTGTACTCACAGACACGCTGTCGGGACACTCCTCCACGGGTCGGTGCAGCAGGAAGTCCTTCTTGGACGGTCCTCTGACGTAGACGCAGTTGGCTGCAGACTCCTCTGGAACGGAGAGCACCTCGTAGCGGTGGTCGGTCAGCTGCTCCATCATCTGAGACACAAACACGCCGTTTCAGCCGCTCGTCCTTCACGCCGCGACGGTCTGCAAACGCGACGGCGTTACCCTCAGGGTCTTCTTAGCCCCCTCGGTGCTGCTGAAGACGATGGTGTCCGGACCCCCCATGGAGCAGATGTTCTTCAGGCGGGAACCGCCGCACACGGGGACCGTGGACACAGCAAAGTCCTGAGGAGAGAAAAGGGGTTTGAACTCGTATGTTCAAGTCCCAGAATGCTTTGAGGCGTCATTGTTGAGACAAACTCAACTAGAAAAGTTGCATTCCCTGCAAGCGTGAATTCTTTTTGCTGAAAGTAGTTGCTGAAAATGGTAAATGGCGTATACTTATTTAGCGCTTTTCTATCTAAATATGAACTAAATTCCAAATTAGCCAGATTAGCTAGCACATTGCTTAAATACTAGCTAAGCTCCAAAATAGCCTAAAATATCTTAATAAACTAAATTAGTCAAAAACGTTAGCCTGTTGCTAAAATATTAGCTAAACTACATTGAATAAATACTAGCTAAAACTCCAAACTATCTTAAAATTATTCAGTAAACTAAATTAGTCAAAATCGTTAGCTTGTTGCTAAAATAGATGCTAAACTCTAAATTAGCCTAAAACCCCCAGTAGATAACAAATTAGCCAGATTAACTAGCACATTGCTTAAATACTAGCTAAGATCCAAAATAGCCTAAAATATCTTAATAAGCTAAATTAGTCAAAAACGTTAGCCTGTTGCTAAAATATTAGCTTGTTGCTAAAATATTAGCTAAACTACATTGAATAAATACTAGCTAAAACTCCAAACTATCTTAAAATTATTCAGTAAACTAAACTAGTCAAAATCGTTAGCTTGTTGCTAAAATAGATGCTAAACTCTAAATTAGCCTAAAACCCCCAGTAGATAACAAATTAGCAGATTAACTAGCACATTGCTTAAATACTAGCTAAGCTCCAAAATAGCCTAAAATATCTTAATAAGCTAAATTAGTCAAAAACGTTAGCCTGTTGCTAAAATATTAGCTTGTTGCTAAAATATTAGCTAAACTACATTGAATAAATACTAGCTAAAACTCCAAACTATCCTAAAATTATTCAGTAAACTAAACTAGTCAAAATCGTTAGCTTGTTGCTAAAATAGATGCTAAACTCTAAATTAGCCTAAAACCCCCAGTAGATAACAAATTAGCCAGATTAACTAGCACATTGCTTAAATACTAGCTAAGCTCCAAAATAGCCTAAAATATCTTAATAAACTAAATTAGTCAAAAATGTTAGCCTGTTGCTAAAATATTAGCTAAACTACATTGAATAAATACTAGCTAAAACTCCAAACTATCTTAAAATTATTCAGTAAACTAAATTAGTCAAAATCGTTAGCTTGTTGCTAAAATAGATGCTAAACTCTAAATTAGCCTAAAACCCCCAGTAGATAACAAATTAGCCAGATTAACTAGCACATTGCTTAAATACTAGCTAAGCTCCAAAATAGCCTAAAATATCTTAATAAGCTAAATTAGTCAAAAACGTTAGCCTGTTGCTAAAATATTAGCTTGTTGCTAAAATATTAGCTAAACTACATTGAATAAATACTAGCTAAAACTCCAAACTATCTTAAAATTATTCAGTAAACTAAACTAGTCAAAATCGTTAGCTTGTTGCTAAAATAGATGCTAAACTCTAAATTAGCCTAAAACCCCCAGTAGATAACAAATTAGCCAGATTAACTAGCACATTGCTTAAATACTAGCTAAGCTCCAAAATAGCCTAAAATATCTTAATAAGCTAAATTAGTCAAAAACGTTAGCCTGTTGCTAAAATATTAGCTTGTTGCTAAAATATTAGCTAAACTACATTGAATAAATACTAGCTAAAACTCCAAACTATCTTAAAATTATTCAGTAAACTAAATTAGTCAAAATCGTTAGCTTGTTGCTAAAATAGATGCTAAACTCTAAATTAGCCTAAAACCCCCAGTAGATAACAAATTAGCCAGATTAACTAGCACATTGCTTAAATACTAGCAAAGCTCCAAAATAGTCTAAAATATCTTAATAAGCTAAATTAGTCAAAAACGTTAGCCAGCTGCTAAAATATTAGCTTGTTGCTAAAATATTAGCTAAACTACATTGAATAAATACTAGCTAAAACTCCAAACTATCTTAAAATTATTCAGTAAACTAAATTAGTCAAAATCGTTAGCTTGTTGCTAAAACAGATGCTAAACTCTAAATTAGCCTAAAACCCCCAGTAGATAACAAATTAGCCAAAAACTGTAGCATTTTGCTAAAATATACTCGTTAAACTCCCAAATATCCTAAACTAAATTAGTCAAAAACATTAGCTTGTTGCTAAATTAGAAGCTAAACACTAAATTCGCCTACAAAACCTTTGTAGATAACAAATTAAAAACGTTAACATGTTGCTATACTCCAATTTAAAAAAAATAATAATAAAAAATGAAGTCAGGCCATGAATTTATTTAAAGGGATGTTTTTAATTTACCTAAAATTTGAAATTTGAAGACTTTCATTTGTTTCCTATGGGGCGTATTTTGCTCAATATTTCAAAAATTATAAAGTTTATGAAGCCGAACGTTTTGATACTACGATGGAATCAGTGAAAGTATGACTGAGCAGAAGAATCACTATAGTGTGAATGTTTTTACCAAGCATTCACACAAATAGAAGTTATTCCGTACTTAGAAAAACACATTTTCCTCTCTTATTGATAAGTATTAATCAATCAAACTCTAATAGGAGAAATAAAAATGTATTTTCAGGAACTAAAATGACCCTACTGGCTGCTCAGTCCTCCAGCAGATGGTGACTCACATATGTTTAATTAAATTAATTTCAACCCATTAAACCAACATTTAATGGCAGAAACAAACTTTATAATAATGATCGTCAGTCTGCTGCCCCGCCCTGACCACAGAGAAACCAGGACATCCAGCAGGAATGCAGGGCGTGTTTCTGTGTAAAGCACTTCTGGGACGTGGGGGATCAATGCTAATGCACGGATCTGGTGGAGCAGGCAAGAATTCCCAGAGTGCTTTGCTCACAGGATTAGAACAAAGAGAAGTTTGGATTTCTAAACGTTTTAAGAAAACTGTAGGACGGACACTAGAGGGCGCCGCCCAGAGCCCCGCCTCTCACCCTGAACGTGTCCGCCAGCACCTCGGCCCCGCTGCGGTTGGTGTGGGACGAGATGCCGACGAAGAACTCCCTCCCGGTGAAAAGGACGTCGCTGCCTTCGAGCGTGGCCCCCCCGGAGCCCCCCTGCTCGGCCCCCATCTCCACCACGGTCAGGTTGAGCTCCGACATCACCCTCCTCACCGCCTCCACCTGAGGGCGACAAAGAGGAACTTTGACTTCTACGGTGGCCCAGAAGAACACAATTCAGAAAAACTTAAGTTTCCTCACAGGAAACTTGAAATGTTGTGACCCTAAAGTCGTGACCCCAAAGTGTTGTGACCTTAAAGTTTTGTGTTGTGACCCTAAAGTCTCGTGTTGTGACCCCAAAGTGTTGTGTTGTGTTGTGACCCTAAAGTTGTGTTGTGACCCTAAAATGTTGTGACCCTAAAATATTGTGACCCTAAAGTGTTGTGACCCCCAAAGTGTTGTGACCCTAAAGTGTTGTGTTGTGACCCTAAAATGTTGTGACCCTAAAATATTGTGACCCTAAAGTGTTGTGACCCCCAAAGTGTTGTGACCCTAAAGTGTCGTGTTGTGACCCCAAAGTGTTGTGTTGTGACCCTAAATGTTGTGTTGTGACCCTAAAATGTTGTGACCCTAAAATGTTGTGACCCTAAAATATTGTGACCCTAAAGTGTTGTGACCCTAAAGTGTTGTGACCCTAAAATGTTGTGACCCTAAATATTGTGACCCTAAAGTGTTGTGACCCTAAAGTGTTGTGACCCCCAAAGTGTTGTGACCCCCAAAGTGTTGTGACCCTAAAGTGTTGTGTTGTGACCCTAAAGTGTTGTGTTGTGACCCTAAAATATTGACCCAAGTTTGTGACCCTAAAGTGTTGTGACCCTAAAATGTTGTGACCCTAAAATGTTGTGACCCTAAAATATTGTGACCCTAAAGTGTTGTGACCCCCAAAGTGTTGTGACCCTAAAGTGTTGTGTTGTGACCCTAAAGTGTTGTGTTGTGACCCTAAAATATTGTGACCCTAAAGTGTTGTGCCCAAAGTGTTGTGACCCCAAAGTGTTGTGACCCCAAAGTGTTGTGTTGTGACCCTAAAGTGTTGTGTTGTGACCCTAAAGTTTTGTGTTGTGACCCTAAAGTTTTGTGTTGTGACCCCAAAGTGTTGTGACCCCAAAGTGTGGTGACCCCAAAGTGGTGACCCAAAGTGTGGTGACCCCAAAGTGTTGTGACCCCAAAGTGTGGTGACCCCAAAGTGTGGTGACCCAAAGTGTGTGACCCCAAGTTGTGACCCTAAAGTGTTGTGACCCCAAAGTTGTGACCCTAAAGTGTTTGTTGTACCCTAAAGTTGTGACCCCCCCAAAGTGTGGTGACCCCAAAGTGTGGTGACCCCAAAGTGTTGTGACCCCAAAGTGTTGTGACCCCAAAGTGTGGTGACCCCAAAGTGTGGTGACCCCAAAGTGTTGTGACCCCAAAGTGTTGTGACCCTAAAGTGTTGTGACCCCAAAGTGTTGTGACCCTAAAGTGTTGTGTTGTGACCCTAAAGTGTTGTGACCCTAAAATATTGTGACCCTAAAGTGTTGTGACCCTGCAGGGCCACCATAATTGTGTATTATACAATGAAATTGAGTACAGTTCAGTCATTTTCTGGTGCATTCTAAATAAATATACAAGATAAACAACATTCAGCCAATTTATGGCAGGATAAAATAATGTTGTGCAACCAAGTTTGAAAAAGTTGAAAATTTAATTAAAAAGGCCATCAGCATTTAAAACCGCGATGGTTCTTGGATAAAAATGTTTTTTAATCTATTTGTCGTAGATTTAATTGTTCTGTATCTTCTGCCTGAAGCTGCAGAGTAAACAGAGAATGTCCAGAGTGGGACGAATCCACTTATTGTTCACATTTCACAGGATTCACTAAATCATTTGAGCAGAAAAAGGAGATGACCATTTAAACAACAACTTTAAATAAATGTATAAAATTACAGAAATCGATCAAAGTTGTTTGTTATCTTCAAACTCAGAAAAACATCTAAAAATTGATTTATCATTAATGCTTTTATTTTGATAAATTCGCAAAGCATTTTAAACTGTATGCAGACGATGCAAACAGAAGTTTATTCATTTAACATGACTGCGTTCTGCCGTGGTAGAAGATGAATTTCCGTCAATAAAGTTTATCTATCCATCTATTTTCTAACCACTTTAACAGAAACTACTTAAGAAAAACATCAGAAAATGATGAAATAAAACAGGAAATGGGAACTTTTGAGAAGTTGTGACCCACTCGGACACATTCAGAAGATTTGTTCATCTGGACGCTTCTTCATGTACGATGGAGGACACGTTGGAAGAAAAATAAGCTTAAATTTGCATTTCTTTGTTCAAATTGTTGTGACAAAAATACGCCCCGTTTCTGATGTATCCGCGAGTCGACGACTAGATCCGTGAACGTCCTCGTTCCTAATCAGAATGAGACGAGCACTGGGAGACGGGACTGGAGCCCGCCGGGTTACCTCGCTGCGTCTCTGCTGCCTGAAGGGCCTGGTGATGAGCGCCGTGTCCCCCTGAATGACCGCCACGTCCTCGATCCTCCAGCTCTCCGGCAGCTCGGCGTCGGGCGGGATCTCGATGAGCTGCAGGCCGACCTTCTGCCGCAGCGCCCCCGTCAGGCAGCCGAACTGACGCTGCGCTTTGGCCAGGTCCACCGACACCTCCCCGTTCTCCTCGCCGCCGTCCCCCGCAGGCTTCCCAAAGGATTCTGGGATGCCCCGCACCACGGCGTGCGTGAAGCGGCCATAGGGGCACATGTTCGCCATGGCTACGAGAGAGAAACCACCGTTCTGATGTTAGCTAGAGTTGTTAAAAAAGGGCGTGGCTTCTGGACGAGACTTGGAAGATCCTCAAGGAAGATCTGTTCATCCCTCTGAGGGTCAGTCTCTGCCGCCGTCCTCCATGTGAACACGCCAAGAGGAGGAGGGAGCCTAAAGCAAAAGAAGACGGGTCAAAATGAAGCTTTTTACACTTAATGGAAAGTTTATGACTTAAAAACCACACAAAGACTGAATCAGAACTAGTGCTGCCACAAACGATTATTTTAATAGTCGACTAATCATCGATTAATTTTTCCGATTAGTCGACTAATCGGATCATGGACAAAGTGGATGTAAAGAAAATCTGAAATATGATTAGCTTTAAAACAAAAAAATCCTAAATAAGCTAAAATCGCTAGCATATAGCTGAAATATTAGCTAAACTCCAAATTAGTCTAAAAAACTGTAAAAATTAAAATTAGCCAAAATAGCTAGCATGTAGCTGAAGATTTAGCAAAACTCCAAATTAGCCTAAAAAACTGTAAAAATCCCAAATTAGCCAAAATAGCTAACATATAGCTGAAATATTAGCAAAACTCCAAATTAGCCTAAAAAACTGTAAAAATCCCAAATTAGCCAAAATAGCTAACATATAGCTGAAATATTAGCTAAACTCCAAATTAGTCTAAAAAACTGTAAAAATTAAAATTAGCCAAAATAGGTAGCATGTAGCTGAAGACTTAGCAAAACTCCAAATTAGCCTAAAAAACTGTAAAAATCCCAAATTAGCTAAAATAGCTAGCATGTAGCTGGAATATTAGCAAAAATCCAAATTAGCCTAAAAAAACTGTAAAAATCCCAAATTAGCCAAAATAGCTAACATATAGCTGAAATATTAGCTAAACTCCAAATTAGTCTAAAAAAATGTACAAATTAAATTAGCCAAAATAGCTAGCATGTAGCTGAAATATTAGCAAAACTCCAAATTAGCCTAAAAAACTGTAAAAATCCAAATTAGCCAAAATAGCTAACATATAGCTGAAATATTAGCAAAACTCCAAATTAGCCTAAAAAACTGTATAAATCCCAAATTAGCCAAAATAGCTAACATATAGCTGAAATATTAGCTAAACTCCAAATTAGCCCTAAAAACTGTAAAAATTCCAAATTAGCCAAAATAGGTAGCATGTAGCTGGAATAATAGAAAACTCAAAATTAGCCTAAAAAACTGTAAACATTTAGAATTAGCTAGCTAACATGTAAATGAAATATTAGCTAAACTCCAAATTTGCCTACAAAACTGAAAAATCCTAAATTAGCCAAAAGAGCTAATATGTAGCTGAATATTATCTTAATTCCAAATTAGCCTAAAAAACTGAAAAAGCCAAAATTAGCCAAAATAGCTAGCATGAAGCTAAAATATTAGCTAAACTCCAAAATAGCCTGAAAACCCTTAATAAATGCCAAAATAGTCTAAAAAGCTAGCAGAATGTCATTATAACTTTCAACTTTACTACAGTCTGACTCCACATATTGTAAAGTAACGACTAATCGACTATTAAATTAGTTGTCGACTATTTTAATAGTCGATTAGTCATCGATTAGTCGACTAGTCGATTAGTCATCGATTAGTCGACTAATCGTGGCAGCCCTAATCAGAACGTTTAAAAAATCTTCTGAAGTCTTTTCCTGTTTCAGGACAAGTCCTCTGGAGCTCAAAGCCGTCACCCACTGGGAGGCAGCAGGAGGGAACCCGGCTTTCCGGCCTCACAGAGCTTTCCTTCACAACTTATGCAACCGGCCTCAGACACAAAAACACATTTGTGACGGTCCCGACCGCCCGGATCCCCCTAAATGTACATTTATGCCACAAAATGTAGCTTTTATTGACACGAATGTGGAGACAAACTGTAGAAAATCACAGTAATTTGATTTCTAATTCAAGATAAACTGAAGCCTGATAAATGAAACTTCATTAAAGTACAAGTTATGGTATTTATAAATTACTAAAATTTAGTTTTTCTGCTGATATTTAACCAAAAAACAGATATTTATATCGAGAAATGAGACAGTAACATAATAACATGACCATAATGCATTGCGCAGTAGGGCTGCCACGATTAGTCGACTAAAGTCGACTAATCGATGACTAATCGACTATTAAAATAGTCGACAACTAATTTAATAGTCGATTAGTCGTTACTTTAAATATATGGAGTTAGAGTGTAGTAAAGTTGAAAGTTATAATGACATTATGCTAGCTTTTTAGACTATATTGGCATTTATTAAGGGTTTTCAGGCTATTTTGGAGTTTAGCTAATATTTTAGCTTCATGCTACCTATTTTGGCTAATTTGGAATTTTTACAGTTTTTTTAGACTAATTTGGAGTTTAGCTAATATTTCACTATTTTAGCTAATTTGGATTTAATTTTTTTTTTACAGTTTTTTAAGGCTAATTTGGAGTTTAGCTAATATTTCACTATTTTTAGCTAATTTGGGATTTTTTTTTTTTTTTTTACAGTTTTTAGGCTAATTTGGAGTTTAGCTAATATTTCAGCTATATGTTAGCTATTGGCTAATTTGGGATTTTTACAGTTTTTTAGGCTAATTTGGAGTTTTGCTATGTCTTCAGCTACATGCTAGCTATTTTGGCTAATTTGTAATTTTTACAGTTTTTTTAGACTAATTTGGAGTTTAGCTAATATTTCAGCTATATGCTAGCGATTTTAGTTTATTTAGGATTTTTTTTGTTTTAAAGCTAATCATATTTCAGATTTTCTTTAAATCCACTTTGTCCATGATCCGATTAGTCGACTAATCGGAAAAATTAATCGATGATTAGTCGACTATTAAAATAATCGTTTGTGGCAGCCCTGTTGCGCAGCAATATTAGACACTTTAGGGTAAAATTAAGTTTAAAAAAAATCTGTTTTTGCGTAACTTTGTTGCATCTAAATATGTCTTATCAGAAGTATTTTGTGGTTTAAGACCGAAAATGTTATTAACAGATTATTTCCATGTCAGTGAATGCAACATCTTTAAACCTCCTGTTTAAATCGCACCTGGATTTAATATTTGATGCGTTCAAAAACATCTGCAAGACTCTGAAATGTTATTCTTAACCTATTTACAACTTTTACCAACTAACATCTGCTTTTAGCGCTTAATGCCTAAAAAAATAACCAACTTTTTTTTTTATTGTTGTTGTTTGGGTTTATCCAGCTGCAGAAATCAGAGAGAGGCGTGCACCGCCCAGCCGCTCCAAAGTACTTAAAGGATGATGTTCATTTGGACGAGGAAAATATTCAGAAATCGCTCAAGTTTAGCTAAGTTAAAGTTTATATTTTGTCTTTTTGGGGTCTTCTTACCTGCTTTAAATGATTTTCATCAAAGTTCAGGCGGTGTTTCTCTGCTGAAGTTAATTTCCAGCCCAGCGCAGAGCCCGTTAACCCGACTCTCTTCTCCACACAGGAGCTGCTGGATGAACTAGACACAACTTCCGGTCTTGTGTTTCAAAATAAGACAAGGTTCCTTCGAAAGGGGTTAAAATTCACGAATTGGGGTGGAATATATATACTGGTTTTTTTTATATTTATAGCATAAATACTAAAATTGATTGATAAACTATTTAAATAGTTTATAAAAACACACATTTGTGGAAAAAAACAACACATTATGCTTTTATTTTCAATGTCAGGTCACTTAACTTCCGGTTTCCATACGTCTTTTTTGCTAGCTTAAATCGTCTCCTCCAACAGCTTTCCATCCCAGCGCCCCATCCCCCACACGTCCTGTCCGGATTCAATCAGAACTGATTTCAAGCATCAGCGGAACTTTTGTTTTTGATTCCGGACGGTTGATCAACTCGTCAGTTTAAATCCCCGCCACAATATTATCACGGATTAAAATAATCCGTAATGTTAAAGTTTTTTATCTGATAAAATTAAATAATTAGGGAGCGATTTTTAACACTAATTTTTATATTTTCTAACTCAGAAACACGGAACAAAATCACAGGAACACAAGGATTAGAAAATATAAAGAAGGCACAAATAATTTGAAAATAAAGTATTTTATCGTTGAATAATTTAAAAACTAAATGAAGTATGCAAAAAAGTGGCCAAAATTATTTCAAAAATATTTTCTTTCACTAAAAATGTCTAAATATATGGAGCTATTTTCTAACATAAACCGTGTATTTTAGCTAAAGTTGCATCCATCTTTTGTTTTGCAGCAAATTTGGGTTTCAGTAAACTAAACTAGTCAAAATCATTAGCTTGTTGCTAAAATAGACGCTAAACTCTAAATTTGCCTAAAACCCCCAGTAGATAACAAATTAGCCAAAAACTGTAGCATTTTGCTAAAATATTAGCTAAAACTCCAATTAAAAAAATAATAATAATAAAATATAAAGTCAGGCCATGAATTTATTTAAAGGTTTGTTTTCAATCTACCTAAAATTTTGAAATTTGAAGACTTTCATTTATTTCCTAAAAGGCATATTTGTATTTTAGCTAAAGTTGCATCCATCTTTTGTTTTGCAGCAAATTTGGGTTTGTGGAGGATTAAGGATTTCTATAATCCTCATCTGAGCTCTGCAGCTACATTTGAGATTTACATAAACCTCAACTGTCCACATGATTAAAAGACAATTTAAAAAAAACACAAACATTATTATTTAGTTTGGCTTTTCTATAAGTTTAAACCTTGTTTTAATAAACATTTTATTTGCAAAATGTCGTTTTTGACAGCATGAAGAGCAAATATTTGTTTATGCACCTGCAGAAAGTTCTTCTCAGAGACTCGACGGCGTTACTGCAGCGCCAGAGAAGCGGGGCGGATGCAGAGGGCGCAGACGGGATTAAAGAGCACCATCTGTCCACCCAGAACGTTCAGCAGCAACAAAACATCCCCTGAAAAGCTGCATCTGTCCGGCTGCAGTCGGTGAAAGAAGGGAGTTATTGAAGGTCATTTCTGACTGTATTAAAAGGTCAACGTGTTTTTATCTTCTTTGCAGGATCTTGAATTCACTGGATTTTGTTTGGAGGTTCGTAGCTTCAGGTTCTGTCACGAATCAAGCGGTTGGATTTTTTCCCTCCATCACAAGACCGCTGTCAGCAGACCGTCCTGCACGCCGGCCTCACGTCTCCCATTACTCCTGACTTGAAGCATAATTGGGTTAAAGTTTCTCACTGACCCTCCGTCTCCGGCGGGCCGACTCGCTCTCTGCGTTTCCTGACTTTAAGAACCGGAATGTTATTTTGAGTAACGTTTTATATCCAATATCGATCTATTAGTTTGATAATTATCAGTTTAATTGGTTTATTTCAAGCGATTAACACCAAGAAATACAAATATTTATCTTCTGAACAGATAAATATATCAAAGTTTGGAGAATTTTTTGTGATTTGAGTGGAAAACAAAGAAATAAAGTAGAAGGTACATATACATCCATATATAAGTATTATTAATGCTTTATAAACATAAGTTTGTCAGACAGTTGGATTATTTTCTTGAAAAGGAGTATATAATGTCGTCTCTCTTTAAAGTTCTGAATAATCTATTCATGGTTGCTGGTTACTTTAGTGCTTTTAGGATTCAAATCTGATTTTATCTCTCAGGGTCAGTTTCAGATCGGTTTTATTTTGTATTTTAATGGAAGAACTTTCAATCTTGCAACAGGAAAAACATCTTGTGGCGTTCCCCAGGGTTCTGTTCTTGACCCCATTTTGTTTATCCTACGTATGATTCCCTGTTGGAACACTTATCAATCAGTTCATCCACGTTTCAGATCGTTTCTATGCAGATGATATCCAGCTTTACTGCTCTCTCCTCTCTCTCTCTCTCCAGAAAATGTTTATAAACTTTTGGATCGAGCGTTCAAACGTGGATGTATAAGAGTCATTGACTCTGAAACACCCATCAGATGGAGACTTTTGCCACCAGATAACACAATTCCTTCCATCACTAAACACCTCTGGGTTTTTTAGCTCTTCTGTCCGGTCGAGTCTCAGAAAACTCGTTGGTTTGATAAGTCTGTAGAAGGTCCCTCAAAACCTCAAAACACAAGATGAAAAATTCTTATTATCACATGAAAGTAGTTTAAAGAGCTAAAAACATTTATTCCTTGTTTTATTTCTTCTCATTAAGATGACTACCACTTTCTTATCACATTTTTTAACAAACTAAATCTTTAACTGGAACCAGTAAAAATAAACGCATCACTTCTATGTTGTCTGCTTTACTTTGGTTGCCTGTTTAAAATATCAAATTGGTTTTAAAATGTTAGTTTTACAGTCTTGCATGGTCAAACCTCGACGTGCATTTCAATGCTCTGGCCTGATTCTATTCTATTCTATTCTATTCTATTCTATTCTATTCTATTCTATTCTATTCTATTCTATTCTATTCTATTCTATTCTATGGATGGATATATTCAACTCTTTTCTATTCTAGTCTATTCTACAAATGGATGGAAAATGGATGGATCTTTTCTATTTTATTTTATTCTATTCTGTTCCATTTATTCTATTCTTTTCACTGGATAGATAGATGGAAAATGGGTGGATCCATTCTATGCTGTTCTATTCTATTCTATTCTATTCTATTCTATTCTATTCTATTCTATTCTATTCTATTCTATTCTATTCTATTCTATTCTATGGATGGAAAATGGATGGATCTTTTCTATTTTATTTTATTCTATTCTATCCCATTTATTCTATTCTTTTCACTGGATAGATAGATGGAAAATGGATCTATTCTATTCTATTCTATTCGATGGATGGAAAATGGATGGATATATTCAACTCTTTTCTATTCTAGTCTATTCTACAAATGGATGGAAAATAGATAGAGCTTTTCTATTTTATTTTATTCTATTTAAATCTTGATGGATGGAGGATGGATGGATCTATTCTATTCTATATTATTGTATTCTATTCCATTTATTCTATTCTTTTCACTGGATAGATAGATGGAAAATGGATCTATTCTATTCTATTCTATTCTATTCTATTCTATTCTATTCTATTCTATTCTATTCTATTCCATTCTGTTCTATCTTATTCCATTCGTCAGCTGTAAATGAGCTGCACACAAACAGAAACTATTAATGAGGTTTATTATGTAAAACTGTTAAACATGAAGTCCTGTTAAAAAACTGCAGGTTTTGAACCAATGGAAACATTTGATCTTAAATCTGTGTGAATGAGTAACAATGCAGACCCTCTCTGCTTCTTCTATTTCTAGATTTGACACCACTATTTGCACCTTCAGGGAAAAATTCACGTATTCAGTCGGGAAAACCCAGAAGAGCCGTAAATCTGCGTTTGGAAGCGGCCTTCAGCAGGTCAGCTGTTCACAATTACTTTCTAAATGAAATTAGAAATCTCGCGGTGAAGAGAAGCTGCAACACGGAGCGTCAAGACGACACAGAGGGAGACAGAAACCAGGTGATCTGCTGGATTTACAGCTGATTTATGTCCAAATAGAGAGGAAGAAGTTTTCCAAAAGCAGCCGTTTCCTGACCTGAAGATCCTCGTCTGGACTGTGGAGGCTCGTTCCATCATGCGTCGCTTGGAGCTCCTGATCGGACTTCTGTGCTGCTTTCCTCTGGCAGGTAAGAGTCTCACCTTTATAGGGGAAACGAGGACGTGATGACATGTTTTTAAGAGATTTACATCTTTTTTTGCCAGTTTTCAGACAATCACAAGTTGAAGTTCAGGATTCAGATTTTTAATTTTTATTTATTTTCATAAATTAATTTAATCTTTTTTTTTTGTTTTAGGTTGTTTTATTTGATAAATTCTGAGCCTTTCTCAGTTGTTTTCTGAGCTTTAAACAACATAATCAGTTTGGTTTAATGTCTAACATATTTTTTGCAAAATAAAACGTTAAAAAAAAAGATTATTTAGCAACAAATGTACTGATTTAGATTGTGATTGAGTTAGACTAGAATGTTTAAAATTCAAAAGCGATTCACTCTTTGACCACTAGGGGTGCTGTTTTTACTCAAATATTTTTTATTGAAGCTTATTGTCATTGACAATAATAATATGTTTAGTTTTTGGTCGTTAACTATATTTTAATGTCAGTGGAGTTCTTTATTTTTTGTAATTTGATTTTTTCCTATTAAAAAAAATAATTTTTCTTTTAAGTTAAAGACAGAAAATGCACAAACTCTTATATAAACTACATTTAATCCATTTTATTTAAAATATATGTAAAAGTTATACACTTTAGCTCATGTAGATACATTTAGCATCAGTTAACATGGATTTTTACTTAAAATTGTGTTTAAAAATACTTAAAAGTGTTCCTAAAGTTGCACGTCTGCATTCTAAAAGTCAATTTAAAACAACTTTTATGTCTATTGTTGTCTTAAAAGCGTCATTTTAAAATGAAATTTTTTTTTTTTTTTTTTAATAAATAAAATGATCCTGACTTTAATGTTGTTATAAACTCAGTTTTCACATAAAATCAGGTATTTATAGATTTTTTGGAGACATTTTTCCGAGTCCTGCTGCATGAAACCAGAGGCTGAATGTTGGCGTGTGATTCTCTCCTCCGGTTCTCGCCCTGCAGCATGTCTGCGCTGCTACAGCTGCGTGTTTCCGGCCATCTCTCCTCTGGACTGCCTGGAGTTTCCTCTGGAGTGTCCCGCAGGGCAGCGCTGCCTCTCCAGCGAGGCCTCGGGGCATCAAGGTACCGTCCCGAGATTCTGAAACTTCAGATGCAGAAACAACAAGAAAATCGCAGAAAGGCTCTGATCATCTTTACTTACAGCATTTAATCCAACATAAGAGTTTAAAATCAGTTTTAAAGTAACAAATTCAGATTTTCCTGACCCCTTTACTGTGAAATGAGTGACAGGAGCTGCAGCTCTTTATCCCAGCAGGCCGGTTTCAGCTCACTAATAGATGTTTTTATTAAATTATGTCTATATATAACTCTCTCTCTCTCTGCTCCCATCAAATGATTTCCTGTTAAAAACTCCAGCAAACCTTATTTAGAATCTTATAAGTTCATTTTTGTTTAAAATGTCTGTTTTAAAGTAAAGAAATAAACTAAAATGATTGTTTTTGTTGATCTTCTATATCTATAAATATCAGGTTAAATTTAAGGCCTGATTAAAACTCACTTAAATTATATAAATTATTAGCAATAGAAATTCAAACATAAAAACTTAGTAATAACATGTTTGCTTGATTATTATGTAAAAATGATCAATTTACAAAGTATGAAAGTGAATTTAATTATTTAGTTATTGATGCAAAAAGAACATAAGACGGCAAATTCAAAATGTTAATCTCATAATATATTTTATAGATATTTATTTGATATTTTCACTCCTTTATTTATATGATCAGTGACAGATTCAACAGTTTGGAGACTCTGCAGCGGTTTTATTACTCATTTTATTCCAGTTTTACAAAAGAAACAAAAATAAACAAATGATGGAACAAAACAGTTCAGGACTTTATTCCAGTTTAAAAAAAAAAAAAGATTCTTTGTCATGTTTTATGACTGTATTCTAGTAAAAGTTTAACCTCTGTCTCATAAATTTACTCTAGGAAAAAACATTTTTTCATATTTTTATAGCTTTATTCTAATGAATTTTTCACTTTTTTTATAATTTCAAAATTTTTTTCCAGTGAAAAAAAAAAATTTCTCATAATTTTGTAACGTTATTCCAGTAAAACTCGGCCTTGTTTCCATAATTTTGTTCTTATTCTATAAAATATGTTTTTTCCATAATTTAATGATTTTAATGTAGTAAAATAATAACTTTCCAAATCTTAGTTCTGGTGATAAAATGTGTTTTTTCGCATAATTTTAATTTATTCTAGTAGAAATATTGAATTGCTAATAATTTTACGACTTAATTTACTAAAATTGTAACTTTTTCTGGGAAAAAAATATGACTTGTTCTTATAATTTTAAGATTTTAGACTTTTGGCATAATTGTACAACTTTATTATAGAAAAAAAACTGTTTTTTTAACTTGTAATCTTACAACTTTCCTCCTGTAAATTTTGGATTTTATTATTTCATTATAAGTGAAAAAGCCTTTTTTTCCATAATTTTAGAACTTCCTTCTTGTATAATTTAGACTTTTTTTAAATCCTAATATTCTGACTCTCTTCACTAAAACTAATTTTATCCCCAATAGTTTAAAGACTTTATCCTCATAGCATTTTACTCTGTTGTCATAATTCTTCCTGCGCTTTAGAAACACATTTCTGGAGTTTTTTCGTGTTCACCTCCTGGTTGATTCTTCCTGGTTTTGCTGTTGCTGGAATCTTCCATTACAGCAAAAGCGCGGGGGAGGACGAAACACATCAGCGGTTTTATGTCATTTCAGAGATTCAGATACATTCAGATAATAAATGTCGTGGACATTATTTTAGACATACCTTTTCCTAAAGATACGTATATGATTGTTATATTAGATCTGCATACAAATGAACCAATCAGGAGGTCACGTTTCTCCCTCCATCTTTTCTGAGTTTTTCTTTTAAAGCTTTTCTCCACCTTGACAGGATGTGACATCACGAGCTCCACATTTACTAAAATACCCTAGAAAACTATTATATTTCACACTGGAATGAATAGAAATATGTCTATTCACATAATTTCTTTCTTTTTTTTTTTTTTTTAAATACATTTTTGAAAACTAAACCACTTTTAAATATTTTTCACAGAGGTTTGTTTTTATTTTCAGTCACTTATTGTCTGAAAACGACTTAGTTTAATTAAGAACTATAAACTTAATGAGAACCCCTAAGTTATTTATAAGTTATTTATTTTGTATGTTTATGTGTATTAATGTTAAATCTATTCAATGTTGTTTTATATGTAATGTTGTTACTGATTACATTGCAGTACTATGTAATGTAACCCAGTAAATAAAGTGTTAAAAAAAATAGTCATCTCAATCAAACACACATAAAAAATAAATAGATGAAAAGCTTATTAAATATAAAAATATTCCTCCAAGCCCCCTAGTGGTTACTTGGTGAACTGGAGATTCTTTCCTCTTTAAAAATGGAGAAATCCAGAAATCCAGAAATCATGGGGTTGTACCGAAGAGAGGGAATGAATAAAGTTTTATTTAAAAATCACTTACCAACCATGTCAGAGAATTAAGAACTTCACAGTAAAAAACATAAAATGTAATGAAAGAATAGCAGCTGTAGAATTATGAATGTTTGGAGATAATCGGAGTTCTTTACATTCTTTACAGCAAATTCTCACTAGTGATGTCAGAACAGATCATTTCTGTGACTTCAGGAGATCTGAAATGTTTTAAATGTGTCGCCCCAGGTCCCATTCACCTGACCATCTACGAGAAGAGCTGCGCTAACCCGTCCCAGTGCGGCCGGTCGGGACAGAAGTACTCCGCCGGGGTGGTCTTCAACTACACCAACGACTGCTGCGACACGGACCTGTGTAACCGGGCCGGACCTGCCCTCGCCGGGGGGGTGTGGCTTCTGGCCGCCGCCGCCCTCCTGCTGCCCTGAAGGGTCAAAAACCCTCAGATGAAGCATAAAAATGAGGATTTCGTCTTTATTTTAGCACTAACAGTAACTGCGTCCTCATGTAAACCCCTCATGGTGCTACTGTATAGATCAATGAATTCTACTGATAAACAAAAACAAACATTTCTTGCTTCTATTCAAATTTAAACTGCATTTTTGTGGAAACAGAGACTCAGAAAAAGTTTTATAATATTTTATTGGGACGTTAATAGATGGAGGAACTTTTTAGTACAAAAAAAAAAAAACCCAACAGTTTGATTGTCTTCATCTCCTGTTATGTAAGAGTCGCTCTTCGACAATAAAAGAGGAGAAAGGCAAAAACAGAAATTACATGGATTTAATACATCAAAAGATCCCTGAAATTCTATCCAAACTATAAAAAATATGATCCTTTTAACTGAGAATCTACAATCCAGACTTGGTCCCTTTTAGATAAGATCACATTAAAAACGAATTTAACGAGTCAAATATTCAATCACTCTCAGAAAATCTTCTAATCTTTTAATAATTGCACTTCGGTTTCCTTCAACATGATTTATCGTCTCCCAGTTGATTTTCTTTAAAGTGAGTGAAACATCTGAGGAACGACAAAACTCTTCATCTCTGCAGAAATGATCGATGAAGAGATTCAAAAGAAAATGAAAAAAATATGTAAAAGAGAAAGAATAATTTAGAAATACTTATTATTGGAAATGGAGGTGAAAGACTTAAGATGGGACGGTTTTTAAATAATCAATCCAATAGAAAGTCCCACTCCAAACATGTTCTTTTTACATTTTACTGACTAAATAGGACATATGTAAAATAATTTCTTTATTCAAATCGAAAACCAGCGGTTTGAAAAAGCTCAGGTTTATGACGACAGCTTTACTGTAGATCAATAGATCTATGATCGTCTTCGTTTTCCTTGTCTGACTGAACATTGCCGACAGTTTTGAGGTTTTAATGTTAGCTTCGCGTGTGAGGTGCTGTTAGCTAGCGGCATAAAATACATTTAAAATTAATTCGGACACTAAGATTACTATTTTTTTTTTTTTTAAACGGCAAGAATGACAATTTCCTAAAGTGAAAATCTATCATTCTACATGTCTTTGATAGTTTGTTAAAAAATTACAAACACTTTTTATCCCGCAAAAACTTTTCAAACGTTTCTATTTTCTAATGTAGTGAGCCTCCATTCAGTTTCTCGCAAAGATTTCTGGGAAATTTTGGACTTGTAGATTCAGACAGAACTAGAAACGTTCTCTTTGGTGGTGAAAGAACTCGGATATCCAACGGCTGGAGCCCAGATTTAAAGAATGCAACAAAAAAAGGGCGTGGTCTGAGCGGGGGAGGGGTGGTCTGGATCTGCGACTGACAGAGAGGTTAGCTTGAGGTAGCGTAGCATCTCTGCGTCTTCAATATGGAGGCTAATATAGAAAAACATGATCATGATCCAGACCGGAGAATACCTGAGCGGGAAAATGCTGCTAGCATCAACAGCTAACGCTAACGCATTAAGCCACATGTGTCAAAGTCAAGGCCCGGGGGCCAGATCCGGCCCTCCAGATCATTTTATTTCATTGTTATTAATGACCCGATGCCCCACCATCTTGCAGTTATCTTTAACTTGTATAAATTTGACAGAATATATTTTTATGGAGAGTAAAATATTGAAAGTTATTTAAGTTTTAAGTTGATTTATTCTGGAATAATATTCCTGCCTTTTTATCATTCAGAATTATGTTAAAAAGTCACGGTTTTAAAGTTTTAAAATATGGCATTCTGCTAGCTTTTTGGACTATTTTCTAAGATTTTTTAGGCTATTTTGGAATTTAGCTAATATTTCAGGTACATGCTAGCTGTTTTGGCGAATTGTGGCTTTTTTTTTTTTTAAAATAGAAGTTTTTTAGGCTGTTTTGGATTGACACTAATATTACATACTAGATATTTTGGCTAATTTAGGCTTTTTTCAGTTTTTTAGGCTATTTTGAAGATTAGCTTTTTTTTTCTTTAGTATTTTGAGTTAATTTGGTATTTAGCTAAAATGTTACCTGGCAATCAGCTTCCGTATTTTCAGCTATTAATTTCAGCATCTTCAACTCTCAGAACTTAAGGTTTTAAAATTTTATCCTGTTCGGCCCGCGACTTAAGGCGTGTTTTGGATTTTGGCCCCTTGTGCGATTGAGTCTGACACCCCTGCATTAAGCTAACAACCCGAGTGAAATGTCTCCATCACCAGGATTGATTCAATGCCGATTACACTCAACTTCTGCTCCCTAACGTCCAAATCCACTGGAAAGTTGTGCTAGCTCAGAGATCTGCAACCGTTTTAGCTAAAAGAGCCGAAAAAAGAGCCGCTAATCCACTTTTACCATTTAGAAACATGATTTATGTTTTTGTAACTATGAAGCTATTAACTATTTTAACAGTTTACAAAAAAGTGATATTTTATTTTTTATTACAAGTCTAACTTCTTTTAATTTGACAGCAGCTTGTTCAAGTTCTTGTTCAATCTAATTATCAGATTGTAAATTCATGTAAATGATTTGAGACAAAAGTATTCCACTTTGACACAGATTAGACATTTACCATAATTATACTATCTCACACGCTAAAAACCTAAACTAAAAAAATATGAACTAAAACCACAAACTTGTTATTTATTCAGTTTGTTTGGATTTCTCAACGTAAGGATGAAAGAGCCGCATGTAGCTCGGTTGCAGATCCTTGTGCTAGCTAGTAGGCTATTAACAATACAGCTACGAGTATGCTAACGCTAACACGCTAACGACTGACCGCTACGGAATCAAAGATGGGCGGAGCTTTTATAATGAAGCTCCAGAGCGTGATGATGGGAAACTTTTGAAATGACCAGTCGACCAATCACAAAGTTCAACTGTAATACCTCGTTTCCACCTGTAGGGGGCAGCACACGGACGGTTTTAGACTATAGTTTCAGGAAGTTTTTACAAAAAAAGTTGATTTAATGTTTGGTTAGCCTTTAAAAATTTAAAAACAGAATCATTATCATTAAAAGACAACTGGGAAGGATTTTAAATTAAATATAGTTGGAGTGGGACTTTAAAGATTATTTCTGTAAAAATGTTCCTGATTTAATTCTGATTTTACAGTTTAATCTGTTCTGATTCAATTTATTGATCAAATGAGTCATTGTTGTTAACCTGTAACCACTTAAAATGAGCAAACTAATCATTTTCATGAATAAAATGAAGGTTTTTAATTAAAAAAACAAACATTTTTTGCCTATTTATAGATTTGCAAACCTAAAAATGTAAAAATAAAGATGAAAAGAGAGATTTGACACGGTTTCTGGCAGTTTTTGCGACTGAAGAGTGTTGGAGACGGCTTGAGGAAATGCGGTTGCGGCAGAAGAAGGTGAGTAAAAGTCCACGCGACCGTGACGCCCCGCCCCGCCCCGCCCCGCAGAAGGAGCTCAGAGAGGGGAAGCCGGCGTCTTCTGAAAACCGTTTCCTGTTTTTTTTTTTTTTTGCACATCCTCCCTCGATGACGTTTTCTTTCCCCACTGAAAGGCTGAACTGTGGCGATGAGGAAAGCTTTTGGCAGGTGAGCCGCCGCTTATGCAAAACAACCGTGACGAATAACGGACGCGTCCGCACGAGTGAAAGGCTGGAAACTCGGACCTGTCAGGCAGCTTCGTGTCGAATGACCTCAATAAACGGAAAAAACAAGAGAATGACGGAGTTCTGGTGTGAAAAAGGAGAAAACTGTTACTGAATCTAAAAAGAGAAGGGGCAGAGTTCATGTTTTGGGACAGATGTGGTTTTTGTTTCGCCGTCGTCGTCCTACTTCAGGGCTTTAGCTACAGACGAATAGGCGCTGTGGATCTCCTCGTCCACGGGACAGGTGGAGGAGAACTCGTCCTTGGCGTACGCCGCGTTCAGGTACCGCCACACGTTCGTCAGGGAGTCGGGGATGCTGAACTTCCTGTATTTCAAACACACCACCTGAAAGAGAAAAGAGAGACGGAAGGAGCGGCGCTTCGACGGCGGCGGGACGGGCGGCGGGACGGGCCGCGGGTCGGGCCGCGGGTCGGGCCGCGTGTCGGGCCGCGGGTCGGGCCGCGGGTCGGGCCGCGGGTCGGGCCGCGGGTCGGGCCGCACCTTCACGATGTGCAGCTTGGGCAGCAGGTTGCAGTCCGCCAGAGTCAGGGCTTGGCCGTCCAGGAAGGGCCGCGAGGAGGACGTGACCTCATCGGCGCTGTTCTCGTCGACCTCGTCGGGAAGCGGCGAGCCGAGGTAATCGTCCAGCTTCTTCAGGGCCTTCAGCAGACCTTTCTCCAGGTCTGTGCAGAACCACAGAGAACACAAACTCAAGCCTTCGCTGAAACAGGACCGTCTCTCAGGTTCTGTCGGACTCACTCTCGTTAGCTTGAGGGTTTGAGTTCTTGACGTAGGCGGAGAACTTGGAGAAGACGTCCAGACCTGCAGTGTTGGACTCCGGGTTCCGAGCAGCCAGACGGGGATATCTGAAGAACCGCATAAATGACATCAGCTCCACTGTGAGACACAACGACCATCAGACAGAAACAGACGAAAGAGGAACTGGAAAAGTTTCTCCTTTGAATAATATTCAAACGAGTGGAGGGGGGGGGGTGCAGTTTTTAAGTCTACATCCTGGAGGAGGTCAAGGTGATCTGGTGGTTCTGGTTCTTATTTTAGGGAAGTGGGAGAGAAGAGAAGAAACGCTGCTTCACATCAGATGAAACCACCGTCACTCTTCTGGCTCATCGTGGAAGATGATGATGTGCAGCGAGTGGATTGAGTTTATGAGTTTAGGAGAGATCTACAGAGAACCCTGTGGTCCAGAGTGTCTCCAGATGAGGGGTACTTCACTCCTAACGGACGATTTCAACTTCCGTCTGTCTGTGGCCCCGTTTGAGGATTAACCCGAGAGCGGAAAAAACTAAACTGACGGATCTTTTTACTGTTGTCACGATGAAAAAAAAAAAAAGAGAAAAATCAGAATTCTGTGGATCAAAACATTCATGACGGCTTTCCGTCCACCAGGCAACCAACTAGTGCTGCCGCAATTAGTCGACTAATCGACGACTAAAATAGTTGATTAATCGTTACTTTATATTGTATGAAGTCAGAGTGTTTTAAAGTTGAAAGTTATAATAGAATTCTGCTAGCTTTTTGGAATATTTTGGCATTTATTAAGGTTTTTTTTTATGCTATTTTGGAGTTTAGCTAATGTTTAATCTTTAACATGCTAGCTGTTTTGGCTAACTTAAGCTTTTTTTAGAAGTATTTTTAGGGAAATTTTGAGTTTAGCTTATATTTTAGTTATATCCTAGATTTTTTGGCTAATTTAGGATTTTTCCCATTTTTTTAAGGCTAATTTGGAGTTTAGCTAATATTTCAGCAGCATGCTAGCTATTTAGGCTAACTTTGGCTCTTTTTATTTTTTGCTAATTTGGCATTTAACTAATATTTTAGCTGGTTATCAACTTCAGCGTCTTTACATCCACTTTGGCCATGAACAGATTAGTCGACTAATCGGAAAAAATAATCGGTGATTAGTCGACTATTAAAATAATCGTTTGTGGCAGCTCTACAACCAACCACGAGGGGGACCGGCAGCCTGGACCGCGACGCTCGCTAGCTCTGTCAGAACCTAGACTGCTAGCTAACTTGGACAGCAGAGTTTGCTAGCTCTGTCAGAGCACTGATAGCAGAGTATGCTAGCTCACAACGTAGCCCGGCGCTCACAACGTTGTCCACTGGGCGGCTGGCTAGCATAGCGTCCTCGATTCCTGCAGCTCCATGGTCTCTGGAACATGCTAGCGACCTGTCCAGCGGAGTTAACAGTCTCTGGCAACCCTGCGGCCTCAGCGGGTTACGAACACGGATGGAAGTTCAGGACCTCGCATCTAGCGGCCATATTGGATTTTCTTTAATCGAGTCATTGAAAACGTTGTGTGTCCAAAGCTGATTGGTTGCCGCAGATCGTCTCTGTACGTTGACTTGACGTTGAAACTGCTGCATGAATTTATCACGTGCATTCACACCATGAAAGAACCCGTTTTACACGGTTTCATGGACCCGCGTTCTTCTTTTGTTCTTTTTACTGTTCATTTAAAGTCCCATTCATTGTCACACACCTCGGTGTGCGAAATTTGTTCTCTGCATTTGACCCATCCCCTAAGGGAGCGGTGAGCTTCAGACACAGCCGCGCTCGGGAACCATTTGGTGGTTTAACCCCCCAATCCAACCCCTTAATGCTGAGTGCCAAGCAGGGAGGCACTGGGTCCCATTTTTACAGTCTTTGGTATGACTCGGCCTGGACTTGAACCTATGACCTTCCAATCTCAGGGCAGACACTCTACCACAAGGCCACTGTTCATTTGTGCTCAAAGCGGTGAAACTCTCCTGAGTTCTGCTCCAGACTTCTGTTCCTCTAAATCTCCATCTATTATTTATTTCTCCTTTGTAATCCTATTTACATCAGTTCCAGGTTATTAAAAGAACTTTACCTGTAAAGAAGAGTCTCTTACTGGGATTTAGTCTCAAAAAGTTCAACTAAATGTTATTCAAACGTCACACATGAAACCACAGTGAACAGACGGCGGCGGCGGCGGCGGCGGTTACTTTGGAGGGCAGAGCGTTTCCTCCAGGAACTCCTCGATCTTGTTGGTGTCGGTTTTCACCTCGCTCCCGTACAGCAGGAAGGGGGGCTGAGCCCCCGGAGCCAGGTCCTTCAAGATGTCTGGTTTCCTGCAGGAGGGGGGGGGGCGGACGCCAAAAGGTCAGGAGGTAAAAGAAAGAAGAATAGAGACAGGAAGTCACTCGTTTCTACCACCACAATCCGTCTCCACCCATTAGCGCTGCTTCCTCTGCTGCTCCAGGAGAACCTGCAGATGTTTACCTCTTCATGTCCACCGTGGTCACGTCGAAGGTGACTCCTTTCAGCCACAGAACCATGAAGAGGCGCTGGGAGAAAGGACAGTTCCCGATGCTCTGACCATCGTTTCCCGCCTAAAGAACAGAGGATTCATCACATTAGGTCATGTTCAAATAAATGAACTTTAATCATTATTATGGTCTATAAAGTCTATGAAACAAAGATGGCTCAGACAGATACAGAGTGCTGGTATGGATAATAATATTAAGTTTACTCTGATCATTGGACCAGGTTTTTAATAAAACATTAAAACTTTAAAAACACAAAGATGGGCTATTATTATTATTATTATTATTATTATTACCCAGGTGTACACTATGTGCTCGTGCTGTAATAAAAATAACAGCGTTTGGCCCTCTTATAATAATAATAATAATAATAATAATAAGTGTACTTGGGCAATTAAAGTAATCTTTTTATTTTTTAAATAAGATTTGTATCGAGTCCTGAACCGTTTTTATTCAGACCGCCGTCAAGCCGTCTTCCTGTTTGAACCAGTAACGATGATTTTAATAGTCGACTAATCGGGTCATGCACAAACTGGATGTAAAGCTCACATCTTAACCATCATTAGCTTTAAACTAACTAAAATCTAGATATATAGCATTACCTGTGATAATTCTAGTGTGAATTCTGTTAGCTGAATTTGGCCGCTAAAGATGCTAGTTATAATAGCTGAAGATGCTGAAGTTGATGTCCAGCTAAAATATTAGTTAAAAGCCAAATTAGCCTAAAAAACCCTCAATAAGCTAAAACAGCTAGCATGTAGCAGAAATATTAGCTAAACTCCAAAATAGCCTAAAAAATCTCAGTAAATGTTGAAATAGTTAAAAAAAAATCTATCAGAATGACAATTTTTTTAAACTTTAAAACTGTAACTTGTAAAGATGATTATGAATAATAAAACTGCAGGAATATTATTCCAGAATAAATCAACTTCAATAACTTTCAATATTTTACTCTTCATAAAAACATATTTATTCAAAATTATCCAAGTTAGAAATGAGCGCGAGATGACATCAAGTCATTAATAACAATAAAATAAAATGATCTGGAGGGCCGGATAGAATCATCCTGAGGGCCGGATCCGGCCCCCGGGCCTTGACTTTGACACGTGTGGTCTAGTACAATAATACTTGTGAATTCATACATGTACTCGGGCCACATAAGACTATTTAAAATAAACTTTACAGAGACTCTAGTAGCATTCCTGAGGGACATAAAGTGCGTTCATGCCATAATAACAGCCTTGAGTCATAATAATAATAATAATAATAATAATAATAATAAGTGTACTCTGGTCATTAAACAAGACTATAATTAGTAGACTTTAAACATGAATGATGTTCTATTATTATTGCCTGGGCGGATCTTTGTGGTTTTTTTTAAATCGTAAGTTTGTTTTCATCCATTTTTTGCCACTTTCAGGTTTAACTCGTGTCTCTCCAACAGCAAAAATAAATTTTATTAAAGTCCAAACTCTAAAGACTCTATGGAGCCACAAAACTCACAATGTTCCTTCATGAACCTTCAGAAATCTGAAAGATTTGGAAGGTAAATCCATAATTCTGTGTCAGGAGTGTCTAAACCAGGGTGGGCAAACTACGGCCCGGGGGCCACATGCGGCCCCTTAGGATACTTAATCTGGCCCTCCAAATTAAAATACATTTAATCAAAATCCTAATTATTGTTTTATTTTCATTGTATTTCTGGTTTCTTCTCTTGTTTCTCTGTCGTTCGTGTGTTTTTTTCTGAGTCAAAAGGTGATTTTTCTGATTTCTTTGAGTTTGCATTTTCCTCTGAAGAACATCAACCCAAAAGAGAACAAAAATCAAAATTTAGAAATAAAAATTCCCAAATTTTCTGTTTTTAAATGAATATATGTGAATTTTAATCCAAATTAAAGCATGTTTTTCTCTAAATTCCATATTATTTTTTTAGTTTATGAGGTTGATTACCAAATCTCTCCTTCCATCTGCTCCTTGTCCGGCCCTAATGCCAAATTTTAGAACCCTTTCTGGCCCACAAATCAAAAAGTTTGCCCACCCCTGGTCTAAACAAACAATCACTACAGAAGTGACTCATGAGGATGGAGCAGAGATCTACTCTAGATGTTTGTAATTGTGTTTCTGACACGGAAAATACAGTAAAGCAGTTTCTGAAGATCTTTTTATCTTTTGTGGAGATTTATTTGCAGTATTCTACCCTCCACTAGCTGAGCTTCCTTCGACGGTGTCATCAGCTCGTCGAGTGCTTCGGTCGGCGGCCTTCGTCTCGGCCGTGCGACACTCGACTCAGAAACTTCCCCATAAACGTGTCAAACCGCCGACCCGCACGGGAGTCCCGCTCCGTGTAAACGCTGTCAATGATTCTTCAGGAGTGGTCACAGAGCAGGTCAGGAACTCACATTTCTGACAACCATTACAGAAGCCGTTGCCTAGCAACAGGTGTGATCTATCACAATAAAAACATCACACATTCCTGACCGAACACTTAACCCACTTTTCCAGCCACTATTTAGTGTTTTACTTTTCCGTGACCAGTTTAAGAATTCCTTTAGATCATTTCAGAACACATTCAATCCTAATGTAGAGATTATAAATGTAAAGTAAATATTTATTATGTTTATTTTGTTAATTCACTCACTTCTTTTCAAACATTTAAACTGAGAATTTCCAAACCTAACTGGATTCAAACAGGAGAATAAATGAAGTGTAAGCTGAACAAAGTGGGATAAATCTCCAAATCGTCTTTTTTCTTGCAGTTAGAGACAAATCTGTTTAAATATTCAATCATGTGTAACCTTAACTAATCTTTATGCTCAATCCAAACCAAACAAGAGCGAGGAGAAGTGTTTCCTTTAACTCACCACTCCTTCATGGGAGTGCTGGGTTAAAAGTAATTATAAAAGTATTTTCAAACAGGTGTGGTGAGGTTTTTGCAACTGTTTACTAATTAAAAACATTTATTCTGCTTCAATCGTATTTTGATCTATTCTCAAAGCATTCTCTATTGTTTTTTATCATGTCATTTTCTAGGACGTAGTTCCTGCAGAGCAGCGGGAGTTCATTAGAAGTTCACCTCTGAATTTTGGGAGGAGTTTAAGCCCGCCCCCATTTCCTGTCGTCCATTTGTACTTCCTTCCCCCCACTATCTTACAACCCGCACAATCTAGCAACAAAAATGGAGAGAAATATCAGAGCGATCCAGCCGGACAGTTTGAGACGTTCCTGGATCTACGGCTGAAGTGTCAAACTGGCGGCCGAAATCCAAAACACACATAAAGTCGCGTAAAGTTTGAACATAATTATGAACTACCTGCAATAATGCTAGTGTGAATCCTGTAAGATGAATTTGCTGAAAACAATGAAGCTCATAGCAAGCTAAAATATTAGTTAAATATCAAATTAGCCCTAAAAAACAACAAAAAAGACCAACCGCTAGCATGTAGAAACAAAAAATAGCTACAATTCAAAATAGCCTGAAAAACTTTTTCTTAAAGAAGCCTATGTTAGCCAAAACAGCTAGCATGTCAATATTAGCCTAACTCTAAAACATCTTAAAAAACAACAACAAAAAAGCATAAATTAGCAAAAACATTTGGCATTTTGCTGAAATATTAGCTAAACGACAAAACAGCCTAAAAAACAAAAAAAAAAACAAAAAACAAATTAGCCAAAACAGCTAGCATGTAGCTAAAAAATAGGTCAACTTAAAAAAACTTAAGAAAATGAAAAAAGCCTAAATTAGCCAAAACATTTGTCGTGTTACTAAAAAAATAGCTAAACCGCAAAACAGCCTAAAAAAATAAAACCTAATTAGCCAAAACAGCTAGCATGTAGCCAAAATATTATCTAAACTCCAAAACAGCCTAAAAATCAATACCAAATAAACCCAAAATTAGCCTAAACTGCTAAAATGTATCTGAAAATATAGGTAAACTTAAAAAAGCCTAAAAAAAATGAAAAAAAGGCCTAAATTAGCCAAACATTTGGCATGTTGCTGAAATATTAGCTAAACAGCAAAACAGCCTAAAAACAAAACAAAGAAAAAACAAATTAGCCAAAACAGCTAGCATGTAGCTAAAATATTAGCTAAACTCCAAAACTGCTTTAAAAAAAAAAGCTAAGTTAGCCAAAACATCTAGCATGTAGGTAAAAAATAGGTCAACTTAAAAAAAACGTAAGAAAATGAAAAAAGCCTAAATTAGCCAAAACATTTGTCGTGTTACTGAAAAAATTGCTAAACCGCAAAACAGCCTAAAAAAAAGACCTAATTAGCCAAAAACAGCTAGCATGTAGCCAAAATATTAGCTAAACTCCAAAACAGCCTAAAAATCAATACCAAATAAACCCAAAATTAGCCTAAACTTCTAGAATGTATCTGAAAATATAGGTAAACTTAAAAAAGCCTAAAAAACTGAAAAAAGGCCTAAATTGCCAAAACATTTGGCATTTTGCTGAAATATTAGCTAAATGGCAAAACAGCCTAAAAACAAAACAAACAAAAAACAAATTAGCCAAAACAGCTAGCATGTAGCTAAAATATTAGCTAAACTCCGAAACTGCTTTAAAAAAAAAAAGCTAAGTTAGCGAAAACATCTAGCATGTAGCTAAAAAATAGGTCAACTTAAAATAAAAAATAAAACCTAATTAGCCAAAACAGCTAGCATGTAGCCAAAATATTAAGTAAACTCCAAAACAGCCTAAAAATCAATACCAAATAAACCCAAAATTAGCCTAAACTGCTAGAATGTATCTGAAAATATGGGTAAAATTAAAAAAGCCTAAAAAAAAACTGAAAAAAGGCCTAAATTAGCCAAACATTTGGCATTTTGCTGAAATATTAGCTAAACGACAAAACAGCCTAAAAAACAAAAAAAAAACAAAAAACAAATTAGCCAAACAGCTAGCATGTAGCTAAAAAATAGGTCAACTTAAAAAAACTTAAGAAAATGAAAAAAGCCTAAATTAGCCAAAACATTTGTCGTGTTACTAAAAAAATAGCTAAACCGCAAAACAGCCTAAAAAAATAAAACCTAATTAGCCAAAACAGCTAGCATGTAGCCAAAATATTATCTAAACTCCAAAACAGCCTAAAAATCAATACCAAATAAACCCAAAATTAGCCTAAACTGCTAAAATGTATCTGAAAATATAGGTAAACTTAAAAAAGCCTAAAAAAAAAATGAAAAAAAGGCCTAAATTAGCCAAACATTTGGCATGTTGCTGAAATATTAGCTAAACAGCAAAACAGCCTAAAAACAAAACAAAGAAAAAACAAATTAGCCAAAACAGCTAGCATGTAGCTAAAATATTAGCTAAACTCCAAAACTGCTTTAAAAAAAAAAAGCTAAGTTAGCCAAAACATCTAGCATGTAGGTAAAAAATAGGTCAACTTAAAAAAAACGTAAGAAAATGAAAAAAGCCTAAATTAGCCAAAACATTTGTCGTGTTACTGAAAAAATTGCTAAACCGCAAAACAGCCTAAAAAAAAGACCTAATTAGCCAAAAACAGCTAGCATGTAGCCAAAATATTAGCTAAACTCCAAAACAGCCTAAAAATCAATACCAAATAAACCCAAAATTAGCCTAAACTTCTAGAATGTATCTGAAAATATAGGTAAACTTAAAAAAGCCTAAAAAACTGAAAAAAGGCCTAAATTGCCAAAACATTTGGCATTTTGCTGAAATATTAGCTAAATGGCAAAACAGCCTAAAAACAAAACAAACAAAAAACAAATTAGCCAAAACAGCTAGCATGTAGTTAAATATTAGCTAAACTCCAAAACTGCTTTAAAAAAAAGCTAAATTAGCCAAAACAGCTAGCATGTAGCTAAAAAAATAAGTCAACTTAAAAAACACTTAAGAAAATGAAAAAAGCCTAAATTAGCCAAAACATTTGTCGTGTTACTAAAAAAATAGCTAAACCGCAAAACACCCTAAAAAAGATAAAACCTAAATAGCCAAAACAGCCTAAAAATCAATACCAAATAAACCCAAAATTAGCCTAAACAGCTAGAATGTATCTAAAAAATATAGGTAAACTTAAAAAAGCCTAAAAAAACTGGAAAAAAAAGGCCTAAATTAGCCAAACATTTGGCATGTTGCTGAAATATTAGCTAAATGGCAAAACAGCCTAAAAACAAACAATAAAAAACCCATAAATTAGCCAAAACAGCTAGCATGTAGCTAAAAATATAAGCTAAACTTCAAATTAGCCTAAAGAAATCTTCGTAAATGCCAAAATAGTTCATAAAGCTAGCAGAATGACAATTTTAAAAAACATTAAATCAATTTAAATATTTAATAAATTTCAATATTTTACTCTCCATTGTCAAAATTATATGTTAGAAATGAGCGCAAGATAACATTGGGCCATTAATAACAATAAAATAAAATGATCTGGAGGGCCGGATAGAACTACCCGGAGGGCCGGATCCGGCCCCCGGGCCTTGACTTTGACACATGTCTTTAAGTGGGCCGTGAACGCACCAGGAGAGCCACATCTCCCTCAGGATGGATGCAAAGAAGATCCAAACGTAAAGAAAGGGAGGAGGGCGCGCGGCACTCAGAGGAATCCGCGTGCGGGAGGAAGCGGCGCCATGCTGGTTTGGATCAAACAGAACGGGATTATCCGTCTGACCAGCCGGCTAAATATAGATCACAGTTCACTAGATGCGCACTTCATTAGATTAGGGTTCTCCGGGAGTCAGCAGAGATGATTGCCGCTTTACAGACGCCTGAAAGCGGGAGAGCAGGAGCTCCCCCCGCGCGCGCGCGCGCCCCACTCCGCCTGTCATCAGCGTCTCTCCGCCCCGCGCGAGCGGACCTCTTTCCGTTGGTCTCTTACCTTCACAAAAAGTTCCAGTTTGGGCTGGTTTGCGTCACTCATCGTCCTCGGAATCCCTGCGGAAAGAGAAAAAAAAAACGCTTAAAAAGGGAAGAAAGTGGAGTTTAGAGAAACATTAAAGTGTCGTTTTGAAGAAACTTAGGCGCTCGTGCGCAGCGCGGGCAGCCAAGCCCATCTTCCGCTACAATCTCGGAGAATAACTGTCCAACGGGGCTCGGAGGGAACACGCAAGACTCCCGAAGAAGCAAAAAGCCTCTTAAGTTCTCACTAAAGTTCTTCAGGTTCGACTGAAACTCGCGTTCGGAACCAAAAAAAGTCACTTACAGAAGTTTTCTCCGTCTCTCTCCCGCTGTGCTCTGCGGCTGCCCCGAATCCTGCGCGGCTGCGGCTACATCATCATCATCTTCGTCGTCGTCACCGCGCCTCCATTTCCTGGTGGCGCGCGCGCGCTTTAGAGGACACGCGGGAGCCGGCGCGTGCAGCAAATTCAAAAAGGGAAAACTTCACGCGAGGAAGAAAATATCAGCCGTAAAAATATGTTTTTATTTATTTATTTTACATAAAAAAGGGAGGGGAGATAAATAATTAAAATACATCTTAAAACTTATTATAAAAGTACATTAATTAACTTAGTAAAAGTTTAATGTTGTGCTTTTTATAATTTTATTTTATGTCATTTTATTTACCTTTTTAATTTTAGTTTTGTATTATTATGTTTTTTTTTTTGCCACATTCTTTTTTATTGAATTTTCAATAGAAAAAAACAAAAACAGAATTTACATTCCACTCGAGTCAGCACACACAATAATTACACATTTCTTCAACAGCATTTAAAATGATGCTTTCTCTTATTCACAGTCTTGTTTTAACAAGAATGCCTCTCCTTATACCTTGACACAATTGTAATAAAATACTAAACAGACTTCAAAGTAAAATAGAGGTCCGATATGCCATCCAAAAAATCATCAACTTTCTATTCCCCAGGAGGATCCATAGTTTTTACAAAATAAATGAAAGGTTTCCATATTTTCAAATTCTTTTTCTTTGTCTTTTAAAATATATGTAATTCTTTCTAAAGGACACTGACAACATTTGTTGAAACCATTGGGCTATGCTTGGACTGCAAGTGTTTTTCCAGTATTTAGCAATACAATTTTTGCATGACTCAAGCTGATATTTATAAATGCTCTTTCCCCTTTATTATAGTTATGCATCTTTGGATATATACCTAATAAAAATAATTTAGATCTGCTTTAAAGTTATTTTCTCTATTATGACTTTCACTTCTTCCCAGAATGTTTGTATATATTTGCATTCCCAAATACAGTGAAAGTAAGTTCCTTTAGTTTCCATACATTTTGGACAGACATCTGGAATGTTTTTTTGTTATATTTATTTAAATCTGCTGGTGTCACATACGTACGCATTAACCATTTATACTGTATTAATTTTAATCTTGAGTTAATCGACACATTTTGAGCTGCAGCACAAGCCTGCGCCCATTCTTCGTTTGTGATGTCTTTTCGGAGATCGTCTTTCCAGGCATTTCGTTTGTATTGTGAATTTTCATCTGAATTTGACAAAAACATATTATAAAACTCAGAAATTGCGCCTTTTTTGGAACCGTCTCTCGCCGTAGATTTTTCTAAAGTTGTGTATTGAGGTTTGTTGAGGCTGTTCTGTGTTGTTTTAACAAAGTTTCTAATCTGGAGAAATTTATAAAAATGTTTTCTACTCAGCTCATATTTTGTTTTTAATTCCTCAAATGACATCATAACATACGAATCTGACAAATACAGGTCACGGATGGTGGAAAGACCCTTTGTTGCCCATTGTTTAAAGGTGGCATCTGCTCCACCTGGGGTGAAGAATTTGTTATTATTATGTTTTTAATTTGCCTTATCCATCCTTCCATCCAAAAATAATTATAACTATGATGATGGTGATTGTTTTTCAAATGAATAGGGAATTAAGCTTCTTCAATCAATCAATCAAACTTTATTTGTTGAGCGCTTTTCATGTACTTCTGTACATCCCAAAGTGCTTTACAAGTAAAAGAAAACATATTTCAGCAAAATAGATCAGAAATATCCACCTCATCAAGACAAAAACAGCATAAAAACACATAAAATCAAGACATCATATAAAAAACTTGCGACAAAACTAGCATAATCATTGAAATAACAAAATATTAAAACAATAATAAACCCTAAAAGTTCAAAGTGAGTCATTAAAAGCTTTACTAAAAAGGTAGGTTTTTAATTTGTTTTTAAAGATGTGTTGAAGTGTTGTGTAATCTAAATTGAACAAACTTCATCGACCAAATTAAACAAACAACAAACAAACAAATCCTTGTTTATTATTTTCTTTCAGTGATGACATGATGTTCATCAAATGTTCTTTCGCAGGAAAAATATATGGAACTTAATTGCGGCCAATATTATTTGAAATCCAAATAAAACACGTTGAAAAAAATGTTGGTGTTTGACCAAAAAAAAAAAAAAACAAGTTTAAAATGTCTGAAACCTTTTGCTTTTCTAAAATAAACTTAATTATTTTTTAGCTTCAAATGTTCTGTTTCTTTTAAGTTTCAAAACTCAAAATGTCAACTTTCACTTTCAACTCTTTTTCGTTTTCAATTTTGTAATTTTCAGATTCAAAAATGAAAAAAGATTTGAAACTGGAAAAAAAAAGTTTTTTTAAAACTGACATGAAACAACAGAACATTTGAAGCTGAAAATAATTAAGTCTATTTTAGATTAGCAAAAAGTTTTTAGACATTTTACTTATTTTTTTGGGGGGGGCCAAATATCAATATTTTTCAATTTGTTTTATTTGGGTTTCAAATAACATCAGCCTCAATTTAGCTCCATACTAACACTGTGGAAACTGCTAAATTATCAGGTTTATTTCTTGTTTTAAAAGTTTTTTTTATAACATAATTTTTATGACTAGAAAACTGAACCAAGTAGTTGTCATGATTTAGTGCTTCGGTTTTGTCATCTTCTGTTTTCCCTGTCAGTTTCACCATGTTCCGGTTAATCATCCACAGCTGTTTTCATTTAGTAATCAACCTCAGTGTATTTAAGTGTCTGGTTTTCAGTGTTCTATTGTCAGTGCATCTGCTCTTTTCGTTCTGTCCTCACTGGTTGTGGCCTGGGTTTTTGTTCATGTTTTCAGTTATCTGTTAGTAATGTTTAGTTTCTCCACAAGTCCTTTGTCTGCCTGCATTTGGGTCCTCCACCACAATCCCTGACAGTAGTACATGTTTGTAAATTCCTAATGATTTAAGCTATAAATTAGAATATTATATAATACTAGAAAAACTATCTAAACAATTATGAACATAAACCCCTAAAATGATTATGAAATATCTGATTTTCACTCTGTAACAGTTTTCTCCTCTGGGAAATTTCAAAATGTCTCCACATCGTCGACACTGTTTGTTGTGGTGACACTGTTCCAAGTGGCCACACAATTAAGATAACAATATTGTAAACACCAGCAGCGCTCCCATAAGGTTTTCATACTCCAGGAGGATGAATAAAGTCATGCATTGTGTTGACAAGGATTTATATACAGGAAGAATATCATTTATGTCTTCATATTTTTAACGAAATCCAACATTATTTCAGTTTAAATGGATTCTGGACGTTCTTCTATTCAGTTTTTCGGGAATTCAGGCACTTAAGATGTCACTTTAAAGTTTAATCCAAAAAATAAACAGACATTTTGTGTTTTAATTGGTGACCTTCCATTACATAAAAGAAGAAACCAGCAAAAGTTGGGACCATTTTTTTGTCACATTGACCAGACTTGTCTGCTATGTGCTTGTTCGCCACTAGATGGAGCTGCTGATCTTCTTATTTATAAACATTTTTTCAAAAAAAAAAAAAAAGAATGTGTAAAATAAGGGTCATGTGTGGATAACTAGAAAAAAGTATTCTCAATTCATAGAAAACTGATTTAAAAAAGCAAAAATTTGAAATAGAAAGCAAATAATTCTGTTGAAAAACTTCTGATATCTGAAGATTTTTCCTGTTTTTGCAACAAATTCACATATTTTTGTGAAGATAGACATAAGGGGTAATTATTTTTGTCTTTTACCAAACTCTACTGATAAAAAATACAAAAAATATTTGATGTTAAATGAAGCATTTTTAGGATTTTCTGTTTAAAACGGTCAATAATTTTAAAAAAGCTTTTTTATTTAATTTCTCAGGAGGAAAACAAAAAACCCTCAATAATGTAGAGCGGGTGGTAAAGTGTAGAAACCAGAGAATGAATCTGGTTATTCAGGAGGATTACACAATACCACAACAGGCTGAAGAGGACCGGGGCTTTTCTGTATGTGGTTGTTGCATCTTTAACTCATTTGTGTTTCTGTTTTTTAGGTTTTCAGTTTCAAACAAACGCCAGTTTCAGCTTTCAGTCATTCAGAGCTGCTCTCTGTTGGTCCAGTTAAAGGTTTGGCTTTCAGGCTTTGTGTTTTACCGTCCTTTTGTTCCCGGTTTCATTCCATCATCAAGTGTTTTTCCACTTTTTTTGGAGCCAAGGTACACTTTACTAATTGGCAAAAATCACGACACAAACCAGTATCCAAAAATGCAAAATTAATAGAATTAGTTCCTCAATAATCTGCATTTTTGCAATAATTAAGGCATAAAAATTTGTAAAGTTTCAGCTGTTTTCTTACTAAAAGTTTTACATAATATTTTTAAACTAAATTAGTAGAAAATCTCCTCAGGAATTTGTTTTTCCCTTCAATTTATTAAAATTTCTTGACTGAATTGCTGATTTTTTTCTAATAATTTTACACCTTTATTCTCATACATTTATTTTTATTTCCTGGGGGTCCCATCATAAAAAAAAGGGTCAGAAAAATCCTAATGTTTCTTTTTTTTTTTCTTAAGTAAAACCCTGACTAAAAGGATATAAACCACCTCTGGAGAGGAAGACGGGCGTTCGCCCGGGGCCCCCCAACTTTGAAGTCCGCCCCTGGCGTTGGCCGTAAACGAGTTTATCCACCTGCAGGGACAGTTGGGACAAAGCAATTACTGTGTACAAACTGGAAAATCTTCATCCAGGCGGTCAGTGAGAGGAGACCCCGCCCGGCTGATCTCCAAACCGTTTGACCGACCTGTTTCTTCTCTTCCGGCTCAAATTTCCCTCATAGACATTTTCCTGGTTTGGTGAGGAAACTCTGTCAACTGTAACACAGCGAGGTCAAAAACACGGGTATCAGGTTTGTTTGAACACAAACACAGAAGTCTGTCTGGTTTTGGAGGCTTACTGACGGCTTCATTATTCCTTAAATCGAGTCAAAGGAAGTTTAGTTCACTGCAGTTTAAAAAAAAACATCTATAAATTCACTGAAAAAGTGAGTTTACTGTAATCTCTGTATCAAAACGTTGAACTCGTTCAGACATTACTGCTCGTATTTTTGGTATTTATAAAACTTTATGGTTTTTGATATATTGAGCAGGGTTTGGACCATAGAAAATGAATGAGAACGTCTTCAATTTTCAACATAAGTAATATTCATAAGCTGTTATATTTTTTTCATAGTAATTATCAAAAAAATTAGTTTTCCAAACATTTTTAGCTAATTTGTTGTCTACTGGGGTTTTGATAGGTTAATTAAGAGTTTAGCTAATTTTGAGCAACATGCTAACGTTTTTGGCTAATTTGTTGTCTACTGAGGTATTTTAATGCTAATTTGGGTGTAGCTAGTATTTTAGCAACATGCAAACGTTTTTGACCATTTTACTTTACTGAAGAATTTTAGGCTATTTTGGAGTTTAGCTAATTTTTTTAGTAACATGCTAACGTTTTTGGCTAATTTGTTGTCTACTGAGGTTTTTTTAATGCAAAATTTGAGTTTAGCTAATATTTTAGCAATATACTAACATTTTTGACAAATGTTGTTTACAAAGAATTTTAGGATATTTTGGAGTTTAGTTTATTTTTAGCAACATGCTAACGTTTTTGGCTAATTTGTTGTCTACTGAGGTTTTTAATAGCTAATTTTGAGTTTAGCAAATTTTTAGCAACACATGCTAAAGCTTTTGGCTCCTTTGTTGTCTACTGAGGTATTTAATGTTAATATTGAGTTTAGCTAATATTTTAGCAATATGCTAACATTTTTGACAAATTTACTTAACTGGAATTTTAGACTATTTTGGAGTTTAGTTAATATTTTTTAGCAACATGCTAACATCTTGGCTAATTTTTTAATCTACTTAGTTTTTTAATGCTAATTTGGAGCTTAGCAATATTTGGAAACATATTAAATTTTTTGACAATTAGTTTACTGAGGTATTTAAAGCTATTTGAGATTTAGCTATTTTTTAGCAACATGCTAACATTTTTGACCATTTTAATTTACTTGAGGTATTTAATGCAAATTTGAGATTTAGCTTTTTTTAGCAACATGCTAACGTTTTTGGCTAATTTTTTGTCTACTAGGTTTTTTTAATGCAAAATTTGAGCTTAGCTAATTTTAGAAACATATTAATATTTTTGACAAATTTAGTTTACAAAGGAATTTAAAGCTATTTTGGAGTTTAGCTAGTTTTTAATAATGTGCTAGCTTTTTTGGCTAATTTGTCATCTAGGTTTTTTATGCTAATTTGAGTTTAGCAATTTATTAGCAACAGGCTAACGGTTTTGAATGATTTGTTTCTACTGAGGTATTTAAATCTAATGTTAGAGCTTAGCTAATTTTTAGCACATGTTAACTTTTTGACAGAATTTACTTTTTACTGAAATTTAGCTATTTTGGAGTTTAGCTTATTTATTTTAGCACATGCTAACGTGTCTTGTAATTTTTTTTAAATGCTACTTAGGTTTTTTAATGCGAATTTTGGAGTAGCTAATATTTTGGAAACATATTAATATTTTGACAAATTAGTTTAGCTGAGGTATTTAAAGTATTTTGGAGTTTAGTCATTTTTCGCAAACATGCTATGTTTTGGCTAATTTGTAGTAACTGGGGTTGTTGTAGACTCATTTAAAGTAGCTTCTATAGTTTATGAGATGCTAACGTGGTGGCTATGTTAGTTTACTTTGAAATTTTGAGGCTATTTTTGGATCTAGCTATCAATTAAGTAAGAGGATCTAATTTGTTACTAGACGTTCGTTTTGGCCTAATTTGTTACTCTGACTGAAGGTATTTTTAATGCAATCTGGAGTTTAGCTAATTAGAATTTTTAGCAAGTATCAACTAACATTTTGACAAATTTACGCTTAAGCGGAATTTTAGGGCTAGCTTTTGCGAAGAAAGAAAGGGGTTCTAACAGGGGGCATTTTAATTTATTTTAAGCACATATCTCTCAATTACTAATTCGTTTTTTGGAGCAAATTTCTTAGCAACATGCTAAAGCTTTAGGCTCATTTGTTGTCTTCTGAGGTATTTTAATGCTAATATAGAGTTTAATTAATATTTTAGCAGCATGCTAACATTTTTGACAAATTTACTTTACTGAGAAATTTTAGACTATTTTGGAGTTTAGCTAATTTTTTTAGCAACATGCTAACGTTCTTGACTAATTTTTTTAATCTACTTAGGTTTTTTTAATGCAAATTTGGAGCTTAGCTAATATTTTGGAAACATATTAATATTTTTGATAAATTAGTTTACTGAGGTATTTAAAGCTATTTTGGAGTTTAGCTCATTTTTTAGCAACATGCTAACATTTTTGACCATTTTAATTTACTGAAGAATTTTAGGCTATTTTGGAGTTTAGCTAAATTTTTTAGTAACATGCTAACGTTTTTGGCTAATTTGTTGTCTACTGGGGTTTTTTTAATGCAAAATTTGAGTTTAGCTAATATTTTAGCAATATACTAACATTTTTGACAAATTTAGTTTACAAAGGAATTTTAGGATATTTTGGAGTTTAGTTTATTTTTTATCAACATGCTAACGTTTTTGGCTAATTTGTTGTCTTCTGTGGTTTTTTAAAGCTAATTTTGAGTTTAGCAAATTTCTTAGCAACATGCTAAAGCTTTTGGCTCATTTGTTGTCTACTGAGGTATTTAAATGGTAGTATAGAGTTTAGCAAATATTTTAGCAGCATGCTAACATTTTTGACAAATTTACTTTACTGAGAAATTTTAGACTATTTTGGAGTTTAGCTAATTTTTTTAGCAACATGCTAACGTTCTTGACTAATTTTTTTAATCTACTTAGGTTTTTTTAATGCAAATTTGGAGCTTAGCTAATATTTTGGAAACATATTAATATTTTTGATAAATTAGTTTACTGAGGTATTTAAAGCTATTTTGGAGTTTAGCTCATTTTTTAGCAACATGCTAACATTTTTGACCATTTTAATTTACTGAGGTATTTTAATGCAAATTTGGAGTTTAGCTAATTTTTTTAGTAACATGCTAACGTTTTTGGCTATTTTGTTGTCTACTGAGGTTTTTTTTAATGCAAAATTTGAGTTTAGCTAATATTTTAGCAATAAACTAACATTTTTGACAAATTTAGTTTACAAAGGAATTTTAGGATATTTTGGAGTTTAGTTTATTTTTTAGCAACATGCTAACATTTTTGGCTAATTTGTTGTCTTCCAAGGTTTTTTAATGCTAATTTTAGTTTTAGTAAATTTCTTAGGAACATCCTAAAGCCTTTGGCTCATTTGTTGTCTACTGAGGTATTTAAATGGTAATATAGAGTTAGCAAATATTTTAGCAACATGCTAACATTTTTGACAAATTTACTTTAATGAGAAATTTTAGACTATTTTGGAATTTAGCTAATTTTTTTAGCAACATGCTAACGTTCTTGGCTAATTTTTTTAATCTGTTTAGGTTATTTTTAATGCGAATTTGGAGCTTAGCTAATATTTTAGAAACATACTAATATTTTTGACAAATCAGTTTACTGAGGTATTTAAAGCTATTTTGGAGTTTAGCTCATTTTTTTAGCAACATGCTAACATTTTTGACCATTTCACTTTACTGAGGAATTTTAGGCTATCTTGGAGTTTAGCTATTTTTTTTAGCAACATGCTAACATTTTTGGCTAATTTGTTAAGTACTGGGGTTTGTTAGGCTCATTTAAAGTTTAACTTCTATTTTATAGAGATGCTAACGTTTTTGGCTATATTACTTTACTTTTAAATTTTAGGCTATTTTGGAGTTTAGCTAGTAATTAAGTAATGTGCTAGCTTTTTTGGCTAACTTGTCATCTAGTGATGTTTTTTATACTAATTTGGAGTTCAGCTTCTATATTAGCAACAGGCTAACGGTTTTGAATGATTTACTTTATAATGAAATTTTACTCTATGTTGGAGCTTAGCTAACAAGCTAACATTGTTGGCTTATTTTGCATCTACTATGGTTTTTTTAGGCTAATTTGGAGTTTAGCTCATATTTCAGCTACACACTAAATAATCTTTTGTAAAAATTGGCATGAATTGGAATTTTTAAGCATTGTTACAAGTTTTTTTTTTTTTAGAAATTTAGGTCAACTTCAGCTCTCTTTTATAGTCCTTTAACAAATTGTTTAGTCTTTTAGCAAATTAAACATTTTGCTAATAGTTTTTGCATTTTCAACAAATCCCTTCAGCAGTTAAAGTAAATTGTGTCACCATTTTTAGCAAAAAGCTTCAGCTTCTTAAGCGACTAGCAAAAAGCATTCACTCTAGCATTAGTGCAGGTGATACAACTTTTCTAGTTTTTTAATTGCTAACACGATAATTCTAGTAGATTTTGAAGGAGAAAAGCGGCTTGATTTCAAGCTGGTATCGGAGTGAGAACAGAGCGCTTGTTGAGCCGCTTTTCTCCTTCAGAATCTACTAGAATTATCGTGTTATTGGTTGAAAAGTTACAGTACATTAAAGATTTTAGTGTTTAAGCGTCACAGGCGACCCCTCAGGTGTTAAAGGATTTATGTTTATTTAAATTTACAGAAAATGTGGGAAATGAACAATCATAAATATGCTTCATAAATATGAATTACAGAACAAATAACAGACTGTATGTAGATTTAGATCTTCATTTTTTTTAGTGTGGTAAATACATAAAATAAGAAAATGTACTTCTTTTTTGACAGGATCTGTAATCAATCAGTCATTAAACCGTTAAGCTAACATCGTCCTTTCATTTCACACGGCCCACAGCGAGGACAGGAGGGCGCTCAGCAGCGCCACCATCAGAGGCAGCTGCACGGACGTGGCGCCGTTGCAGAGGTTTGAGGAGCAGCAGGCGAAGGTGCTGGTGTAGCCGGCGCCGATGAGGGTGCCGGTCAGGGTCTTGTTGCACAGGTCGGTGTCCAGACATCCGCGAGTGTGAAGCTTCACGGCGCCGGTAGCGTTAAACTCTGGAGAAAGGAAAGAAAAACGTCAATAGAAATACTGGCTTGTGTTCCTTGTGGCGGCTGCCGACATCACAGATATTTATATTTTTAAGTTCATTAATGTTATATTTTTATTTGAGTTACTGGTAACTGAATATGTTTGTAGTTACAAACCCACAAAGCCAAGTGGGGCTGGTTTAAAAGTGGGCAGAAAATGTCGTCCTGATTGGGTTTGATCACAGTTTCTGTGGTTGCCCCACCTGTGTTTGACCACATTAGCATAGGGGGGCACTCAGTGGGTCGGCTTGCTGCGCTCGCCAGCCTCCTGGTGGACGGGGAAGCATGCTAGCAAGCTCTGCTGTATCAAGCACCGCTGTAGCAAGCTCCACTTTAGCAAGCTAGCAAGCTTTGGTGTATAAAGCTAGCAAGCACCGCTGTAGTGAGCTAGCGAGCTCCGCTGTATCAAACTAGCGAGCTTCACTATAGCAAATTAGTGAGCTCCGGTGTATCGAGTTAGCATGCTCTGCTATATCAAGCTAGCAAGCTCCGCTGAATCAATTTAACGAGCGCCGCTGTAGCAACTACCACTGTAGTAAGCTAGCGAGCTCCGCTGTATCAAACTAGCAAGCTTCACTATAGCAAATTAGTGAGCTCCGGTGTAGCAAGCTACCAAGCTCTGCTATATCAAGCTAGCAAGCTCCGCTGTATCAAGCTAGTGAGCTTTACTGTAGCAAGTTAGTGAGCTGCGGTGTATCGAGCTAGCATACTCTGCTATATCAAGCTAGTGAGCTCCGCTGTATCAAGCTAGCATGCTCTGCTATATCAAGCTAGCATGCTCTGCTATATCAAGCTAGCGAGCTCCGCTGTATCAAGCTTTAATGTAGCAAATTAGTGAGCTCCGTTGTATCGAGCTAGCATGCTCTGCTATATAAAGCTAGCGAGCTCCGCTGTATCAAGCTTTACTGTAGCAAGTTAGTGAGCTCCGGTGTATCGAGCTAGCATGCTCTGCTATATCAAGCTAGCGAGCTCCGCTGTATCAAGCAAGTGAGCTTTACCGTAGCATGCTAGCACGCTCCGGTGTATCAAGCTAGCACGCTCCACTGTAGCTAACTAGAGAGCTCCATTGTAGCGGTTTAGCAGCCCGGTTGTCGCTGGCTAGCGTAGCGAGCCAACCCAAGTGTCCATTTAAGCCAGTGTAGGTGGGGCCACTACGGAAACTGTGGACAAACCAAACTGGGGCCTACATTTTCTGCCCCGTTTTAAACCATACGGGGCCCACCTGGCCTTTCTGGTTGGGTAATTCGTCATTTTCCGTTCCACATTGTGTGTTTTAATTGGTTTGATCGCCCTCTATATATGTTCCCCCTTTGTGTCACTTCTGTTACTTTGTTACTGAGTTCATTTATTTTGCCGTTTTATGTTATTTAACTTTTAGCCTGAGTTTCCTTGTTGTTTAGTTGACCTCATTTAAAGACCCAGTGCAGTTATTTGAAAAGGAAATTAAAATTTGAACTTTTTTAAATAATTTTTGCATCCTGTCCTGTTTTTTGGCTATTCTTTGTTTTTTTTTTACTCTTTTCTTTAAATTAGAATAAACTCAAATACTTAATAAAAAATGATCAATTTCTACCTTTTAGCGCCAAAAAAATGGCAAAAATCAACAGAAAAGTGTTGAGTTTTTCTTACGAGCGTCTCCAAAGTAGCACTGTTCTGTTGCATTGTTGCAAGTGACATCCTTGGAGAGAAGGCAGGACCCGAACACGCCGATGGTGCACTGACGACAGTCCAGAGCGTGAGCTGTTGGAGCAAAACACAAAAAAAAGTCACTTCAGACTCTTACCAAAAATACCCGAGTTCGTTTAAGGATTATTAAGTATTATCATTAAACATTTTAATACACAGCATTAAAAGTAGAGTACATATTTTCTTGGGATATTTCCAGTAAATTAAAAATGTATTTTTATACACAAATGCTTTTAAATTAAAAGCAAACTTAAAAGCTACATTAGATATTCTTTATACTTTATTGTCAAACAGTACAGCTGAAATTAAGAAAACTTTCATAAACTTAGAGTAAAATGTATTCCCAGTAAACCTGTACTTTATCAGAAAGCTTACTTTAAGTATACTTTTTATTGACTAAAAGTGGGCAAATTCAGTTAGCAAATTGCCAGTTTACTTTTTAAGTGTACTTAGTACAACTTTTATATAACTATACTTAAGTGTACTTTATAACATATACTTGAAGTATTCTCATATTTGTTAAAATAAATCTTTAAATATTTGTAAAAATGTTTCAGTGAAATTCTATAGAATCTCTAAAAATGAGTAAATCCATCAAAGAATATGAACATTCGTTTCTTTAAAATCCTTATTGATGACGTAACAACCTTAAAGTCCTTCTATAAACAGTTTGTTTAGCTGTGCAACAACAACAACAACAACAAATAACATTTTGGTCTCAGCTCACCTGCAGCGATGGCCACACCCAGCAAAATGAGAGATTTCCAGTAGGTGTTCATTTTTATTCTGTCCTTTCACAAAAGCTTTTCTTTTTTTCTGGAGGGTTCCTGTCAAGCTCTGGTGAAGGAGAATCCCGGAGTGGCAGTTTATATGCTCCAGAGAGCAGGAAGTAGCATCACTTTGGCTGACACACCCTCCAAACCATCAGGAAAGAAGTCAGTAAACTTGTTCAACAGCTTTGATGGAAAACAAAGTGTCAGCTGAAGTCATCCTAAGTGACGCCAAACATTTTCATGGAGGTCCTGTCAAATCTCATTCTTGATTTACAGGTTTAGTTCCAGTCAGTGCCTGCTGTGATGTCATCAATGTATGACTTTGGAGTGACAGAAATAACACAAACAGGCCCAAAACAACACAGCTACCATCTATTATGTATGTCAGGAGTGTCAATCGCACAAGGGGCCAAAACCCAAAACACACCTGAGGTCGAACAGGATAAACATTAACTGAACACTTTAAAACTACGTTTTTAAAACTTTAAAATTGTAACTTTTTAACACAATTATGAACTAGATATATAGCATTACCTGTAATAATGCTAGTGTGAATTCTGGAAGCTGAATTTGGCCACTGAAGATGCTAGTTCTGATAGCTGAAAACGCTAAAGCTAATAGTCAGCTAAAGTATTAGCTAAATGTCGAATTAGTCTAAAAATATATATCTTAGGTGACCCTAAGCAGCTGGCCTGCAACTGAAAAATTAGCTGAATTTCAAGACAGCCTAAAAAAACCTTTTTCAAATACATAAAATAGCCAAACCAGCTAGCATGTTGCTAAAATGTTGGCTAAACTCCAAAATAGCCGGAAAAACTGAAAAAAGCCCAAATTGCCCAAAACAGCTAATGTGTAAATATAAACAAATAAAAGTTACATTATTTCACTCTTTTGTTTCGCTTGATGTGCCTTGAAGTTCAAGAAATCTTTAAAAATTAAATATATTTAATTTTTCTTTAAACCAAGAGCCCCGTTTGAATGGAGGGGGAAAAAGGCTCAATGGAGGGGTAAAAGAGACATAATGGAGGGGTAAAAGAGACATAATGGAGGGGTAAAAGAAACATAATGGAGGGGTAAAAGAGACATAATGGAGGGGTAAAAGAGCCATTACGTAGGGGTAAAAGAGCCATTACGTAGGGGTAAAAGAGCCATTACGGAGGGGTAAAAGAGCCATTACGGAGGGGTAAAAGAGCCATTACGGAGGGGTAAAAGAGCCAGAATGGAGGGGTAAAAGAGCCATGATGAAGGGGTAAAAGAGCGATGATGCAGGGTTAAAAGAGCCATGATGAAGGGGTAAAAGAGCCACAATGAAAGGGTAAAAGAGCCACTATGGAGGGGTAAAAGAGCCACAATGAAGGGGTAAAAGAGCCACTATGGAGGGGTAAAGAGCCACTATATAGGGGTAAAGAGTCATGATGACGGGGGTAGAAAAGTTACAATGTAGGGGTAAAAGAGTCATGATAGAATAGAGGGGCTGTAGATGTAGAATCTTCTGGAAGGACCTCACTAAAGTCTGTTTCAACTCGTTTCTGAAAGCCTCTAACACTATGACATTCAGAGCTTCCACTTCCTGGTCTTCTGGTTTCCTTCTCTTTATCTTCCACACACCACCTTCATCTGCTTCCTGGCTACACTCTTCAAGTCTAAACTGGACTCTCTTTTCTATGGAAGCCAAGGTCTCTTTCAGATTGAAACATCCGCACAAGATCCAGTCAACGTATCTGCGCTCCTCACATTTGTGAGAAAATATCTTCACCTGTGACATTTTCACACTTTTAGCAAAGTCCACCTCATCTGTTCTTCTGCATTCCTGTCCTGAACAGCAAACGTCCCCAGTCTGTCATTTATCTAAATCTACATTTTCTTCAGATTAGCATCAACACTTTTACGTCCTTTATTCTAAGGTTTGGATTGATCTGAAAAATTAAAACACTACAAAAAAAGACTCGGAAAATGCTTAAAGGAAAAGCTGAACTATTCAAACACACGAGGAAAAAATAACACGTGTTCCTGTTAGTGAAAAGAGAAACAACTTCCTGCACAAGTTTCTACATTAGGATTTTAAGATTAAACAAACCTGAACAGTCTGTTCTCACCATTCCATTGACCGGACAGCGTGACGGCGGACTTTAGCTTCTGTTTATCATCAAGGAACTGAACCAATACATTCCTGAGAAATCTGAGTCCAGAGAAAAGGTAAAAGTACAGTTTGTTCAAGAGCTTTTGTGTTATAAAAGTTGTTTTTAATTTTAACTTAAGTATTTTTTTTGGACCATAAGGCATATCAAGTGAAGCAAAACAGTCAAATAATTTAATCTTTATTAAGATATTCCCCCAGTGAGGCTCCTGATTCCAACAAGCATGGGATCATCAGAGAGTAACCAGAGCGGTCAGGATCCAGGCAAGGGTCGGGGCAGGCGGCAACAACCAGAATCAAAGACGAAGCAGGATCAGGAGATCAGGAGATCATGTCAGGATGAAACGCTCGGTATGCACGAGAAGTGGCACAAACAATACTTCGTACTGAGTCGGGCTCTGAGCAGTCTTCAAGTGTCCTGTGGGTGATTGAGCAACAGGGTGAGTGTGTGCTAGGGTTGCTGGGAGATGTAGTGTCTTCAGGATTGTGAAGATGGCTCCCGCTAGTGACTTATGTAATGTTTCATATTTTCTATAATTTGTTTTTTATTTATGGTAATAAAAAACATAAATACAAATCATTGTTTTATCATCCTGAAGGGTCGAATAAGACTATTTGACTTCCACAGGTTTCTACATTGAAGGTTGCAGATCTCAATACTAAACTCATTGGAGAAGTAAATAAGCGCGACTCTCGCAGCTGTTCCAGAAGCTTCTCGATGAGCCAGTTTCTAGTATGAATGTGTGACTTAGATTACATCAGAGATTCCTTATAGGAACTAGAATCTGTGTAATCCTGTTAGGAGAGAAAGGTGAAAGAAATGAGGTTATTTATTTGTATGACTTCCTCTTTTCTTTCTCACAACTTTCCATTAAGAATTTGATCACAACAAGATAGCAATTGAGAAATTGGTTTGATCAATCGGGACCTGGTGGTCTAGATTAATATTTATACACTAAAATGTTTAAGTTTTTATCATTGTTATTATCCACATCAGCTCTGGGGTTCTGTTCTCTATTCTCATTTACTTCACCTCTCCTCTATTCTTTATTATTTATGTTAAATAGTTCTCTGTGCTTCTGTTTGGTGCAGTGCATTCAAGTGTTGTTCCTCTTCCTCACTCCCCTCTGGGGGAGCGGGAGAGATTTCACATTCCAGGTGGATTGTCTGTGCCTCTGTTTTTGCCCCTGGACCTCGCCTCTGGCTCGTCTTAACCATGGACTTTGCCTCTGGCGTGTCTTGCCCGTGGACCTCGCCTCTGGCTCGTCTTGCCTGTGGACCACGTCTCTGGCTCATCTTGTCCGTGGACCACGCCTCTGGCTCATCTTGACCGTGGACCTCGTCTCTGGCTCATCTTGTCCGTGGACCACGCCTCTGGCTAATCTTGGCCATGGACCACGCCTCTGGCTCGTCTTGCCCGTGGACCACGCCTCTGGCTCATCTTGCCCGTGGACCACGCCTCTGGCTAATCTTGGCCATGGACCATGCCTCTGGCTAATCTTGGCCATGGACCATGCCTCTGGCTAATCTTGGCCATGGACCATGCCTCTGGCTAATCTTGCCCGTGGACCTCGCCTCTGGCTCGTCTTGCCCGTGGACCACGCCTCTGGCTAATCTTGGCCATGGACCATGCCTCTGGCTAATCTTGGCCATGGACCATGCCTCTGGCTAATCTTGCCCGTGGACCTCGCCTCTGGCTCGTCTTGCCTGTGGACCACGCCTCTGGCTCATCTTGCCCGTGGACCACGCCTCTGGCTAATCTTGGCCATGGACCACGCCTCTGGCTCGTCTTGCCCGTGGACCACGCCTCTGGCTCGTCTTGCCTGTGGACCACGCCTCTGGCTCATCTTGCCCGTGGACCACGCCTCTGGCTAATCTTGGCCATGGACCATGCCTCTGGCTAATCTTGCCCGTGGACCTCGCCTCTGGCTCGTCTTGCCTGTGGACCACGCCTCTGGCTAATCTTGTCCGTGGACCTCGCCTCTGGCTAGTCTTGCCCGTGGAACTTGTCTCTGGCTAATCTTGTCCGTGGACCTCGCCTCTGGCTCATCTTGGCCATGGACCACGCCTCTGGCTAGTCTTGCCCGTGGACCACGCCTCTGGTTCATCTTGCCCGTGGACCACGCCTCTGGTTCATCTTGCCTGTGGACCTTGCCTCTGGCTAATCTTGTCCGTGGACCTCGCCTCTGGCTCATCTTGGCCATGGACCACGCCTCTGGCTAGTCTTGCCCGTGGACCACGCCTCTGGCTCATCTTGGCCATGGACCACGCCTCTGACTAATCTTGCCCGTGGACCTCGCCTCTGGCTCATCTTGGCCATGGACCTCGCCTCTGGCTAATCTTGTCCGTGGACCTCGCCTCTGGCTCATCTTGCCCGTGGACCACGCCTCTGGCTAGTCTTGCCCATGGACCACGCCTTTGGCTCATCTTGCCCGTGGACCACGCCTCTGGCTCATCTTGCCCGTGGACCTTGCCTCTAGCTCATCTTGCCCGTGGACCACGCCTCTGGCTCATCTTGCCTGTGGACCACGCCTCTGGCTCATCTTGCCCGTGGACCACGCCTTTGGCTCATCTTGCCCGTGGACCACGCCTTTGGCTCATCTTGCCCGTGGTCCACGCCTCTGGCTCATCTTGCCCGTGGACCACGCCTCTGGCTAATCTTGGCCATGGACCTCGCCTCTGGCTAATCTTGCCCGTGGACCTCGCCTCTGGCTCATCTTGCCCGTGGACCACGCCTCTGGCTCATCTTGTCCGTGGACCACGCCTCTGGCTAATCTTGCCTGTGGACCACGCCTCTGGCTCATCTTGCCCGTGGACCACGCCTCTGGCTCATCTTGCCTGTGGACCACGCCTCTGGCTCATCTTGCCTGTGGACCACGCCTCTGGCTCATCTTGCCTGTGGACCACGCCTCTGGCTCATCTTGCCTGTGGACCTCGCCTCTGGCTCGTCTTGACCGTAGACCACGCCTCTGGCTCGTCTTGACCGTGGACCCCGCCCCCACCTGTCCTTCAGTCCTATCTGAATGAACTCTATTCAAATACATAGTCGTAGAGTTAGATAAGCAAATTCTTCTGTAATAGTCCTGGTAAATTTGCTGTCCGTCCTTGGAGGGGATCTCTCCTTCATGCAGATGTTACTGAGGTCTCCTCTTTTTTTCCCTGAATGAGGTTTTTTAGGAGGCTCTAAGGGTACATGTATCAAAGTCACGGCCCCAGGGCCGGATCCGACTGTAAATGTTTTTTAAAGGTTTATTCTTACCGTGTAGGGTCCCAGAACTCTTCGCCGCGAGAATGTTCCGCATACCGATGTGAAGAAACACATTTCACTTTTCTTCATGTGGGTTTTCTCTGCAGGATAGAAGTTCATATTTAAATACAGGTTATGATTTTTAGTTTTAGTACGACCTTTTTAATGTTATAATACCAATATTGTCATGTATTTTCCAAGCACTAGCAGCTCTCCGCTAACACTAGCCGACCGGCGACTTTTGATGACGTCATCGAGTGGAAGAGACGTCTGAATTTGAAGACACTATTTTTCCCTATTTCTCCGTTTTGAGGGTTAAATGTCAAGGTAGGGAGAAGCCGTAGGGGAATTCGGATTCAACGAGTTGATGGGAAATTAGCTGAGGCTAACTTCCTCTCCTACAGTTCCCTCTATAACTCAGAGGTGAATTTCTAAAACAGAAAACATGTCTAAAAATAACAATACATAATCATAATTTTAAAAATCACAATTTTACTGCAGAAAAATATAGCTTGAGTGACACTTTAAGCTTATTAATTAACATTTTGCTGTCAAACTAAAACATTTTTTTAACTTTATTGATCATTCTTTCAGTTTACAAGCGTTACACGTTCAGTTGTGACAAAAACTAACAAAAAAATCTAACAAAAACCCACAAATGAATTCTCCTGAACTGATCCATCTCTTCTCTCATCGGCGTGGAGATCCTTCAGTCTTTTTATCGTCTTGTCTTCATCTGTGAGAGATATCTTTACCATCACTGACGTCATGAACCTGAATGATAAAGCATCAGCTGCAAGGCAGCAGATAGACGATTGGATTTTTCAAATTACAAGAGAAAACAGACATTTAAGTTAATCGATCAGATCAATTCTAATAATGTATTTCCATTTCATGAGAAGATGTGTCTCTTTTTGTTGACTTTTCGTTATATTATCATCCTCAGTTCATTTCAGTGGGTTTTTTTTTTCCGTTTTTTAGGTTTTTAGGTTTATTAAAATTCAAAGTTTCTGTCGAATCAACAAACATTTTTGTTTCAACTCACCCCATTTATTACTTTTAAAAACTGATTCTGATTTTTTACTTTTACAATCATTGTTTAAATGTTAAACAGAAACGCTTCATTATTTTATTTTTAATCTGTAATGCGAGTGATGGGATCATTTAAGCTTCTGGGATCCAGTTAAATGCAGGAGGGACATAAAATACGAATACGAGCCAGAACCTAAACGTAAAATGAGCCACATTTATCGCATCTAAAAACAAGGAACAACTTTGGGTTGATCATAATTTCAAATAATTAGTTTATTATCATAATTTTGGACAAGTTTCAAACTCCAAACCTAATGTTTAATAAACGGTTCATTGATTTTTCTTGTAATTTTTAATAACTTTTTTATATCTTTGATAAATATGAACTTGAATGCAAAGACATCTTTAAAAATAGTATATTTTTAATTTAGTATCTTTTCACTTTAGGTTCCAAACAGTGATTTATGTATTGTGTTTATGATGAGACGCAGCTCAAAGACCCAAAGCCTAATTTCTGTTTGTCTGTGACCTTGTCCTTCTGTTTGAAGAGCTGGAACACATTACCTGAACACACCTTGTTCTCACACAGAAAAGCAGAACGGCTCACAATGTAATGTAGAAGAAAAAGAAGAAGGCAGCTTTTGAATTTGATGGAAAACGCAGATGAACGAGTGAAAAGCGTCTATATACACAGCTGCTAATCGCTTATAATGATACATATATTTTTTATATTTGTATCCTGATGCTTTTTGTTCCATTTGTGATAGGAAAATTAAAGAAAATAATATTTTAAGTTGACTAAATGAATCTTATAGATAAAAATAATTAAAATTTAGGCTTGTCAAGTAACTTGATTGCTCAATATAGTGATTCTCCTCCTCCTGTCCGTATGTTTTTCAGCACGTCATTTTTATAGTCTTTAAAAATATTGAACAAAATATGCCCCATAGGAAAAGAATCTAAGCCCTCAAATTTCAAAATTTTAAGTAGATCAGAAAAAGAAGCTTTTAAATATGTTCATGGACTGTTTTCATCTTTTCTGATCATTTAAAAAAAAAAATTTGGAGTTTGACTAATAACATGCTAAAGTTTTTGCCTAATCTACTGTGGATTTTTAGGCTAATTTAGAGTTTAGCTTCTATTTTAGCAACAGAATTTTTTTTTTTTTTTTTACTAATTTAATTTAATTTTAGGCTATTTTGGAGTTCAGCTAGTGTTTAAGCAATGTTCTAGCTTTTTTTGGCTAAAAAACTGAGGGGTTTTTTATATTAATTTGGAGTTCAGTTGATATTTTACAAAGATGCTAACGTTTTTAGCTAATTTGTTAGCAATGTGCTAGCTTTTTTGGGCTAATTTTGGATCTACTGAGGTTTTTTTTTTACAGTAAATTGGATTTTATTTTATATTTTAGCAACAATCTAACGTTTTTGGCTAATTTATTTATCTACTGAGGTTTTATAGGCTAATTTAGAGTTTAGCTTCTATTTTAGTAACAGGAAAATGTTTTGACTAATTTCATTTACTGAGGAATTTTAGGTTATTATGGAGTTTAGCTAGTGTTTAAGCAATGTGCTAGCTTTTTTGGCTAAAACTGAGGGTTTTTTATGCTAATTTGAAGTTCAATTGATATTTTACAAAGATGCTAACGTTTTTAGCTAATTTGTTAGCAATGTGCTAGCTTTTTTTTAGGCTAATTTTGCATCTACTGAGGTTTTTTACAGTAAATTGGATTTTATTTTATATTTTAGCAACAATCTAACGTTTTTGGCTAATTCTTTATCTACTGAGGTTTTATAGGCTAATTTAAAGTTTAGCTTCTATTGTAGCAACAGTAAAATGTTTTGACTAATTTAATTTACTGAGGAATTTTAGGTTATTATGGAGTTTAGCTAGTGTTTAAGCAATGCGCTAGCTTTTTTTGGCTAAAACTGAGGGTTTTTTTATGCTAATTTGGAGTTCAGTTGATATTTTACAAAGATGCTAATGTTTTTAGCTAATTTGTTAGCAATGTGCTAGCTTTTTTTTGGCTAATTTTGGATCTACTGAGGTTTTTTACAGTAAATTGGATTTTTTTTTTATATTTTAGCAACAATCTAACGTTTTTGGCTAATTTTTTATCTACTGAGGTTTTATAGGCTAATTTAGAGTTTAGCTTCTATTTTAGTAACAGGAAAATGTTTTGACTAATTTCATTTACTGAGGAATTTTAGGTTATTATGGAGTTTAGCTAGTGTTTAAGCAATGTGCTAGCTTTTTTTGGCTAAAACTGAGGTTTTTTTAATGCTAATTTGAAGTTCAATTGATATTTTACAAAGATGCTAATGTTTTTAGCTAATTTGTTAGCAATGTGCTAGCTCTTTTTTAGGCTAATTTTGGATCTACTGAGGTTTTTTTTTTTTACAGTAAATTGGATTTTATTTTATATTTTAGCAACAATCTAACGTTTTTGGCTATTTTTTATCTACTGAGGTTTTATAGGCTAATTTAGAGTTTAGCTTCTATTTTAGTAACAGGCTAATGTTTTTAACTAATTCAATTTACTGAGGAATTTAAGGTTATTGTGGAGTTTAGCTAGTGTTTAGGCAATGTGCTAGGTTTTTTGGCTAAAACTGAGGGTTTTTTTATGCTAATTTGGAGTTCAGTTGATATTTTACAAAGATGCTAATGTTTTTAGCTAATTTGTTAGCAATGTGCTAGCTCTTTTTTAGGCTAATTTTGGATCTACTGAGGTTTTTTTTTTTACAGTAAATTGGATTTTATTTGATATTTTAGCAACAATCAAACGTTTTTGGCTAATTTTTTATCTACTGAGGTTTTATAGGCTAATTTAGAGTTTAGCTTCTATTTTAGCAACAGGAAATGTTTTTACTAATTTAATTTACTGAGGAATTTTAGGCTATTTTGGAGTTTAGCTACTCTTTAAGCAATGTGCTAGGTTTTTTGGCTAAAACTGAGGGTTTTTTTATGCTAATTTGGAGTTCAGTTGATATTTTACAACGATGCTAACGTTTTTAGCTAATTTATTAGCAATGTGCTAGCTTTTTTAGGCTAATTTTGGATCTACTGAGGTTTTTTACAGTAAATTGGATTTTATTTTATATTTTAGCAACAATCTAACGTTTTTGGCTAAGTTTTTATCTACTGAGGTTTTATAGGCTAATTTAGAGTTTAGCTTCTATTTTAGTAACAGGCTAATGTTTTTAACTATTCAATTTACTGAAGAGTTTTAGGTTATTATGGAGTTTAGCTGGTATTTAAACAACAAAGTAACTTTTTTTTTTTTTTCTAATTTGGCATCTATTAAGATTTTTTTGGGCTAATTTGATAGCTTGTACTTTTAGCAACATACCAAATATTTTTCCAAAACTGACATGTATTAGGGATTTTTAAACAATTTTACTACAATTTTTTTTAGAAATTTAGGTCAACTTCATCTGTTTTTTTATAGTTTTTAATGACATTTCCAGGTTTTTTTTTTTTTTTTTTGGTAAATTTAACATTTTGCAAAAGCTTTTACATTTTCAGAAAAGCTTCAGCATCTTCAGTGACTACTTTCAGCAAAAAGTATTCACACTAGCATAATCACAGGTAACTTTTCAAGTATTTAATTGTAATTTAGGTCTTTATGGCTTCAATTTCCTTTCATAAATGCCTAAATGTGAGCAGATTTTTACCACCTGGAACATGTGAACAAAAACCTACAGGGAAGCATTTTTCTAATGGAAACCGCATCTCTACAGGTAGGGGGCGCAATTGACCGCCTTAAAACTGACTGCAGCATAGAGGGTGAGCTCTCTTAGTTGTGAGAGAATCTGATTTGAATTTATAACATGTTGTTAAAATATCAAAATAAAGCACATAATACTTAAAAAAAACTCTGGAGTGATTATTTAGTTCAAGTATGAGCCATAACAGAGGGTTGGAAGTGGAAACTGGGGATAAATGTGATCAGAATCACCGACTTCCTGTGTCCTGAGAGGATTTTTATTTTTAATTTATTGAATATTTAAATTGATTTCTTATATTTTCACAATAAAACTCAACATTTAATGTTTAGCTGGACAAAACAAAATGAAAACCTTCATTTGTTTTTGTATAAAATGTCCTAGATATCAATGTTTTCATGAGTTTTATTTAATCATCTGATATTTACAATATTTAAATACATCATTTTAATTTTAAATTTTTCAAGGTTTAATCCTCCCAAATAAGATACATTTGTCTATTTTTGGCATAACTCAGCAGGTTAAAATGATGAAAATAGCAGAAATGATGTCATAAGCAGAAAAATGGATGCCAGTTCTGGGAATTATTCAGAGTTTATTAGAGTAAGTTTAATTAAAAGATATTTTTTAATGAACTTTGTTTAAGGTGACTGACTAAGAACACATTGTGTCCTGATTTTTCAGATACGCACCAACAAACACACCCAGACACACCTTGAGTTGTTTGGTAACAACCACAGGTATGTTTGTTCTGTACCTATGATAAAAACAGTTTTAAAAACTTTTTAAAAATCCTGTCTTAGATTGTAAAACCTCACTCGCCGTCCGTTGCCTGGCACCGAAACACAGTAATTCACATGACGAAAAGTGCAAATTAGGATTATTTTTAACTGCATGACCATCAGAATGACTCATGGCGATGACATGACGAGTGGCGAGGACAATAGCAGGAGGTAACCAGAGCGCCACTTTGGCGGATCACACAGCAACAAACATTCAAGCAGTTTATGGGAGTGACGTCCAAACAGGAAGTGGCTCCAAGACGCCGAAATCCCAGAGAATTCTATAGACAAGTAAACAGCTACGCAGTCAGTCTATTTGTCAGACTAATCATTCTTGCTCTGATAATTTTTTTATTATATTTTTTCTATCATTCAAGTTATTAAAGGTATAAAATGACCAATCAGATGCTTTGATAAAAGTGGGTGGAGCCTGTAGCCCCAAGGTCCAACATTCAAAATGATAGATTTCGTGTAGCCCCCATTCAGGGGGAAGGGGTGTGGCCTTTCAACAAGCCCACTCCAGATTCGTGAGAGTGGTTGCCATAGAAACTAAAAGCGACCAATCACTGCTTTCTGACGAACATATTTGTATTTTAAAATGTTATTTTCATATATGCTGTCCCTGTCCTAAACAAACAAACAAATTGAATAGACTGATAAACAGATGATCCGTCCAGAGAGTACCCCGCCTTCACCCAACTGTACCAGGGATAGGCTCCAGCAACCTCATTAAAGTCCCTCTACGATGATCTTTTAGTCTGTTAAAGTCTAAGCGTTCCCAGTGGTCTTTAAAAGGACCTAAGTCAGGGGTGTCAAACTTAATTACACAGAGGGCCAAAATTCAAACACCTTAGGATAAACCGGGGCGGATCGTCAAGGACGCTCAATTAGCGGTGCTAAGCAGCTACCTTCACTGCTCAGCCGCTAGCTTCAATGCTCAGCTAGCTTAGAGGCTAGCCTAACCGCTATTTTTGATTCTCAATTATCGGTGCTCACCCGCTAGCTTTACTGCTCGGCTAGCGGTGTCCCCAGGCTAACACAAACACCCAATTTTGTCGCTAAGCTAGCAGTGCTCAGCCATTAGCTTCGATTTGGAGCTAGAGATGCTCAGTCGTTTGCTTCAACACTCAGCTCGCCAGCTGCTTGCTTCACCATTAAGCTAGCAGTACTCAGCTAGTAGCTTCACCACTAAGCTAGCAGTACTCAGCTAGTAGCTTCACCACTAAGCTAGCAGTACTCAGCTAGTAGCTTCACCACTAAGCTAGCAGTGCTCAGCTAGTAGCTTCGATTTGGAGCTAGAGATGCTCAGTCGTTTGTTTCAACACTCAGCTAGCCCAGCTGCTAGCTTCACCATTAAGCTAGCAGTACTCAGCTAGTAGCTTCACCACTAAGCTAGCAGTGCTCAGCCATTAGCTTCGATTTGGAGCTAGAGATGCTCAGTCGTTTGTTTCAACACTCAGCTAGCCCAGCTGCTAGCTTCACCATTAAGCTAGCAGTACTCAGCTAGTAGCTTCACTCCTCAGCTAGCTCAGCTGCTAGCTTCACCACTAAGCTACCAGTACTCAGCTGCTAGCTTCACCTAAGCTACCAGTACTCAGCTGCTAGCTTCACCACTAAGATAGCAGTACTCAGCTGCTAGCTTCACCACTAAGATAGCAGTACTCAGCTGCTAGCTTCACTTCTAAGCTAGCAGTACGCAGCTGCTAGCTTCACTCCTCAGTGAACTCAGCTGCTAGCTTCCCCACTAGCTAGCAGTACTCAACTAATAGCTTCACCACTAAGCTAGCTGTACTAAACTTGGTAGCTTCACCCCTCAGCTAGCTCACCTGCTAGCCCTAGCCATCGCTGCAATCGGTGTAGTGTAGAGATTTGCAAAATTTCAGATGTTGTTTTCGTGGGTGAAATGCAGACGTGTTGCTCTAGGATGACGTCAGGAAATGGGCGGCTCCCACGAGCCGCGAAAGGCGGAGCTTCAGAGATTGAGGCATTTATTTCTGGGTAGAAGAAAAGCTTCCAAAAATAACTTATATTTGATCAATAATTTGTCCTTTAGTGTATAATATACACATTAATTACTTTGAAATATTTAAGAAGCCCAGGATTTGGATCCTTTAATTAGGATTTTTCAAATTTAACCAAAATTTTCAAATACTTGTGTCGTTTTCTGGGACATAGTTTCTGCAGAGCAGCAGGAGCTCATTAGAAATTCCCCTCTGAGTTGTGGCCAGAGCTGTTGGTGTGGAGTAAGCCCGGCCCCATTTCCCATCATCTGTCTGTTTGCACTCTCTCTTGCTAGCTTACAGCCACAGTCGTACAGTTTAAATCCAGATTCCAGCTCAGACGAGGAAAACGAAGACGTTCATGGATCTATTTGTGAGTGGATACATCAGAATGGGGCGGAGCTTGTGGCGTATTTTCTACAATCTTTTCCATATTTTTTCATCTGTTCCTGATTCTCACGAATGCAATTTGAAACTGAATTTTCTTTACATTCATCCTCTCTCATCAGAAAAATATGACAAACATTTTTTTTTTATCTGATTTTAAAGAAGAAGAAATTCAAATGACATTGCAGTGGAAACCAGAGAGGCATGAGCCCCGAGCTCATTCTATCTGCATGAGAATCTCAGAGGATGATGATGATGATGATGACGGCCGGCCTGGAGCGTTCGGCTGAACGGCGATCAGAACGGATGTCCCAAACTGCATTCCACTGATTCTGCATACGAGTTGCTCCGTATGTGACACTCATCTCACAACTTCTGAAGTGCTTCAGGATTTTTCTGAATGTAAAACTTTAATACGTAAATTCTCATTGACTTAAAATATTAAGGTAATATTTTTGACACTTTTGAAGGTTTTTTTGACCTTAAAAAACAGTTTTTACTCTTCACAATAATATTATCAACTTCTAATTTACTTTTGGTATCCCTAATCTGACATGAAGTATCAACACAATCTGATAACACAACTGTGAAAGTTTTTTATCAAACAATCTGATTTTTTCAACCCAAAAACCCACAATGCTAATGACTAAACGTGTTTAAAGCTCAAAGTTACTACAGAATTTTTACTTTAGTTTCACATTTGTCACACAGAAATGTTGGATTACTTTAATTTCAAGAAAATTCTTAAGTAAAAAGATAAAATCCTCTAAAGAAAGAACATTTCAGTCTTTTACTGACCTAAAATACTAACAAATTAATAAAATGAGATTTATGAAACTTTTAGAGAAAACTGTAGTCAAAGTGTCAGTAGAGCTAAAAGCTAAAATATTAGCTAAATGCCAAATTAGCCTAAAAAAACATGTCAAGTTAAGTTAGCCAAAACAGCTAGCATGTAGCTGAAATATTAGTTAAACTCTAAAACAGCTAGTGTGTGGCTGAAAAAATAGAAAACTTCAAAATATCCTAAAAAACTGAAAAAAAACCTAAATTAGCCAAAACAGCTAGCATTTAGCTAAAATATTAGCTTAACTCCAAAATAGCCTAAAAAATTTTAGTAAATGCTAAGTCAAGGCCCCCCGGGCCTTGACTCTGACACGTGTGCACTACTGTAACGCCACTTAGATATGCAAATCTCAAGATTTGCATAACATTAGCTATTATTTACTATTGCTGCATTGACAGCTGCTAGTATCCCCACACAGCTAGCGGTGCTCAGCTGCTAGCTTTGCTGCTTAACCGCTAACACAAATACCCAATTTAGTTGCTCAGCTAGCAGTGATCATCCACTAGCTTCGCCACAGAGCTAGCGGCGCTCAGACGCCAGCTTTAACATTCAGGTAGTTCAGACCCTGGTGTCATCACACAGCTAGCAGTTCTCAGCTGCTAGATTTGCTGCTCAGCTAGCTCAGCCGCTAACACAAACACCCAGTTTAGTTGCTCAGCTAGCAGTGATCATCCACTAGCTTCGCCACGGAGCTAGCGGCGCTCAGATGCTAGTTTTGACATTCAGGTAGTTCAGATGCTAGTGTCACCACAGAGCTAGCGGTTCTCAGCTGCTAGCTTCAGCTACCTCAGTGGCTGAAACAAACACCCAATTTAGTTGCTCAGCTAGCAGTGATCAGCCGTTAGCTTCTCCACGGAGCTAGCGATGCTCAGCCACTAGCTTTGACACTCAGGTAGTTCAACCGCTAGCGTTACCACACAGCTAGCGGTGCTCAGCTGCTAGATTTGCTGCTCAGCTAGCTCAGCCGCTAACACAAACACCCAATTTAGTTGCTCAGCTAGCAGTGATCAGCCGTTAGCTTCTCCGAGGAGCTAGCGACGCTCAGACACTAGCTTTGACATTCAGGTAGTTCAGCTGCTTACATTACCACACAGCTAGCGGTGCTCAACTGCTAGCTACGCTGCTTCGCCGCTAACACAAATACCCAATTTAGTTGCTTAGCTAGCAGTGATCAGCCGTTAGCTTCTCCAAGGAGCTAGCAATGCTCAGCCACTAGCTTTGACACTCAGGTAGTTCAGCTGCTAGCGTCACCACACAGCTAGCGGTGCTCAGCTGCTAGCTTTGCTGCTCAGCTAGCTCAGCCGCTAACACAGCCACTCAAGTGGTAAATTTGTGCAAGCAGCTCCCCTCTTCTCCAAACGTTTCTTTTCCCTCCATCACTCCCGGAGCGATTCTCTGCAGGATTTGTAACGTTGACGTTGATGACATCACACAATTATTATCAGGGCTTCACTGGAAAGAGGAGTCCTCGTTTCCTCTCTCAGAATTCGCTGAATTTGTTTCTCGTCGGGTGAGTTTGTTCTACAGATTCCTGTGCAGCCAATCGGGGCGCGGGCCTCCACCCCGTCTCCCTCGCGGTTGCTTCACAGTCCACCTTAAAACAGAAGTTCACCTCCTTACAGGTCTGACCAGGTTGCACAAAAGCAGATATCTGTCGTAATTGCAGGAATGTGAGTTAATGATGCCTCGAGGGGATTCAGAACACTGGAATTTTTTTGCTGCTTATTCCTTTGAAGTTCGGTTTGAGTTTCCAGCGATCTGTCCATAACAAACATTAATCATTAATTACATGAGAGCTCATAAAACCGCGGGTTTTTTTATTATGGAAAATTAGTTAAATTTGGATTGCATGGTTGTATTTTATGGTCCATTCATCCAGGGCCGGATATATTGGCATGGGCAAGGGGGCCAATGGCCCACCAATAAATATGAAGGTCGAGAAAAATCAAAAATTAACTCAAATAAATGAAAAAAAATATATAATTGAAAAATATTAGAACAGATTCGATTGAAAAAATTAATTGAGATTAACTTTTTTTGTTTCAGTATTTACTGACCACTTCATATCTGCAAATAGTCACAAAATAAAATAACACACACTTGAAACAAGTATTTTTAAAAAATAATTTTTAGATTAAGCACACTTCTGTGTTGGAGTTAATTACTATTAATCACAAACGAAAAAACGCTGTGAAGGATTAAATCGGCGAGGAAAAGCAAAGGAGCGCTACTCCTCCATTCATTTGAGTTAATTCTGTTTGATTAATGCGTTAATGTTCACATCCTTATTAAATATATATATATTTTAGTATTTTAGGGTTTGGGAGGGATATGATGCCTTAAACTGGGCCTAAAAGATCTGCTTCACACCAACCACATGTCTATGATGATGATAGAGAGGAAATCTTCATAAGTCAGAATATGATTTTAGTCAGACATGAAGAGCAGCAGAATGCATAAAAAAATCAAGAATTTTTTTAACTGATTTTTACAAAATAATTCAACTGTTGTATTTAAGTTTAAATAGATAGATAGATAGACCTTTATTGTCATTATCGCAAGGACAATGAAATTGCAGCAACCGTTCCGGTGCAAGAAGTAGCATAAAAAATACAAGACATAATATTATATACGATAAGTATAAAAAAATATGTAGAAAAATTATATACAATGAACTGAACCAGGTAAGTGTATATTGTCCATCATAGTATCCAGACTAAGTGCAGTTATGTGCCAAAAAAGTGAGGAATTTAAATAACCGGATTAACATATGTATATGTACATAGCAGTATATAAATATATGAACATATATGACATAATGTACAAATAACTATTTAATTTTTATTACCACCAAATTATGAGTGTGGAACTCCTCCTTATGAGAAAATGAGTCAGAAAAGCCATTAAAATGGAGATGTGAGAACTTCAAAGTGTTTTTTTAAATATCTGAAAAAAAACTTTTGACTATTCACACATAAATTATGGATGTTTTTGTGACTCATAATCAAAATAAAGTCAATTTCGGAAATGCTATTCCATTTGTCTCTTAAATGAAATTAAAAAGCATTTCTCCCAACAGTTTTCTTTTGCTCATTCTGTAACTTAATTAAAATGATGAAGAAACAGCATTTGACATTTCATTTTCAAAAAGTTCTTTAGTAGTTTTGTACCAAAATTTAATTAGAAACATTAAATTTGAAAATTAAAACGCATAAACAGAAATGCTTTTTCATTTTCACAATGTAACTGCATGACTTGTCTCTTAAATAAAATCAAAAAGCATTTCCAATATTGACTTTTATTCTAAATTGTGAGTGACAAACGCTTCCATAATAAATCTACTGTTTATCTTTAGTTTTTGGTCCTGTGGTAGAGTGTCTGCTCTGACACTGGAAGGTCCAAATCCCAGTTTGGGCCGAGTCACGTTGAGAACAAAATCCACCTGCCCAGGTGAGTGACAGGTAACGACGCAGACTTCAGAGAATAATTGAACACATGGAGACAAAAACTTTTTTTTTTTTCAGAGACGTAATTTAATCATATATTACTTGTTTTGTTTGACAAGAAACTAAAGCGATGAGAACATTTGTGATACAAAAACCACAATAATAATTAAAAAAAACGAAACATCGCGGTACATTTACAAGCTCAACGTTTCCCTGAAACATCCCATTGATAAACCTCCACGATGCCGACCCCTGAGCCGAACGGGTCGGTGTAAACGTCAGAAACACGCAGAAAGAGTTTGAGAGGGAAACATCAGTGCATGCTGAACACCGACGCCAGCAGCGCCACGGTGGCGGCGGCGGTGAAGGCCACTTTGGTGGAGGGCGCTCCGGAGGTGATGGTGGCGGGGTTGCACTTGTCTGAGCTGCAGCAGGAGATGGTGGTGTTGTAGGTGACGCCCAGCAGGGTGCTCTGGGTGGTGGCGTTGCAGCCGGTGGTGCTGTCCTGGCAGCCCTGGTTGTTGAAGCCTGAGAAGGACGTGAGCGACGGGAAAACTGCGGAGAGGGAGACATTTGTGAGGCGGAATTTCAGTTTAGGTGAAGTCTGAAGCTGCCTGACACACACCCACATTCATACACACAAAAGTATAATTCTCTATTGATCGGAGGGATCATCAATTGTTATTGTGCAGACTCACTGGCTTTTCCGGTGTAGCAGACGCTGGTGTTGGTGCTGCAGGTGACTTCGGCGGAGTTCAGGCACACGCCGAACACGCTGAAGCTGCACTTGTTGCACACCAGGGATTCAGCTGAAACAAAAGCACGCAAAGAGATCAAGCTTCAAAAATAATAAAAAAACAGGTTTGTTTTACCAAGAATACAATTCTTTTGTTAGTTAGCAGCATCTGGTCCACCACTCCCTTCACTTTGATGCTGCCAAACATCCTGACAACTGCAATAAAACTACTGCAGTGCATCTTTAAAACCAGTTTACCAGCAGAATTTCATGTTTTCCTCATTTTAGTCGTAAAAAACTCGGTCTTACCAGCGATGAAAGAGGCCAGAACGGCAGCGACGACAAACAGGAACTTTCCCATCTTTGTGAAAAAAAATTTGCTCCTTGATTCCAAAGGTAGAATGAAAAACAAAGAATCCTTCCAGGGGAGGTTCGCTGCTCCTTCTTGGCGAGATGCTGTAGGAGGTCAGAAGTGATGTGGCTGCTGTCCGCTCGCCGCTATTTAAAGGGTGGAACAGGTGAAGGGAAGGGGACCTCACCCACAGGAGAGGTTTTTCAGGTCTTTTGACTCAGTCAATAGAAAGGTCACCTTGTTGGGTGTGTTGTGCATGAGTGTGTGTTGTTTGTGAGGGGAGGGGACGACAGAAACAAAGGAATGCCAGTTTCAACGCACAAACATTACTGTATTACAAGATCATCTTCAGCAGCCGCTTCTGTGATCTGAAACAGTTACGTCAATCATGACAGTCAAGGAAAATATTTGATACTTGGCAAATTTTGACATTTTTTTGATTCTTTTAATGTTTTCTTAGAATCAGTTTTCATTTTTGACCAACTCATGATTAATTGTCTTGTACATTTGTTTCCCTCTTAATTCTAATAAATTGAATTATTTTCATTTCAAAAAAAAACATTATAGTCTACTTTAAACAACTCTGTCACTGGGTGTGACTGGGATTAAAAGCTAACGTTTAAAGGAACCATTCTTAAATATTTAACACCACAACAGAAGTAGACAAATCTATATTTAGACTAGAAAAGCTGCTTTACCTTGCTTATTGCTAAAACTGGTCACGAAATAAAACTATTTGGAAAAAAATTGGCTAAAAGACTGGAAATTTTGTTCAAGAACTATGAAAGACTGCTGAAGTTGGCTTAAATTTCTGAAAATTTTGTGGTAAAAACTTCAATACATGCCAATTTTGCTAAAAAGATGTAGAGTGTTACTTAAATATTATCTAAACTCCAAATTAGCCATAAAAAATTAACTAGCACAATACAACATTACAAGCTCAACCCTAAAATTTGGCATTACTGAGGATTTTTTTTGGCTATTTTACATTGAGCTTGTTAATTTATTTGCTAATTATATAAATATTATATATAATATATATATATATATATATGTATTATATATTATTATATATATAATATATTGTATATATATTATATATATATATAATATATGTATCTATATAATATACAAATATATATAAGATAAAATCGCCTGTGCTAAAATATCAATATAACTCAAAGTACCCTAACAGACCCCAGTATATATATAATATATATGTTATAAAGCAATGTTGCTAAAATGTTAGCTAAATTCCAAACTAGCATTAAAAAAAAAACCCTCCATAGATAACATATTAATCAAAAACTTTAGTGTATTAGAAAAATATTAGCTATATTTCCTAAATTGACATAAAAACCTCAAGAGATAATATATTAGCCAAAAACGTTAGCATGTTGCTAAAATATTATCTTAAAAAATCTCTGGATGCCATATTACCCAAATTAGCTGGCATAATGCTAATTCAACAGCTCAATGTCAAATTATTCAAAATGATCGTAAACGATGGTTTCAAAGTGCACAAAGTTTTTAAGGAAGTCAGATTTTGAAGACTTTGAATAATTTTATATTTAAAATAATTAAAATCTGAACTAACAAGTACTTAGATCAAGACTGGAACAAATAGTTATTTTGCATTTCACTGGTAAAACAATAGAAAAGGTCTGGTGTTGAAATTTTGTCACCGTGGCAACAACAAGACGTCATAAAATCCGCAGGACTGTCACAACAAAAGAACAAAGAATCCACTCGGTACATTTTGTCTCCGCCGTCCTGCCTTAAAGTGTGACATCATGTCATTAAAATCATCCGTTTCCGTTTAACTTTTAAATAGAAAGCCTGTTTGAACATCCATTACTGAGTAGAACAACCTGAAGATCTCAGCAACTTCTTGTTTTTTTGGTAAAAAAAAAAAAAAAAAAAAAAAAAAAAATAGGCCAAACTATGACATGAAGTAATGTGTTCCAAGACATATCCAGGAAGTTCAGACACATGAAGAAAACCCATCATTACTGCAGGGATGGAGTCACAACCCCGCAGCAAAATACAAATATTCAAACTATGGAAGGAATTTTTCTTTATGTCGGGTTGCGGTTTTTTGTAATTGAGCCAACGATAATTTAAAAAAAAGACACAGAAAGATCTGAACGGTTTGAGTTCACGACTGCACATGAATGAATGATGAATTTGTTTTGACTGAACAAGTCTAAAAATCATAAAAATATTTAAGCAAAAAGTAGAAAGATCAAAAGGATTTGTAGAAAAAGCAATAAATACCAGAGTCGCTCATTACTTACGTTGAGCATTAAGAGCAAATGTTTTTCTATTTTTATTGTTTGACGATTAGAATAAGGAACGTGAACTAAGATTCCACATTTTATTATTTTAGTAATTAAGCTGCATTTAAGTAGTTTTTTTCATAAAATTACTTAGGAAAAGTGTTCATCTGCCAGATCTCTGACATACTTTAACGTTTTTTCATCTACTTTACACATTTTTTTAAAGTCATTTACATTTAAAGCTATATTTTATGGCTTGACGTGGCATTTTTAAAATAAGCCCCCTTTTTTTTTTTTTTTTAATAAAGGGTTTTAAATATATGAAATTTTTTTTTGTCATTTACATTTTTTACAGCTACATTTTTATTGGGGCTATATATATATATATAAAGCCCATATATATACACTATATGTGTATATATATGGTATATATATATATATACATATACTATATATATGTATATATATATATATATTATATATATATATATATATATATATACCATATATATATACACATATACTATATGTGTATATATATATATATACAGCATATATATATATATATATACTATTGTATATATATATATATATATATATATATATATATATATATATATATATAACACAATATATACTATATTCTATATATATATATATATATATATAATATATATATATATATATATATATATACTATATATATATATATATATATATGTATATATATAAATAATATATATATATTATATATATATATATTATATATATTATATATATATATATTGTGGGTCAAAAGAGCCACATTGAAATAAATATATTTAATATGAAATAAATAAATAAATGTGGCATTAAATAATAATGTGGCAATAAATAATAAATGTTGAAATAAATAAATAAATGTTGAAATAAATGTGGCATTAAATATTAAATAGCAATTAAAAAGCAATTTTTAACATTTCATAATATATTTATTTATTTCATGATTTCATTATACATTTCATGAAACAGGAAGTGGACACACCATGAAATTGCAAACTGTCAGATTCTCTCGTCAAACTCAGTGCGGGGTCTAACTCTTGTGTCTCTGCTCTGTTGATTCTGGCCTGGTGCAAAAGTTTTTGTCTGAGTCCTCACTCACATACATGCTGCAAACATTGTTTAGTGAACAGAACTTTTGTTCAGGTCCCAAATCAAAATGTTTTCTCCGTCCACTTTCATGCATTCTCATTCCCGACTCATCGCTTATCCACGCATGGTTAAAGTCCGTCCTCGTGGAAACTCGAAGCTTTGACGGAACCCTTCTATATGACCGAGTTGGCTGGTCCAATTAGATCACAGCACCGAAAGCGCAACCGCAGACCGCAGCCGAAGCGGGACCGACCCGGACGGAGCGATGCTCGGTCATGAGAGGAGCTGGCGGATTCTGATTGAATCAAGCGTCCGAACGACCAGCTACGGGACGGGGACGCGTCACCCCCAATTCACTCTGGACGCGGAAGCGCCGCGAAGCGGAGTCCGCTCCGCTCTTCTGCTAGAACTTTGTTTGTTTTTTTGCCATCATGGGTGATGATTTAATAATTTAAAGACATTAACCCGTGTTTCCTGCTAAGAAGAACCGCTCTCTGCTGCTGATTTACACCCAAAGCCCCGCCCACCCGCTCTGTCGGCTCACTGGATCTGTGTGCGGGCAGACCATAGACATAATATATAATTAGACGAATCATCTCTGACGTCACCTGTTGACTTCCACAGCCCCCAAAGTGAAGCCTGAATATTCAGCTCATGGCCGCAGCCATATTGGCTGGAGTAAACGCCGCACACGGATGTTCCACATATGGAATAAAGGGCGGGCCGAACGGACTCCCATTTCCCCAGACATGTTTTAGTTCACGCCCACAGCTCCTGCCGCTGGTCCGACTTCGGTGCCTTTATGCTAACGGCTAACACAGCTTCAGTTCTCCAGCAAAGCAGCATCGCGGTGGATTATTTACATCATGAATCTTTACAGGTAAGTAATTGCTATTTTACACATAATGTGCAGAGCGGTGGAAGTGACTTTTAGACAACAAGGAAAGCGTATTTTCCTGCACTACGTGTTTAGAACGAACTGAACAGCCGCTCATCACAAGTTTGAACATCTTATTTCTGTGGTCTCAAGCTATCTTATTGCAGGTCTTATATACTTATTAAACAAAAAATACACCACAACATTAATAGATGAATGTGTAAAATTTAATTTGTATCTAATGTTAAATAAAATTGTTGATATATTATTACACAATGCTGTGATTACAATAAAAGGAGTCTTTCTTAACTTTTTAATCAAGTTATTCATGTCAACTTCTTAAAGCTGGAGCTAATATTTGAGTTAACCCTTTAAAGTCACAGTCACAGTGAAGCAGAATGAACTACTGTAGTAATAATCAGTCAAAATGTGATTAAACATGACTGATGGTTCATCCTCTTCTGCTGACAATCCAAACTAAATACTCTGATGTTTCCTTCAAAGTAAATTTCTTAAAAGATTTGTTTAAATATTTACATGTATTTTGAGCATAAACAAGATGTTTATATCTTATTTTGTGCATTTAACATCCTTTGCAAAAACAGCACTATGTATAAAATTTTTCAATTAAAATCTATTGTCTTTTCTTTACAATTACAGTTTGGATTCATGGTGACGTCATTTCTATTCATCACCAGAAAGGACAGTTCAACAAAACCATAAAGCAAGTGACCTTGACAGGGATCGTCATCTCCTGGTTCAGCTGAGGTGGACGGTGGTGGAGCTTCTTTATTTTTAAGCTCACAAGGAAGATCAGCTCCTGGTTCTGTCATCACTGAGGAGGACGTGAACAGGCGACGTCTGGATTCTGGAGCTGGTCATTGTGATCCGAGAGAACGTCCAGCACTGCACAGTGTTACACCCAGCAGCATTAAACTTTTTTTTCTCCTTTATTTCTTACCAAAATGGTTTTCAGTAGATATAAATGTACTCTTTAGATAGTTTATTAGGTTCTTTAAATATAAAACAGACAGTGTATCATAGATGATGCTTTCTAACCATCATTTATGTTTAATGAGCTCCCTACTTGAAATAAACAGAAACAAATTCAGAATTGTCATGATTAAATGCTGTGATGTTTGGAATAATTTAATCTGTTTCAAAAATAAATTTGTACATTGACTTTGACCCACATTTCCTTTTCTTACTTGTTTGTTAAAAACAGTGAATAAACAGAGAGACTGGTCACTCAAATATGTTAAACATGATTTTATTGAATCATACACATCAGCAAAAGTCATCTCTACATGTTAGAATTAGAATTTTACAGCCTTAAAGTGTAAATGCTGGATTGTTTTGGATTATAAACCCACTCACCCCCACCAGAAGAAGACCTGGAGAGGAACATACAAGAGAAACATTATTTTAAATTAAATTAAAATTAGAATCACAAGACAGAAGATAAAAATAAATAATAAAACATTGCACGATTTTTTTTAAATTCAATATTTCAATTATATGTTCCTATTGACTGAAAGTTTTCTGTATGTCTTCACATTCTAACTTAAAAAATATGAATCACCTGTGTGATGTCAGTCACTTTACATGAAGAGCTTCTGGTATTACTGTAGCAGATCTGAATCATGTGCTTATATACTATGGCTTTGATAAATGGAAAAAAAAAAAAAACTACCAAAAAATACTGAGAAAACGTCATATTTTTTAAACCTTAAACATCATAGATATAACTGTTAAAACATTGACTTAAAGACATTTTTTTTTTTTTTTATTTTTATTTTTTTATTGACAACAGATACATTACAGAGTTGTGTTATTATCAGCACCATTACAAATGACAACAACCACAATTGTCCAACATAACATATTGAACATACATAAAACGACATGTATGAGACTTAACATAATAGTACATAACAAAAACAAAAAAAAAAAAAAAAACATAAATGACAATTTAACTTAGTTAGGGTATTCATTAAGTTTGTAATCCTTAACCAAACTAAGTAATTTCAAGCTATTTTTCTTTTTCATATAATTAAGAGACTGAAAATAAAAACAGAGCTCCTGTGAAAGTACTAAAAAGTGGTTTGGTCTTTAAAAATTTGTTTTTATGAATAAAAAACTTCCCTTGCAAATAGAAGACATTAAGAACAATATTTTCTGGTCAGTTAGAAGATCACCACCCCATATAAAACATTTTTCACATCCAAATGAACTGGAGCTGCAATTTTAGAAGAAAAACAAAAACAAAACTCTTCCCAAAATGTGTTATAACTCTACAGTTAAAGAATAAATGAATCTACAGTCTCAATGTCATTTAAACAAAACTACAGCCGTTCTCATCAAAGCCAAATCGGTGTTCAAAAATTCTTGGATGGATAAATATCACTGATATTTTAAAATGAACCTCTTTAATTTTCGGTAAAATAGAAAATTTAAGGATTTAGATCTCAGTTCAATCACCTCTTCTTTAGGAAAGTGTTTAGATATGTTTCTTTTCTGATAAGATTTTGAAAAAGTTTCTTTGAGAAACAAATTCCGTATAAAAGTGTTGGGTAATTCTGTTTTTGTAACAGGCTGTCCGTTTAAATAGCAGAGAAGGAAGTGTAATTGAACTTTGTTTAAGAGTAAATTTTGAGATAACTGGATCAACGACTTGGGAGGGCTTTGATTACAGCATCATATTGTTTCAATCAGACAACTGATATTTAAAGTAAAAGTCCTCAATATGTTAAAATATTTCCAGAATTATCTAGTAAATGCAAGACAGACCATATCCCTTTAGCCAGCCAGTCATTGTAAAACAAAGATTTGTTTCTTCGTAAGACATAACGGCAATTCCAGAGAGGCGTGTGTGTGGACTAAAATTGTGTTTATAGATGAGTTTCCAATATAATAAAACTTGTTGATGAAGGCAGAAAGTTTGATTGGCAGTTTCTTCAGGTCATAGTCACATTTCAGCAGGAAGTTGATTCCACCTACATCACTGAATAATTTGGAGGGAAACTGAAACCAGAAACCCTTTTCGTTTTTTAAGAAGGATCTCAGCCAGTTGATTTTAATTGTGCCATCCAAACATTCAACATCAATAGCTTTAAGCCCTCCTCTGCATATTCTGTTAGCATTACACTTTTTCTGATATAATGAGTTTTGTATTTCCAAATGTACTTAAAATTAGCTTGATTTATGGCTTTAATTGCTGATTTGGGGAAGGATAAAGAGTGTGCTGGGTAGATTACTCTTGATTTAAAGACATTTTGAGAATTAAAAAAAATCGAATTACTGGAACTAAAATGAACGTTTCATTTATTTCCGCAATATAAAGTTCTTCTTTTAGTACTTACCAGAGAAAGACAGAAGACTCCCAAAAGGCGTGTTAGAACAGTTTACAGCACATCAGCAGGACAAAAACCGAACTATAGCGCTCATGCTAACGCTAAATCTGTAGCAGACCCCAAAACACCGGAGTTCTGCTCCCAGAATCCACCGCGATCGTCATCTGTCAATCAGAAGGCACGCCCCCTCATTAAGCTAAAATAAATGCTGTTTTAAAAAAAATCTACAATTAGAAAAAAAATTCACTCCCTCAGAGTTGTCATGGATCAAATATGTAGCTATTGATGAAATAAAAACTTTAAGCACCAGGCATTAAAGAGGTTTTTGAGAGGGCTGAAAATGAGGTTTTTAACATGGGAGTCAATGGGAATTTGCTCACTCTAAGCACCAGCCTCTCTGGTCAGTGGCGGTACTGCAACGTTTTGGTACTTCCGGGTAGGCTTCACTTTCGGTCTGGAAGTGTGGGGGGTTGGGGCAGACACACACAAACACACACAACACAGACTGACACGAGCGCGCACAGATCAACGTAGTGAGCAGACTCTGGAGCGGGGCTGCTGGTTTTGGGGAGAAAAAAAGACGCAGAGACCAGCACACACACACACCTGCGAGCGGGACAGGGACGCACACGCGCCCGCACACAAATATATTATGAAATGTTAAAAATAGCTTTTTAATTGCTCTTTTAATATTTTAATGCCACATTTATTTCAACATTTATTTATTTATTGCAACATTTATTTATTTATTGCAACATTTATTTATTTAATGCCACATTTATTTATTTATTTCATATTAAATATATTTATTTCAATTTGGCTCTTTTAACCTACAAGGGACAATGAACTAAATAAATACGTCATGAAATACTTAAATGTGCTCTTTTAATATTTTAATGCCACATGTATTTCAACATTTATTTATTTATTTCAACATTTATTTATTTATTGCCACATTTATTTATTTAATGCCCAATTTATTTATTTATTTAATGGTGTATATTTTTTTCATTTTGGCTCTTTCGAGACTCCATAATATGGTATATATATATATATATATATATATATATATATATATACTATATGTATATATATCTGGCATATATATATATATACTATATGTGTTATATATATATGTGTGTATATATATATATATATATATATTATATATATATATTATATATATAGTATATATATATATATACATATATAGTATATGTATATATATATATACCAGATATATATTTATATTATTTATATATTCATATATATTATACATATATGTACCATATATGTATAAATATGGTAAAATAAAATTAATTAAACCTTGTTATCCTTTAAATTGAACAAAAAAAGAGTAAAAATATTGGTATTGATCCAACTTGACATGTGACTCGACATTATCTTTTTTAATAAAACCTCTTTTTATTTATATTAAAATATTTTGTCATTTATATGGATAAATTATGGATATATTTATGGATTTTTTTATATATTACAAATTTAATTAATTTGAACTTTTTAAGCCTTTAAATTGAACAAAAATAAAAAGGGTGAAAGTATCGGTATCAATCCAACTTGAAAGCAATCCTATTGATATTTTGGATCGATCCTCTCAGCACCACCGGATGGGGGTGAGCTAACGTCTGAGGCTGTTGGAGACTTTCGGGTAGGTGAGGCACTCGACCCCGGGGGACGACGGGGAGCCTGATGTCAACAGAATGTTACGTAATGTATAGAATTAGACTGTAGATGCGGAGGGACCGGTCACATAAACCTCCATCAGAAACCCTCTTCGCCCCTCCTGCGGGGGTTTTACCAGAAGTTCTTCCTCTTTTGTTTCAGTTTCCAGATGACGAAACATCTTGATGACATCAGAACACAGATACTCACCTGAGTACAGGTGTCTGCTTACCTTTGGGTGACATATATATATATATATATATTTATATATTTGTAAAAGAGTTTTGATAAACTTGTAAAAGTGTTTATTATTGTTTTGCACTTCCCAGCCACCGTAGTTATCAGTGGTGCAGGTTTCATTTGCTGCATTCATGCAGAATCCCAGCAGACCGAAGGTGCACTTGTTGCAGACTAGAGACTCGCACAAAAAAGCTCATTTGTAGATACATTTGTAGTAACAATTGTCTTTAATTATTACAAATTCGTGTACCTTCAAAGAACCACTTCCATGAAAATTATGTTCATTTCAAATAATCCAAACTAAAAACCAAAGAAGAAAAAAATACAGCTACTTTAATCTAATCTATGAGTTTTTTTCCCAGGTAAAGTTGCAGGTTTTCCTAAATTTGAAGTTTTTTTAAACATCTGGTTGTCTTTTGAACTCCTAAAACCTCCATTCATTTATGACGAAATCTAAGATAGATGATGGTTGACTTTGTCGTGTATTTTTAATTTCTAAATAATGATAATTGAATTAATTTCCATTTTAAAGTTTTTTTTTTTTCATAATATTGATAAGAGGCTAAATTATTCTTTTTTAGAGTTACTTTAAGAGGCGTGATGGCAAATATAAAATGGTCAAAGAAAAGGACAATACTAGACGAGTTGCAAAGTAATTCTTCCTGTTTTTTCTTTTTTATATTTGGCAGTCTGGATGTTTTTAATGATTAAAAAAAAGCCAAATCACGTTCAACGATGGTTTATTTTAAAAACAAATCAATAAACTGTTACGGTTGGGCAATCAGGAGGAAACCCAGTTGCAGGGAAGAATCACAGGAAGAACATGAAGGCATAGTCCAAGGCCTTTAATATACATTAGACAAAATTCATAGGACCAAGACAACAGGCCTGGAAAATAAAACGAGCCGACACTGAGGACTGCAGCAGAGTGTCATAAATACACAAAGCCTGATTGCTGAAGTGCAGACAGCTGTGACTGCTTAGCAGGAACCACAGGAGAATGGGCGGAGTCAGAACAGCCTGCACAAAAGCAAAAAAAGAAAACAACCAAACCAGAACATGACATAAATGGATTAGTTTGAACCAACAATTCATTTGACCAAAACCTCTTTCACAGAAATTGACGGTGTTTTTTTTCGGTTTAGCAATATTTGTTCTTTATGATGACTAAAGGTTTACTTTATTTGTTGCACATTTTAAAATAGAAGCTATTAATCCGATTTAGCAGCTCCAGTGCTGATGATGCTCCAAACGGGAAAAGTTCTACTGCTGGATTTAATTAAAGACTATTTCTGAGATGTCATGTAAATAAACATGTCATCAACATATCTGGTGATGGGAGGAGACTGTAGAACACCAATGGAACGTTTAGTTTCTATTAGTGCTAGGAGGAGGACAAACAAGCAAACATCAGAAATTCAAGACGACTGAGAATCTGAATGAGAGGTCCTCTGAGGACGATCCCACTCTGAAATGGTCATAAGACAGTATCAGGGATGCTTGTTCCTGGTGCTGTATGATTGAATAAACACACCTGGTACAGGTAATCAGCAGCAATCCTGCCCCTCCTTTAGCCTATAGTTCAGAAAGTTAACGTGTGAAATTTGTTCTCCTCATTTGACCCGTCTCTTGGAAACATTTGGTGGGATATCCTCCAATCCAACTCCTTAATACCGAGTGTCAACCAGGGAGGAATTGGGTCCTGTTTTTAATTGTTGGGCATGACTTGTCCTAAATTTATTATTTCAGACAGGAACCAAGCACAGCTAAAAGTCTACAAAGCTAATCAAAGTCAGACAGGCAGAGGTCAATCACAAGCATTGGATCATTCAGGAAGAGGCTAGAAGGAGAGGGTCAGGGCAGGCGGCAAGTAATAAGAGATAAAGCAGGAGATCAGGTCCAGATAGAAACGCTCAGTAATGCAGGCAGGGCGGCACAAACAATACTTCACACTGAATGAGGTTCTGTGCAGTACTTGAGTGTCCTGTGAGTGATTGGCGAATGAGAGCCAGCCGAGCGGGAGCCAGGAACTGTGCGCTGGGGTCGCTGGGAGATGAAGTGCAGTCAGTACTCTGGAGATGATCCGCCGGTGACCAGAGGGGGCGACAGAGCGTGGACTCGTACACACGGGTCAAGGTTCTGCGTTAAAAACTCTTGTGTTCACGCGTCACTACGCGACACGCAGCCATTGAATGCTAATCAAATTTAAACCAGTTCAACCTTGACCAATCAGGGATCTGGATTTGCTTCCCTTGAATTCCTAGAAGTGCCAACTGGTTAGAAAGTCATCATGAAGGATTGGTTAATAATTTCGGTTTGTCAGAACCGAATTCTGTGACACCAAAGCTTGGTCCGAAGCCCTAAGCCCCCCCCCCCAACTATATAGTGTGTTCGGCATTCTCTAGTGCTGTCCGAATCTAATTCTAGAATCGCACTAACAGTTGTTATAGGATGTTGCTACTCTGTGTTAACTTCTTTGTTCTCTTAACCCCACTCTTTTATCCCCCCCCCTCTTTGTTTCCGTCCGGTCCAACAAAAAAAGAAAAAGATACAACATAATTAAAATAAATAAAGTTTAGCATTAAATAAACCCCTGTTGGGACATTAAAATCTGTCCAACGCAAGAGGCTCTCAGCCCGTATCTGCTTGCTCAGCAGTTGGACAGGACAAATTAAAAAAAAAAAAAAAAAAAAAATTCTAAAATCGAGTGCACTCGAAATTTCCCAGAAGTCTTTGCAAAAAACTGGCGTACAATGATGCTCACTAGATTTGCCAATATAGACCACAATGCATTGTTTCTAACAAAAAAACGTGTTTTAAAGTAATTTTTGAATAAACCATCCATGGAGTGGAGTCGTAAATAAACATTGTGAAATGTTCGTATTCAATTTTCACTTTGTGAAATCGTGACATCATATGTGTTTAGAAAAAAAAAGTAGTGATTATGGTGTCCGAATTACCTTTAAGTTCCTATATAGTTTTAGTAGTTGGGGATTAGGGGGGGATTCAGACGCAGCCCAAGTTTATCATATAGAGCTGTGAAAGAAAATGTCTGGAGAAAGATTTGTGAAATTTGCACCACTTTGACATTTTGCACCAAACCTACAAACAGGCGCTAGACCAGGGGTCTACAACCCGCGGCTCCAGAGCCACATGAGGCTCTTTCATCTCTCCATGGTGGCCCTCTGGATGAAGAAATAAAATGATAGTAAGTTTAAAAAAAATTGGAGATTAGCTATTGTTTTAGTAACATACTAACATTTTTGGCTAATGTGTTACCTACTGGAGTTTTTAGGCTAATTTAGAATTTTAGCTTCTATTTTAGCAACATGCTAACATTTTTGACTAAGTTTACTGAGGAATTTAGGCTATTTTTGAGTTAAGCTAGAATTAAGCAACAAGCTAGCTTTTTTTGGCAGATTTGGCCTCTAATTAGTTTTTATGTTACTTTGGAGTTTAGCTAATATTTTAGCAATATGCTAACATTTTTAGCTAATTTGTTATCTACTGAGGGTTTTAAGTTAATTTTAAGTTTAGTTTTATTTTAACAACATGCCAAAATCTTTGGTTGATTTAATTTACAGAGAAATGTTATGCTAATTTGAAGTTCAGCTAGTAATTAAGCAACGAGCTAGCTTTATTGTTACTAAAGTAAAAAGTGTAAAAGATGCTTGTTTCTTTTTATATATTTTTTTGCTTTTGTTTGTGCCAAAAATAGACATTTATCACATTTATTTAAAAAAAATAACAAAAAGAAAGTTATAAATGCAAATCTACATTTCTTAAAGGCTAACAAAGTCAATTTGACTCCTTCTGGGTTTGGATTAGTAGAAAACAAGCCGAAATCGCTCTTTTACTCTGAAAGGTTGCCGACCTCTGCGCTAGACGAACAGTATCTTTGTCTAGTTTTTTTTTCATGGACCACAATTCTTGTCTGCTCCCTTCTAGATACTCAGCCTCCCTATTGAATTCAACACCTTTTTTTTTTAATAGTTTAGAATTTAGCTTCTATTTTAGCAACATGCTAACGTTTTTGGCTAAGTTTACTGAGGAATTTAGGCTATTTTTGAGTTAAGCTAGAATTAAGCAACAAGCTAGCTTTTTTTTTGGCAGATTTGGCCTCTAATTTGTTTTTATGTTAATTTGGAGTTTAGCTAATATTTTAGCAATATGCTAACGTTTTTAGCTAATTTGTTATCTACTGAGGGTTTTAAGTTAATTTTAAGTTTAGTTTTATTTCAACAACATGTCAAAATTTTTGGTTGATTTAATTTACAGAGAAATGTTACCCGATCACACGAGGGGCCAAAATCTAAAACACGCCTTCAGTCACCGGCCGAACAGGATAAACAGTTATTGAACTTTCTAAAACTATATTTTCAAACATTTTAAAAAACGTAACTTTTTCACATAATTATAAACTAGATATATAGCATTACCTGCGATAATGCTAGTGTGAATGCTGTAAGCTGAAATGGCTCCTAAAGATGCTAGTGCTGATAGCTGAAGATGCTGAAACTGATAGCTGAAAATGCTAAAGTTGATAGCAGAAAATGCTAATGCTAATAGCTGAAAATGCTAAATGTGATAGCTGAAAATGCTAAAGCTAATAGCTGAAAATGCTAAAGTTGATAGCAGAAAACGCTAATGCTAATAGCTGAAAACGGTAAAGTTGATAGCAGAAAACGCTAATGCTAATAGCTGAAAACCCTAAAGTTGATAGCCGGCTAAAATATTAGCTAAATGCCAAAAAAACTTTTTTTTAAAAATAATAGTTTAGAATTTAGCTTCTATTTTAGCAACATGCTAACATTTTTGACTAAGTTTACTGAGGAATTTAGGCTATTTTTGAGTTAAGCTAGAATTAAGCAACAAGCTAGCTTTTTTTTTTGCACATTTGGCCTCTAATTAGTTTGTATGTTAATTTGGAGTTTAGCTAATATTTTAGCTATATGCTAATATTTTTAGCTAATTTTTTATCTACTGAGGGTTTTAAGGTAATTTTAAGTTTAGTTTTATTTCAACAACATGTCAAAATTTTTGGTTGATTTAATTTACAGAGATATGTTACCTGATCACACGAGGGGCCAAAATCTAAAACACGCCTTCAGTCACCGGCCGAACAGGATAAACAGTTATTGAACTTTCTAAAACTATATTTTCAAACATTTTAAAAACGTAACTTTTTCACATAATTATAAACTAGATATATAGCATTACCTGCGATAATGCTAGTGTGAATGCTGTAAGCTGAAATGGCTCCTAAAGATGTTAGTGCTGATAGCTGAAGATGCTTAAACTGATAGCTGAAAATGCTAAAGTTGATAGCAGAAAATGCTAATGGTAATAGCTGAAAATGCTAAAGCTAATAGCTGAAAACGCTAAAGTTGATAGCAGAAAACGCTAATGCTAATAGCTGAAAACGGTAAAGTTGATAGCAAAAAACACTAATGCTAATAGCTGACAACGCTAATGTTGATAGCTGAAAATGCTAATGTTAATAGCTGAATATGCTAAAGTTGATAGCAGAAAATGCTAATAGCTGAAAACGGTAAAGTTGATAGCAGAAAACGCTAACGCTAACAGCTGAAAACCCTAAAGTTGATAGCCGGCTAAAATATTAGCTAAATGCCAAAAAAACTTTTTTTTAAAAATAATAGTTTAGAATTTAGCTTCTATTTTAGCAACATGCTAACATTTTTGACTAAGTTTACTGAGGAATTTAGGCTATTTTTGAGTTAAGCTAGAATTAAGCAACAAGCTAGCTTTTTTTTGGCAGATTTGGCCTCTAATTAGTTTGTATGTTAATTTGGAGTTTAGCTAATATTTTAGCAATATGCTAACATTTTTAGCTAATTTGTTATCTACTGAGGGTTTTAAGTTAATTTTAAGTTTAGTTTTATTTTAACAACATGTCAAAATTTTTGGTTGATTTAATTTACAGAGATATGTTATGCTAATTTTAAGTTCAGCTAGTAATTAAGCATCAAGCTAGGTTTTTTGTTACTAAAGTTAAAAGTGTAAAAGATGCTAGTTTCTTTTTATATATTTTTTTGCTTTTGTTTGTGCCAAAAATAGACATTAATCACATTTATTTAAAAAAATAACAAAAGGAATAAATGCAAATCTAAATTTCTTAAAGGCTAACAAAGTCAATAGGCGTGTTTGAGTTGACTTGCGCCTCGCCTGCTTCGTCGACGAGACTAAGCTGCTGCAGGAGGGGGCGGAGAAAGGCGCCTGAGATGAAGGTGGACGACGAGACTGTACGAGAACGAGGAGTTGGGGGTTGTCCTCAACATTCGGCTGAATTTCAATACGCCACTCCTCCTAGTATGATCTGTGCTGTTATGTCTTTCATAGTATTTTTTTACATCTCTTAGAGTAAAACAGATAAAAAAAATAGTCGGGGGATTCATTACATGTACACAGTCCCAAATAAACAGATAAAATAAATATTAAAGTTCATTTTAATGACATTTATGACACACATAACCACAGATTATTTAAAATCTTGTATATTTTTTCATCAGTGATTCACTACCTTCCAGAAAGAGTAAAAAAAATACACATATTTCCTTCATTTAGCGCCAGTTATTTCACATTAAACTACAAAAACGTTCAGGACACCGTTTCCCACAATGCATTGTTTTGTAGTCCTCAAGGCGGCTTGCAGCCAGCGCAGTACCTATTTTCTGGCTGCGCTGGCTTAGGAAGGCGCCTTGAACCCGCCCCTTTCTCGCGATACTTCATGACGGCGCACATGTGACGTCGGTGACAGAAACTAACCAGCATGCACCGCGATCCAGGCGATCTGCGCAGCGCCGCGTCCGCCTGCATAATCTCAAACACACCTAATGCGGCTTCTTCTAGGTTTGGATCAATAGAAATAAGCCGAAATGGCTCTTTTACTCTGAAAGGTTGCCAACCTCTGCGCTCGACGAACAGTATCTTTGTCTAGTTTTTTTTCATGGACCACAATTCTTGTCTGCTCCCTTCTAGATACTCAGCCTTCCTATTGAATTCAACACCTTTTTTTTTTAATAGTTTAGAATTTAGCTTCTATTTTAGCAACATGCTAACATTTTTGACTAAGTTTACTGAGGAATTTAGGCTATTTTTGAGTTAAGCTAGAATTAAGCAACAAGCTAGCTTTTTTTGGCAGATTTGGCCTCTAATTAGTTTGTATGTTAATTTGGAGTTTAGCTAATATTTTAGCAATATGCTAACATTTTTAGCTAATTTGTTATCTACTGAGGGTTTTAAGTTAATTTTAAGTTTAGTTTTATTTCAGCAACATGCCAAAATTTTTGGTTGATTTAATTCACAGAGATATGTTATGCTAATTTGAAGTTCAGCTAGTAATTAAGCAACGAGCTAGCTTTTTTGTTACTAAAGTTAAAAGTGTAAAAGATGCTAGTTTCTTTTTATATATTTTTTTGCTTTTGTTTGTCCCAAAAATAGACATTAATCACATTTATTTAAAAAAAATAACAAAAAGAAAGTTATAAATGCAAATCTAAATTTCTTAAAGGCTAACAAAGTCAATGCAGCTTCTTCTAGGTTTGGATCTGTAGAAAACAAGCCGAAATCGCTCTTTTACTCTGAAAGGTTGCCGACCTCTGCGCTAGACGAACAGTATCTTTGTCTAGTTTTTTTTCATGGACCACAATTCTTGTCTGCTCCCTTCTAGATACTCAGCCTCCCTATTGAATTCAACACCTTTTTTTTTTAATAGTTAAGAATTTAGTTTCTATTTTAGCAACATGCTAACATTTTTGACTAAGTTTACTGAGGAATTTAGGCTATTTTTGAGTTAAGCTAGAATTAAGCAACAAGCTAGCTTTTTTTTTTGGCAGATTTGGCCTCTAATTAGTTTTTATGTTAATTTGGAGTTTAGCTAATATTTTAGCAATATGCTAACGTTTTTAGCTAATTTGTTATCTACTGAGGGGTTTAAGGTAATTTTAAGTTTAGTTTTATTTTAACAACATGCCAAAATTTTTGGTTGATTTAATTTACAGAGAAATGTTATGCTAATTTGAAGTTCAGCTAGTAATTAAGCATCAAGCTAGCTTTATTGCTACTAAAGTTAAAAGCGTTAAAAAAAAACCTTTTTGAAAGATGCTTGTTTCTTTTTATATATTTTTTTGCTTTTGTTTGTCCCAAAAATAGACATTAATCACATTTATTTAAAAAAATAACAAAAGGAAATTTATAAATGCAAATCTAAATTTCTTAAAGGCTAACAAAGTCAATGCGGCTTCTTCTAGGTTTGGATCAGTAGAAAACGAGACCAAATGGCTCTTTTACTGTTAAAGGTTGCCGACCTCTGCGCTCGACGAACAGTATCTTTGTCTAGTTTTTTTTCATGGACCACAATTCTTGTCTGCTCCCTTCTAGATACTCAGCCTCCGTATTGAATTCAACACCTTTTTTTTTTTTTGAATAGTTTAGAATTTAGCTTCTATTTTAGCAACATGCTAACATTTTTGACTATGTTTACTGAGGAATTTAGGCTATTTTTGAGTTAAGCTAGAATTAAGCAACAAGCTAGCTTTTTTTTTTGGCAGATTTGGCCTCTAATTAGTTTGTATGTTAATTTGGAGTTTAGCTAATATTTTAGCAATATGCTAACATTTTTAGCTAATTTGTTATCTACTGAGGGTTTTAAGTCAATTTTAAGTTTAGTTTTATTTTAACAACATGCCAAAATCTTTGGTTGATTTAATTTACAGAGAAATGTTATGCTAATTTGAAGTTCAGCTAGTAATTAAGCATCAAGCTAGCTTTATTGCTACTAAAGTTAAAAGCGTTAAAAAAAACCTTTTTGAAAGATGCTAGTTTCTTTTTATATATTTTTTTGCTTTTGTTTGTCCCAAAAATAGACATTAATCACATTTATTTAAAAAAATAACAAAAGGAAATTTATAAATGCAAATCTAAATTTCTTAAAGGCTAACAAAGTCAATGCGGCTTCTTCTAGGTTTGGATCAGCAGAAAACAAGCCGAAATCGCTCTTTTACTGGTAAAGGTTGCCGACCTCTGCGCTCGACGAACAGTATCTTTGTCTAGTTTTTTTTCATGGACCACAATTCTTGTCTGCTCCCTTCTAGATACTCAGCCTCCCTATTGAATTCAACACCTTTTTTTTTTGAATAGTTTAGAATTTAGCTTCTATTTTAGCAACATGCTAACATTTTTGACTAAGTTTACTGAGGAATTTAGGCTATTTTTGAGTTAAGCTAGAATTAAGCAACAAGCTAGCTTTTTTTTTGGCAGATTTGGCCTCTAATTAGTTTGTATGTTAATTTGGAGTTTAGCTAATATTTTAGCAATATGCTAACATTTTTAGCTAATTTGTTATCTACTGAGGGTTTTAAGTTAATTTTAAGTTTAGTTTTATTTCAGCAACATGTCAAAATTTTTGGTTGATTTAATTTACAGAGATATGTTACCCGATCACACGAGGGGCCAAAATCTAAAACACGCCTTCAGTCACCGGCCGAACAGGATAAACAGTTATTGAACTTTCTAAAACTATATTTTCAAACATTTTAAATACGTAACTTTTTCACGTAATTATAAACTAGATACATAGCATTACCTGCGATAATGCTAGTGTGAATGCTGTAAGCTGAAATGGCTCCTAAAGATGTTAGTGCTGATAGCTGAAGATGCTGAAACTGATAGCTGAAAATGCTAAAGTTGATAGCAGAAAATGCTAATGCTAATAGCTGAAAACGCTAAATGTGATAGCTGAAAATGCTAAAGCTAATAGCTGAAAACGCTAAAGTTGATAGCAGAAAACGTTAATGCTAATAGCTGAAAACACTAAAGTTGATATCAGAAAATGCTAATGCTAATAGCAGAAAACGCTAAAGTTGGTAGCAGAAAAGGCTAATGCTAATAGCTGAAAATGCTAACGTTGATAGCAGAAAACGCTAATGCTAATAGCTGAAAACGGTAAAGTTGATAGCAAAAAACACTAATGCTAATAGCTGACAACGCTAATGTTGATAGCTGAAAATGCTAATGTTAATAGCTGAATATGCTAAAGTTGATAGCAGAAAATGCTAATAGCTGAAAACGGTAAAGTTGATAGCAGAAAACGCTAATGCTAATAGCTGAAAACCCTAAAGTTGATAGCCGGCTAAAATATTAGCTAAATGCCAAAAAAACTTTTTTTTAAAATAATAGTTTAGAATTTAGCTTCTATTTTAGCAACATTTAGTCATAACTTAATTTCTTAAAAAGACAATCCTTTTACCTTATATGAGTCTTTTATTTTTGTCAGAAATAAAGTTACAAATAAAGACACCACAGAAGATTTACAAGCTTGGTGTTTTCAGAAATAAAACACCTCATTGCTCAACTGAACTAGAACATTAAACCAATTTAAACAGAGCTTTCATTTTGATTCAGAAGATCGTGAAGAGAGGCTTGTGATGTCATCACATGCTGAACATGACGGCCAGGACGGCGGCTCCGACGGCGGCAGACAGAGCCATCCTGCTGGAAGGGGCGGAGTTGAGGAACACCGTGTTGCACCTGTCTGTGCTGTTGCAGCAGGTGTAGACGGTGTTGGAGGTGGTGACTCCCAGGAACATGGTGGAGTTGTTGTCGCCACAGCCCGTGTTGTTGTCCGCGCAGCCTTGGAAGCTAAAGCCAACGAAGTCTGGGAGGACTGAGAAATCTGAGAAGATAGAAGAATTTCAGAGGTTTTTATGCGTAACGTGACCTGAATCCAGTGGAAGAAATTATTTATAAGTAGTTTTTTATTAGCATCAAACTTGCAAAAGTGGAACAAATGCTGCTCTGATTGGACATGAATGAAGTTTTTGTTGCTGCCTTCAGGCAGTGAGGAGGAGACTTACTTGTTCTTGAGGTGAAGCACACACTGTTGACATCATCCTTGCAGGTTTCATTTGCTGCATTCATGCAGAATCCCAGCAGACCGAAGGTGCACTTGTTGCAGACTAGAGACTCGGCTGGAAACAAACGCAAAGCGAAACGTGAATTCACAGCACAGAAAAGCTCATTTGTAGTTAAATCTGTGATGAAATGGAAACAAACACATGTAACCCTGTAACAACAGAGCTTTAGCTCCAGTGCTTAGATTCTTTTAGATCTTTAAGTTTTTAACTGTTTATGCAATTGATGTAATTCCAGTGGATCCTGAAGCGGAGAAAAGCTGCCTTGAACTGATATGCAAGACGTTACAGTAGTGAAGCGTCCATGCCAGGGGGGCCAAAATCTAAAACACGCCTTCAGTCACCGGCCGAACAGGATAAACAGTTATTGAACTTTCTAAAACTATATTTTCAAACATTTTAAAAACGTAACTTTTTAACATAATTATAAACTAGAGATATAGCATTACCTGCGATAATCCTAGTGTGAATGCTGTAAGCTGAAATGGCTCCTAAAGATGCTAGTGCTGATAGTTGAAAATGCTAAAGTTGATAGCAGAAAATGCTAATGCTAATAGCTGAAAACGCTAAATGTGATAGCTGAAAATGCTAAAGCTAATAGCTGAAAACGCTAAAGTTGATAGCAGAAAACGCTAATGCTAATAGCTGAAAACGGTAAAGTTGATAGCTGAAAATGTTAATGTTAATAGCTGAAAATGCTAAAGTTGATAGCAGAAAATGCTAACAGCTGAAAACGCTAAAGTTGATAGCTGAAAATGCTAATGTTAATAGCTGAAAACGCTAAAGTTGATAGCAGAAAACGCTAATGCTAATAGCTGAAAACGCTAAAGTTGATAGCTGAAAATGCTAATGTTAATAGCTGAATATGCTAAAGTTGATAGCAGAAAATGTTAATAGCTGAAAACGCTAAAGTTGATAGCAGAAAACGCTAATGCTAACAGCTGAAAACGGTAAAGTTGATAGCTGAAAATGTTAATGTTAATAGCAGAAAATGTTAATAGCTGAAAACGCTAAAGTTGATAGCAGAAAACGCTAATGCTAATAGCTGAAAACGCTAATGTTAATAGCTGAATATGCTAAAGTTGATAGCAGAAAATGTTAATAGCTGAAAACGCTAAAGTTGATAGCAGAAAACGCTAATGCTAATAGCTGAAAACCCTAAAGTTGATAGCCGGCTAAAATATTAGCGAAATGCCAAAAAAACTTTTTTTTTAAAATAGTAGGTTAGCAAAAACAGCTAGCATGTAGCTGAAATATTAGCTAAACCACAAAATAGCCTAAAATATCTTAGTAAATGCCAAAAAAGTCAAAAAATCTATAAGGATGACAATTTTTAAAACTTTAAAACTAAATTTTTAACATAATTATGAATAATAAAAAGGCAGGAATATTATTCCAGAAAAACTTAAACTTTTTTGTCAAAATTATACCAGTTAAAATTAGCGCAAGATAAAATCGGGCCAACTCCTAATAAAAATAAAACAAAATGATCTGGAGGGCCGGATTTGGCCCCCGGGCCTTGAGTCTGACACGTTTTCTACACGATCAATCAGGTGAGTCACAGAAATGAACAACTATTATGTTGATACAAGCTGATGGTGCATCATTCCGGTATATCAAACTGAAACCGGGATGGAACATCTGGATTTATGGGTTCAGTCCATCCAGTTTTTAGCCACAATAGAAGACTCAGGTTGCCTGGCAACACAGCAGAAATACTAACTTTAAAGAGGCTGAATATTTTGAAGACACATTTTAATCATGTGACTCTGTTTTATGTTATATGTATTTTCATTTTGGAACATTTCAATAAAGTTTATCATTTAATTTAAAATAACTTCCCTTTGAAAACTAGATTGGAATTCATTTATTTAAAAAAAAACTGAAAAGATATATATATCATGATTAGTCATGAATTTATTAGAAAATAAACAGCATAAAGAATTCAAACTAAAATCCACTGTGCTGCAGAGTTTATGGTTTTCAGAAGAGAGTGGAAACATCAGCAGATGTTTAAGATGAACGGATCATCTCCAAACCTGTTACGGCTCAAATCTATGGAATCATTCGTCAAAGATGGATGTCAATCATTTATTTACTCTAATCAACAGAAAAAACAAAACTTTCCTGTCAAAGTTTATATCCAATATTTACCAAAAACATCTTTAAATCATTTAAATACAAATAAATAAATAAAACAACAATAAATGTGTTTAAGTTTGATGCAAATCAATTCTTTAACATTTGTTTGTTTTATCATTTTTGTGATTCTCTTTACATTTCTGCTCTTTTTATGATTTTTACAGCTTATTATTTAGCTTTAATCTGATCTAAGATGTTTTTTTTCTTTTTCCCTCAAATTTGACGTCTTTTTGACATCTGGTTCAGTTTATTAAATAATGTTTCCAGCATTAATTATAAGTCCATTTCTGAAAAACACTAAGAAGCAGAAGTGTCTTTTTATTTCAAAATAAAATAACTATAACTAATAATTACACAATAAGGAGGCTAAATGATTGTTACTAAGGGAGCTGTAGGCGTGATGTCAAATATAAACTTACCAACGAGAAAAGATGCAACAGCTACAGCTACAGCAAACAGGAGCTTTCCCATCTTCTTCAGGTGATTTCAATCGGAGTTCTGGTTGAAAATGAGTTTCTTTCAGACACAGAAGTCGTCCTCAGCTCGCAGGTGACTGAAGAGCGCGTATGACGGCAGGTATTTATGGGATAAATCAGGAGGAGGGGTGGGTGGTACTGAGCCGTAATAAGACGTAAATCAGGTTTTTTTTTCTATCAGTTTCCCTCAGGGAGATGATAACTGGAATCCTCGACTGGAAGTGTGGCATACTTTAGTGGAGAGGAAGAAAAAAACCATGATAAGATTTCTGCAAAGTAAATAAGACATTTACGCTCACTTTAATATTATTTATTCATCATAATGACAAAAGAAAGACTACTTTTTATATTTGCACATTTAAAAATAGAGACTATCTCAGTAATCAGAGATTTGTGATGAGGCTCCACACAGGAAAAACGAGTTTTACCGCCGGATTTAGTTTGGGCTTTGGTGCATTTCTCCCAACAGTTTTAATTGTTTCTCAAACTCATTTAGTGCAAATTGTAAACCTTCAAAAAGGAATCTCTTTCTTAAGGTGGAAAGTCAGCAGCTCAACATGGGAAGTCGAAGCATCAAAAGCAAATATTTATGACAGTGAAAGTGTCATCAGAATGACAAGTTAAGACTGAACAATCAAGTTAAAGATTTGAATGTCATGTAAAGTGACGACAGCCTCATAACACGTAACATGCACTGAACATGCGTGTTAGGGATGCAAAGTTTATTAAATGGGAAGAAGAAGAAAATGTGTCGGAAAAACACAAAGATAAAACTATAAAAGAAGTGATGGAGACTGATGATCCAGACACGTCGACGAGTCCCCGCCCCCCCAACATAAACAAATAAACAACGCCTGCAAACTAAGACGACTGAGATCCAACCCCAAAGACTGACGGTCGTGACTCGCAGACTAGGATCCAGTAAGAGGAACGGCTGATTCCTGTGACCCGATGGAGCTGAAGACGACCTGATCTGAAGTGTCTGGAGAACTGCTGAGGAGCTGAAAGAACGTGTTTGTTAAGGTTCAGTCTATGGGGAGAAATCCACCAGAACCACTGAGGAAGAGATGGTTTCTGATGTCATGTAAATAAACATTTCACTGTGGAGACGGGAGGAGCATGAAGAAGATCTGCAGAACGTTTGTCAACGCTGGAGGAGGAAAAACAAACAAACAAACAAACATTTGAGATGAAAATCTGAATGAGAGGTTCTCTGAGAATGATCATAGATCGAGTGGGAGAAGGAAGGAAGGAAAGGAAGGAAGGAAGGAAGGAAGGAAGGAAAGGAAGGATGGAAGGAAAGAAAGGAAGGAAGGAAAGGAAGGAAAGAAAGGAAGGAAAGGAAGGAAAGAAAGAAAGAAGGAAGGAAAGGAAGGAAGGAAGGAAGGAAAGGAAGGAAAGAAAGGAAGGAAAGAAGGAAGGAGGAAAGGAAGGAAAGAAGGAAGGAAAGAAGGAAGGAAGGAAAGGAAGGAAGGAAGGAAAGGTAGGAAAGAAAGGAAGGAAAGAAGGAAGGAAGGAAAGGAAGGAAAGAAAGGAAGGAAAGAAGGAAGGAAGGAAAGAAAGGAAGGAAAGAAGGAAGGAAGGAAAGGAAGGAAGGAAGAAGGAAGGAAGGAAAGGAAGGAAGGAAGGAAGGAAAGGAAGGAAAGAAGGAAGGAAAGGAAGGAAGGAAGGAAGGAAAGGAAGGAAAAGAAGGAAGGAAGGAAGGAAAGGAAGGAAAGAAGGAAGGAAGGAAGGAAAGGAAGGAAAGAAGGAAGAAAGGAAGGAAGGAAGGAAGGAAGGATGGAAGGAAGGAAGGAAGGAAGGAAGTAAGGAAGGAAGGAAGGAAAGAAGGAAGGAAGGAATTATGGATAGGAGGAAGGAAGAAAGGAAGGAAGGAAGGAAGGAAAGGAAGGAAGGAAGGATGGAAGGAAGGAAGGAAGGAAGGAAGGAAGGAAAGAAGGAAAGGAAGGAAGGAAGGAAGAAAGAAAGGAAGAAAGGAAAGGAAAGAAGGAAGAAAGGAAGGAAGGAAAGGAAAGAAGGAAGAAAGGAATGAAGGAAGGAAAGGAAGGAAAGAAAGGAATGAAGGAAGGAAAGGAAGGAAAGAAAGGAAAGAAGGAAGGAAGGAAGGAAGAAAGGAAGGAAAGAAAGGAAGGAAGAAAAGGAGGAAGGAAGGAAGAAGGAAGGAAAGAAAGGAAAGAAGGAAGGAAGGAAGGAAGAAAGGAAGGAAAGAAAGGAAGGAAGAAAAGGAAAGAAAGGAAGAAAGGAAGGAAAGAAAGGAAAGAAGGAAGGAAGGAAGGAAGAAAGGAAGGAAAGAAAGGAAGGAAGAAAAGGAAGGAAGGAAGGAAAGAAGGAAGGAAAGAAAGGAAAGAAGGAAGGAAGGAAGGAAGAAAGGAAGGAAAGAAAGGAAGGAAGAAAAGGAAGAAAGGAAGAACTTCATCCTGAAGTTCTCTGACGATACCACCATCATCGGTCTCATCTCCAACAATGAGCGCCCCGACAGGGACGAGGAGACATCACTCACCAGCTGGTGTCAGGAAAACCACCTCTCTCTCAACATCAAAAAAACAAAGGAAATGATGGTGGACTTCAGGAGACATAGAAACCACCACCATCCTCAGTAACAACGTGGACGTGGAGCAGGTCAGAAGCTTCAAATTCCTCAGGGTACACATCACTGAGGATTGGACATGGACGCTACACACAAACACCGTGGTGAAGAGAGCCCGTCAAAGACTCTACTTCCTGAGAAAACTGAAGAAGTTTGGCATGAACACCAACATCCTCAGGAACTTCTACAGATGCACCATCCAGAGCGTTCTAAAGCTGCATCACGGTGCGGTATGGAAACTGCACCTCTGACGTTCATCACAGCAGAAGTCTGCGTGAAGCACGGAGCATCACTAAGGACAGTACTCACCCAGCAGAAGGACTCTTTCTGCAGACCATACAGGAGCCTGCCAGCACGTATAGAGACTCAGAGACAGCTACTACCCTCAAGCTGTCAGACTCCTAAACTCAAACTCTAAATATCACCTCAAATTGAGGCTGGTCATTGTACGTACTTATGTATAGCAGCCTAAAACCACTAAAGATCACGTCACTAACCTCACATCCCCTTTGTTCTTGTTCTAGACTGTCACCTTCTTTATCTGTTTTATCTTAGAAATTGCTTCTCCTTTGTATGATTTTTGTAAATACTACTACTTTTAACTTTATACTTTACTACTTTTTACGTATATTTTCCTCTACCTGCTCTACATGCTATTGTATGTAGAATTATCTACAAAACTGGCGAGTTTCACTGGATTCTCGTCTCAAGCATTTCATCGTTGTATTGACCTGCGTTGATGCTGCATATGAGAAATAAAACTTCATTTCATTTCATTACAAAAAAGGAAGGAAGGATGAGAAGAAGGAAGGATGGAAAAATGAAAGAAGGATGGATGGAAAAAAGGAAGAAATGATGGAAAAATGAAGGAAGGAAGGATGGAAAAAAGGAAGGAAGAATGGATGGAAAGGAGTAAGGAAGGATGAGAAGAAGGAAGGAAGGATGGAAAAAAGGAAGGATGGATGGAAAGGAGGAAGGAGGGATGGAAAAATGAAGGAAGGATTGAAAAAGGAAGGAAGGATGGAAAGGAGCAAGGAAGGATGGAAAGGACGAAGAAGGATGGAAAGGAGGAAGGAAAGATGGAAAAATGAAGGAAGGATTGAAAAAAGGAAGGAAGGATGGAAAGGAGCAAGGAAAGGATGGAAAGGACGAAGGAAGGATGGAAAGGAGGAAGGAAAGATGGAAAAATGAAGGAAGGATTGAAAAAAGGAAGGAAGGATGGAAAGGAGGAAGGAAGGATGGAAAGGAGGAAGGAAGGATGAGAAGAAGGAAGGAAGGAAGGATGGAAAGGAGGAAGGAAGGATGAGAAGAAGGAAAGAAGGATGGAAAGGAGGAAGGATGGAAAAATGAAAGAAGGAAGGAAGGAAAAATGAAGGAAGGATGGAAAAAAGGAAGGAAAGATGGAAAGGAGGAAGGAAGGATGGAAAGGAGGAAGGAAGGATGAGAAGAAGGAAGGAAGGATGGAAAGGAGGAAGGAAGGATGAGAAGAAGGAAGGAAGGAATGAGAAAGGAAGAAGGAAGGATGGAAAGGAGGAAGGATGGATGGAAAGGAGGAAGGAAGGATGGAAAGAAGAATTTAAAGATGGAGGAAAGAAGGACTAAAAGAAGGAGAGAGGGAGCAAATAAAGAAGGTGAGAAGGAAGAAAGGATGGTATGAAATAGAGAGGAAACAAGGAGATAAGGAGGGAAGTATAAAGAAAAAAGGACTGAAAGAATGAGAGGATGGAAGGATTCAAAGAAGGAATGAAGAACGGGAGGAAGGATGGAATAAAAGAAAGAAAGTAAGGAAGGAGAGAGGAAAGAAGGAACCAAGAAGGATTGAAAGAAGTAGGAATGTTAAGAAAAAGTCAAGAAAGAAGAATGAGTGAAGAAAGAGAGAGAGAGTCTGGAGCAGCGTTAGTGAACAGTAAAAACACCACAGAAGAAGAATCCACTTCCTGCCGCCAGCAGCTTGTCTGGTTCTGGTCGGCGGTGACGGCGCTTACAGAGCGGGTTCTTGAACGCACCACCATGCATGTGAATGCAGCATCAGAGTAAACAGTAGCAACACAACTCCTCAGACACAAAGTCGTTTATTGAACAACAAAACATGTCGTTTCTGTCAGGAATAAAGTCACAAAGCAAATAAAATAAACATCGCAGAAGATTTACAAGCTTGATGCTTAAAAACAAAACATCTCATTGCTGAACTTCTGTGATGTCATCTTTAACAAAACTAGATCAAATCAAAGACCGACTTCATTAAATTAATTCTAGCGGAGATTTCCTTTTGATTCAGACAGATTCAGAAGATCACGAAGAGAGGGTTGTGATGTCATCACATGCTGAACACCACAGCCAGGACGGAGGCGCCGACGGCCGCGGTCAGAGCCATCCTGCTGGCCGGGGCGCCGCTGACCACCGGGTTACACCTGTCTGTGCTGCAGCAGGTGTAGTTGTTGTCGTAGGGCACGCCCAGGAAGGAAAAAGTGTTGATCTTCCCGCACCCGGTGCTGTCGAACGCGCAGCCTTGGGTGTTGAAACCCTTGAAGCTGGAGAGCGACGGGAACGCTGGGAAGAGGACGGGCTCACGTTAGAACATCTTTGGTTGAACAAAAATGATGTGACTAAAGTCAAATGAGTGTTTTTGGATGGAAACTCACTGGAGACAGAGGTGAAGCAGGTGCTGTTGACATCTTTGCAGGTTTCATTTGCTGCGTTCATGCAGAATCCCAGCAGACTGAAGGAGCACTTGTTGCAGACCAGAGACTCGGCTGGAAGCAGACAGCTTTATGTTAGTCCTCATCACAAACATCTGGGAGATCTTTTGGCTCCGGAGGACGTCGACGACGGAAGCTTCGCCTTCGAGGCATCAGTCAGATATTTGGCACAGTTTGCGCTTTCACTTTCTCCATCAACGGTTTCTACCTTTCCCCCGTCTGCAGAACGTTTCCTCAAAAAAATCACTTTTTACTCGCTGATCTTCCTGTTCGTTTTAAAGCAAACCCTCTTTTATATAGAATAAATACAGACTGTTACTCTGGAAAAACTGCATTTATAAAACAAATGATTGTGTCTGTTTTAAGCATCTTTAGAACACTCGACCAGGTGTGTTCTCACCTGCTGGTATGTAAACTTTCATCACACCCGGTTTTATATTTCAAAAACATCAAAGCTGTTTCTAGAATGCATATCTCAGAAATTATTATTCTGGTTTCACCAGACTTTCATTGTGATGTGTATTTTTTTGAATCCCAGTTTTACTTCTACAGCTTTGACTGGTTCAGTTTTCATTAAGTTTTTTTTTTTGTTTGTTTGTTTTGTTTTAATTTTGCTTAAATACTTTACCTTTTTTAACAGCTTCAGTTTTTTTTTACTTTTTTTTAAATCTATTTTTATACATTTTATCTTAGTAAATACTCTACCTCTCTTAAAAGGTGCAGTTTTTTTAAATATATTTTTTAATTTATTTTATTCCAGTTGAATACTTTACCTTTTTTTTACAGGTGCAGTTCTTTTTTATTTTATTTTATTTTATTTTAATATATTTTATCCTGGTTGAATACTTCACCTGTTTTTTACAGGTGCAGTTCTTTTTTATTTCATTAAATTTTATTTTTAAATATTTTATCCCGGTTGAATATTTTACCATTTTTAACAGTTGCAGTTTTTTTTAAACTTATTTTTTATCTATTTTTATTCATTTTATCCCAGTTAAATACTCAACCTGTTTTAAAAGGCTTGTTTTTTTTTATATATTTTATCCCAGTTGAATACTTTAACCTTTTTTAACAGGTACAGTTCTTTTTTATTTAATTTTAATTTATTTTTATATATTTTATCACAGGTGAATACTTTACCTTATTGACGAGGTGCTTTTTTTTTTTTTTTTTTTTTTTTTTGACGGTTTCAACTTATTTTGTGGCAAATTTTAAATTTTTTTTTTAAATGTGCTCCAGTTTCCAAGTGAAAGTTCCCCAGAAACTTCAGCATGTATTATAAATTTAGTTAAAACAACCACTAAAAAAAAAAGAGTGGTTAAATTGAGCATAAAATTGTTTTATTTAAAAATAAAATGTTTTTAAACTAATAATTAAAAAGAAAATCCATAAATTGTGGCTAAACTACATCTTTGTTAGGTCAAACATTTTGCATGCACGAGTAAACCATAAGGACTGATGTCAAAAGCTGAATTCATCTTACCAGCAATGAAAGATGCAATTGCAACGGCAACAGTGAGCAGCAGCTTTCCCATCTTCGTGAGGTGATTCTGGTTCCTAGTTCTCTTCAAAAATCAGCTTGGAAGTCCTAAACTTCTTCAAGTGTCGCTGCGAACTGAAGAGATGGACGTCTGACGGCAGGTATTTATAGGATAAATCGGGAGAAAAAGGGATGGCACTAAAACTAGTTTTGACGTTTCTCGGGTTTCATTTGTTTCCTTTTTATTTTATAGAGATGATGTTACAGATAACTGCAAATTCTGCATACTTTTGCAAAGTGAAAGTCTTTGAAAGTCAATAGAATTCTTCCTGTATTCTTATGCAGTCTGATTGTTTCCAGGAACAAAGAAACCCAAACGAATCCCACTGGTTTGCCAACAGTTAGTTTCCCCAAAACCTCATTTACATAAATGAATGATTCATGGTTTGATGAAAACAAACTGAAAGGCTTTCTTTTTTGCACATTTTCCATACTGAAAGTATTTGGAGTGATTTAAACAAACACAGGTAACGAAACACTCACCGTGACAACAGCAAAGGTTTCCACCCAAGACTGGATCTGTCTGAGGACTTGTGTAAGAAGGAACTCCACGTTATGGAGTGTGTTTTATATGTGTTCATGAAACAATCAGAAACTGCAAACCATCGACTTCCTGTCCCGTTTCTGGCTCCATACAGTTCATACGAGTGAAATATCAAGGCCATGGATCGTCTGGTGAGCCTTCTACAGGCGCAGTAGATAGTTTCAGCACATGTATGACGATGGTACGTTCCATTTTCATGATGTCTGTGAAGATATGTCCACACCGGTCGCGTCAAGTTGCGTTCAAGACGCCACTTCCAAGGAAAAGTCTCTGCAAACCTGAATTCCTGGAATCTGTGTCCAGAACTCTCGCATTCATACAAGTTTTAAAGTACTTTGACCAATCGGGACTCAGATTTGGTTACTGACATGTGACCTTTTCAGAACATGGAATTGTTTACATATCCATCAAGTAGGAGAATTTGTGGTTAACGCTTTTGCCTCACAGCAAGAAGGCCCCCGGTTCAAGTCCCAGCTGGGGGACCTGAAACAGAATCACCAATGGGGGACATTTCTGCGTGGAGTCTGCATGTTCTCCCACAATACATTCTCACTCCCAAGTCGTCACATGTTGACGTTCGTGAAGGACCCTTCCATGCCACTTTTGAGGTTTTGAGTGTCCCCAGGTCTTTGTTTTTTGACGTGCTGGTTGTTCATTATATCAAGGGTCCGCAACCCTCGGTATCCAATACCGGTACCTTAACCTTAACCTGGAACTGGTTTGCACCCATATGTCTGATACCGCGTCTGGTACTGATTTGTGTCATGATCTCGCCCTGTACCGCGTCTGGTATTTATTTACATCCAGTTCTTACCTGGTACCTTGTGTTGGTTTGCGCCTGGTACTGCATCTGGTATTGATTTGTGTCTGGTTCGCACCCCGTACCCTGAATGGTATTTATTTGCATCCAGTTCTCCCATGGTACAGCGTCTGGTACTAGTTTGCGCCTGGTACTGCATCTAGTATTGGTTCGTCCCCAGTACCGCGTCTGGTATTGGTTCTGGTTAATGGCCCAGAGGTTGGGGACCAGGTTCCAGAGTACCGCTGAGTCTGCAGCTCACCCCTCCCCCAGGTGATGGTTCAGATCTGACGAACAAATTTTACACACCTGTGAAAGATAATGGGACTTAAACTTGACTTTTGGGACTTTAAAGGAGCAGTTTGAAAGGAAAAAGGCACAAAATAATAAGAGACGAGGTTGTTTCTTCATATTTGGATAACTAGAGGATTACAAATCAAAAAAAACAAACAACACAGAAGGTTTAAGGGCTTGATGTTTAAATGAAACATTTCATTGCTGAACTTTTATGATGCGTTTATAAACCTGACGATTAAATGAACTAGGCTGAGTGCATCAAACTACGCAAAACCACGCAGAATCGCGGCAGACCGAAGGAGCACTTGTTACAGACCAGAGACAAACACAAAGTTAGTCGCAGAAAACAGACTGAACAAAACCAGATTTATTTCTGTCTATAAATACGTCTTTAATGTTAGTCATCAGTCACCATCATGGAAGCAGCAGGAATCAAATCATCAAGTACTTTTAGATCTTTTGTCAAGTAATTATTATTTACTCAAGTAGAAAAAAAAACTTAAGCCTAGATTCACACTGGACAGGAAGCCCCGCGAAACGCTACAGAGTGGGGTGCGCGGTATCTGCTCTCTCCTGCAATCGCACCAAATGGCCGTCGACAGGCACTTCTGCCAGAGGTTTTTTTGTTTTTGCCATCATGGGTAAATTCAAAACCTAAAATATTACCATGCACGTTTATTTTCAGCTCTACAGTCTGTTTAAACACAAAAACATGATCACATATGTTAATTGATGTTTTATTGAGAAAAATTGGTTATATTCTTAAAATAAACCGGATTTTCTCATGTTTCTGATGTAACTTCCTGCCAGAATTGTTCACACATTGGACGCAAAAGCCCTGCAGAACCCCCGCGGAAGCCCCACGGAAGCCCAACGGAAAGCCTGCGGAAGCTCTGCGGAAGCCCTGCGGAAACCCTGTAGAAGCCCCTTGGAAACCCTGCGAAAGCCCCTTGGAAACCCTGTAGAAGCCCAGTGGAAGCCTCACAAATCCTTGCGGAAGCTTCGCGGAGTGCGTATGGCTTCCGCTCTCTCATGCAATTGGCACCAGATATTAAGAAGAGGCCAGTAGTTAGTAGGCCTTCACTTCTTTAATTTACCTATTGTTGAGACACACAGAGAAGAGTTTATGTTTGTTGTGATTGTATGTTTATTTTCATCTCTACAGTCATTTTAGGTACAAAAACATGATCACATATGTTAACTGCAGTGCTTTATTGGGAAAAGTTGGTTATATTTGAAAATAAGCTATGTATGTATCATGTATCTTGATGTAACTTCCTGCCAGAATTGACGCGAATCACCTGTGGCTCGCACACAATGTAGACCAGACGCCGAAACGATCCGCTGCACGTCGTGAACCTTCAGCAGAGGACCACGGAGTGAACCACACCATACTGTGGGCTAACAATGAAAGCGGCCTCCGTTCTGCACCCAGGTAAACCAGGTGTTATCTTTAGGGTTTAAATCAGGTTCTTATCATAGTTTAACTTTTGTGTCTCTGCGAGCTTTTTTTGTCACCATAACGTCATTCGTTTATCTGCGTTACGATTCCTAAACCTAAATGTTCTCAGAATTCAAAGAAACTCTTTCTCCTTTTCAAGGTTGTCTGTTTCCAAAAACTTTTTCACACCTGTTTAAACCTTTCATACTAACTGTCACAGCCATTTTCATCTTGATCTTTATCATACATCACAGTGTTTTCTTGTTCAGCGTTTGAAGGAATGTTACATCTTTTGGATACCGGGTTCAGTTTTTAAAAATAAATATTTTCTCTGCAAAATAGGCCTAGGTTTTACTAAATCTAAACAATGTCAATTATAAGCGTCTGTCTAGAAATTAATGAAGTTTTTTTTGAATGGACAAGAAAAAAATCATTAATAATTTGAGTATGAAATGCTTTTTAAAAATCTTTTAAAATCCAAAATAAAACATTTTTTAAATTAAATTCTATGTATAGATCATTTAAAAGTATCAATACTATTCTTAAATAAGGTACTTTTTCTGTTTCAATTAATACAAATATTGTAGGAGTGATGTCCAATATAAAATCAGTCTTACCAACTATGAAAGACGCAATAGCAACAGCAAACAGCAGCTTTCCCATCTTCGTGAGGTGATTCTGCTTGTAAAATAGATAAGAAAGCTTCTTTCAGATAAGGTCCACACTTTTTGGGGAAACTCACTTCCCGTGGGCGTCCTCCTCCTGGGTCGGGGTGGGTGGCTCCTCACTTCCGCCTCTTTGGCACAAAAATTGTTTCTTAGTATTTCTTTATTCAAATATTTGAGAATCGGGAGCAGACAAAAAACGTCAGTTTGAGAAACCTTGTAGTTGTGACACACAAACTTAAATTTTACGCTTCATTCCGATGCATGCACTTGGTGACGATTAGATCCTTCATTTACCTCCCTGAGATTTTTCTCTCCTCTGAGCTGGCATCTGACTTATAACTGTACGGCTGGGAAGTTCCGAGATTGCTTTTTTCATTTTAGTTGAATTGGTTATGTTAGGTTGGGGTTGTAAACTATCGGGAGAGAGTGTAAACAAAGGGATGATGGGATATGAGCACAGGCTTACTCGCCGTTAACAGTCCCGCCCAGAAATGAGAGGTCAATTTTTGATGAACTCCTGCCACTCTGCAGAAACTATATCCTAGAAAACGACTTTTTTTTAACCTTTTTAGCTAAAAGCGGTAAAACTCTGAGAACAATTTCAAAATAGATTTAAAAAAAATGATCAGAGTGAGACCTCTCATCAATGTAAACATAAGACTCAAATTAGTCAGAGATGAGGTTGTTTATTCATATAGGCCAGGGGTGTCAAACTCAATCACACAAGGGGCCAAAATCCAAAACACACATTAGGTCGCGGGCCGAACAGGATAAACATTTATTGAACACTCTAAAACTAATTTATTAAAACTTAAAAAATGTAACTTTTAACATAGTTATAAACTAGATATGTAGCATGTGGTGATGTTAGTGTGAATGCTGTAAACTGAATTTGGCCGCTGAAGATGCTAGTGCTGATAGTGAAGTTGCTGAAATTGATATTTAAAAACACGCTCAATAGCTGAAAGCTAAAGCTGAGAGACAGATAAAATATTAGCTAGCTGACAAATTAGCCGAAAAAACTAAGAGAAAAAAAAAACTTAAGTCAATCAAAACAGCTAGCATGTAGCTGAAATATTAGCTAAACTCCAAAAATAGCCTAAAAATTCTTAGTAAATGCCAAAATAGTCCAAGAAACTAGGATTCCAATTTTTAGAATTGTAACTTTTTAACGCAATTATGAATAATAAAAGGCAGCAATATTATTCCAGAATAAATTAAGTTAAGCCTTAAATAACTTTCAATATTTTACTCTCCAGAAAATGCATTTTGTTGAAATTAAACAAGAAAAAAATAGGCGAAAGATAACATCGGGCCATTAATAACAATGAAATAAAATGATCTGGAGGGCCGGATAGAATTACCCGGAGGGCCGGATCCGGCCCCCGGGCCTTGACTTTGACACATGTGATATAGGCATTACAGCAAAGTTACAAAGCATAGAAATGAACATCACAGAAGGTTTATAAGCTTGATGTTTTCGTGCAACATCTCATTGCTGAACTTTCATGATGCCTGAACTTGTGTTTATTTGAACATACTTAAAGAATGAGGGTAGAAGAAGATCATGAGGAAAGTCATCACATACTAAACTTGACAGCCAGGACGGAGGCTGCCAAATTTTTCTTTTATAACATTAGGAGGCGTCTGTGTTACTATTTTATCCCTTTACAGTCTGGGGTATGACTCCCTATTTACAAGGTTTAAATGGGTTTATTTTTTTTTTTTTTTGAACTTATTTTATTGATATTTAGTGCAGATCAATAGTTAGACCATACAAAAAGTACAAATTACAATACAAACTAAGAATCATTTTCTTCAAGTACCTGTAAGTATAACAAAATCACAAATGTACATTCCATCAGATATTGGGTTTGTTCACAATGTCACATTTCTGTCCATATTTTTGTCCATTCAGAAGTAGTTCCCTAATGTAGCTAAAGGGGGGGAAAAAAATAAATAAATAATAATAATAAAGTCAAGTATGAGAAAATAAAAATGTACATGGGTCCCTCATTTCTTTAAGATATATGTTTGAACTGGGAGCCATTTGTCCTGAATGTCTCACTTTTTCATTTGAAGTCTTGCTGTGACTTCTTCCATATTGTACACATCCTTCATTTTGTTTTTCCATTGGGTAATTGTGGGTGGTTGGGTCTTGCACCAGGAGGCTGTGATCACTTTCTTTGCAATGAGTAGTAGAATTTTTAGTAGAAAAAAGTTACTGTTAGATCTAATATTGCTTTTAAATATACCCAATACAGCTGATGTTGGCTCCAATACTATTTTAATTCTCAAGCAATTTTCTATTTCATTTTGCACCGCTTTCCAAAAATTAGTTAATTTAGGGCAATCCCAGAATATGTGAGTATGGTCCCTACAAGACCACATCCCCTCCAACATTTATCTGATGCCCCAGTAAATTTGATAAATCTGAGGAGTCTTAAAGAATCTAACTTTAGTTTTTCCAATCAAATTCCCTCAATGTTGGACTGTTTGTAGTTTTTGTTCCCTCCCGAAGTGTTAATTCCCAGTCTTTCATCTTCGATTATGGTGTTCATTTCAATTCCCATTTCCTTTTATGTGTTGTGTGTCTTCTGTGTTGACTGTTTGTAGTATCTTATAAATATGAGATATATGTTTGTTAGTAATTTCTCTCTTAATTATAGATGTAAAGAATAACTCAAATTTTGAAGGTGGAACTTGCAATGTGCCAAAATATTATTTTTTATTAATATAGTGTCTTAGTTGTAAATATTTATAGAAATCTTGGCCTGGGGATTATATTTCTGTTTAAGTTGCTGAAAGGACATTAGGTTTCCATTTTCGAACATTTGACCCAGTGTAATTAGACCATTCTTAGCCCAGTTGTTTAAATTTGGTGCAGGTGGAAATTCAGGATTATGATGGATTTGTATTAATCTATACATCGTGTTGGGAAGTTTCATAATTTTTTTAACTTTTGTCCATATTAAATAGAGTGTTTTTCACTAGTTCATTTTGTAATTTTGCTTTTTTGATCTTATTGTCTGGTTTACAAATGGTATGGTATCGAGATATACATTTGGACAATCACCCTGCTCCATATTATACCATATTGTTTCCTCTTCCTGAGAAACCCATGCAACCATTGACTTAATCTGGGCAGCGAGGTAATAATTTCTTAAATTTGGCATATTCATCCACCCATCTCCTTGGGACAACATCAGTGTTTTAAATTTAATTCTCGGATTTTTTGTTTTGCCAGATGAATTTGGAAAACATTTTGTTAAGAGTTGCAAAAGTGGATGTTGCTATCTTTATTGGAAGTGATTGAAAATAGAAACAGCAGTCTTGGTAGTATATCATTCTGACAGTTTCTATTCTTCCTACCAGTGAGAGGGGTAAGATATTCCATCTGGTTAGGTCTCTTTTTGTTCTTCTATTAGTTTACCATAATTTGATTTGAATAGTTGTGATATTTGGGGGGTAATAGTGACTCCTAAGGTATTTGAATCCCTGACACTTCCTTCGGAATTTAATGTTGCTTGAGAGGGTTGGGGCCATTGACCCCTAAGCATCATTGCCTCTGACTTTTCTTGGTTTATTTTATATCCCGAAAGGTTTCCATATTCTTCAAAGGAATCCATAAGGGCTGTATATAGATGTAGCGGGATCATTAATATATGTTAAATGTCATCGGCAAAGAGAGATATCTTATGTTCTTTCTTATCTTTGTCCTCAATTCCTTTAATTTTATCATTTTTCCTGATTAATGCCGCAAGAGGTTCAATGTTAATTGCAAAACAACAGGGGGCTCAAGCAGTCACCCTGGCGGACTCCTCTCTCCAAGTAAAAAAAATCAGAGCAGCATCCATTGACCCTAACGTGATTTGGGGTTTTTGTAAATTATCTTTATCCACTCGACAAATTTTGGATGGAATCCCATTGTTAAGAGGGTATTGTATAAAAAGTTCCAGTTGACCGTATCAAATGCTTTTTGAGCATCAAAAACTAATTACCATGGAGCTTTTACTATATTATTATGGGCTTGCTTAATAACATTTAGGGTTCTCCTTATGTTATTACACTTTGTCGACCTGGAATAAAGCCTGTTTTGGTCTGGGTGAATCAATTTTTGTATGTATTTTTGAATTCTTTTAGCTAAGATGCTAGTAAGTAGCTTTAGATCATTACATAAAAAGCTAATGGGTTCTATATCCTTCACAATGTGTTTCATCTTTTTCCTTCTTTGTGAATAACTGAAATAATGGCTTCCGACCATGAGTCTGGCATTCTCCATTTTCAAGCGTATAATTGAAGACCCTCGTCAGTAGTGGTAGCAAATCTTCCATAAAACATTTATAAAACTCACCCGGGGGAGTCCATCTGTTCCTGGGGACTTATTGTTTTTTAGTTTTTTAATTCCCTCCCTAATTTCACTTTCTGTTATATTTGAAATCATTCCTGTGGCTTCTTCTGTAGATAAAGTCGGTAAGTTAAGTAATTAAGATTCTGAAGAAAATGCTCATTCTGTTTTATAACTTCCTCATTTTTTTGGTTTGGCTCCTCATAAAGTTTTTTGTAAAATGATGCAAAGGTATTGGCTATGTTTTTGGGGTGGTAGATAATTGTTTTGTTTGTGGGATCATTTATTTTGTGAACCATTCTGTCAGTCTGTTTTTTTCGAAGCTGAAAAGCTAGAAGGCGGCTGGCTCTATTACCCATCTCGTAATATTTGTTCTGTCTAGAAATCATCTTAGGGCCCCCTCAGCTTTGCATGTAAGATTTGTTTCTAATGTTTTTCTAGCTTTCTTTTAAATTTGGACAGTGTCTCCTTTTCACCTGTATTTTTTATGCTCCATTTCTAACAGCTTTATTTTTTCTTCCAAATGTGTTTGTTCATTGAGTTGTGATTTCTTTATCCGGGAATGATATTTGAATCATTTTCCCCTGATTACAGCTTTCGCCCCGCTCCATAAAATTGGTGGAGTGACATCTCCAGTGTCATTTTGTTTCAAAGGTAGTCTTTCAGGGTTTGCTTGAATTCAGCTGATTGTTAAGTGAACATAGTCTGTATTGTTTAATATAAGCTAGTTTTAAAAATATTTTCTTTATATATATTAAGCTGTAGAATTACTGGGGCGTGGTCACTTAGTGTTATGGTTTCTATTTGGCAGTCTAATATTTTGTGCATATGTTGTTGAGAAATACAAAAGTAATCTATTCTAGAGTAGCTATTATGTACATTGGAGAAAAAGGTAAAATTTTTCATGCTAGGGTTTTTGTGTCTCCATGGATCTCCCAGGCCAAGCTCTGTCATCATATTGTTCAGCATTTTAGTTTTTTTAGTTTGTGGGCCTGTTTCTGCTGGTGTTCTATCAAGTTTGCCATCTTGCACAGAGTTAAAATCTCCTCCAATTATTATTATACCTCTGGAGTTTTCTGCTATCATGTTTGCGATTTCTTTGAAGAATTTATCATCACTTTCATTTGGGGCATACAAATTCACAATAGATAATTCCTCCTCTCCCACTCGACCTATTATCATGACATACCTCCCCATTTTATCTTTAATTACTTTTTCTACTGAGAGAGCTAGTGACTTATGGATCAGAATAGTCACCCTCTTTTGTTACCATATGATGAGCTGAAAGCCTGTTTTACCCATTCTCTTTTAAGTTTTTCATGTTCCACCTCACTTAAGTGTGTTTCTTGGAGTAGGGCTATAGAACAATGCATCTTTTTTAATTGGTTGAGTATCTTTTTTCTTTTTATAGGATGATTTAAACCATGGACATTGTATGTGACAATCTTAAAATTACTCATAACACAATAATAAGGTCTCTTAAATGTATATTTCTTTCTTGGTTATAAAGTATGTTCCCTGACAGGTATCTGACAACTAGTGAGTGCACTTTTAGTATGTTTTTCAATGTAGTGTTTACTCTAAATACACTGAACATTTTTAACAGTTTGTCAAACTGACTTCCAAACAGTGAACAAAACAAACAAGCGTCCTCAAAAACGGCCGCTACAAAGCGGAGGGGTGGTGACGAAAGTCCTCCGCATGGTAACACTTTGTGTATCGGCAACAGTCTATCAGCAGAGTGCTGCGCAGGTTGCCTCGGTAAAATAGTCGTTAAAAGAAAAAGTAAGGGTAACAAAATAACAAAGGTATTTTACTAACCTCTAAGAAGGGGGAGGAGAATCCTCCTTGGATATAATCTTAATTTAACATTTTGTCCCAAGGTTATTTATTTATTCTAAACAGTGAAATCTGAATTGTCTGCATATTAGATATTTTCAGTAGTTTTTTTCTTTAGCCTCTAATTTATTCATCACCTCTTGAGAACGACTGCAAGTCCGCGGTGCTCAGTGCTCCTTCTCCGCTTTTTTTTCGATCCGGTGATCCAGGTTTTGCGCAGCATCTTCTCCCGTAGGTTCTCTCGCTCATCCACTGTAACGTGTATTCCCATCTGCTTGAGGGTTGGAGCTGCCTCTGAGAGTGTAGGAAACAGCTTTACTCCAGTGCTCGTGTAGATCTTCAGCTTGGCGGGGAATGGTGAGACAGCCTTCACTTTCTTCTCTTTAAGTTGTTTAATCACTTCCCTCACTTCTTTGCGTTTCTTCTGAACTTCTGCGGTGTAATCCTGGTCAAAAACACTCGTTTGTCTTTGTAGACAACTCCACTACTCTTCCAGGCCACTTGCAGTATTCGTTCTTTCACTCTGTAGTCCCAGAATCTGACAATAATGGACCTCGGTGGCTCAGTCTCCTTCGGTTTCACTGTCAGTGATCGGTGCGCTCTCTCCACACCGAGGTCCAAATCCGCTGGTAGTTTTAAAGCTGTGCGGATCATGGCGGTTATAAATACAATCATATCATTCTTCTCTTCGCCTTCGCGTATCCCGTACACGCGGAGGTTGTTACGTCTCGCTCTGGATTCAAGATCTTCACATTTAGCGGATACTTTAGCTTCTCTCGTTGTAGCAGGTAACGAATCGCTCTTTCATGGCGGCGCTGCTGGTCTTCGGCGTCACTTACTCTTTCATGTGTGTCCGCCATTTGTTGTTCAAGTATCGCTGTACGCTCCGCAACATCTTTCATGGTGGTTTCCAATCTTGCTAATGTAGTTTTTGTGTCTTTATAAGCATCCGCGTGTTCCTTTCTGAAGCTTTTAAGCATTGCTAGCATTGCAGCCATGCTTTCTTCCGGTTCGTCCATGTCAGTTTCGTCATTTTGTTCGCGTTTTTCTTCTTTTCGGGACGACCTGGTCTCTAGTTTTCTTTGACTGGACATTTTAAACGAAGTTTATGCAGAATTTCTTTCCTTGGGCTAGTTTTTAGGATTTTCTCCCCGGAGCGTCGAAATCACGCTGCGTCCTGTATCATGGCGTCACCGGAAGCCTCAAATGGGTTTATTTTTGTACAGAATATAAACAGTAAATTGAAAAACATATATAAATAAAAAATATATATTATATATATATACATATATATACATACACACAAATATATATTGAAATATTGTCTGAGGATCTCAGTTTGTGATATTTTATTGCACATTTTTATATTTTTATGTTTAGTTTTTGTTTTGTGAGCTTTAGAAAACCTCTACTTGTTTTGCCCTTGTTATCTTTTGTCACACCTGGTTGTATTTTAGTCTTTTGCACACCTGTGTTTATTTTATTGTGTAGCACACCTGGATTTATTTCTAACCTTGTCACACCTGTTTGTATTTTATTCATTAGCGCACTTGTTTGTATTTCTATCTTTGTCACACCTGTTTGTAATTTTAATTGTTTGCACACCTGTTTGTATTTTATTCATTAGCACACCTGGGTTTATGTCTGTATTTTTCACACCTGGTTGTATTTTAATGTTTAGCACACCCGGCGTTTTATTTATTTATTTTTGTCTTTGTTGCACCTGGTTTTATTTCCGTCTTTGTCACACCTGATTTTACCTTAATCTTTAGCACACCTGTCTGTATTTGATTCATTGGCACACCTGGGTTTATTTCTATATTTTTCACACCTGGTTGTACTTTAATGTTTAGCACACCTCGGTTTTGGTTTTTTTGTCTTTGTTGCACCTGGTTTTATTTCCATCTTTGTCACACCTGTTTGTACTTTAGACTTTTGCACACCTGTTTGGAATTTATTTATAAGTACACCTGGTTGTATTTTAATCTTTTAGCTCACCTGGGTTTATTTCAATATTTATCACACCTGGTTTTGTTTAATCTTAATTACACCTGGAATTATTTTGGCCATTTTTTGCCGCCGGTTTTTCTTTGTCAATAAGTTGTGGTTAGAAGTGATTCCATAGTTTTACTTACTCAGCATCTTTTTTTTCTTGCTAGACATGGAAGAACTTTACAGATTGAGGTTTTCTATATTTTACCTCTGACAGCTGGTTTAGTTTCATTTATTCCTAACTTTTTAAAAATCTGCTCGTTTTCTGAATTTGAGTTTCACAAAAATTCCAGCTAACAAGTTCAGAAATAAAAACTACTAAGAAACATAATGGTTGACTTAAAGGTATTTTGTAAAGGTCAATATTACAGAGATTTTTTGTTCATTTCTATTTATAGGTAAGAATTGTATTTATTTATGGTTCACAAATATCAGTACTACAACTAAATGAGATATCTATTTTATTTTTTACTATAGAAGTGAACTGTAGGAGTGATGTCAAATATTGAATCTATCTTATCAGCAATGAAAGATGCGATAACAACAGCAACAGTGAGCGGCAGATTCCCCATCTTCGTGAAGTTTGTATTTCTCCTAAAAAGTAGAGAAGAAAGCTTCTTTTAGGATGAAGTTCAAAACTTCTTCACGGCTCAACGGGAACTGACAATATAGACGTGTGAGAGCCGGTCGATCAGCAGAAGGGATGGTACAAAACTGAAATTAGAAATCTATACGAGTCATTTTTTGTAATAAGATATGAGAGTATTGTTTACTTTGGAGAGGATGGGGAAAATAAAGTAAAACTTTTTGACAATGTTACTCGAGCTGTTTCCTTCTTTAGTCTGAAACTTTTCTCAAAATGAAATAATCGTCAACATTTTCTTCCTTTAAAACAAAATTGAACCGAAAGCATATTTGACCAAAATATAAGCAAACATGATTTTTGACTATTTATTTTGCTTTAAGACGAAAGCATCACAACTTTATTCAATTTATATAAATTTTCATAGTGATTGACACAAAGAAAGCATGTGTGGGGAAAAAAAACTAACAATAATATCAGTTAACATGTATTGAGACGTGCAGCAGCTGAAATGTTCTAGAAAAGACATAAGAAAAACAGGTTTTTTTAACTTTAGATTTAGTTTGGGTTGATGAAGTTTTTGAGATGTCATGTAAACGTCATCATAGAACCTGATAATGAGAGCGAAATGTTGAATGTTTTCTTCTTGCTTAGATTAAAACGAGTTCGGAGCTGAAACCTGTTTTTGAGGTCACAAGTATCCAAAACTGCTGCAAGTTCACCATCAAAATGCATCATTTTGATCAGTTTTTAATAAATTCATCTGTGAGAATTCTTATATTTAAAGCCAAGCATATTTCAGATCTGAAAGGAACTGGTTTGTTGTGATACTCAAAGATCTGTATGGTGAAAGTAGTACTTGTCTCCATTCAGGTGATGCTGAAATGCTGATGGTATAAATGATTAAACAAAGGTGTAAGAAAAACTGGTTTTAGCATCGGGGTTTTGACAGTATCTGTGCAGGTTTAGATAGAAAACAGGCAGAATATTCTTGGAGCTGCAACTTTGGTTAGTTTGAAAATTCTGGCCAACGTAACTACAGATTAAAAAAAAAAAAAAAACGAGATAAGGTGGTCTGGTCTACGACGGAGTATTAGGGTCACCGAAAAAAAAAAAAAAGTAATGTTACACGTTTTTTTCTCGTAGATATACGACATTAAATCTCGTAAATTTACGAGATAAAAGTCGTAACTGCGAAATTATGAGAATAAAGTCGTATATTTATGACTTTAAAAGTCATAGGTTACATTTACAACTTTTAAAGTCGTAAATTTATGAGAAAAAAACGTGTAAATCTACGGGATTTAAAGTCGTAAATCTACGAGATTAAAAGTCGTAATTTAATGAGAAAAGAACCAAAGTTGTCTGTTTATCAGAACCGTGCTTGAAGATGAAAGACGTGGAGAATCTGGTGTAGATTATGTCCAGATCGGTGTTAAAAGCAAAGAAATTCTGAACCTTTTGGTGATTCAAAATCAAATTATTTCCGGGTTCGGTAGTGCGTGTGTTGTCTTGCGTATCTTCAAGTAAGCAAAAGAGGCGCTATTATTGTGTTAAACAGACTTTTTATTAACAGTCTCTTCATCCTGCTGCTCTATATATGACTAGCGCTCATCTGCTAGCTTACCACTTGCCGTGCACCGAACATGTGACCAGTCGCTTGGCCTTCTGGGTAATGTAGTTTTAAACATCTAACTTCAATACACAACAGTGCGGAGTTTCATATGTAAAATAAAGAGCTCAGAGATACACGTTCATCAAGATCGTCACTTTATTACATCTTTCATTTCCTTTCTCCACCTTACATCATGTCTCTGTCATGCTCAGAAACCAAAAGAGAATGTAAACAGAGCTCCGGACGCCTCCTTCCCCAAATGAAACGTCCCGTCTCGACACAAAACAACATTGAGAAATGACAATAGTCTGTTACGTTAGCACAAGAACATTGAAAATTCCAAAAACTAGTCCTCTTCAGACGGAAGCATCACAGAGTTGGAGGAGATCTGGTCTGTCAGAGGAAGAAATGACTGAAGTGGACAGCTGGAGGATATGGACGTCTTCATCAACGGGATCTGCAGAGATCCTGCAAGCAGCATCAACCAATAAAACATTAATACACTGTAAATCAAATAAAGAAACTTCCAAATATTTGAAATATTTTAAACATTCAGTTTACCTGATGAAATCCAAGACGCTTTTCACAGTTTGGTTGGTCTGCTTCAGTTCACAGCATAAATTCACTGGAATGTAGACTCCCCTCGATTTTAATAAAGTTATGAGAAAAAAAGTCGTAAATCTACAAGATTAAAACTCATACATTTACGAGATTTAAAGTCGTATATCTACGAGAAAAAAACTTGTAATATTACTAAACTCATAAATTTACGAGATTTAAAGTCGTATATCTACGAGAAAAAAACTTGTAATATTACTTTTTTTTTTTTTCGGTGACCCTAATACTCCGTCGTACTGGTCCAACAAAAAAAAAAATGTTTTTTCTTTTGGGAAAACATAGTCTGGAGATGTAATTTTGGCAAGCTAGAGGTGGAAGTGTGATGGTTCGGGTCAAGGTTTGTTTGGACTGCTTCAGATCCAGCCAGTGATTTAGATTTCGCCATGATGTACAGAACTTTCCAGAAGATTTTATTGGCTTTTTTTCTGCAAGTGTCCTGTAAACATATTTAATAGTTTGATTATGATTTTTTTTTAGCCAAAATGTATTAGAAATTCGCCTCTGAGTTGGGGGGAAGAAATGTTGGTGAAGGGCAACCCCACCCCCTCTTCCTGTTGCTGAGAACTCGGAGGAAGAAGTGTCTGGATTTTTTTTGTCTAATTCACAACGATTTGAATTTTAAAAAAATAGTAAAAAAATGCTATTTTAAGTTCAATTTATCAGAAAGACGTTAAAAACACCCAAATCACAATGTTCATCGGAGGGGTCCTCAATTGCTCTGTTCTTTAGACACTCCAAAGAAATAAAGGTTATAATAAAACCAGGTACAACAAAAGTCACTTTTGTCACTAAGAAACTTCTTAGTTTCGAGAAGTTGATGCGGCTACAAGTACAGAGAAACGTTCCCTCCATGAGTGTTCAGTTCAAGATCTGCAATGACTCTAATTCTGTTTTTCAGGTAGGAACTTTCTGCTGCACCAATCAATCCTCCAGTTGTTCTGTGAATGTCACAAAGTAGGTTATGACCTCAGATCCAAGAATACCGGCTAAAAACAGTCTTTTAGTCTACATGTGTAGTAGAAAAGGTCCAAAAACAACATGCTTCTGATTTGTGCTCAAGTGTCTTTAGCTTTGACTCTGGAACAGGATGGCGATCTGTCCGGGATGTATCCCGCCTTTGCCCAACAGCAGTTTTATCAGCGTGAACATTAAAAATCCAATTCCTCAGAGATGGAGTCGTTTATTCATGGATGGATCACAACAACAGTAAAGCATAAAAACAAACATCATTGAAGGTTTATGAGCTTAATGTTTGAAGGAAACATCTCATTGCTGAACTTTCATGACGAGCCTCTAAACTTGAAGTTGTTTTACATTAAACTACGAATGAATATAAAAATCACAAGGTTTCAATTACAAAAGTGCTTTTTGATTCAGATGGATTTCCAGGGATCATGTAGAAAGGGTTGTGATGTCATCACATGCTGAACATGACAGCCAGGACGGAGGCTCCGATGGCAGCAGACAGAGCCATCCTGCTGGAAGGGGCGGAGCTGAGGACCACCGTGTTACACCTGTCTGTGCTGCAGCAGGTGTAGCTGAAGTTGTAGGATACGGTCAAAAAGGTCCCAGTGCTGGCAAAGCCACAGCCCGTGTCGTTGAGCGCACAGCCTTGCATGTTGAAACCCGAGAAGGATGCGAGCGATGGGAACGCTGAGAAAAAAAAAGCTCAATTAATCTTCCAGACCAGCAAAGGTCGACCAAAAGTGGAATAGATGCTGCTCTGGTGGGACAATGATGATGTTTTTGTCTTGACTTACATGCTCTGGATGTGTAGCAGGTGCTGTTGGCGTTGGCGCAGGTTTCATTTGCTGCATCCAAGCAGAATCCCAGCAGACCGAAGGAGCACTTGTTGCAGACCAGAGACTCGGCTGGAAGCAGACACAGAGTTATGGAAAACACAGAAAAGATGATTCCTGAAGGAGTTTTTGGTCAAATACCAGAGATCATCAGTTACAATGTTTGTGTGAAAATCAAGTGAATCATTATTTAATAATACATATTCAGATTGTTGTCAGTGAAGACAGATAAACGTGTTTGAAACAAAAGATACTAAAATGTGTCTGAAAATCTTCATTAATGTGGGTCTGTTCTTTTGTGTTTTGTTTGGGTTGTGGTTTGTAAACATGCTATCTGTGTATCGGCCCTGTTTTCGTTTTCACACCTGGTTTAATTTATTTTTTGCACCTGGTTTTATTTTGACTTTTTGCACCTGGTTCTGGTTTGACTTTTGTTATACCTGGTTTTATTAAAACTTTTTTTGCACCTGGTTTTATTTTGACTTCTGATGTACCTGGTTTTATTATAACCTTTATTTGCACCTGGTTTTATTTTAAATTTTGTTGCACCTGGTTTTATTTGGACTTTTGTTGTACCTGGTTTTATTTTGACTTTTTTTGCACATGCTTTTGTCGCACCTGTTTTTATTTGGATATTTATAGCACCTGGTTTTATTTTGACTTTTGTTGTACCTGGTTTTATTTGGTCTTTTTTTGCACCTGGTTTTTTTTTTTTTACTTTTTTGCACCTCATTCTGGTTTGACTTTTGTTGTACCTGGTTTTATTATAACCTTTATTTGCACCTGGTTTTATTTTAAATTTTGTTGTACCTGGTTTTATTTGACTTTTTTTGCACATGCGTTTGTCGCACCTGTTTTTATTTGGATATTTATAGCACCTGGTTTTATTTTGTATCTTTTGTTGTTTACACTTTCTGGTTTTATATTTAAAAAAATTTTTTTTTGACATTTTACTAGGCTTCTGTCTGGTTTCTATTTGCTGAACTATAATTGTTTTTTGCTTTTAATTGTTTATTTTTCATTTTGTCGCACCTGTTTTCATTTGGATATTTATAGCACCTGGTTTTATTTTGACTTTTGTTGTACCTGGTTTTATTTTGACTTTTACTGCTCCTGGTTCTAGTGTGACTTTAATTGTATCTGCTTTTATTGTTTATTTTTCTTTCGTTCTTTTTCTTATGGTTTTTATTTTGCAAACATCAAAGCTGCTGCTTTTTTGTTTCATTTCCTTCAGGTAGGCAATCTGTCTGGTTTCTATTTTGCTCAACTATAATTGTTTTTTTGATCTCCCAGTCTTAGCAAAAGCTTTTTTTTTTTACAATTTTATCCATTATAGACTCTATAGACTATTTTTTCAATAAGATAAGCAATAACTTCTGCTTTGACAGTTTTTTATTGGGTGTGAACCCTTGGAATGATGTCAAATATAAAATCAGTCTTACCAACAACAAAAGATGCAACGACGACAGCAACAGCGAGCAGAAGCTTTCCCATCTTCGTGAGGTGATTTGGTTCGTAGTTCTCTCAAAGTTCAAAACTCCTTCTCAGCCTGGAGATAACTGCAGAGAGGCATATGCAACGACAGATATTTATAGGATAAACCGGGAGAAGGGACGGGACCCAACTGTCAAAAGATGCTAATCAAGTGTCACAGAGATGATGGTGCAGCTTTGAGTCAAAACGTCATTCCAGTCTGCGACAAAGAGATGCTGGAGGATGCAGCTCTTCCAGTTTTCCACTGCAGACTGATTCTTTTACAAAACCAACCATGCGCAGGATTATCTGTCATTTCGCTGAAATTCTGAATGTTCCCGTATAAACAGAGATGCAGAAAACACTTGAAGCACAAAAAAAACAAAAGAACAAAACCAGTTCAAACGCAATGAGAAGCTGCTGATGGGAAAACCGGACCACAAAGTACATCTCCAACCAAACGTTGACTCCAAAGATAAAGCATCAGTGATATGATCTCAGCTCACTCCGTGACCTTTGACCCCTGACCAGCACAAGAGATGCTCACTGACCAGCAGAATCTGCTTTTGTGTTCTGATATGATTAAGAACTGGACTTTAGTTATTAATGCTGGATTTGATGGAAGTGGTCGGCACAGTGGTGTAGTGGTGAGCACTCTCACCTCACAGGGTTCGAATCCCAGCATGTTCTCCTTGTGTGGTCTTCTCCAGTTTCCTCCCACGGTCCAAAAACCAACTTCATGGGGTGATAGGTGTCTCTAAATCGCCCCTGTGGAGTGACTGTACGGTTCTGCCTCAAATCCTGCCCAACAGTAGCTGGGATAGGCTCCAGCAACCCATGGAAACCCGAAGGGATTCAGAGGGTTCTGAAGATGGATGAGTTTCCAAACATTCCAGTGTGAATTCTCTGGCACCATCCATCCGACTGTGGATCTTAACAGAAACTAACATCTGGACTTTTTAATATAAACTTTAGTGTTTCTATTTTATGTAAAACTTTAAAATGAATTTTAAGACGAAGGGATTTGAGAATTGAAGTTATAAAAAATTGTCAAAACTTTACAAGAAATTATGAGGAAATCTTTTATTCAATTAGGGAAAACATGCTACAATTGATAAGAATAAATCTGCAAATTCATGATTTTTGCTAGAAAAAGTCATTTTTTTACAAAAAAAAGTAAACTTTAGCTTTTAGATTTTTTAAGAACTCATTGAATTTGCTTTAACTTTTTGTGAAAGTCTAACTTTGTTTTCATTAAACTAAATTGTTTATTTTGTAAAATTGTAAACTAAATAATTGTAAATATATGGAAAAACAAATTCTCATAATTTTACGACTTTATTCCACAAACAATTTTTTTTTCCTTTTATGGCCCTAAAACGCTGTTATAGTTCTACCACCAGAAATGTGTCCTATAAATAAAGTTGAATTATATTGTATTTTTAATTTTACTGAACATTCTTTACGTTTGCTCACATTCATCACATCATAAGTCTACTGTATCTGTATTTCCCCCTCATGATGATCTCACTGGTTTTATCGACCTAAGGGCACCAACATCATCTAAGTTACAAGTGAAAAAAAAAAGTCGAAATTCAACAATTTAGTTAAGTTGAAACTTAATATCCCTTTTAACAGTCACTGTTGATGCCTTGTGATGTGAACGCAACAGATCTATGGTCTGGAGATCCATGCAACTCCAAAGGCGCCTAATGGAACATTAAAGTGGAGAGTCAGAAATATCAAACTGTTGATATGTTTTTAGATATCTTGGTGTCATCATCTCAAATGATGGATCCAAACAAGAGATCCTGTCCAAAACTGTACAGTCAACAGCAGCTCTGGCAAAACAGAGAACCTTCTGTCATGATATGGACCCTCAATACGGACAACCAGAGATGAGCTGAGGTCCTGCAGAAGAAAACGGAACGAGATCCACACCACCAATGAAGAAATACACAAGGCCTGATAAGCATTGTAGAGAAAGAACAAGGTCCGGGTACGGACTGTGACGACGTCAAACGGCCTAGTGATCGTTACAGATGGCAGGAAATCGTCACTAGTGCCTCGACAACTCACTCGGGGTTAAGAGACCAGTATGATTTAATGTCTTAGTCCCGTCTGCTGGTGAATATTTGTCAAATACAGATGGGCCAAATGAAATATCAAGGTCGTAGATCGCCCTGTGAATCTATAGAGAGAACGTTCATGCGCATGTTCTTCTAATGCTGTAGGCGACAGGTCATAGTGAAAACACGAAAAGGTAAATAAGGTGAGATGGAGACTTATCGTACACATTGGTCATTTTTTTGTGTGTTTGTGACCCTCAATAAACTGCAAGAAACGCCTGCGCTCACCTGGAGATGCAGCCGCTCCCGTCTCCAAACCTCCACGGACCGGGACAACCCAACAACCTGCAGCCAGCTGGGTCCTCCTATGATGTTCTGTCTGTCTGTTTAAGTCTTTGCAGTGACTGGACCAGCAGTTTTATCTATTATAAACACTGGAGTCCACTCAGATTCAACTAGATTTGAAACAAGTGTTAATAAGGCCACTGCTGAAAAAACAAGGCCCTGGCACTGCGTTGGTTTTAAACAATGGGCTAAAATCCATCTTACCTTTTAGCGCAGAGGTTCTAGAGAACCTTCTCTACAAACAGTTAATCACTTTCTTAAATGCATGAGAGATCCTGGAACCTTTACAGTCTGGACACAGCCCTTTATAACATGTTCATGAGGTTTTGATAGCAGGTAATCTGGTCATTCTTTTATCACTGGGTCTATCGGCAGCTTTTGACACAGTTGATAGTGAGATCCTGATTGGTTGGCTTCAACAATAGGCGGGCCTTTCTGGGGAAGCTCTACAGTGGATGTGGTCTTACCTTACAGAGAGGTCTTTTGGAGTTAAAATGGGCCCTCACTCATTTAAGTGTTAGCCCTGAGGTGGGGGCTCTCCAGTGGTCAGTTCTGGGCCGATTGCTATAGAAAGGTGGATTTCCACCTCTATGCCGACGACTGTCAGATTTATGTCACTACATGCAACAATACATCATGCAATAAAACAATAACTAACTGAAGTCAGGTTGTGGGTGTCTTAACTTTCTTGGCCTCAATGAAAGCAATTTTGAGGTAATTGTGTTTACTTTAGTGGTCGAAGAGATCCTGATATTGATCTCCTCTCTCTTCCCCATTTTGAGCAGTCTGTGGTCACGAGCTTGAGTGTGAAACTTGATGTTGTTTTTTTGAAGCTCAACATCCAAATAAATGTTGTGACCAGGTCCTGCTTTTTTTCTGAATCAGCAACATCTGGGCGGGGTTAAGGTATTTTATTAAAAAAAAAGAACCTTGAAATGGTCACCCATGCCTTTGTGCTGTTCAGATATGTGCGGGGTTACCCAAAGCTTCAATAGCAGCAGCCAGATTTATATGTGGGGCAAAGAAGTTTGACCACATAACCGTGATCTTGGCCTGTTTAAACTGGCTACCAGTGCAGAATTAAAATCCTGCCCGGGCAAGAGACCTCACTAGATCGGCCAGATGCCTGGATGCTAGCTCGCTAAGCTAGGCGGCTGGCTAGCGTAGCCGTCCATCCAGCTCAATGAGCTCTGTGACGGGCTGGGGATCTATCGAGGGTGTTTCCCACCTTTGTCCAACAGTATCTGGGACAGTTTCTGGGAACCTAGCGACCCCTGTGGGTTTGAGAAAATGGACGTTAGTTCATGACAAAAATTCTCACGTCAAGCGGCCATTTTGAATATTTATTTCTACTCTTCAATCTAGTCACGTCCTGAAAGCTGAATCTCTGATTGGTGTTCAGTGTGATGACATTATATAGTCCTTAAAGTCCCAGAACCAAACATAAGTTCCAGTGGGCCTTTGCTGTGTTGGCTCCTGAACTATGGAATCAGTTTCCACGAGGAATTAGAGAGGTCACACTCTTTTAAAAAGAATAGTTCCCTCATTACAGCATTTTAGCATCAGACTAGACCAGAGGTCTGCGCCGATCCACATGTCCTTTAATCTCCATAAAATGGGCATGTTAAATGCTGACCCACATTTCCATAGAGCAGATCCTCTAAACAAAACTACCTGAAGAAAAACAAAACTCCATGGTAACAAACCAAAACACTTAAAACAACTAAACCACCTACTGTCGAGTCGACTGACGTTCAGCAGCAAAACAAACGAATAAGACTAACAAAACCCAGCAGTGGAAGACTGCTGAGGACAAAGAGAGGAGAAAAAACAAAAAAAAGAAAAAGAAATTAGCATTTATTTAATTTAGATTAGTTACATTTATAAATTGATGCTCATAGATCAGGGGTGGGCAAACTACGGCCCGGGGGCCACATGCGGCCCCTTAAGCTACTTAATGTGGCCCTCCAAATTAAAATACATTGAATCAAAAATACTAATTATTGTTTTATTTTCCTTGTATTTCTGGTTTCTTCCCATGAATGATGTTGTTTCTCTGACGTTCGTGTGTGTTCCTTTCTGAGTCAGATGGTGATCTTTCGGATTATTCCTACACCACATAAATGCAGCATTTCACATTTTCCTCTGAAGAACATCAACCCATTGGATCACCCAAAAGAGAACAAAAATCAAAATTTAGAAATTAAAACTCCCAAATTTTCTGTTTTTAAATGAATATATGTGAATTTGAATCCAAATTAAAGCATGTTTTTCTCTAAATTCCATATTATTTTTTAGTTTATGATCTTTATGCCAAATTTTAGAACCCTTTCTGGCCCACGAGTCAAAACAATTGCCCACCCTGTCATAGATGATAAACTGTCGGTTTTTCCATCCCCGTTGACCTGAAAACGTCTTTTTTGTTCAAATCTACCTCCAGAATGAACAGATATTATCTTATGCTGCTCAACGTTGGTTACTAGCTGCACCGAGATGATCCTGTTCGGCACAGATCAGCTTTTATTTTGAAAAGAAGTTAAAAAAGAAATCACATTTTGAGAGATACTAGGTTCTTTTCATGTTTTTGCTTTTGTTTGTGCCAAAAAATAGACAAAATTCATATGTGTTATTAAATAAAAAATAAGTTAAGGCATGCAAATTTCTTAAAGGCCCTCCTTGTTTGATGGCGGAAGGTGCTTTATATTTAAATAAATAAAATGAAATAGTTTAAATGAGATACCAACCCTTACAGATCACATCATTGGTGGAAAACCATGGCTTTGCTCGCTTGTCAAAGGTATGATCTAGACAAACATCATCCAGACTGAACTCGTTGGTCTTGCAAGGTGACCAGGAATCCAGTCTTATTAAAACAACAAATACCAGCAGAAATGACAGGGCACGGTTCTTTCATTCCCACAACAGATTTTATTCATCGCCTTAACCAGTTTTCTACAGATACCGATCACCTGATAACAAGGTTTGTTCTGCTTTCTCAATCAGAAATAAAGAAGTGTGCAGAGAATCTTAAAGGCAACAGAAAGGCTAGAATTGATTTATTCTGAATTACGTTTGCACTTGTAAACAGAGACTTTGATCCTAAATATTCAGAGATTTTAAACATTCCAGTTTATAGAGGGAAAGCAAACATAGAAAAAATAAAAGCAGAATCTTTCCAAAACAAACCCGAGAGAACTACAATCAGTGGCACAAATAATACTTCGATTGTTTATGCAGAAATATTTTTTCGATGGACAAACACAAATAAATCCCCGGCTAAATGTAGACTGCTAAACTAACATGTGTCTAACACAGAAAAATACCCAGAAAACCATTCATCTGTGGGCTCGGCACAGTTTTAGCTTAGAGCCGAAAAAGACAAACATAAACAAAAACACGTTTTTTCTCAAGAACAGTAAATACAAGAATAAAAGTTGAGTATTTATTGAAATTTGGAAGGGCTTGTGTAAGTACGACACATCGTGTTGGTTAAACCAAAACTCTGGCTGTGATCAGAGCCGACACGACGGCGGCTGCCAGGCTCAGGCCGGCGCCGCCGGGCAGGCGGGGCGCGCCGTTGCACAGGTTGGTGTTGCAGCACGTCTTCGTCAACTTATAGAGGGTTGTGTTGACGCCGAAGTTCTGATTTTCCGTCATGTTGCATTTCTCGACCGCGAGACATCCCTTCGTTTTGATGTCCACGAATCCAGCTGCAACGGCGGGAAAACATATGAGCAAAAACACAGTCGGGTTGGAGTGTTTTGGTGTGGTTCGTTAAAACAATGTGGGTCAATTCAATCAAACACTGATCTGAAGAACTGGAACATGAAGTCACGTTTGTCAAAGACTCATTATCGACTTTTGAACGTTCTCTCTTCCTGCTTTTGAACGTATTCCTGCTATTTTGCTTAAAAAATGATGATTTGAGGTGGCAGCAAAAACAAGCAGGAGGTGAAAATAAAGTAGTCCTGACCCAAGTTAAGTTCTCTCAACTTTGGCTCTAAGGAATTGCCATCCCGGTGTTATTGTAGCCTCTGCAAAGATACTTTAGGTTTGATTATAAGCAGACTAACTTACAGCTTGTGCGGGGATTTCAGCTTCTGGATTACAGAAGTCACCATACAAAGTTACAAATACACATTCCCGGCCGGTAAGGCCAAGTGGGCCCCATATGGTTTAAAAGTGGGCCTCAATTGGGTTTGTCCACAGTAGGGCTGCCACAAACGATTATTTTAATAGTCGACTAATCACCGATTATTTTTTCCGATTAGTCGACTAATCTGTTCATGGCCAAAGTGGATGTAAAGATGCTGAAGTTGATAACCAGCTAAAATATTAGTTAAATGCCAAATTTACCAAAAAATAAAAAGGACCAAAGTTAGCCTAAATAGCTAGCATGCTGCTGAAATATTACCTAAATTCCAAATTAGTCTTAAAAAAATGGAAAAATCCTATATTAGCCAAAACAGCTAGCATATAGCTGAAATATAAGCTAAACTCAAAAATTGCCTAAAAAAACTTAAAAAAGCTTAAGTTAACCAAAATAGCTAGCATGCTGCTGAGAATATTAGCTAAACTCAAATTAGCCTTAAAAAAATGGAAAAAATATATTAGCCAAAACAGCTAGCATATAGCTGAAATATAAGTTAAACTCAAAAGTTGACTAAAAAACGTAAAAAAGCTTAAGTTAACCAAAATAGCTAGTATGCTGCTGAAATATTAGCTAAACTCCAAATTAGCCTAAAAAACCTTAATAAATGCCAAAATATTCCAAAAAGCTAGCAGAATGCTATTATAACTTTCAACTTTACTACAATCTGACTTCATACAATATAAAGTAACGACTAATCGACTATTAAATTAGTTGTCGATTATTTTAATAGTCGATTAGTCATCGATTAGTCGACTAATCGTGGCAGCCCTAGTCCACAGGTTCTTCTACAAACAGCTCCTACTCACTCATTCTGCTGGTCAGAATAACAACAATGGCTGAAAATTTGTTTTTTACAATTCAATTTTTTTTCAAATCTTTTCTGTAGTTCAAGTTCCTCAAGTTATAAACTGGCCAATCAGAGGCCTCAATAAAAGTAGGTGGTCTCACGTCAAACGCTTGGTTGACAGATTTAGTCTGGCCTGCTTTTTAAGTAGTGTTGACCTCCAACAAGCTCACTCCTGATTGGTTGCCTTAGAAATGTTGACTCAGACCAATCACTGCTGTCTGGCTCCAACATGGCGGTGTCTGTATCATGAAAACATGGCGACTGAATTGAATTCATTTGGTTGGAGCTCACTCAGTCCAGTTCTGAGATACAGTCAATGGTCTGAGTCATTGACTATATATATAGAACTGGACAAAGTGAACGTGAAGTCATCCATAGAAAATGGCTCCAGAGAAATGTAGCCAATTTTTTTTTTAACGTTACAGACGCCACCATTTTGGAGCCAGTCGACAGTGATTGGTCTGAGTCAACGTTTCTATGGCAACTACTATCACCAATCACGAGTAAGCTTGTTGGAAGTCTACACCCCTTCCATTGAAATCAAACATTCAAGGTGGGGGCCACCGGGCTCCACCTGCTTTACCGAGGCATCTGATTGGTCACTTGTAATAAAGAAAAAATAGAAAGAAAAGAATATTATTTTAAAAAAGGTTTGAGAGCAAGACTATCTATTCTGACACATAGAATGAATGAATGATTAATTTTGCCTTTTATTTTGGCTTCTTGGAGCCATTTCCTTTTTGCAATGCAAGGGGGAAAGTTTACTCTGTCCAGTTATCTATATACAGACTGAGACTCCATTTTTATGGCAAACTAAAAGAAGAAATATAGATCAAAAACGTGACATTTCATGCCGGAGATGGGCGTTAAGGTGAAAACGGATCCACTCTTGTTTACAGAAGAGAAACACGTATCCTGTTACGGAACAGGAACTCTTCAGAAATGAAATGCTGCTCGTCTGTTGACACGCGGGTCAGTGAAACTCACCCGGTCGCATATTTGCCTTTTACTAGTGCTCCACTCACCTGCTTTTCCCAGTCCACTGAAACAGTGCTCTCCACTGTTGCATGTGGTTTTTGTAGTTATGCACAGATTCCAAAGGCCAAGGCTACATTGGTAGCACTCGAGTGTCTGACCTGTGAGAGGTGGAGAGGAAAGACAATTAGCAAATAAAAAATGAATGTGTTTGCAACAGTTGTACAACCCAGGGTTGTTGGCACAAATCCCAAACTAGGTGTCAAAAAACGAAAGGGCTCAATGTTTTTATAGACTGGAGCTTGCAGGTGAAAATCTTTTCTGCTTGTTTTGTATTTCTCACTCTATAAGCGCATCCAGTCATAAGTTACACAATGATCTAATATCAAACTCATGTCATTGAACTCTATGAGCTACATTAGGAAATAAAAGAGTCAGAAATAAGTCCATCTGTCGGACTCTAGTAACTGTGTTCACAGTAGGGCTGCCACAAACGATTATTTTAATAGTCAACTAATCATCGATTAATTTTTCCGATTAGTCGACTAATCGGATCATGGACAGAGTGGATGTAAAGAAAATCTGAAATATGATTAGCTTTAAAACAAAAAATCCTAAATAAGCTAAAATCGCTAGCATAAAGCTGAAATATTAGCTAAACTCCAAATTAGTCTAAAAAACTGTAAAAATTCCAAATTAGCCAAAATAGCTAGCATGTAGCTGAAGACTTAGCAAAACTCCAATTGGCCTAAAAAGCTGTAAAAATCCCAAATTAGCCAAAATAGCTAGCATGTAGCTGAAATATTAGTTAAACTCCAAATTAGCCTAAAAAAACTGTAAAAACTCAAATTTGCCAAAATAGCTAGCATGTAGCTGAAATATCAGCTAAACTCCAAATTAGTCTAATAAACTGTAAACATTTACAATTAGCTAGCTAACATGTAGCTGAATAATAAGAAAAGACTCCAAATTAGCTAAAAAACTGTAAACATTTAGAATAAGCTAGCTAAAAAGCCTAAATTAGCCAAAATAGCTAGCATGAAGCTAAAATATTAGCTAAACTCCAAAATAGCCTGAAAACCCTTAATAAATACCAAAATAGTCTAAAAAGCTAGCAGAATGTCATTATAACTTTCAACTTCACTACAGCCTGACTCCATATATTATAAAGTAACGACTAATCGACTATGAAATTAGTTGTCGACTATTTTAATAGTCGATTAGTCGACTAATCGTGGCAGCCCTAGTTCACAGCAACTATAGAACTCGTTTGTAACACGCTAAACGTTAACAGCGGTTGTAGCGCTTGAAGAGTTAGCATGTTCAAAATACCTATAACTCCCAACCTTGTTTACAACATGTAAAAAATCCCACAAATGTTACTATGATTACGCTAACTCAAAACCTAGTTCAAAACACGTAAAAAAAACCAAACAAATATTAACGCAAACGTAACTGTGACTACGCTAACTCCTAACTATGTTAGTAAAACGTAAACATGGTACAATAGTGCTATACCTTCAGTCGTGTTAGCGTATTCACAAAAACACCAAACTAAACATTAACACATACAGTAAATATGACACTAAGGCGCACTGTCTTGTTTTTATTTTTTTTAATTAAGGCTTTTAAATGCGCCTTATAATGTGAAAATTCCAGTATGTTTATTCCAGGTGTTACAATTGAACTACTTTTCGTGACCAGGTGTTTGAAAGTTAGTTTCAGAAGTTTCCCAAAGAATCTGGTTGTTTTTCAGAATTAACACTTTTTTCCACTTTGAGTCTTTTCTCAGTATCTCCATCCATCCATCCATCTTCAGAACTCTACATTTCATGGACTGTAATCTTTAGATTTTATTTTTCTTATTTATGTAGCTACTCTTCTTATCTTGTTTTTTAGTCTTACATTTTTAGTTTGGTGGGATTCCGCATGGCTCCAGTTTGGGGCCACTTGATTTAAAAAGAAAAACGTATACCTATTTCCTCCATACTTGGAAAGCATTTGTTGATGGTCAGATATGTCAACACCATTCCTATCTGTGTACTTGACAAGAAACTATTGATAACCACAGCTTTTTAAGTTTAAACAAAAACAAATGAAGTGGTTTCTGATTCAAGCAGCTTCTGTGAATTTTTTGGTTGATTTGACTTTTACTCTGAATGAAAAAAAAGTCAAATGTGTGATGATTTGTTATTTTGTTGGCCTTTCTTTTTTGTATTTTATGTCACTGATTCGTCAGAACTTTGGTGTTGTTGATAGCTGGTTAATTATTACAGTTCACCCAATTTTGGACTGTTTGTTTGCAGACGATACCCTGATTTTTCTGCCATCTGAGATAAAGTTCTGTTAAAACTCTCTCTGTTGTTGCATATTTTACCGTTCTACTATAGCATCTAATCTCATCATAAAGCCCATTTTACTCTTTGACGCAGCTCTTTAAGTGGGGTTTCAGATTGAATCTTCAGTTCTTACAGTCTCTCAATATCAAAAACAGAAAGTCCATATAAACTTCTTTATGAATCGCTTCGCCCAAAGTTGAATTGCATTTGCTGAAGGAAGTTGTTACACAATTAAAAACTGAAAAAAAACCCTTAAAGCCTAGATACCAGGATCTTTTTGGACCAGATATGATGTAATGACAGATAACCGGAACACGGAAATCTGCTGTAATCATGTAGCTCAAGTCTTAATTTAGATTTCTGGAATTCCAAAATTGTTCCAGAAAATTGGGTGATTGACAGCTCGGGACTTTCTAACTCATTTCTGAGAGCTAGCGCTTGCCGATGGTTTTCAACAGCAAGTTTTGAAACTCATGAACATCCCTGACAATGAGAACAGCTAGAATCCTCGCCAGAGCCTGAATGTATGCACTCGTGTGTCTTTTATGGAATGTGTTTCACTTGTGTTTCAATGCCAGTCAAAGCGGTTTGCTGAATGAGTGAGACGTCCCGAGGCAAAAACTTGTTTCCAGGTCTTTGCGGCGGAGCACTGAGGTCACGACCCCTGAAACTCCTTTTTTTAGTTAGCCTTAGGGACGTTTGGTCGTTAAATTAAAAAAATTAAAAAAAAAATCAAATACCATGGCAAACATAACCCTACATTTAATATGGTACATAGGCATAATCTTTGTAAAATTTAGTCTGTATTTCTTTTACTTGAAGGTTAAAAGTGGTTCAATTTATACAGATTTCTAATCTTATTGTTTTTTTATAGATTAATTTATAGAAACATGTCGATTTGGTAAGTTTTAAAGCAGACAAGCAGCTGCTACTTTGGAAAAAGGGAAAATATAAAAACGGTTTGTACACTCTCCAGTTAGAAATAAATAGAAAAATTGAATTCTTTTTAATAAAATGTGAAACTTTCAATAGTTTTAGCTAAATTTCTGTACTTTAAAACAAAAACAATATCAAATAGATCAAAAAATTCAAATAAAAATAATAGTTTTTAAGCATTTTAAAGCAGACAACCAGCTGTTCGTCATAGTAAAGTGGAAAAAGGGAAAACATAATGAATGCAACTAGATTCTCCAGTTTAAAATAAATAGAAAAATCAAATTATTTTTTAGAAAACGTGAAACTTTAACAGTTTTAGCTAAATTTCTGTACTTTAAAACAAAAATATCAAATAAAACAAAAAAAAATCCAAATAAAATCCCAGTTTTTAATCATTTTAAAGTAAAATAAACTCAGGTTGTGTCTTCTTTTGTAAAAAATAATCAGGAAAAAATTCACGGTTGACCAGAAATGTCACAAGATGCAGCAAACAAATGGATCATTTCTCTATTTGGGGTTTAAAAGACAAATAAATACTGAATAAACAGATTCGATTTGACTGTGAAACTTTTCATTCAGATGTTTTGTACTGAGAATATAATTGACTTTAATGAAAAATAAAAAGGTTTAGAGGATAACTCCAACAAATGGTGGATTGTGATGTCGGCCCCAAAGGAGCAGCATTTTTGCGGCTGAAACTATGCAGCGTGTGACAAGTCATCACGACACCGAAACTTTCAGAAAGAAACAAACCGGCTCCTCCAGTTCTCAGAAAATGCAAACCCTTTCTGCATGGAAGTCATAAAAGAAAAAGTACAGAAAAATCTGACTGTTTGTTAAAAAAAAAAACCCACAAGAAGTGTTGATGTGTTTGTTTACGACGTGGTATAAAATATGTCAATTACAGTTTCACTCTGTAATCAGATTGAAAACAAAATAGTGACGGCTTTACCGTCAAGAAGTTCACCTGGTTCTGTGCCAACTTCCACTTTCTCAAACTGGATCATTCCAGAACGAGCGATGACACCACAGGCTGTAAGTGAGAGGTCGCCGCGCTCAAAATGAGCTGCGGGGCTTTTGAGGGTCGGGGGTTCCCTGTCAGTTTCTGTTGTCACGGAAACGGTCTAGATCAGATGATTAGACCGTAACCTGGAAGCAAACTTTTATTTTCCACATGTTCGATGAGCTAAAAGTTTAAAAAAAACAACAAAAAATCTTCCAAAATAAAGATTTCACTTGCGCTGCTTTTCTCCTTCTACTACTGGAATCTACTGGAATTATCGCGTTAACGGTTGAAAAGTTAAAGTTAAATTACCCCTCACATGTATCTGGCTGCAGGGCCCCAAAACTGTGTTCTTGACTTCTTTTTGTTAATATTTTTTTTGCCCATGTCCCCGACTCTGAGGTGTTTTTTTTTCCCTTTTGGGCATCTGGGACCTGTCCTTTTGGGGAGGGATACTGTCAGATGTATTTGGTTTGATAGGATTTTTTGTCATGTTCTGTTTGAAAATCACACCAGTTTCAGGTTCTGTTTTCATTTTAGCTAACTACCCTCAGCGTATTTAAGAGTCTGGTTTTCATTGTCGGGTTATCTGTCCTGTTATGCCACTTTTTTGTTGCTGCCATGGTTTTTGGATTTCTGTCATGTTTCAGTTATTTATTAAATGTTTTACTTTTCTGCCACCTCGCCTGGTCTCCTGTATTTGGGTCCTTCACCACTTCCTGACAGAATGACCTGATCCCCTTGGACTCAGCTATAGAACTTGTCACATCAGCTGGTTTTCCTGCAGCCACGGTTCTCATTCCCCTCACACCCGTCTTCCCTAAACTGTTTTCTGGACTTCTTCTTGTTTGTCTTCTTTTTTTTTTTTTTTTGGTCCATGTCCCCTCCTCCAAGGTGTTTATGGCTTTTGGGCATCTGGGATCTGCCCTTTTGGGGAGGGGTACTGTCAGAACTGTGGTTTTCGTTTTTGTTAATAGATAGGATTTTCGGTCCTTTTCTGTTTGAAAGGTCTCTGAAGTCACACCAGTTTCAGGTTCATGATCCACAACTGTCCTCATTTCAGTTAATTGCCCTCAGCTTATGTAAGTTTCAGGTTTTAGGCTAACCTTGCTTGGTCTCCTGCATTTGGGCCGTCCACCACTTCCTGAGAACTTGCAAGAAAACTTGTTATTTGGCTGTATAATTTTCAATTTGAAATATTTTCCTTTTTTGGAGTCTCCTTCTTTCAAGATGTTGATATTTTATTATCAGATTTCTTGTAAAATTAAAAAAAAGACTATTTTACCACTCTCAAGTGGAAGGTTCTCAAAGTCAGTGTACCTTGAGGCCACTGAAGGCTAAAAATATATCTGTGGTCCATTGTTTTGGTCTACTGAACAAGTTATTGAACATTCTTTATGTCTATAAACTACTAAGCATTATCTTCTGCGTGTCCTGTAAAACGACAGAAGCTAACGATGCTAGCAACTGTTGCTAAGGACTTTTCTAACGACCTGATCCAACGACAATAGCAAACGCAAAGTTTTGAGCATAAAGCAAGTTGTTAACAAAGCACCCAGAAGATGTTGCTTAGTAGACACTGAACTTTCATATTAAGGCGGGGGGCCGCAAAAAAACTTGGGGGCCACAAATGGCCCGCGGGCCGCCAGTTTGAGACCCCTGCTCCTGAGAGTTTTTCCTATTTTTAGGCAACCTCTGGGACTTTATCAAAACACAAAAAGCAGATTTCACCTTTTTTAAACCAGCTGTCCTCTTTAGTGTCTGTTTTATTCAAGTCGAGTTACCAAATAAACCCAAACACGAGCGCTGTTTGTGAGCGTGCACGAGGTCAGATTCTAAAGAGGTTAGCTTGGTCACCGGTTCAGACGTTCCTCACTACCAAGGTGGATGAAATGCACATTACTTTAGGTTGGCTGAAAGTAAAAGAAAAACTACAACTTAGTCTTCAATGCTTAATGCATGATGCCATCTTTAAAAAGTCCCCACAATGTTTGGTTAGAAATCTTTTGCACGGCGGGTATTGTCATCAACATCAAACTCGACAAGTCAGCTCTGGTGATTTGATTGTTCCTTTTTCAAGGTCCAACAGTATGAGAAGAACAGTGTTGTTTAGATCTTCTGCTGCATGGAATCAACTTTCTGGGAAGATGAGGCTTATAAATTAAAAATATCATTTTAAAAAGATTTTAAAGCTAACATACATGGACCACTTACAATAACTGAAACGATTTATGGTTTGTTTTTATGAAATGTATGTTGTTGGTGTGGAATGCTGCATTATGTAAATGATGGATACAACAATGAATTTGCTTTTTCTTTATTTTGACATGTTTTTTTTTTTTTTTTTTGAGGTTTAAAAATATTGTGAAATCTTTGAAGTTTATGTGTAACGTGTAAAATGTGTTTTTTATGCTTATGGACCCCAGGAAGACTAGCGACCACTTGGTGGAAGCTAATGGGGTTCCAAATAAATAAACAAATAAAAACAAATAAACTTTAGCACACTCTTTTGGCTGTTTTACATTTTTTAGGGACGTCCAAATCTACAATTTGACCAAAATCCGGAGCTCTAAAATTGCTCCACACTGTAAAAAGTGAAACATTGGATCAATTAACAAAAGGACTATAATTTATTATGTTTAAAAATACCTTTCTTTAATCAAATTAAATTATTTTAGCTGAGTAAACCATCAACTTAGACGTCAAATTTGGTAAAAACTTATATTTTTTGTTAATTGATACAATGTTTGACTTTTTACAGTGCAGAAGGCGAAGTTTTTTTATTCATTTTTTATATTATCTTTATTAGGTTTTTACTTTTGCAAATTGGTGACATCATATTTAGTGATTTAAAGTACAAAAAGAAGTGAGCGTGTGTGAAAATGATGGTCCTGAAATATTTCAACGGTGAATTCAGACACAACGAGACGACATTTGACTCCAAATTAAGAACATTTTAACTGAAAACCTTTTAAAAAACGGATAATTATTCAAGAAATAAATAATTTTATAATAACTTTTTTGATTATGTGACCATATTTCCACCTTTAATAATCTTCTAAATTTTAATTTACAACAGAAAACTATTAACACTTATCAAATGAGACGTATTATAGTCAAATAAACATTAAAAATGTGTGTTTCACAAAACTTCCTCTTAAAATCATTTTTTATAGTCTGGAGAAATGTTTTCCTGCCTTCCTGACAGATGTCTTTTAAACTTCGTAGACAACAGTAAAGACAGGAAGTATCTCGTTTTTGGTTTGTTTTTTTACAAGAGCAATTAAAGAGCTTTTAAACCGATGACATGCATGTTTGGTATGTTTTTTTTTTTTCGTCTTTTTGCGATCATCGCTAATTAACTCTACAGAAACGAGCTGCTTTCTTCTTGCCATTCGAAGCTGAAAATGTACAAATAATGTATTTAATCCTTTTCCATGTGGGTATTTGAACTGTAAAAGGCTTTCATGGGCTGCTGGGAACTCGCGGCCTTTTGTCTCGCAGCCACACCTCATTTCCAACACCTCAAAGCTCTGCAATGCAGTCGGGCGGGTCGGCTTGTTCCCCGTCTGCGCAGACGCCGTGTAATCCGGTCCGACTTGATTCTCGTCAACAATGAGCCGAAAACTCACTGATGGAGGAGATCTGTCGGCCTACACCGCTGATTTAAGTCTCATGAATCCGTGGAGAATCGGCGGCAGCGCGTTAGCAGAAACGACATTTCTTCTCATTTCTGTCTCTCCGGGTCGCTCCGCTAACACCATAAACGCCGATCCAGATCCGATCAGGCGGTTTCGTATCACAAGATCTGGACTTTTGCGTTTCCGGCCTGCATTTTTTGCAGCATTTCTTCCTGCAATCGAAAGCAAACACAATTTTGTTTTTGCTTTCTCTGCAGGAAGGCGAAGGTGAAAAAAGACGATTCGTGACAAAGTCAAAAACCTTTAAAGACGGAGGCCGCTGCGGCAGATCCGCGCGCCTCATTTAAGCTAAAACAAAAAGCTGAATTCAAGCTGACGCTTTAGGGTTCTGTCACAACCGGGGGGTTTCAACCGGGGTATCGTGACAGATAGCCAGAGAATTGGTCTAAAGAACATTTAACCGGCGCCAGAGGATCAGTTCTGGATTCATAAATAGAAAAGATCAAAAAATAAAAAAATATAATAAATAAAAAATAATATTAGTTAAAATATTGATAAGAAGATACTTTTTATCTCTGGGTTGATTTGACTTTTTACTCTTTATCAAGGATAAAGCGTTTTAGACAGATTTCTACGTTGTTTTTCATGAGTAAATGTAAAACTTCGTCGTAGATTTTAACTCTAAGTCGTCTCTGAACTTATTGAATGACACCAAACTTTAATTTTTAAATTTTACATAAAGGTTTTTAAAATCTTTGTCAGTTATTGTGCTTAAATAGGATTCCTCTTTAAAGAAATTGGAATAAATCCTGTAATTTTTATAGTTTAATGGAGGTTTTTTGAGACTAGAAGAGATCTGTCGTTTCAGGTCGATGCTCTTCGTCTTTGGAACTTCCTTCCAATTGTCGTTGGGTCACATTGACCCAGTTGTGTGTCTTAAATCTAAGGTCAAGGACCTTTTAGTACATTTTAGTCCTTATTTTACTGTGTTTTAATTTTTAAAAAATTATTATCATTGCACTTTTTTTTTTTCTCTGTGTTTGATTTTCTGCTCCTTTTGCACTTTCAGAAAAAAGTGCTTTAAAAATAAATATTCTATTCTATTCTATTCTATTCTATTCTATTCACTTGTCTCTACACATTTGACCTTCATTATAAACCATTTTAATTCCATTTTGTCTGATTTTTTTACAGTAAAAAGGACTAAATGTGTTGAGTTTTTAAACACATTTAGGTTTTATTTATAGATAAAACAGGTTATACTAAAAAGACAGATGTTAAGGATTGTACAGATGAATTATTTCACCAAATTGTAAAGTAGAAAAAAGAAAGTCTAAAAAGCCACCCGGGCTACTAAGGGTTAAACAAAGTGGATCATGGGAGTGAAATATGATTTATATTTTTACTTTTGTTAACAGGAAGTCAAACTTAAGGATCCAGACTTGGATTTATTTTAAGGATTTTAGAAGAATATTTTTAAAACTTTTTTTTCTTTTCTGGCTCCAGGTCGTTGTTGTCCACTAAAAATAAAAGCCACTTCCTGTTAATGTGTCTTTAATTACATTAAAATTAATGTCTCTAGTGTTACTTCCTGTTCTGAAATATGAAAATTATGTTTATTTTTTTCACTAAACTGTAAAAAACATTAAGAACGTAAAAATTGTTTTAAGAAATAAACGTCTTGTTTTCTATTTGGCAAAAAAATAATCTTATAAAGGAAGAATTTCAATAACAGCTTTAAGGAAACGTCTTAATGACTAGAATTTGTTCTCAAGACTGTTTTTCTCATTCCATTTTTCTTTCTTTTCTTCTGCTTATTTAAATATAATTCTTTACATTTTAAGAATTTTCGGCTCCTTTTTACGGGATCTGTTTTTATAGTTTGACTCATCGCTTCACTTCCTGCAAACGTTTGGCTTCACTCTCACTAACAAATATGAGGAAATACTTTAATTAAAACATTTTTTAAATGTTTAAAAGAATAGGTAATGATTTATTGTTCACAACGTAACTTCGCTTCAAAAAAACACAAAATATCACCAAGTATTTCAGTCTAGATTGTTGTTTAAACGTATTTTTACACTTGATTTAAGACTAAACTAACTAGTAACTTTTCAAAAACACATAATGACTTGTTTTAAGACAATGAATCTAAAACTAAACTTTTAAAACCGTAACTTTTTAACAAAATTATCAACTAGATATATGACATTAACTGCAATAATGCTAGTGTGAACGATGCAAGCTGAACTTGGCCGCTGAAGATGCTGAAATTGATAGCTAAAAACGCTGAAGCTGATAACTGAAAATGCTAAAGTTGATAGCTGAAAACACGAAAAACTGATAGCTGAAATCACTGAAGCTAATATCTGAAAACGCTGAAATTAATAGCTGAAAACACGAAAAACTGAAAGCTGAAATCATTGAAGCTGATAGCTAAAATCAATTAAGCTAATAGGTGAAAACGCTAAAGTTGAAAGCTGAAAACGCTAAAAATTAATAGCTGAAAACTCTAAAGTCGACAGCTGAAAACACTGAAGCTGATAGCTGAAATTAATTAAGCTAATAGGTGAAAACGCTGAAGCTGATAGTTGAAAATGCTAAAGTTGATAGCTGAAATCACTGAAACTAATAGCTGAAAACGCTAAAGCTAATAGCGAGCTAAAATGTTAGCTAAATGCCAAATTAGCATACAAACCTTTTTTAAAAAAACTGCAAAAGCAGCTCGCCCGTAGCTGAAAAAATAACTAAAGTTCAAAATATATTAAAAAATGAAAAAAGCCTAAATTAGCCAAAACAGCTGGAGTGTAGCTGAAATATTAGCTAAACTCCAAAATAGCCTAAAAACTCTTAGTAAATTCCAAAATTGTTTAAATAAAACATAAAATAACAAAAAAATAAATAAAATTTGAATTTTATATAAGTAAAATGTCTAATAAAACCTTCATTTTAATCATAAATTACATAAATTGTGTAATTTTAGTCAGTTAAATAATATATTTAAAGGGAAAAATATGGAATAAAAGTAAATGTATCTACTGTAAAGATATACAACTATTTTTTTACAATTATTACTTATGTTAAGAAATATTTTCTACCGTAATTTTTAGAGCGATGGGCCTAAATATGAGTTTTATAGCTAATTACAAGATTGAGTTTAATCTTACTAAGACAAATTTATTATTATACTATTAGCAGATTTTTTTTCATTCATAACAACAGAAAAGCTTCTTGCTTTCAATATTTTTCACTTTTTTTTTTAGAGAAGGAGAGTTTTACCTATTTAATTGTCCACTTAAATCTGGTTTTTAAGTCTGTTGATGTAACAAAAACAGTTTGTGTTAAAGCGTGTAACAATCTTCCTTTGTGTCTGTGTTCTCCAAACAAGACCGTCAACATTTAGGAAAGATCTTTCTACTGATCTGAAACAAACTCAGCATTGTTTCAACTTCATTTTCTGGTTTTTTACTTTTAACTGTCATGGGAGGAAAATAAATTTTAAAATATATAGAAATAGGCAACAAAGGTAAAATAAATAAAAATGTAAGCACTAAATGAAGGACAGGTAGAACGAATTTGTCCAGGTGTGGGAACGTGATGCAGCCGGCGGACGTGTGAACATGCAGACATCACCGTGACGGTGGAAAAAGTCACGACGGGTTCAGCCGCCTGACAGAAACCTTGCAGAAAAAAATGTTTTCAGAAATTCTGCGTTTTTGTACGAGGATGTGTGCGGATCAATTAACAAAAGATCTGTAATTTGTCACTTTTAAAAAGTATTAGTTTTTAATCAAATAAGAATTTTGAGTTAAGTTGACATCAACTCAAAACGTTTATTTTAAGAAAACTGATCATTTTAATATGTAAAAAATTACAGAACTTTAGTTAATTGATCCAACATTTCAGTATCTATTATAGTTTTTTTTTCCATTTTTCTTTGCCATGAGCTTCTACGTATCATTGAATACAAGATTTTTCATCTTAAGTGGCCAATCCTCCTTTAAATTTATGTTTAGATTTTAAAAAGTGATTTATTGACACTTTTCATTTTAACTGAATCCTTAAAACCTAAAACTGCACATAAAAGCTTCAGATTTTATTTGAATTGAATGCAAAAAGACACTCGTAAGAGTCTCTAATTTAATCTAAAAAAAACCAACATTAAAATAATCTTTAAAATGTATATTTTTAAGACTAAACAGCTACAGAGAAGAGAGAGAAAGTAAAGATTTTCTTTGATTTGCTGCTGTTTTGACTTCACAGAAATGCCAAATCATTCTCAATAGAATACTAATAAATACTATTGAATAAACTCCTTTTGATATCTCTACAGAGGACATTTGAGACTTTTCAATAAATCTGAAGGGGCGGGGTTTTAGGATTTAATAAACTTTGTTTCCTCTGGTAAGTCAGCAGCAGTTGTACGCTGCCCTCTGCTGGTCATTTTGCCAAACTACAATATAATTTGTTTTTTTTTTTAAGTGATGTGATTTTTTTTTTAAGTGTAAAATAAATGTGACTGTGGGGAAAAAAAACCTCAAGTTTAAACTTGTTTGTTGACAACATTTCCCTCCTCTTGACACACCCTTCAGGACTTAAAAACACTTAAAAGCAACGTCCGCCCTTGTGTTAAAAAAGCCCGTCCAGTGAGTTCTGAGCATCCTAAATCTTTCCCGCTGAATCCCACAGAACTGAAAACATGAGTCACATGGCACGAGTGGAGGGAAAAAGTCACTTTAAGGAGCTGCAAACGCTCTAAAAATAACTTAGCAGAGAAGGATGGAGGGAGTTTTTCTCTTCAGATATTTTTGTGTACATTTACAGCTGGAATCTGCTTCACGGTGGGACTTTTCGGTCAGATTTTTAAAGGTTTTAGGGAAAAATGTCATCAGCCTGTGACTTGCTGACTTTAAAAAGGAACCAGACCGAACACTTTTCACCTTCTCTGACAAAAACAAAACCCTCAGAAGTTCTCTTCATGACTTTTTCCCATGAAGGTGGGGCTGAAACAGGAAAATTCAGCAGTAAAGTGACAGGGACCCTGCATGGGGACAAAAGAGGAGCACAAAAGCGCTCCCTAACAGGTGGAATTTGAGACTTCAGCAGGATGAGGAGTCTCCCCTCGCTGGCAGGTCGGGACATGATTCCTCCTCAATAACGCCCTTCGGCTAAAGCCTGTGGGCAGACACAAACACTCAGCCACAGACTTTGTTTGGTCAACCTGCTGCTCACACGGGAGTGCGAGGGCCGGGTGGAGGCGTGCGTCAGACGCTCCAAAGCTCCAGCAGGTCTGGATGTTTCCCAACAACTAAGATCTCTCTAAGCCTAAACAGAGAGATCGTCTGATTCCAAAGCAAACAAGAGGAGGGAACTTTCTGGGTTAGGAAAAAAAAAAAAAAACGTCTGAAGTAACAAGAAAAACCACTAATTAAACCAACAGTTAATCAACAACCACCAGGTAACCTGCAAAAATGTGTCCTCTGTAGAGACATTTCTCAACCTGAATATTTAGGTTAACTCCTCTTGGATCTATGGAGAACATTTGGGGCTTTTCCACAAAACATAAAGGGGGCGGGGCTCTGGGAATTGTAGTTTGTAACTGATTTAAAGAAAAGAAAATGAACAACATTTTTAAATAAAGTCAGGATGACAAAAACATAACTCTAAAAATACTTAACCAGGATTTTTTTGTGACTAGAGTGCTCAGCAAACCCTCAAAATGAAACAATAAATGTCAAATTCAGGCAATTTTTTGTTGCCATAAACTCATTTTTATTCAACCTTGCGGACTAGAAACACTTAAAAATGCCAGATTAGAAGATCAAACCAATCCTGACATCTGCCGTTAATTTACCACGAAAGAAATCTAAAAATATAATATTACGATATATCTACAATGAACAAAATTATGTTTTTATATGGAGCTAAATTCCAAATAAAAACAAATTGAAGAAAAAGTTGGTGCTTGGCCAAAAAAAAAAAAAAAAAAGTAAAATGTTCAAAACTTTTCGCTATTCTAAAATAAACGTAATTATTTTCAGCTTCTGTTTTTTTAGGTTTCAAAATTCAAAATAACAATTTCAAAACTTTTTTTTTTTTTCTTTCAAATCTTTTATTTTTTCAAATTAAAAAATTTCAGTTTCAACTTTTTGCTCTGCTGTGACCAAAATTTTTGAATAAAAAGAGTAAAAATATTTAAAACTGAAAAAAAAAATTAAGATGAAATTTTGAGTTTTGAAACCTAGAAACAGAATATTTTAAGATTAAAAGAATCAAATGTATTTTATAATAGCATAAAGAACATTAATATTTTTTTCAATTTGTTTAATTTTTTTTCAAATAATATTGGCCTCAATTTAGCTCCGTAGTTTTCAGCCTTTTTAGGGGGCGGGGTCACAACAAGATCAATTTAATTAAATAACATTTTTCCTTACTCAAATCTTTTATCGTTAAGTATGTATACTTTAACAAGTTTAGTTATTTTAAATATAAATGTAACTTAAATTAATTTTTTTTATAAAATAAGGAGTAAACTTAGAAATTAATAGTTGATTGGCTGCATTGGTTCATGCATAGAATAAGTCCAGATTATTTTATCATTATATTTGATTTAGATTTGAATTTATCTTTAGGAAAAAATGGAAATCTAAGCAAATTGAGTTGATTTTATTATTACTAATTATTTTAAAAAGAGCTTCTGATGCTCATTTTTGAACAGTAAAATGAGAAGAAAAGGAGTAAAAACCTGTTTTAGGCATAAATTAAACTGTAAACAGTATACCTTTATTACTTTTTTGGTCCTCTACCATGTACACCTGTGTAAACACAAAAGCCCCGCCCTATATTCATAAAAGGTTTGATTGACACATCCAGCAGGTAGCTCAGGTGGGTGACCTCACGGAGACGCTTCACCAGCAGTTTGATCCTCACAGACTCCAGAGCTGCAGTCCAACGGCTCAATTCACCACAAAATGTCTTTTGATTTATTCATTTGTCAAAAATAAAAATGAAAAGAAACACACAAATGTATTTATTTTGGAAAATTTGTAATTATTTTACATTTTGATTTATTTGTATTTGGTTTAATTAGATAAAATACAGTTAATTTAGTGTCTTTTTATAAATATTGCCACCAAATCTGCCATCAAAGTTAACAGCAGTCCACCCAGTTTTCAGGTCACGCCCTAATGCCTCCATGCTCTGATTTAGACGTGAAAAACATTCAATAAAACAAACAAACACAAAAAAAGAAAACACAACAAGAAAACCAAATCTGCTTTCTGTTCTCAACTATACTGTAAAAATTAATTCCATTTACTTCATTTTTTTTTTTTGCATGGACACACCCTGATTACACATTTCCAAAGTAACGGTAGAATCAGAAGACATGAAGACTGTTGCCGCTTACCGAGTGCAAAGCAGACTCCAACTGCAAACAGGAAAAGAAGTTTGTTCATCTTGGATGAGAGTCGAAGAGAAGCCGGCTGCTTTGGAAAAAAAAGGTCAGACCGTTGGGAGTTTTTCTGAGCAGAACGAGCAGCTTTTCCCACCTGCCCTGCCTTTATAACCTGCCACCTCCCATCCCAGACGCGGAGCCGTCCAATCCGGGACCTCCAGGCATCTGGGAATCAGGAGAGCACTGCCCAGCTCGGAAAACCAGGATTCAGCCGTGCCTGTCTGAGTAATAACCAGAAGAAAGGAAAAGGCAAGTGTATTTGTATAACCCTGTTCATGGACGAAGAGAATTAAAAGTAATTCATATATAAAAGAAACAATCAATAGAAATAGTAAAGATGTGGTCATTAAAATGAGACTAAAAGAAACTAACCAACAGGGCGAAAGTTAATATTTAAACATACTAGTCAGATGCAGCTGAGAACAAACTACAATGGATCAGAAAAAAAAAATCACATGTTGTTTTCTTTGTTTTGAAGCATGTGAGTCAGATAACAGTTCTTTTCTCTGTGCAGGAATGAGTTTTTATGTAAAAAAAACAACCAAGTCTTCTCCGGAATCAAACAGACAGATAAATGTGGGGATGATAATAATCAACAGTGAAGCCTGAGAAAATGCTTTTTCACATTAAAGTACTCATTAAAACAAATATTACAATATATATGGATGGGCAGCCTGTTTCTTTTAATTAATTTGCTTATTTTTAAAACCCAATAGTGTGCTAAAAATGTATTTCATAATTGTTTGTATCTTTGTTGAAATATTTTTTCTTTTTTTGCTTTTTGGTAACTCAAACGTAGATTGACCAACCTACATTTCTTATTATAAAGTGATGGATGTACCGCATATGGATATTAGGGGTAAGTATTGGAAACAGTCTGGTGATATGATACGTGTCGCAATAAACGTTTATATCCAGATCACGATATATATACAAAAAACACACACACACACACATATATATATACACATATACATATATATACATGTATATACATACATATACACATGTATGTACATGTATATATATATATATATATATATATATATATATATATATATATATATATACATATATATATATACACAATAACATACATATATATGTATATTATATATATATACACACACACAAACACATATATATACACATATATATACCTACTCATATATATGTATATATATACACATACATATGTATATATGTATATATATACACATATACTTACATATATATATATATATATATATATATACTATATATATATATATATATATATATATATATATATATATATATATACACACACACATATACATACATATATATGTATATATATACACACACACACACAAATTACAAACATTAAAGTGTGATGAATTAGTGTGACAGGATGTCTAAGATGCTTTCTTTACAGGACAGTCTGCTCTGCAGACGCGAAAATAAACCCAGAATTCCCGCTGATCGCCAAGACGACAGCCTTTTTACAGAGTGTTGTACACATCCATCAGGTCGCTGAACAAGAATCTATGAAGTTCAGCAGAACTTTCGCTCATTTTGCCAGCAGCATTATGACGGAGCAGCTCCACTGCTTCACTTTTTCTTATCTGAGCCGCTACGAAGCGCCGCAATCCGCGTTGTAATTTGATACTGGCAGCAATGTTGCAGAGTTCAGGTTCTGTACCCATCCCAAGTCAAAATTGAGTAGTGAATGTCTCATAACAGCAACAAAACGCGAGGCGGTATGAACATTTATTACAAGCTGGTTGTTAATTAAATTAATATCATCGTCTCAGCATTTCAAATTGATACAAGTATCGCCAAATGGCGATACTCAAGATATATCACCAATTTGAATCCGCCCCACACCCTAATGGATTAGATACCCAATATTATTATGTTTTATTTAAAGGTATAATACATATATATATATATATATATATATATATATATATATATATATATAGTAAGATTAAGAGTAAGAAAACCTTTATTAGTCCCATAAAGAGCTAGAATGGTAAGATACCACATACAATATATACTATACCTATATATATATATGTATATATATATATATATATATATATATAATATATATATATATATATATATATATATATATATATAGACTGTCCTGTAAATAAAGCATATAAATATATATATATATATAGTTTATATACATATTCATTATTTTAATAAAATGATGAGTATATTACTACCATATACCATATATGACATTCACTGTGAGTACATTGTTGCTCAATGTATTGAGAAATATATTATTGTTTCAAAGGGTTGCTTTTCTGTGGTATTTCCCATTGACTCTCATTACATTGAAGACCGCGGTTTTCAGTTGCTAAGGGCCAAATCATCTTGTTTGGCTTCTAGACACCACCACACATGACGGTGACTATGTTTTACTAATAAGCTCTTGTTTGAATTAGATCCTATCCTCAAAAATAAACTGTAAACTTCAGTGAACGGTGATTTGATGATGAACCAGAGTCTGGCGATACGATACATATCACGATACGATATATCCCAAGACTGTAACAGAGTTTTAAGAGTTTTTAAAAACTTGATCTGAACATTATACACTGTTAAAAATTGTATAAAATACAATTTTAATTAGTTATAAAAAACAGTAATTTTGCAACACTCAACGTTGACTGGTTTTCATGACAATATTTTCAGTGTAAACGAAACAAAAACAATCTTTCAACACCAGAAGCAGGTTTTGTTGAAACTCTAAGTTCTTGAACAAATTCAGGGAAACTCTGAGTTTGAAAATTTGGAGTCAGAGAACTCTGAGTTCAGGTTTGAACTCTAAATTTATTTTAACCTGCTTCTTGAAACGAGCCCCAGAGGTTTGGTTCCAGTGTGTGTATTCTTTTAACAGCTGTGCACCACTATGCAACACTTTACGTTAGTAATCTCATAAATCACTACATATCGGTGCAAAGCCAATGTGAAACGCCAGAATCAGCTGATTCATGTTGATCGCATGAACGGTGGTTCAACGTTCAAAGTTCTATGGGAAGCTTCGATAATGATTTACAGGGGTCCCAAACGTTTTCTCGTCTCATAAAATTCACAAACTAAACATGTAAAATTTCAATTTCTGGGAAGGTACCATTGGCTGATCAATGACAGTACCATAAATGATCCAAACTTCCACGGACTGAGTACCAGAACCATCTCCTTTTGTGAACAATGTTCGTAGACAAATCCTACTGAAATGATAGTTAGTGATAGTCCTAACTGATGGGGTGTACATACGAGAAGTGCAAGCTTGAAGGGACTTGTCAAAGTCAAGGGACCGCGGCTGCTCCAACCACCGGCTAAATTCTATCGGCCCTCCAGTCTTTTTTATTTTTGTTTTTATTGGTCCGATGTTCTCTTGTGCTTATTTCAAACTTGTATAATTTTGACAAATGCTAGCTTTTGACAACTTGTGCTATAGTAAGTAGTTTTTTTTTCTGGCTATTTGGAGTTCAGCTAATATTTTAGCAACATGTGCTAGCTGTTTTGGCCTAACCTAAGTTTTTTTTAGGCTAATTTGGCATTAAGCTAATATTTTAGCAACAGTGCTAGTGCTTGCTTAGCTGTTTACCTAACCTAATGTTTGTTTTTTTAGGCTAATTTGGCATTAAGCTAATATTTTAGCATCATGCTAGCTGTTTTGGCTAACCTAAGTTTTTTTTTAGGCTAATTTGGCATTAAGCTAATATTTTAGCATCATGCTAGCTGTTTTGGCTAACCTAAGTTTTTTTCAGGCTAATTGGCATTAGCTAAGCTATATTTTAGCTAGCAACATGCTAGCTGTTTTGGCTAACCTAAGTTTTTTTTAGGCTAATTTGGCATTAAGCTAATATTTTAGCAACATGCTAGCTGTTTTGGCTAACCTAAGTTTTTTTTTAGGCTAATTTGGCATTAAGCTAATATTTTAGTTAGCTATCAGCTTCAGCATTTTCAGCTATAACTTCAGCGTTTTCAGCTGTCAATTTGAGCATCTTCAGCAGCCACATTTTAATGTGATTTTAATGTGTTATTATTTTTCTGCATAGACATGACATTGACATTGTATTATGATGATAATCAGTGAGTTTTTACATATCTGTTACATGATGTATGATTGATGTTACTGTTTACTGAAATAATGCTTTACGAGATTAATCAATAATCAACAAGCACTTTACTTACTATTGGGAATGTATTGAGAAAAAAAAAAAAAAAAACAACCGGAAGACATAATTATGCAAAACAGTTAAATGAAGTAATCAAGTAGGGGTGGGATTATATAAGTTCGCTTCTTCCCACTCCTTTTCAATCAATCAATCAAACTCTACTGACTTTAGTTAATAATCACAAAGAATGAATGAACCAAATGTGACATAAGTGTATTTTATTTTGTTTGTTTTCTATTTTCTAATCAATGCATCTTATTGTTTCTGTAATGAGTTTGAAATGATTTTGTGTTTTGTCCTGTAATTTCAATCTATGCTTGAAATAAACCAATCAATCAATCAATCAATCAATCACATTCAGCTTACAGCATTCACATAGCATTATTCCAGATAATGCTATATATCTAGTTCATAGTTAAGATACACATCCCGTATCCACCCATGTGATCGTTGGGTCTAAGGCTTTAGCGACAGTCAGTCATTGTTTCGCAATCACAGATTTCTCCCTCTCTATGTGTCACCCAGCTCAAGTTAAGGAGTTTACCGCTCTCCACAGTCATGAGATCTCAAACGTCCAGACAACATTTGATGTGGTCAGACCGGATGTGAGTCTCATGGGACGAGCAGCTGAAAAATCTACTGTCGTTTCAAATTAAACCAGAATTTCTGGGAAATTTCCCTCCTTTTGTCTAATGACATGATTCAAACAAAACCCTGCAAAAAAGGTTTTCTGTCATGTTTACAAGTAAAGATTTTAGTTCTTTTATTTCAGACTTTTTGCACACCTTTTGAATATAATTTATGTATATGAAAACAGAGAGGAGTTAGATTTAATCGAGGTGGGGGTTCAGATCTCCTGCAGGAGTTAAATGAAGAAAAAAATTCAAACAACTCTCATTGGCTTCTGTTCAGCTGGTTTAACGAGGATTAATTAAAAGCAAGCCTCATCTCGCCTTGAATTATTCATCGAATCTTTCAGACGATAAAACTCTCGATCAGAAAAAGAACAGATGGAGAAATGAGAAACCGAGAGGTTTCAGAGAGGAGAAGATTCCCTCTGCGTCTGACATGAGCCGACATGGCTGAGGTTCTGAAATGACATTTTTGGCGGGATGGTTTGGAAATCCTTTCTGAGTGGGAGGCGGCGTGCGCCTGATGAAACGCCGCAGCTCCTCCTGCCACAAATCTTCAGCGTTTCTTAACCGCTGAAGATCGGAATGAAGGCGTGAGGCGGATCCTCGGTTCTCATCTCAGAGTGACGCTTGAACCGGTCTGAAATGAGAGAAATGATTCCTCTGGAACTGAAGCGGAAATCTGTTCAGAAAATCTGACAGAAAAACACAAACACGAGAAAATAAACAGGCAGAAAAATTAGCAGCGTGTTAAGCTCCGCCCATCAATGCGAGTTTTCATCAGCAACTTCAAATCACTAAGACGTGTTAAAACTTTGTGCACTATATCGGGCGTTTGCCTTTTTTTTCGAACTGTCCAAAATCCAAGGAAATTTCCCAGAAGTCTCTGCAAAAAACTAGCTTACGTCGATGCTCACTAGATTGACGAAAGTTTGAACAATTTATCATTTAAAAATAATTTATATAAACATACTTTTCAATACACTTTTATCATAAGAACACAGTAGATTAATAATATATTCTTGGTAAAATGCTTACTAATTATACCCCTCCCCCATCTAAAAAGATGATGAAATCACAGCGGGAGAAACCATCAGAAAAAGAACATGGGGGGGTGTCTTACGGGGCTTAAAACGAAAACAAGGATATGCAAATAAATAAATACAAGTATTATTATGGGATGGCAACAGGACCTACAACTTGGCGGCCATTTTGAGGCAAATTCTGTAATTTCGTGATTTTTTTTCTTATCCGACTATATGAGAAAAGAAAACTTTTGCTCAACTGAAATTTTCCACATAAACATAAGTATACCGCCTCAGCCATAGTGTTACTGACCTTTAGCCTCAGGAAGAAGTCGCCATCTTGAATTAAAAAATTTTAAAAAAGACTCCCCTTTCTCCCCTGTCTATAAATTTAAACTATTCCTGGAGATTTCAGTCCATGGCCTCCAAACTCCTCGAGCATCAAATTAAGAAGCTACTTGGGGAAACCATCTGGATTTAGAAGTTTTAAATTCTGAGCCTGACAACCTCTTTTTATTCCTCGCACATTTTTTTTACCTAAATATTGTGAAAATTTAAACATGAATTTCTGGCTCAAACCAAACGAAACAATATGACACAAAAAATGTTAAGTTTATGGATTTGGTTAACAAAAACCTCTGTTGCCAAGGAAATCAGAAAATGTAATTTTACCAATTCTTCTAAAAATTACATCAGTCTGTTCGTCACACCCAGGCGACCAAAAAATAAAATGGTTGCTATCGCGATAAACCAACAAAAAAGCCGCCATTTTGATATGTATGATTTTGTTTTATTCCAAATTAACTTATTAGATGGCATCCATTTTTGTATAGAATTCAAATCATGCTACAAAGTAAACCTGGAAATACGAGGTTTAGAACTGTATAATATGGTGTCATCGGCAAACAGATGAATATTACATTTAGAACAGCAGTTTGGAAGATTATTAATAAACATGGAAAATAATAAAGGCCCAAGAGAAGAGCCCTGTGGGACTCCTTTAATTATTGCAATAAAGTCTGACTGACTGCCTCTATATGACAGACTGATTGATTGATGAAGGGATGAGTTGAACAACATGACAGAAGGAGCAATTTAATTTTTTTTATTTTTCACTCCGTTGCAAATCAGATTTACAGAGGCAGAGAGGGGCAATAAGCTGCTAGTGATGGCAGATGGGAGGAGCTTTAATATTAATACGGTATTTACTTTGGTAAATGGGTGATGTCATAGTTATCATTTGATGGGATTATTGAGTATCGAGAGGTTTCTGATATATTGCAAATGACTGGAATTTTAATTTTTTTTTATTTTTTTTTTAAATATTCCATTTATTCCAATATTGCTTAAGAAAGTTTATATTAAAGCCAGCAGAATTAGAAAATAAAAACTGGAAAATTTTGCATCTGAGTCATGAAACCAACAGTAAATTTGTGCAAAACTCTAGTTTCAATGAGTGCGAAACTGTAAATCGGGGATTTACAGGCAGGAATACTCAGAAAGTCTAAATATAATTCTTGGACGTGATGATATTTTTCTGCTGAGCTGTTGGATCATGTTAACCAAAGAGATGAGATCAGAGATTATGTATTAACAAAGGAGCTGACCTTCATGGAAAGAAAAGAGGTTGAAGAACGATGACGAGGGTTAAAATGAGGAAGGTAAAAACACGCAACTTCGAGGTATTTGGATGAGTCAGATAAAACTATAAATATGGCAAAAATAAAAAATATTGTCCTGAAAAACCGGGACTTAGATTTCCCAAAGAGAAAAAAGATTTCTCTCAAAAATTAGAGCAAAATTATGAGATTTTCATTATAAAAACAAGATGATGTACAGTTTTGTACAAAAAATACTTGAAATCATGAAATATTCTCTATTAGGGGGAATATTTGCAAAGCGTTTTTGGAAATAGATTTATTTCCCTAAAATCCAAATATCAGAAAATAAATCTGATTAATACTTAGATTTAACTCCAGTATTAACAAAAAATATACGCATGTGTTTTTTTTTTAATGGAAAAGGTTTAATTCTATGGACGACTGTGAGGGATCGAGCGGCCAAGGAGGACAACAGAAGATTCATCCAAAAATGAAGTTTTAATTTTTCTCAAAAAAAGTTAAAGAATTGCAAACTGGGCCCATAAAAGAGGTCAACAAAACATAATTAACTCAGGCAATAAACTTAACTTTTAACTTAAGCAACTGAACAGACCAAGTAACAGAAATGAACTAACCTGAACTAAGACACAACAGGGGAACATATATGGTGGGCGATCAAACCACTTCACAAACATAGGGGGAACAAAACATTTAACAAAGACAACACAAAAGACTAAACACAAAAATACTGGTCTTTCAGAAGAAAAAGCAAGCAAAAGAAAAGTACTCAAAAAGTATTAACAAATTAACAGCAACTTAGAGAAACAAAGTAAACTAGAAAAATGCATTACCTCCGATAATGCATGTGTGAATGCATTTTGCGGAATGTGATTGCTGAAAATGCTGAAGATTTTTGCTTAAAATCAGCACAAAAAACCTAAAAAGTTGCCAAATTAGCCAAAAAAGCTAACACGTTGCTAATGTGTTAGCTTGACTGCAAATTATCCCAAAAAAACCTGAAAAGTTGCCAAATTAGCCAAAAAAGCTAACACGTTGCTAATGTGTTAGCTTGACTGCAAATTATCCCAAAAAAACATAAAAAGTTGCCAAATTAGCCAAAAAAGTTAACATGTTGCTAATGTGTTAGCTTGACTGCAAATTATCCCAAAAAACCTGAAAAGTTGCCAAATTAGCCAAAAAAAGCTAACACGTTGCTAATGTGTTAGCTTGACTGCAAATTATCCCAAAAAAACATAAAAAGTTGCCAAATTAGCCAAAAAAGCTAACACGTTGCTAGTATATTAGCTTAACCCTGAATTAGCACCAAAAAACCTAAAAAGTTGCCAAATTAGCCAAAAATGCTAACACGTTGTTGCTATGTGTTAGCTTGACTGCAAATTAGCCCAAAAACACCATGTTATTAAGCACCTATGCACTAAAGTTGCCAAATTAGCCAAAAAGCTAACAAGCAAAGCAAACACAAGTTGCTAATACTATATAGCTTCACTTAGAAAACCTAAAAGTTAAAGCCCCTCTGAATTAGCCACCAAAAACCAGCTCTCAGTGGCCTTGTGGAAGGGTGTAGAAGTGTCGCCCTGAGATTGGAAGAGTTCATGGGTTCAAGTCCAGGCCTAAATTGAGTCATACCAAAGACTGTAAAAATGGGAAGCCCCAGTGCCTCCCTGCTTGGCACTCAGCATTAATGGGTTGGATTGGGGGGTTAAACCACAAATGGTTCTTCAGCCGCCGAGCGCGGCTGTGTCTGCAGCTCACCGCTCCCTTAGGGGATGGGTCAAATGCGGAAACAGAAAAATTTCGCACACCTACGGTGTGTGACAACTAATGGGACTTTAACTTAACTTTTAAAAAACCTAAAAAGTTGCCAAATTAGCCAAAAATGCTAACACGTTGCTAATGTGTTAGCTTACCTCCAAATAGCCCAAAAAAACCTAACCTAAAAGGTGCCAAATTAGCCGAAAAAGCATAAGTGCAGAAGTTTTATAACGATTTGAAAAATGTGTTCCATTGACTTAACATAGGACTAAAAATTAGTTAAAATGCGCAAATTGCAAAAAACCGTAAATTTGCAAAAACCAAAAATACAAGCAGTAATGTCCTTAACGACCCGAACGTTTTGATACCAAGATTGCTGAAATTGCATAAATGTGCTTGATTTACGTGTCAAAAAACGTACGGACGAAGAAAACGTAAATAGGTGAAAAACAATAGTGTGAATGTATTGAATGTATTCACACAATGAGGATTTAAATCAGTCCATGTTTTCCCCCCCTGGAGACTTCTGGAGGTGGCGCCTGCCAATTGCCCAGGTGCAGCATTTAAAGGCTGTGATGGCTGCATTTCTTCCTTTGGCCCTCCTGCTCCAGGAAACAGATCCCCAGCCACACCCGCAGCAACCAGCAGACACAGAACTGGCAACTCAAAACAGGTGAAATTAGTTAAACAAAGCAATATAAAGAAATCAAAATATGTCTTCTACAAATAAACATGAAATAAATACATATTTTAACTCAAAGAAATGTTTGTGATTATTTGCAAAATAAGTTTGAAATAATAAATGTATCAAATATGGGAAATAAAACTAGAAAAGTGCATTACCTGCGATAATGCATGTGTGAATGCATTTTGCAAAATGTGGTTGCTGAAGATGCTAAAGATTTTTGTTTAAGATTAGCCCAAAAAAACTCAAAAGTTGCCAAATTACCAAAAAAAGATAACACGTTGCTAATATGTTAGCTAAAATCAGAATTAGCCCAAAAAAACCTAAAAAGTTGCCAAATTAGCCAAAAATCAAACACGTTGCTAATATGTTAGCTTAGCTCCAAATTAGCCCAAAAAAACCTCAAAAGTTGCCAAATTAGCCAAAAAAGCTAACACGTTGCTAATATGCAAGCTTAACCTGAATTAGCACAAAAAACTAAAAATTTGCCAAATTTGGCCAAAAAAGCAAAAACGTTGCTAATATGTTAGTTTAACTCCAAATTAGCCCAAAAACCCTAAAAAGTTGCCAAATTAGCCCAAAAAAGCTAGCATAGTTTTTAAAGGATTTGAAAAATTCTCATTCCTTTTCAATAGGCTAGTAATTAGCATAATTTGCGTAAAAAAGGTAAATTTTGCGAAAACCAAAAATACTAGTCATAATGTCCTCCAAGAGCTGAACGTTTTGATACCAATATTGCACAAGTGTAAAAAGTGCACAAAGTTTTATAACGATTTTAAAAATGTCCATTAATTGTCAATGAGGCTAGTAAACTAGCATAGATTACGTTAAAATCGTTAAGTGTACGAATTTCAAAAGTACAAGCATGAATGTCTGAACAAGCTGAACGTTTTGATACCACTGTTGCATAAGTTGTAAAAGTTTCTAAAGGATTTGAAAAATTCCCATTCATTTCCAATGAGGCTAGTAATTAGCTCAATTTGCGTAAAAAACGTAAATTTTGAGAATACCAAAAATACAGGCATGAATGTACCAAATTTGCGGAACGTTTTGACACCAATATTGTAGAAGTTGCAAAAGTGCACAAAGTTTTATAACGATTTGAAAAATTTCCCCATTGACTTAACATAGGCTAAAAATTGCGCAAAATTGCGAAAACCGTGAAACTTGCGAAAACCAAAAATACAAGCAGTAATGTCCTTAACGAGCCGTACGTTTTGATACCAAGATTGCTGAAATTGCATGAAGTGTGCTTGAGTTTTTACGTGTCAAAAAACGTACGGAAGAAAAACGTAAATAGGTGAAAAACAATAGTGTGAATGTATTGAATGTATTCACACAATTAAGTGTGCAGTGTACTGTGGTTACTGAACTTTTGTTGTGGGTGTGGCAGAGTATGCTGCCATCACAACGACACATTCCATTCCAGTTCCATGTGGAACCTTGAGGAGTTTGTTTTGTTGTTGATGTCGTTGGTTGTTTTGCCTGCAGCTCCAACAGCTGAAAACTGGAGGAACCAGCAATAATCCTGAAATTCTTTCCTTTGTTTCAATTAACAAGTCGACACAAGAGTGAAGTAAATAACTTCTAACAAATCTTTCTCCTGCATAGAAAACCAGAAGTAGAATAGATCCATCAGAACGGAACTCAGTTTGAATCAATAAATCAGTTTCTAGGAATATTTTTGAAATGGTTTTTGGGCAAGACACCAAACCCCGGGTTCCTCTTGGTGGTTACAGGTTGCTGCAGATGTTTAGTAACAGTGTGTTCAAGTATAAAAATACAACCAGAAATATCAAAACACAATGAAACGGTATGTATTTCAAGATACAAAGTGCTCAGTTTAAATAATAAAAGTTTAAATGAAGGTTGAAATCATCTTTGAACGCTAGTGGATCAAACATGTAAAATCCTGACTGGATTGGAATCTAATCTCCAGGATCAAATCAAAAATCTGAGACCAGAATCTGAAGATCTGCTGCACAAAAGGAGATCAGATAAAGACGAAGATCTGACATCATGGAGAGATCATGTGCAAAAGAATGTCACTTTTGAGCTTTTTTTAATCTTTCTTACATCAGTTCATGACCATTTTTTTCCATTTTCTTTTTTTTGTCTTATCTCTCGTGTGCCTTTCAGTAAAAAGTCAAAAACGAGTTCTATCGCACGCACGTCATCAGATTCAGTCTACAACCACGACCAAACCTTTGTTGCCCTTTGACCTCAGGGAGAGGCCACCATTTTTATTTATTTATTTATTTAATCACCTTCTTCCTAGGAGTTTTGATCTGTCGTCTTTAACTTCCTGGAGCATCGTTGGGAGGCGACTAGAGAAAAAATGTTGGATTTAAGCGGCGTTAGCGCGGCGTGCTAACACCGTCTGTGCGCGCCTTGTGCTATTTCTACCGAAATATTGTGAAAATTTTATCTCTGGCTCAAGCTGAACAAAATCATAAGACATACTGTATGAACGTATTAGGAATGTGGGCGTGGTTAAAAAAAAAATCCCTCAGTTGCCAAGGAAATCAGAAAATTTACTTTTACAAATTATTATAAAAATGACATCAATCTACTCGTCGCCCCCAAGTGACCAAAAAATAAAATGGTTGCTATGGAGATAAATTAACAGAAGAGCCGCCATTTAAGAAAAAAAAAAGGTTTTTTTAAACGTCAGAAGCAGCGCTGCTGACCAGGAGGGCACAGAGAGAGAGGAGGGGCGTGTCACAGCCACTCAGCCAGGGAGGGCGGGTCAGAGGGTGGCAGCGAGGGAGGGTCAAAAGCGGGGGGGCGGGGCAAAATGGGGCAGGGAGGGAGGGTTTTCTCATGGCTCAAATTTTTCTTATAAAAACTGTATTTTGCATTAAAGATGGTAATGATGGTTATGATTTACATATATTTTTTAATAAACCTCAAAAATTTGTTTTTTTTTCAATATATTATACAATAATTCCTCAATGAGCCAGAAATTTTCCTAAAAACATAATTCTGAGTTTTTAAATTGTGTCTATTTTTAACTGCAAAAATCACAAAATTAAGATCTAACCAGTGTTGGGACTAACGCCGTTTAAGTATAACGGCGTTACTAACGGCGTTATAAATCAAGTAATTTAGTAATCTAACTAATTACTTTCATCCTCGCTGTAACGCCGTTATAGTTACTTCGTGTAAATCGCGGCGCGTTACTTCAAAGTTTGATGATCTGCTGGAGCTGGGCGCTTCGCACCCGAAAGTTGCTTGTGTAATGCGGAGGGAGATCTCGAATGCGAGATCGTGATTGGTTAAAGTGTCAAGTGGGCGGATACTAGCTCGCGCGCATGAGCCCGTCACCATAACGCCGGGGTCACGCTGGACGCGGAAGCGCCGCTTCCGCTCCGCTCTTTAGTTCACACCAGACGTGCATTTTTCCGCGGCGGTCCACAGGCGCTTCTGCTAGAGCTTTTTTTGTTTTTGCCATCATGGTTGATAATTTCGTAGCCTAAAGACATTAACCCATGTTCCTGCTAAGAAAAACTGCTCTCAAAACCCCGCCCACCCGCTCTGTCGGTCCACTGTACTGATCTGTGTGCGCGCGTGTGCATCTCTGTTTTGTGTGTGTCTGTGCGCACGCGCTCGCAGGTGTGTGTGTGTAGGTAAATTAATAAACTAAAATTATTAACCCATATTTCTGCTAAGAGGAGCAGCTCTCTGCATCTCTTTTTTCTCTCCCAAAATTCCGTAGCCCCGCCCACTCGCTCCGGAGTCTGCTCACTGCGTTGATCTGTGCGCGCTCTGTCTGTCTGTGTGTTGTGTGTGTTTATAAATATTACCCCCTGTTTCTGCTAAGATGAGCTGCTCTCTGCCTCTCTGTTGTCGTTTTATTAACTCCCGAAACTCCTCACCCCGCACCGGAGTCTATCCACGTTGATCTGCGTGTGTACGTGTCTGTGAAAAAAGAAAAAAAAAAAGTGTGCGTGTCTGTCTGTTTTGTGTGTCTCTGTGCTCGCGTGCGCATGCTTGTGATGTGATTGTTTGTTTATATCCGTGTCTACCGCTTGTTTAGATACAAAAACATGGTCACATCTCAGACCAAAGATTTGAGAAGTTGCTACTTTTGCGCTACAATCAGTGGTTCAAAAATTAAAGCATTGAAACCATTCAACTGGCTGCTTATGCTGGTGGCATTGTTAAAGTTCAGGTTAAGGTGCAATAAAAGAATGTTTAAATGATCAGACATAAAGTATTGTTACTGTGCTCCTAAATATTCTTGTTAGGATACTTGTGTTATGTTGATACTTGGAACCTTTACTTTTATTTTTATACAAAGTTTGGTTTTATCTAAGTTTATTATTGTTGATATTTATAGTTTGCGTGTATTGTTGTTAAAATTTTATAAAGACAATGTTAAAGCTGTGGTGTGATATAAATAAAGACGGCAGAGATTTTGTTACTTGACAGTTATTTATAATTGTTTATTGTTTTGCACTTTCAGTTTTTTAAGCCATTTTGTTTAATTATGGTTGTAGGTAAGATACTTGAAGTATGTTAATAGTTGAAACGTTTACCTTTTTTGTGTGAAGTTACATTTTTTATATACCACTTGTTGCAGTGTTTTGTGTGATAATTCTGACAAATAAATATTGAAAATTCTTTCCCTAAACCCTCTCTCATGTGTATCCTAAACTTAGACAATATGACTCCATTTGAAAACTATACCAGTGTACTATTGTCGGTTATCATCTATTATTGAATGTAAATTATTTTTTTTATTTGTAACGCAGGAAAAAATACAAAATATTACCATATTTAAAGAGTAATTTAAAACGCGTTACTTTGCCAAGTAACTAATTACTTTGAAGATGCAGTAATTGAGTTACTAACTCAATTACTTTTTGGGAGAAGTAACTAGTAACTATAACTAATTACTTTTTTGAAGTGAGATGCCCAACACTGGATCTAACAGTTTTTAAGTTTCATTAAGAAAAAAACGATCAAACTTTTAAACAAAATGAAAATCTATAAATGCAAAAACAAAACAAAAATAACAAATAATAATAAAAATATCTAAAATTAACAAGTTTTTTATCTTAAACATCTTATTACACTTGATAAAAGACAAAACTAACTAACTTTTCAGTGAAATCTAACAACAATAAATCTTTAATATCTGAAGTATCTCAAAAAAGTCTTATTTTTAATCAATATCTCTAATAGAAAATATTTGTTTCTTGCTTTATATCGTTTTTTAATGCAAAAGTAAACTGAGAAGTTTTATTCCTCTCCTAACACAGTAAAATTATTTTAACAACAGCAGGACAGAAGTTTTAAAGTAAAAGTTTATCTTTTATTTTAGTCTCACTTTAAAATAATAAAGGTCTAGAAATCTCTTCTTGATTGCTTGAAATAAATAATTTCTAATTAAATCAAATTTCTTTCTAAACCAGAAATACGGATTGATAAACTTTTGTGGTGCTTAAAAACAGATTTATTGAGGGAATGAATAGATTTAAAAGATTTTAGCTCTTTTTATTGAACAATAAATGCTTCTTTAAAGACATATTTCCTGTTACGAGAGAAATGGACCTAAATATTTGTGTTTTTATCTAATTTAAAGATTTATTTTGTCCTAAAACCAAGACATCATAACCTATTTTAATTCTTTCTGTCCTATTAGTGGATTTTTTTCAGTTATAACATAGAAAAACATCTAGTATTCTATATTTTTTAACTGTGTTTGAATGATAAGGATATTTTTTCACAATGTGAACTAAATACAATTTACTGGTGGTCATTTTTCTTGCACCGGTTAGTTGGGTTGGGCTGACGGTAGTGTTGGCGTTTGGGGTGTCCGGAGGAGTCCATGGTGATGGAAGGGGTCCACCAGAGTTGCTCTGAAGGAATGGTTTTTTTTTGTTTAGAATGCTGCCCAGCGACACCTGATGAGCAGAAGAAGATGGATGGAGAGATGATGTCAGTCTGTCTCCTCTTTGCCTTTGAACAGCATGTGCTTCCTCCTGCATCAGTAAAGGCCTCGTGCAGTGGCAAATTTTTTTTTAAAATTTAGAAAGTCAATGGTCTTAGAAAACGAATCTGATAAAAATATTCACTTAAAATGATCCAGG